>BTHU01000018.1:47607532-48207532 GCA_036184795.1 Tokudaia tokunoshimensis
ACCGGGCATCATGAACAAAAGCGACTGAAGCAGGTTAAGGAACCAAAACCACATGTGAACCTAAGTTTCGACCACTGCCTGATCCCACATGTCTGGGGCCTGGACTGAATTTCTAGATAGGACCGGATCCCAGCCCACTGTGTGAGGTACTGTTCTCAGAGAGTCTCATCCTAACTTGGATATGCAAAGGAAGAAAATTGTTTCTTAAGAGGTTGATGAAATTAGAACTGTAACATAGTGAGAGGGTCACTTCCTCCAGGGAGAAAGATGTGCTGACTGTGAGTTCACCGTTAGGTGATTCTATATATCACAAAGTACAGCATGTAATATGTCAGAATGAACACACGGGCCTTCAGAACTTTCAGAGACTGGAGAAAAGCTTCTGGTATTTACCCAGAATTAGAAAATTCAAGAAACTTCTATCAGTTGCTTCATTGCCATTGTGCAGCTAGTCACAGTTCATGTGTGGTCACTCAGCAAGGCGCCCGAGAGCACTAAGGCCACACAGAACCAAAGCTAAATGCTGGAGGCTACTGTCTACGTTTTTACTCCCCCCAAACAAGTTTGCCGACCCATCTGCACAGGGTGTGCTTGATCACATGTAGCTGGGAGGAACATGGGCAGGAAGCACATCTGGATGTACAGTTGCCCTTGGTTGGATGTAGGTGGGAGGTACGCAGGCAGGAAGTGTGTCAGTGCTTGCCCCAGATTGGACCTGATGGGAAAGATGGTGGCCTTGTGGTGGTTTTGCCTTTTTAAGCCCCTGTAAAACATGACTCGTGGCCATTTCCTGGGAACCCAAGTATGGACCTGGTCAGAGTCCATCCTCCTGGCCAGTTTTTAATCAAAGTTTGTTTCAAATTTGACTTTAAATTGTGGTAGTGGCCTTATTCTCAACCAGTGGGATTAATAAAACCCAGACCCAAGACCAACCAATGGAGGAGGAAAAGGTTAAGACTTTTCCCTTTAAGACAAAAATTTTCCAGTTAATGTCCTTGATCATCAACACTTTCTATTTGAACAAAGACATTTTTTCTGAGGGAGTGCATTTCAAATTCATCAGATGCTCTGGTTAAGATCAGCGATGGGAGTTTGACAGATCCTAGTTATCACTCTGGGAAGGACCTGCATGTTAATCTCATCCCCAACAAACAAGACCAAACCCTCACCATTATGGATACTGGAACTGGGATGACCAAGGCTAACTTGATCAACAACTTTGGCACTATTGCCAGTCTATCACCAAAGCCGCCATGGAGGCTTTGGCTTTGCAGGCTGAATGTCTCAATGGCTGGCCAGTTTGGGGTTGACTTTTACTCTGCCTGTTTTGTGGCTGTGGTCACCAAGCATGGTAATGATGGGCTGTACACTTGGGCGTCCTCAGCAGGGGCGTCATTCACAGTGAAGGCTGACACCATGAAGCAATGGGCTGTGGAACAAAGGTTGCCTTACGTGTGAAAGAAAACCAAGCCAGAGTATCTAAAGGAAAGGAGAATAGAGGAGGTCATGAAGAAACATGTCCAGTTTATTGGCTGCTCGGTTATTCTCTTTGTGGAGAAAAAATGAGAGAAGGAAGTCGGTGATGATGAGGCTGAAGAAAAAGGAGATAAAGAGGAAGAGAAAGAAAAAGAAGAAATAGAAAATGTATGATTCTAATGAAAAAGGAGAAAATGATAGTGATAAGAAGATTAAGGGAAAGTACACTGATCAAGGAAAACAAAGTGAAACAAAGCCTGTTTGGAGCAGACAACCTGACGAAGAATGTGGTGAGTTCCGCAATGGCTGGGAAGACCATGCTGTGACAAAGCATTGTCTGCTGAGGGACAACTGGGTTCCCAGCCCTTCTCCTGTCCCAAGACACACATTCCTTTTCATCTGTGTGAGAACAGAAAGAAAAAGAGCATCAAGTCGTATGTACAGTTTTCACCATGGTAACCATGAGGAGTTAGTCCCTGAATATCTGAATTTCATTAGAACAGCGGTGGGTTCGGAGAATCTCCTTCTAAATATTGCCCATGAAATGTTGCAGCAAAGCAAGAATTTGAAAGATATCAGAAAGATTTTGGTCAAGAAATGCTTAGAACCATTCACTGAACTGGCAGAAGGTAAAGAGAATGGTAAAGAGAATGACAAAAGGCTTTATGAGCAGTTCTCAAAATTGTAAAGCTCGGAATTCAGGAAGACTCAAAACGGAAGACACTACCAGAGCTGTGGGGATGTTATGCATCTGCTTTTGGGGAAGCAGCGCTTTCTCTTAAGGACTACTGCACCAGAACAAAGGAAAACCAGAAGTGCATCCATTGTATCACTGCTGAGACCAAGGACCAAAAGCTACCATGGCTTTCATGAACCGTCTCTGACACTGTGGCTTAGAAGTGGTCCACGTGACTGAGTCCCATGGATGAGAACAGTGTGCACAGCTGTAGGCAAGGGCAAGACCATCGTGTCAGTTACCAAAAAAGGACAGCAACTTGAAGAAGACTAAGGAGAGAAAAAGAAAACAGGAAGAAAAAAAGACAAAGTTTGAAGAACCTCTGCAAACTTATGAAAGGCATCTTGGAGGGAAGGTTGAAAGGGTCAGAGGGATTGGTGGCATCCCCAAGTGGCATCATCACAGTACATGTGGGAGAATGGCAAACATGAGAGAATCAAGAAAGCCTAAGCCCCCAAAGAGAACTCAACACTGGGTGACGCGGCAGCGTGGAAATGACTGGACCGCTCCATTATTGAAACCTTAAGGCACAGGATGACAGAAGGGCAGGTTTGTGAAGGATCAGGTCATCTTGCTGTCTAAGCTGGACTCCTGACTTCTATCCCTAGACACAAGTGAACAGGATCTACAGGGTGATCAAGCTCGGTCTGGGAACTGATGAAGGTGATCTCACTTTGGATGATGCCCGGTGCTGCTGTAGCTGAAGAGATGCTCGCCCTGGGAGGAGACGAGGACACGTGGAGCGTGGGGGAAGTAGACTAAGAGTCAGCAGAGAGCCGCATGCTCGGTGCTTTCTTCAGCCCTCGATGAGACATTTTTAGGGATTTTTGTTTATTTTTGTTAACATTTTGTTAGCATCTGTGTATCATGAAAACTAAGGGGAGATAGGCTTTCCCTCTGCTTCTTACACCGTGAGACGGTGGGCTTGTTTCAACAGGCGGGCAGAAAGTTGGTTTTAAGATGTAATGTAACCTACTGCTAACTCAGTGATCTGAACTATTTAAGCTGGATTCCTTCCTAGACTAAATCACCTGTCAGTGTTCTAAGACAGCTTCACATTTAAAAGGGGGAAAACTTGTTAAGACACCTTGCGTGTCAATTCTAAGAATCCATTTTTTTTTAAGTTTTCATACTCTGTAGTTAATTCTGTATGTACCAGTCTTAGAAGAACACAAGCTGAAACAACTTGACAAGAATTTCCCTCGAGGCTTGTTTTCCAAAGTAAAGTACCAAGAACAAGATCCTAAGCTTCCCTAGGTCTTGTAACTCAGCAGTGTTCATGAACAGAAATATAGTGTCCAGTCACATTCTGCTTTAAAAGGTAAATACATATTATATATTAATATGTAATATATAATATATTATTGTTATATAATCTGTATTATATAATCTTTATTTATATGGATATATGTATGTGTATATATGTATATATACATATATATGTATATAGAGAGGGGGAGGGAGAGAAAGATTTATATGCTTTCCATTACTTTCTATTACTTCTGACTCTGTAGTTGAGGATGGCCTAGAATTAAGATCCTCCTGCCTGTCTCTTGAGTGCTGCGATTCCAGCCTTCTACTATAATGTCTGCCTCCTTCTTTCTTTGAAAATTCAACTCAAGTTCCACTGTCTCTTCAATGCCTGCCCTGGCCCTTCTGTCTCTGCCTTGTCTTTCTATGCCCTCCACCACCAAAGACTGGATGGAGCCTGCAGAGCAACTGAAGCACTGCTCCCCTTCACTCTCCCCTCGTCCCAGCCGATCCATGGCCCTGAGTTGTCTCTGTCCCAGCACCCAGCAGTGACAGTCCTGGAGGATGCACTCAATCAGTGTCTTTTCAATGGAAGGAAAAACCCAGACCCAAGAACCAATGAGAAGGTAATGCTTTCTGTTTTCTAAATTTAACACAGTTTAACAACTTCATAATAATGGAAGGAAACAGAAAATTGGTAGATGAAAATAACCTCTTCTGAAATGTTACTAATTAGCATATGACCCAGTTATATTTAGTTGGTAAAAGGTTTTGTTAGAAGTATTAATATATCCTAGTAGGAAACCAGAGTCATGGTATTTCAGAATGCATGTATATGTTACTATATTTGCTTTAAAGTACTCCTTAAGAGGGATTTTATTTAAATATTTCCCTTGACACTCCATTGTATTTGAGAAAAATATTTTGCTCTTTATGTAATGAGATTATTTTCAAATGCAGCGGTATGTAAGCCAGGACAGCTCAGGATGGCAATCTCTTTCCCTTGAAAATATCTTAAGACCACTCAGCACAAACATCGGCATTGGCATCGGTAGAGATTCTAGATACCGTGTTAATACTTAGTACAAACACTAACAATTAAACACAAGCTTAAGAGTTCAATGAGCTGGCAGGGTGTGGAGGCTCATGTATGCTCTGTCTGGCATCTGGGATTTGGAGGCAGGAAAATCAAGGGTTCAAGGCCAACCTGAGCTACATGACACCCTACCTCAAAGAACCAAAGTAAACAAATAGATATTTTTAAAATTCAACAAATCTCTTAGACCAAAGTCCTTCTATTTTTATCAATTCATTTCCTAGTAATCTAGAAGGAAAAATGCAAACCGTCTGCTTGGACTTTTATTAAAACTAGTAAGTTGTTTTGTTTTTTTTTTAACTATGCTGGGAATTGAACTTAGGGTTCCATCTGTGCTAGGCAAGCACTCTTCTGTGAGCTGCATCCTCAGCCCCACACTGACAACGTATTCAATGAACTGAACACTTTGATATAAAAAGAGTCCAACGACGGCTGGGGACACAGCTCAGTTGGTAGAATGCTTGAAAAACTGATTTCAAATGTACAGCATTATCTTAAAAAGAGACACGTTTGCTTGAGCAGAAGAAGGAAGTGCTCTGAAGAGTCTACAGTAAAGCAGCCCAGTTCTACCCCCTCCTTCTGTGCACCAGTTCACCCCCTCCTTCTATGCACCAGTCCTACCCCCCTCCTTCTATGCACCAGTCCTACCCCTTCCTTCTATGCACCAGTTCACCCCCTCCTTCTGTGCACCAGTCCTACCCCCTCCTTCCTATGCACCAGTCCTACCCCCTCCTTCTGTGCACCAGTCCTACCTCCTCCTTCTGTGTACCAGTCCTACCCCCTCCTTCTATGCACCAGTTCTACCACCTCCTTCTGTGAACCAGTCTTACCCCCTCCTTCTATGCACCAGTCCTACCCCCTCCTTCTGTGCACCAGTCCTACCCCCTCCTTCTATGCACCAGTCCTACCCTCTCCTTCTGTGCACCAGTCCTACCCCCTCCTTCTGTGCACCAGTTCACCCCCTCCTTCTGTGCACCAGTTCACCCCCTCCTTCTGTGCACCAGTCCTACCCCTTCCTTCTATGCACCAGTCCTACCCCCTCCTTCTATGCACCAGTCCTACCCCCTCCTTCTATGCACCAGTCCAACCCCCTCCTTCTATGCACCAGTTCACCCCCTCCTTCTGTGCACCAGTCCTACCCCCTCCTTCTATGCACCAGTCCTACCCCCTCCTTCTATGCACCAGTCCTACCCCCTCCTTCTGTGCACCAGTCCTACCCTCTCCTTCTATGCACCAGTCCTACCCCCTCCTTCTGTGCACCATGCCAACTTATTTCTCTGTAACCTCTGCTGTACTTATCTATAGTTTGTATGTGGAAGTCCCCTCCTATGCCAGCTAACTCCGCATCCCACAGCCTCGGCTCCACGGCTTACCTGCCACATACCCAGAAAGGACTGCAGCCAGGCCCTGTGCTGTGTTCTCAAGACTCCCGCTCCCGGCGTCTTGCCCACCAGCTAATCTTCCTGCTTTACTGGTTTAAACCCTACCAACCCCACAAGACCCATCCCAGTCAATTACTGCTTCTAGAAGCTATTTCCATAGACAACACTTTACCCAATTCCTTGCCTTTTCTGAAATGATAAAGTGTGCCTCTAAGAATTCATTGTTTTACTTAATTACAGGCAATATAGTGACAATCATATATGAAGTACCTGCATTCTGACCTCACAGCCTTCAGGATGCTTTTGCACAGAGAAGAAACACAAAGGTCTGTTAAATTTAATGTGCCTCTCCCTGACAGCAGCTTCACATGCCATCAAAGCATGCCGTGTGTGAAACTGAAAATCAAGAGTGCTCAATCAAGCAACACTTTGGGGGTTGAGATTCAGCTCAGGGGTAGAGTGTTTGTCTAGGATAAGGGATGCTCTGTGTCTGATAGCAAGTACTATGAAAAATAACAAGGCAGGAATTGGGGAAAGAAAGGAGTGCGCAATGGAGGGAGAGGAATGGCCAGCTAATTGATACCTCCTACCTATCGTGGGCTGTAGTAAGACTCTGGAGAGACACTAAGTAGGCCAATCATCCAGCAATACAAATACAGTAAAAAGTCAGAGCAGAGGAGAAAGATGGGAGAGTACCTGAGTAAATGGAACTTCAGCAAAGAAAGAAAGTTGTAACAGTATCCATGTCCTATCAGCAGGGCAGGCACAACTTATTTAGTGTTATCAGTTATTAGTGTACAGTGGAGAGGGGAGGGACTACATCCAGAAAGCCAGGCCTATGGACCTCTTGCCTGATGTGCAGAAGTTTGGAGGAAGGAAACAGAAATCGTGGGACACTTTCAGAAGCTTGTTCCGTAGTCACCTTGATGGAACTTTGCTCTCCTCCTATTCTCCTGGCAGCCGTCCCATTGTTTTCTACAGCACTCCTTTCCTCTGAAATGTCACCAATATATTCTTGACACTTCACTTTTTCTGACTACAATAAGGTATCACCTGCTGCTGACCTCAGCTAGAACTAGAGTGGTCTGTCTGCAGTCCATTCACGTTTTAACCTGGTCTCTGCTGAGCTCTACGGCTCCCCATCCTGACCTCCTGTCCTTGATATCTACTTTACCTCTGTTGATGTACCCATCAATTTCCCTCGCACCAGTCTCTGGATCTTCCCATCTGCCTGCTCGGTCCACTCCACACAGTGAACCAGAGTGACTGGTCCTCTAACGCAGCTTACGGCTCTGCATGAGAAAGCGCATCACTACCCTTGGGAAACTGTGGCTCAGTGATGCTTTCCTGTCCTCACATTCCACGTCCCTCCCAGTGCTAAGCCCCCCAGCCGTTCCTTTGGCTAAAACTCTCTCCCCGCCTTACAGCAGGCCAAGGATCACCACTTTCTAGCTTGGCATCCCTTAGATGGGCCCATGCCTTTGCTCATGAGCAGGCCTCATCCTGCAGGATTCTTTCCTACTCTAACAAAGATGATTTAATTCTTCAAGGCCCAATCCAATTTCTTACTTGTTAATTTTTTTTAACTTTCCAAGTTAAAATGAGTCTGTTTTCCTTACTCATTATTGCATATTGAATGTTGTATGAATACTACATTTTCCTTGGCCAACCTCATTATTTCAAATGTATCCATTCATTCGACAAATGCGTATTAAGTATGAAGATATGTCAGGCAGCATCCTAAGCTCAGGGATCACAGCACTAAACAAATGTGTTGTTTCTAACTCCGTCTAATTTCTTGTGTACAGATCTGTCACCTCCAGTATAATGATATCCCTCAGAGTGTAAACCCTATTGAGTAGCTGATAGTCATTGCTGTCTCCAATGATCTGGTCATTAACAAAATCTTCTGCAGAGCCAGGGGAAAGAAGAAAGGATATCCTGATGCAGTCCTTTGATACACATGACCTAAAGACACCCAGATATCCAGGGGCTTATTCAGGATCACACAGGGTTCAAGGGCAGAAGGATTGGAAACCAGACTCATGAATTTAATATTCTTTTGCCTTGGGGAATGGAGGAAGGGACAAAGGAAGTTGGTAGATCCAGCTGTACTCAGAAGACTTTCCTTTACTAACCAGCCTATGCCCATGATATGCCCGTGAGCCCATGACTGCCTCATCTCAGTTTTACCTCAGGGTCACTTTGTTTAACCATAGGCTAGAGGGCATGTGAACAGGATCAAGCTGCTTCATCTGTGTCTCAGTCTGTTTATCATCTCCTGGGAAGAAGGTTTGGGGAAGATGACTGCTGAACACAGGAAGAATGGACAGCATTTAGGGATGTTTCTCTAAAGCTCTCAAGAACGTGAGGGCTCCGCTGGAGTACGGCACTGGTCTAGCCTTTCTATATTTGAACACAAATATGTGATTGTTCCAGAAGGCTTCCCAATCTTTTCCAGGAGAGAATTTCTGTGAATTCCTCTGAAAAGGCGGGGAGGGGTTCTGAGTGAATTAATTTGGTTGTCTGGCTTTATCTGGTTTCTCATTTTCTCTCAATTTAACCCTGAATGTCAGAGCTCTCTCTCCAGCATGACTCCTCAAGAGGAGGCTCAGTATTAATCATGAGACTGCACCAGCCCGCCTTAGTCACCTGCCAATAGACCTGATTAATACAAAGTAGGACCCCGAAAGGCTGGTCTCGTAGGCTTGATAGCTGTCCTTGAGGACAGCACATTCTCTGTGGAAGACACCAGACTGATTTTTACACAGACCAATATGAACATCCAGAAAACACCAGACCCAGCGAACTGTCTCTGTGCCGAAGAGCCTGCCTGCTCACTGGGTCAGGGAGGGTTTGACCAGTTGAGCTTGGCCAGTGTAGTGTCATCCTGACAGCCTTCAGGTTGGTTAAGTGAAGAGACTCTGCTAACAGACAGGAACACCCCCCATCCCCACTGACATCCCTTTTATATTTTTCAGCAGTTCTGTGGGCTTGTTCCAGGGACTCTAATCATTACGTGTTATTATGTATTTGTTATTATAAATCTAATAATGGGCGTTCTACTGCAACAGTGCCAGCACTGTGCTCCGTTCTCTTGTTGGTCTGACGCATAGGATCCAATTACAGCTACAAAGGAGAGGGCTGGCAGACATGACTGAAGATGGATGCCAAGATACAGCTTTCTGTAGTTTTTAAAAGGCGTAACTGAAGGATTTTTCCTCTTTTAGTAATTAAGTTAATCAGAGGAAACAGGATGTAAAGATAATAATGAGGTCGTTTTGCTAAGAGGCCACAGTTACAAATTATTAACACAGGAGTGATTTAAACTGCTTACTAATATATTGGTTTAAAATAGGCAGGCTATTAACCTAAAATGGATATTGAATGTAAAAGTTAAATCATATGCAAGACACACACACAAAAAAAAATCTTAGTATTTTCTTCTGGTGGTACAAGCACAAAATCCTAAACAATTATAAATCGGAACAGCTAGTGGCTCCTTAGGGTCTGTGCTAAGTGTGGAAGGGTTGCATGACCCCATCCAATGGTGCTACAACTACAACCAAGTGTGGAAGAAGAAACATGGCCAACACTGCAGCCCTGCAACTCACAGATGTATGGTCTGCTGCTTTCAGAAAGCCTGGCACAGTGGCTCTATTCTAACAAGGAGACGGAGATTGGAACATATAGAAAAAGACCTAAACAGCATCAAGTGGGACAGCTAACAGCTTCCAGGCCATGAAAACGGACTGTAATGAGTGGATGATAAAATAGGCATAGAGTGCTCATTACCAGGCTTTATGTCATAGCTAAGGTTCGCCAGGAATAAAAACTCACACGTTCCTTCCCTAGACCGCAGACCAGAAAGGAGGATGAAGGCCTTTGTATGGCTGGTGATCAGTGCCAGCCCATTTCACAGTCTGTGTCTCTAAGGCTCCGGAGAAAAGAAAGCTGGTATCTGCCACAGAAAGATCACCCTGTGCTGCAAGCACACCCCCAGCCCCAGGAGACAAGCAGGTACGCAACAGTGACCAGAAGACTGACAGTGACAAACGATGACTCCAGAAAAGGGAAAATTTAAGCTAAATTGGGTCAGAGGTTTAATTCTTGCCAGAATTAAATTATTTTAGACTACAAAATACTTTAAACTGTGCGTGGCCGTGGGAAACACTCCCAGGTGCAGAGAGCAGTCATTAGGAGGCAGCTGAGGCGATGAAGCACACAGTCCTTGTCACGGCTCTCCCTGGAAGTGATCAGAACATGAGCAAGCCCTGCTCTTGCAGACCTCAGGTACTGTGCGTGGCCTGTGCCCACGGGTCCTCAGCGGTGGCTTCTGGGACACAGAGAAGGGTACACTCTGGAAGACCATGATAAGACACAGTAGGAACTCTCCAATGTTTTCCATTAGGCATGGATCCCAAGAATTAACTTTTTTACTTTAACAGTAAGTGAAAATCTTGGGTAGGTTTATAGCATAGCAACCAGTCTTTAAATACCCTTTATACTGTGAAAGAAGAAGAAGAAATGCTAGTTCTTAAGAAGCAGGACGGCATTCTTATTCAAAATAAGCCAAGGAGACTGCCACTAAAGCCATCAGCATTATCCTGAGAGCTCATCCCTCTGGGACCACCTTACTGATTTGCAGAGACAATGCAAACCGACCCCTTCTCCTAGACAGGCTGCTGCCTGATTGTGGCCTCCAGCTCTCTGCTGTAGGAACATTTTTTTTTTGAATGGTTCGCAGCACAGTTTCATGACTTATCTATGTTTTGCTTATTCTCTCTCATTGTAGCACACTCTACATATTTTCATTCACGAAAGAGCACTTTGCAGATAGAATGTGTACTGAGGAGGCACAACCAGAGAAGACTTCAATCACTGCAATTGGTAAGCGTGGAGATAAAGCACCAGATACACCGGCTAAGATGAGAAAAATCTTCCAGAAAGATGAGTGAAGAGTAAGAGATTATAAAACTGAAAGAAAGCAGATTATTCATTAAAGAATCCAAGCAGAATACCTAAAATTCTTTTAGAACTAGAAGGAATTTTAATGAGTCAGAGGATGCCAGGAAATAGGAGCTGGAAGACAGATCAACAGAGAAGTCCAGCATCAGGGCTGAGGGTCATGGCTGGTGGAGAGTGGGCCCAGCATCCCGGACTGGAGCCTGGCTCCTCCAGCCTCCCCACTGCACTGCAGGCTGGCCTCCAGGCACGTGAGGTCCCACACGCTCCTGTGCCCTCTCCTCTGCTCCTTCCTTCCCCACTCATCCTGAGATCTGTGTGACCTCTTATCCCTAGTGCTCTGTCCTATGGATGTCAGAACAGAGAAAGCATGCCAGTGATGGTGTGTCTCTTCCTCTCCTGGTCACTGTCGTCCCTCTGCCGCTGGTGGCTGCTCTGGCTCTTATGGTCCTGTGACAGCTCCTCCCCAAGTTTTCCCTCTAGTGGAGTGAATCCGAGATACCTTTCAGGTGACCTTGAGAGCCTGTTCTAGCTTTATAGGGGAGGAAAGGATTTATTTTGGCTTACACTTCTACATCCCAGTCCATCACTGACAGAGGTCTAGGCAGGAACTCAAAGCCAAAACATGAAGCACAAACTCTGGAGGAATGCTGCTTACTGGCTCACTGAGAACCACGCTATGCTGACTTTCTTATGAAATGCATGACTATCTGCCCAAAGTGGGCCGGGCCACCTACATCAATTAAGGCAATCAAAACAAGCCCCCACAGACATGCCCACAGGTCAGATTCCTCAACTGAGATTTTCTTCTGAGGTGACTCCAGGCTGTGTCAAGCTGACAGTTAAAGCTGACTAGGCCCTGCCTTCTACTATGGTTCGCTTACTGGGATTCCAGGCCTGAGACATCTTCCTCCAACTCTTTGCACCTCCTGACTTTTAACCTTTGTAGATTACCTAATGCCTGGAGTTCCAGCTGGAAGATGCACACCACTGAAACCTCATGGTCTGCTGTCCAACGGTGCATCAGAAGAGACCCGTCCTTTGGCTGGTCTTTCAGCACTCTTTCTCACACACAATTCCAAACCCTTGCTGCTGCTGTCAGGCGCCTCTGTCAACATGACCTTTCCCACTTACTTTTAGCAGTTGACCTTCTTTCCTGAGCATCATGGAAAGACAGACTTTAAACTGAGCTGCCGTGGCGTGCCCTCATGCTAACCAGCTGAAGTGCACTCAGCCTGAGCCCAGACCTCCCTTCAGCCTCAGCTTGGAGCGTCAGGAGCCGTCCTCTCAGCTCACTCCTTGTCCTGTGGCTGTTACCAAGGCTTGCTCTGGTCAGTGCTTCCTCCTGTCTTCAGCTCTGAGTTAGCTGCCCCCTGTCCACGGATGTGCTCCACCCTTCCCATACTAGCACATCCACATATATCAAGCTCCTCACACAGGAACCGTGAATGTCTATGTGATACGATGTGATTTTTGGTCTAGAGATATACTGTGAAGTTAAATGAAGTCAATTAAATACCTACCACCTCATGCAGGAATCCTTTTGTAGACGTTTAAGCTCTCCTCCCTTAGAATCTCAATCATTACAGTGTAATTTATCCAGACTCTGTGTTGTACCATGGGTCTTCAAGGTCTCCTCCTCCCAGTGACATGTCATTACTTTTGACCAAATCTCTACACCCCATGAACTGCCTCTCAACCTTCTTGCTTCTGAATTCCTTCTGCTTTGGAAGACTCCATGCATGTGTGGATTCATGTGTGGTTTATTCTGTGGTGCCTGGCCTATTCGAAGCAACACAACGCTCTTCAGATTCATTCATGCAGCTGCTGGGAACAAGATCTCCTCCTGTGAAGCCAAGAGCATTCCATCGTGCACACGGGCCACCCTTTCTGTGTCCACCCCTTCACTGATGGACACTTTGATTACGTCTACATCTGGGCTGCAGGGGATGCGGGAGGGCATCTCTTCCACATACAGTAATCTCACTTCCTTTGAAAAGGTTCCCAGAGGTGTGACTGCTGGATCCCGTGAGAGTTCTCTCTTTTCAGCTAGTCACTTCCACTTTAAATACTTCTCCTAGGTCCCGTCTGCCATTTTGGTTTTCCTTTTTCTTGCTCTACTCACCCAAACAACAATACTTTTTTTGCATTAAACTCACTTCTTTCTTTGCTATTTGGCTCCTTATAACACTGTAGCATGGTCCCTCTCTTCTCTCATGGAGCTGCCCCTGGGTGGCCAGCACTGGCCTGTCCATTGCTGAATCCAGTGGAAATTTTCAGTCCTGTCTCAGGACATTTCTGTGGCATTTAAGATTGACGAGCCCCCACCCCTTCTGCTCCTTTCATTTTATACACTCATTCATCCAAATGATATTTATTAGGCGGTGTGTCACACCCTATTCTAGGTACTAAAAATACGACAGTGCACAAAAGGACAAAGCCTGTACCCCTTGGAGCTCAGATTACATGGTGGGGGAGGGGAAATGAATAATTAAACAAGGATTTATATTTAGCTAGTCAGACAGTGATAAATCCTATGGGGGAAAATAAAACTTTTCAGGGGCAGAAGCAGAGATAGAGAATGAGAAGGCTGGTAGGGGCCATGTTACTACTTCATGTAGGATGATCAGAGGGGCCTCCACCGAGGTTGATCATGAGCACTAGAGGAGTCTAGAACATTCTAGAGAGAGAAAAGTCCCTACAGATGCTTGACATATTCTAGGGATACTAGTGATCTAAGATGGCTGTAGCAGGGTGATTAAGTAGGAAAAGGATAGGAGAAGAAAGGTTATAAGGGAGGTGCCAGGTAGTAAGGCTGCTACAGTGACCCATAGAGATCGTGGTGTTGACAGGATCAGATGCCAGTGATGATCTGACTCTAGATGTACCTTCATTTTGGAGACAAAGGTGACTTGAGAGGACATAAGTCACAACTAATTCTGAAGCTTGAGTTTGAAAACCTAATTGTAGGTGGCGCCTTTCTCTCTGACCTGTGATGCCTTTTTCTATCCTCCAAGACAAGACTCAGAGTAACCATGATGACGCCCTACCCCCAGGTCACATGGGTATAGTCATGCTCTGACCAATCCCAGGGCACAGGCCATCCCCATTCACCAGGCCACAGAGGCTCACCACCAAAGCCACACTGTCCCTCTCCCACAGGTGGATCCTGACTATAACCAACTAGAATGAGTCAGGTTTCTAGCCTGGGGACCACCAACCCAATCACATTCTTGAAAGCCTTTCACAAGGTAGGGTCAAGCAATGATAGTCTGCCCACTGCCGAAATGAGTCAGGGATTAGGCTGAAGCTTGGCGCAGATGTCACTGTTCTAGGTGTCTCTTGGAGGAATGTCCTCCCAGGCTTCGTGCGCCCTTCTTCTGAGTTATCTACTCTCCAAGTAGGCCTAACATGGTTGACAATAGTCTGGGGGGGAAGATGAGACTCAGTGTGACATCAGCTCCTCCCCAAGAAATCTTACCACTGCCTCCTTACCCATCCTTTCTCTTCGACCACACTGCACCACTGTAATTAATTCTCTGCCCACCTCTTCCCCCCCTCCCCGTAGGTGTTTCAAGAGTCCTGGGGTCTGTTTCCATCCATTTTTAGAAACTTCCATACAGAGACTTGACATCTGGTGTCTACTTTATTATTATCATCTAAAGCAAAATCAAATAGGCTGGAAGAGTCCCATTTTAACATCCTAATATACATATGTAGGCTGGGGGTATATAAAGCTCCATGTGAACCCTCCTTCTGGGTCCTCAGGGTCCTGAAGCAGTTCCATGCCACAGTTATTTGAGAGATTAGTTCTCATTCTAACACCACAAATTAGGCGTTACAATTATTTTTCAACTGATATAATTTTGTTTTTAATTACCTTTTGATTATGTGATTCACAGACATGTGTGGAGTGTCTTTCCAACCTTCCTCCTAAGTGGCAGAGGATCTTAGCTCAAGGCTTAGATCTCTGGCTGTGATGCTGGGTCCGCAGTCACCTTAGGAGGACCTGGCTTTTGATTTGTTTATGTTTGCAGCTACGGGCTCCAATCATGGTTCAGCTCTAGGTCTGCCTTTCATTTCGCCCTTATCATTTACCTCCAGCCCCCAACCATGCATACAACATTGTCTCTCACCCTTGCCTCACTTTGTTCATCTGCCTGAATGGTGGGAGGACCTGCAGCAGCATGGTCCTCACTGCTGGATCCGTGAGGGGCCAGGAAGCCTGTTCTGAAGGGTAAGTGACAGATGGTAGACAGATGTGAGGGTCCGGGAGGGAGAGCATGAAAGGAGATGTCACGACAGTCCTGGCAGGAGTGCCCAGGCTCCACCGGAGATGGAGATGGCAGTAAAGGTGTGGTCAGCAAAGAACAATTCTATGGTTGAGAATTTACGGATAACTAAGCTTTCCTATGTTACAGAAGGGAAGGGACTGGCAACAGGCATTAACTATGGCAGACTCCTCTCCGAGTTTTCCTTTTCTAAGTTAAATGAATCACACACCTGCCTAGAAGCAAAGCCCCTTTCTGATCCCCATTCATTTGAAAGAACTGACCACGGCAAGAGCCACAGTCAAGCTCTGTTGCCGCCACCTTTGCTTATCAAGGTTTGTAATTGCTGCGGCCCTCTGCCTACAGCTTTGCCACACTGCATGCTGATCTAGCAACACAAGGGCCTGCAGCAGAACTCTAGGTTTACTAGAGAGGTTCTGGAGATCCACAGTGCGCTACGGTGTTTCCTACACACATTCTCGACAGGAAAAAAAACCAAACAAACCACATACCAGAGGTAAGCTCACTGTGAACGCAGCTTAGTTCTTGGCCACAGTGAGATGCTAAGTGTCTCCCAAAGGCCTGGATGTTATAGGCATGTCCTGAAAGTGGAATTATTAAAAGGTGATGGCACCTTTAAGAGACGGAGCCTGATAGGAGACCTTCAGGTGTCTGGAAGCATGTCCTTGAAGAAGATTGTGGGATTCACCCTCCTCTTCGTCTCTTTCGCTTCCTTTGACCATGAGGGTGAGAGATTCCATTCGTCCATGGGCTCCTACCATAAGGTGCTCTCTTACCACAGGCCCTGAAGTCGCAGGGTCAACTGACCATGGACTGACACCACCAAAGCTGTGATCCTAAATAGGCTTTCTCTTTATGAGCTGGTCCTGTGGGTGCCTAGGACAATGGCAGAAGGCTGGCTGGATGCTCTACAGCATGCTCATTCTGCTCTGAGGAAGACAGCAACATCGAGACGAATACGCCAGGGACCACACGCGCTTGCTCAGACTGCCAGCTTGAAAAACGAAGCAACAGCTTGAACATGAACTGTAATCAGCAAGGAGGTCAGGGGCCAACTACTAGGGGTTTTTTTTTCTCTTGAAGAATTTTATTAAAAAGGCTGGGCATGCCTGGCGATGGCCTGCATTCAGTGTAATGGAAAAAAATCAGACTTCTTAAATGTACAGCGTACAATTGCCATCCAGGAAGAAGAGTTAGAATTTTTAAAAACCAGGTTTCTCAGGGAAAGAGATCCTGACAACTGACTGCCTGCATTCTGGCCTAGTTGTCCCCAGTGCCTCCATTACAGTCAGTCCTCCCAGAGAAGAACAGCTGATGCAGCTAACACGCTGTCCCAGGTCCCACTCCCCCTGCTGTTCCTCCGTCTCAGTAAATGGCACTGTCACACCCTCACTTTCCAAAGGCTGCAAGGCAAGATCATGGCTGTCATCCCTCTGACACAGGCTTATCAGGAAACCTTGACAGCTCAGGACACCTGTCTCCTTTCCTCCATGGCCACTGCTCTGTCCAACCACAGCTGCCATGCCAGGCACGGGGGCCTCTCGGCCTCCCTCTGTTCCTCCTCCGCCCCCACCTCTGTCCTCAGAAGTCACTCCACACACTCCCTTGCCTCCTGCGCTGAGGATTAAATCATCTTGTCGCACCACCCACTTCCTGTGCTATATTCCAGCCCTGTGGCTCCTAGTAACCTAAGGGAAAATTAACCTCCTCCTCCTCCTGGGCCTACAGGCTTACTTCTTTCTTTCCTCAGAAGGACACCATGAGAACAAGATCCACAGAATTAACTAAGCAGGGTTCACGGGGGCTCACAGAGATGGAGCGACAATCACAGAGCCTGTCTGGGTCTGAGCTAGGTCCTCTGCATATGCATTATGGCTGTGCCACTTAGTGGGAATGGTGTGTCTCTGACTCTTTTGGCTGCACTTGGGACCCTTTTCCTCCTACTGGTTGCCTCACCCTGCCTTGATATGAGGATTTGTGCCTGATCTTATTGTAATGTATGTGGTTGGTAACCCGGGGAGGCCTGTTCTTTTTATTGAAGGGAAATGGTGTGCATCTGGTGGAGAGGGGATGTGTGGGAGAAGGAGGGGAAATGGCAGTTGGTGTATAATATATGAGAGAAGAATAAAACAGACAAGACAGACAGATAGAACATGCCTCTCCACTGTCCTACCTCACTTCCCACTGCACTCTAACACAAGGCACTGTAAACCCACAAAGCTTATGGTCTGTTTTCCTCATTCCATATACCACAGCTGTAAGTTCTTTATCTGTTTATCGTCTGTTACCTTAGCCAGAATGGAAGTTTCTAGGGGACATACAAGGTCTGCTGTACATCCATACCCACCATACCACCTGACATATGGCAGGAATCCACTAGCTATTTGTTGAATTAAGATCTAATTTCCCAATCTTTCCTTCTGGAACTTTACATCTATTTTACAACTGATATCTAGCTGATAGCTATTCTAGTTTACATTTGCAGAAAGCGAACAATCTCTGGGTGTTGGCTTTAATTTAGTGTATGAGCCTGAGGATAGCTCTTACCCTGTTACTCATTGATAAACAGTAACTCAATTAGTAAGTCATTTAGTTTCACTGAGTAGGATGTGATGAGCCTTAACACCCCTGCTCCAAGTCCCAGTCTGTCTTAACCCTCTGGTCACCCTCAAGCTTCTGTTTCTCTCTTCTCATCGGTTCTGCACTCACCAGACACCCCAACAGCAGTCCCTGGGAGTCTGCTAGGAACTGGGGAGACAAAGGCAGAAGGATGGACAAGTATTACCAGGTGGCCTCTGTTCCCACAGCTCCACATACCACTGAATCCCCAAAACCCTCCCCCAAAGCACAGCCACCTGTATAATGTCACCACTGCCCAGCCAGATGCATGATGGGTCTAGAGATGGAAGTCTTCAATTAATAACAGACAGGGCTGGGGATGGATGTAGCTCAGTGGTAGAACACTTGGCTGGTATGTTGCAAGGCTCTAGGTTTAACCCCCAGCACTGCCACAACAAAGAAACAAACTAGACACAAGCTAGGTTATTAGCAGAGAAGACTGACTTGACTTCTGCAAAGTGTTCTCAGCAGTAAGCTCCTGACCCAGACTGTGCTGCTGTCAAGCAGCCTAAGTGGGGGAGGTGGGGCCTTGAACTTAAGCCTGACCAGGACAAAGCCTCAGCGCCCCCGGGGAGGACCCAGTCAACCAGCACCTTTCAGCCTACTCGCTAGCTACTGTTTGAGTATCTGTCAGCGAACAAGACTGAGCAGCAGCAGCACCACCACCACCAACCACTACCAGGGCCAAGAGGATCCAACCGACCTTGCAGGTAAAGCCTGGGACAGTGAACTGTGCCCACCTCACCGGTCCTCATCACCCCGACAGCAGATCAGGACAGAGTGCTGGAGAAGAAATATCACACTGGTAGACGGTCAGGGAGAGGAAGGTGGCACCTGAGCCAGCCACTCAGTCTGCCACAGGAGATGTAGGAGCAGTTCCAGCAGATCCTGGGGTTGGAAAGTTAGCGGAGGGATGGTGTAATGGACAGACCTCGCAATGGTGGGAATGGGGCGAGGAGGAAATGGACCTGCACAGTCTTCCAATTTAGACCAGGTCAGTGGCTGCAGGCAGACAGAGAGGCAATCCTAAGACAATGGCATGAGATTCCTCTCACCAGAGGCCACACTGAAGAAATGCCTAAACACCGGGGAGGGAAGCAGGTATTCCCTGTCTGCAAAGTCAGAGTGCCGAGGCTCCTTGGGGAGACTGGGGGAGGAAGGGAAACCCTAGCCTGATCTGAGTTGAAGATGGATATAGACAAACTCCCAGAATAACCAAGGAAATTGAAGGTTATCTTGAAACATCGAAAAACACAGCTATCCCTTTTGCATACTAACAGTCCGGCTTGAAACACCACACCTACAGCTCAAGCATCAGCAAAAGACACTCTCTCCACCTCTGAGGGGTCTGTGCTAGCTCAGCGTGAACACCGTCCCTCTGGCTGCTACAGTGATGCTGTCCTGCCCACCTGCAGCCCTTTCTGCTGATGAAAGTGACTGCCCCACATCTAGGAACCGGCTCTGTTTGGTGGCAGCGGTGGGGATTGGGGCCCGACCACTGATGTGACATCTCTGCTCCTGCCACACCGGGCACAGCTCCTGGGTTCACAGCAGACTGAAAGGAAGAGCTCAGCAGATGATACCCGGGTCTAGCCAAGGCCCTGGCACATACCCTTGCTGCGCTCTGGACACTATCTCCAATTCATTGTGCGTGTGCGATCCCTCCTGTCTCACAGAACCTTAGCTAGCACAACAATCAAGTGTCACCAGGGATGGGAAGGTTCTCTGAAGCTTTAAAAGGCAGCTCTGCAGGCAAAGGAACCCAGGCTGAACTCCAAGCACTTCCATTGTGTGGCACAAGCCACCTTCCTTTTAAAGCTAAGGTAGATCTTCTTTGAAGCCGCTTTTAAAGCATATGCAAAAAGCACAGGATGAAAACCCCAGGATGACTGCATTCTACTTCGGGCATTTCAATGCAACTTACTCATCAAGAAGCATTTGAGGGAGCACTTCCTGCTTCCAGAACTACGGACCAGTGTGAGGAAGCAGGGCCTGGGGAGGAGCAGAAGCAAGCTGTACCTTCTGCATGCCTGGGAAGGCTCCCTAGGAGAAATGGCATCCTAGATGAACCCAGACCATCCGGAGTCAGACAAATGAAGAGGAGTGGCAGGCAGGGACAAAGCCTGAGATCACAGTGTCTGGGAAGCCGTGTCCAAGCTGGCCTCCATGTGGGAAGAGGTAGTGACGGGCAACTCTTCCAAGTGAGCAGACACCAGTGCAGGATGGGACCTGGAGCATACCCCGCTGTCTGCATGACCACTAACTGCCCGCCCTTGCTCTGCAATGCACAAAGTCTCCTTCTCACACTAGCATCAGGCTGCATCCTGTCCTATGTTAAAGCACCAGAAAGGCTCCACATGGAAATTCCTCAGTGTGGCTTATCAGGACACTGACCATCCATGCTTTCTTGTCCAGGAATATGCAGATTTATGGCTACCCTGGCCAACACTACAGCCAATGATTAGTCATAGTGTTCTTTCACTGTCTGGAGTGTTTGGACACTAATCTATGACTCCCTTTATCCAGAGTCCTGCTTGACTCTCTGGCTTCACCTGGCACCCCTCCTGCCACCCACTTAGCCTCAAGGTCTCCCTAAGCTGCTCCCAGTTCTCACTGACCCCTGCCCTCCTGCTCTACCCCCAGTCTCTCCCTCCTCTCCAAACCCTGACCCTGATCTTGAGCAGGTTATTGAAACATTCCGAGTGGATTTTCCTCATTTATCTCAGAAATTTGTTATGCAGATGAAAAATAAGGGCATTTCAAAGTCTGCAGCACATGCAGTAATGCAGCACACGCAGCGAACGCAGCACTTGTAATGCTTGCAGCCATGTAGTGCTTTGGTGAACCATTGTTTTTGTCATCATCCACCCTTGTAGATCCCTCCTGGACAGCACCTTCTCCAGAAAGCTTCCCTGGTCTCCCAAGGTGAGGCTGGGTGCCCTGCTGGCTCCCACTGTGTCCCCACCTCCTGACCCCCACTTATCTGATATGCTCTGACTATGGCTGTCATCTCCCACTAGCCTGAAAGCCCCTGAAAGGTAAAGACCTTCTTTGTCTTTGTTTTTTTTTATTGTGACAGGACCTCGACGTGGAACCTTGGCTGGCCTGGAACTTGCTATGGCAATCAGGTCACCCTCCTGCTTCTGCTTCTTAAGTGCTAGGTCACAGGGTGCTAATCACAGGCTGCTTAGTGGGTGCACAATGCCTGACACACAGCAGGCATTTATAATTTTTGTGGGGTGGATAATATACTCACTCTTGATAATAAGCACACAGCTATGTGTTTTATTCAAATAAAGTCAGCCTGGGACTTGCACCCCTAGAAAATCATGGCCATTCTGATAAGTCTGTCAACCTAGTTTACACTGAACTTGACTCTCCCCATTGGAACTGTCAGTGGGGCTTGTATGACAATTTTATAATGTATGCATTCATCAAAATGACATAGGCCAGATCACTTCTTCAGCTAAAAGTTCATAAACAGTTCAGAAGACAGCATTGCTCAGCATTTCTGAATTTAATGTATATTTATATCGAATATAAGTTTTATCGTATATTCTCTGGTAATTTCATACATGAACACAATGTATTTAGATGGCTCCCACCCCTGCAAGTGCTCCATCTAAAGTGGTTTCTGGCCCTGTCTTCACTCAGGTTTGTTCTGTCTACTCACTCGCTTCAATGAAAGCCTTCCACTGTTTAATTTATGCCTATTTGTACATTTAAGTCATCCATTCTCAAAAGTTTTAATAAAAGGAAGAAAAGTGAGTTCTAGATGAGTTTAATTGGATTTCTTAATACCAACCACACTACAGAGTTACGGTGCTGACAACACTCTGCATCCCTACCATCAGTTCATAATCCCTGGCACGCTTGGCTCTGCTCTGATGATTGGCATAGTGGACTTTCATGGAAGAGATGAAGGAACATAACGACTGCCCTCAGACAGAAGGCTCTAAGAAATGAGCCTGGCCACGAAAATTTCATACAGCTTGGAAAAGTAACACACATATTTAGGATTGCCTAAGAGCAGGGTCCAAACCTGGTGCTGTACTAGCGGTGGGTTCCCCGTGACACCTGAGGGTCATGTGCCTTTAGATAGGCTCGTAAGCTATGCAGTATGCCAGATGCTGAAAAGTGCTACAGAGAACACTTGTGGGAGAGGGAAAGGTGCTATTAGTGGTGAGGAGGTGGCTGGTGATGTTTAATATCCAGGAAGGTCTCCGTGCATCTATAAAACCACAGTGGGATGAAAGTGTAAGACAATGTTGCACCAGTAGGACTAGGTGTGAATACTTACACTCATGTGTGCGTGCACACACACACATACACAGAGCCTTCTCTAGAAGCACCAGAAGACATTTACAGCTGCCATAGAAAGGGAAATACACACGCTTCCCTATCTTATTGTACAGTAGCTCTGAAGGGCCACACTGGTTTTTGGAGCACCAATAGTGTCACTACAATCTGCCCGCCACAGGGGATTAATGGAAATCAGGTAGTGCAGGAATCTTAGTCTGGAATCTACCTCACCACAAGACCTGTTGTTGCATGGTCTCAGAATGTACAGGGAACACATATGCTTCCTAATAGACAGATTGTTATGATGACTCCACTGCCCATGGAGGGCAGGCTGCTATGGAAGGAAGAACAAGAAGACACCTGTAATTATACCATCTTTATGGACAATTTTTAGATATTAGTGCAGATAACAAAGACAATAACACCCCTCAGCGCGTGCTCTCTCTCTCCCACTTGTTCTTCCCTGGCCCTCTTCTTTGTCTATCTCTCTGTCTCTCCATTTTCTCCCCTTTCCATGTGGTCATGGCTTTTCTTATCTATTTTCTCCTCTTTCTTTGTCTTTCTATCTCTTTTCTCTTTCTATTTTCTTAATTATAAAACATCAAAGCTATGGGCCGCCTCTTATTAAACTCACCACACGGAGCTAGCTGGTACGCGCCATCTGAGACTCTGGGATTCAGCCACGTGGACAGTCTGAGCACAGGTAACGGGCAGAGAAATCCACACCAGAATGCCTTCTGTGTGGCATTTCTCTGCGCCCCCGCGCACCATGTGTGGGACCGGCCGGCTGTGTGACCGCCCGCTCCCCATTAGTTAGGCTGAGGCGCACGTGCATCTTGCCTGCTTCCCCAACCCCCCCGCCCCCCCCCCCCCCGCGGAACCTCCATGTCCGCCTGTGTCCTCTGCATATGCACACTACCTTGGCCCGAGAGTGAGGCCTTCGGCCTGACGCGTGCCGCCTTCCCCTCCCCCCCCACCCCCGCATCCGCGCGCGCCAGGCCCCACGCTTTCCTTTTTTCCCCACAGAAGCCTACAAAACACTGCTTAGAAACGAAGGGACCAGATTACAGCCCTACTCATAACGCCCCTAAACTTAAATAGGAAAACTTTTCCCATAGACAGCACTGCAGAAAGTACATCTTCATCTGATGCAAGGGGAAAGGCAAGATGTGGAGAAGACTCAACAGGAATGCATGAGCAGTGGCTGTGGGGTCCTCACTGGGGACTTAGAAAGAATAAGAAAGGAAGATTGGACATAAGAAGGTTGGTAGATGGAACTCTGAGGACATGTACTTGAGGGGAGGACACTCATGGCCTTGTGAATGAACACCTCAGCTGGGGAATGCTCTGCTCAGTCAGAGGCAGTGGTTGCTGGCTGGGCTGTGTTGCTCAGTGGCCTGTAGCTGAGAAACAGGGATGCTAAGACCTTGAGGATGAGGCCACAACGACAGAAACTTTCCCTCACAGGGTGATCTCTTTACCACAAAGGGTGCTCTCCTGACCATGAACACTAGAGTGGAGGCTAATGACACACCCCAAATGAGGTGCGGAGGCTGGTTCTCATGTATCTCTTCCAATCCAGCAAGGTAGGATCATATGGGAATGCCATGTGTGCCCTGCAGTCTTGAGGACAAGCACACCGTCAGAACATCTACAGCTCTCCCCTGTGTCTCACAGCGCCTGACCCTGCAGCACTGCACAGCTCCATCCAGGAGGTAAAAAGAAAACACCTCCAGGATCAAAACACAACAAAGAGAAGTTGAGAGAAAATAATCCTAATGTCACTTGAGACACACGTGCTTAGCTCCTGAACAAAACACTGCTAAACCAAATCCAGAAATAAGCAGAAAGGAGAATTTACCAGGTCATTTGAGTTTTTCCTCTGGAATTCAAGGCTGTTTTAATATTTAGAAATCAATAATTTATAAAATTGATAGTCTAAAAGGGAGAAATCTGTAGGTATCAAAAAAAGATACTAAGTGGAGAAAATCTGAAATACAGTCTTGATAAAAACTGCTGATAAATTAACAATGGGGATCTGCAGTATACAGTGCACAGTGAATGTCTCTGATTAGTTGGGATTGACACCAACCTCTTATAGGTATGGACCAGGTCTCAGAAGCCTTGGCCATGCTGTTACCCAGCAGTGTGTGAAGTGTGTATATGTGTGGGGGTGGGGATAGGAGAGCCAAACACAAAAGATACAGAGTTTTCCAGTGAAGAACTAAATCTGTCATTATTCACAGATGATGTGGTTTCCAATATGAGATGCTCAGAAGGATCCATAAATCAGGGAAATTGCTAAGAATTTAGTTAAGGGTATAATCAATATACAGAAAAATTAATTCCACTCATCTGCACCATCAACAAACAGAAAATGAAATTTATCAAATGAAGCTTCTTAGAGTAGCCATGGAAACGGAGGTATGTCTCAAGACTTGAGGCAGTCCAAATGAGGTAGACCTGATCAAGTTGTTGTCAACTGAAAATAGAGCGAACTGACAGCTCAGGAATATGCTGAGTTTAGCTGCCATCTTAGAGTCCTGCAGAGCACCAGGGAGAGCCTCACAAGATCACATAGCTGACTGAGGACTCAAGCTCTCAGCCTCTGGCCAGCACCGCCACCAAATATGTGGCAGACTGCTATCCCAGAAAGGACCACGATTCCAAATTTGAAGTGAAGTTTTAGACCTTAAGTTGAAAAATCATAACTGTTACCATCTTGCACCGAAAGCATATTAAGCACAAAGGACCAAATCCAGCTAAAATTACAAGACACCTGTCTGTACAAAGTGTAATACAAAAGGTAAGAAGCTTTGGTATTGCAAAGACTTCATTTCTCTAAATTGATTTAAAGATTCAATTCTGTGCCAATCAAAACTTCAATGGAATGTTTAAGGAACTCAACAAGCTTTTGTGCAGGAGAGTGGAGGAGTGGACAGTCACTGCTGCTGAAGGAAAGTCTGTCAAGAGTGGTTAAAAACACAGTGTAATGGAAACTGTTTGCTATACAGCTGCCATCACATACCTGATGGCTCTAAACAGAGCCCGAGAGCACATCTGTGTGCATGTGAATGATGCTTTAGAATACGGGTGGCCCTGCAGCTCACCGGGAGAGGACAGACTTTTCAATTAATGATTTCTATGGAGAAAAACTGGATGCCTAATTCAATTACGTACCCCCATCAACTGTGTATTAGTGTTTTATTTGTGTAAAGCAAAGTATTTTTTAAAAAAAATTGGCCCATATAGCGTTATACTCATGCTCTCAGAACAGGGAAATGTCCCAAATCAGAGAAGACACAAACACTCGGATCATACAGAATAATGCTCCGCCTCAAAATTCCGAGCTTGTGTTCTGCAAGGCCTCCATCTGCAGTGTAAAGAGCATGGGGAGCTGCAAACCACACAGGAGATGGGGCTCAGCCTCCCACCCGGACACAGACTCCCATGGACCAATTAGGAAACAAACAAGCAAGCAGAAAAATGGCCAAGCGACCCATGCAGACACTCCTCACAGGAAGCACGGGTAAGTCAGTGTGCGGAACGTTTCTTCCACACTTGAAAACACGCTCAACTTCATTCAAAAGAACAGTTCAGAACAAACGCAAGACCAGCTCACCTATTACCTTGGCGGCTTTTCAAACATAACAAAATCAGGGCTGGGGGGACTTGTAGAAACTAGGTCTTTAGAAAACAATCTGGCACGGTTAGGTATTTTCAAGGAGCCTTTATCTAACTTACAAATAACTGGCTTGGAGAATTCCTTGTCCACGAGATCTAGGAGTCTTGGACAAGTTTGTGCGTTCATACAAGCCCTGTGTGCAATTAAAAAGAAAACAAACAAATGTGACACACGGTGCTGATGACAGAGTGTAGCTACAGGGAAACGCAACACAGCAGCAAGGGCAGCCACATACGGAGATGAATGCTAAGGGTCTAACACCAGGTGATGAGGAAAAGATATAATCAGAATTAAAGGCAAGGACAAGGAGCAGAACGGAGGCCTCGCCAGAATAGCTTTCTTATTTTATTTTTGCTATGAACTGAAGTTGCCAAAATCAGAACATGGAAATCAGAACCATCTGTTGACAGGCCTGGTAAGTTAGAGAGCTGGACAGAAACGCAGAAGAATGTGTTTTGAAATCTGCATCAAATCACAGAGACAGAAATAAAATAAAAGCCTGCCTTATTCTAGTGAAGAGGAACAGAGTCACTTTGCCATCATTTATGTACTAGTAACAGTGCTGTCATCACCCACAGGACAGTACTAAGGTATGTTAGTTTAGTCGTGGTCACTGCACAAACTGAGATAAACATGAAGAGCTGTTAAACTCACTGCCAGTGCAGGTTACAGAATCACTTCAAGATTCCTCCATCTTGACCAATCACTGAGGAGCTGAGGAGATGGTTCAGTGGGTCAATGCTTGGCGTGTAAGCTTGAGGACACGAGTTCAGATCCCATACTCACATAAAATCCAGCTGTCACCACATATGTCTATAACCTTAGCACTTGAGGGTAAGACAGGTGTATTGCAGGGACTCGCTAGCCAGACAGACCAGCCAAAATGACAAGCTCCAAGTTAAGTGAGAGACCTTATCTCAAAAAAAAAAAAAAAGTAGAAAATATAGAGGAATGCACCCAGTGTAGAACTCAGGACTCCTCCTGAACATGCGCAGGCAAGTACATATGAGCATGTGAGATGTGAGTGTGCCCCCGCCTCTGCCACACCACACAGAGAATGGGTGAAGTGGACTAAGCTATAAGCACTCTGAGAGAAGTGCCAGCCAAGCTACTGTCTGCAGCCTCTCTCAGACACTCGAAAGCAAGATGGATGATGGAACTCAAGCCATGAAAATATAGCGGGATGAAGACATCCCATGAACTTGGTGAGACAGTCTTAGAGTGTGTGTTTAGTGCTGTGTACATGTGTAGTATGCACACAGTGGGCTCATGCCCTTGTGTGTGGAGGACTAGGGTCGATATCTAGTCTTTCCCCAATCTCTTACCACCCTTACTTTTATAGTTTTATAGAAATTTTAATACTTAGAACGACACATGGCTGTGAGTACCCTGGCATGTGTGTGGAGCTCAGAGGACAACTTGTGCAAGACCACTCTCTTCTTCCACCGTGTGGATCTCAGGAGCAAATGCCAGCCTGTCAGGCTTGGCAGCAAGCACCTTAGCCAGGCTGGGCTTTAGGGGTCTACCTGTCTCTGTCTCCTTTCCCTAAAGCTATGATTATAAGAATACATGCATTATGCCATTTTCCTATTAAATAATTTAATTTTGAGATTACAATTATATTTCTGTCTTCCCTTTTCTCCCTCTAAATGCTGCCACATACCACCTCCACTGCCTTGTTCTCTTCCAAATTCATGGCCTCTTTTCTTTAATTGTACACACACACACACACACACACACACACTTCTAAATATATACATATAACCTGGTCAGTCTGTATAATGTTACTTGTATGCATGCTTTCAAGGGCTGACCACTTGGTGTTGGGTAACTAATTAGGGACGCAGCCCTGAGGGAGACAACTTCCCCTGCTCTCGGCATTCCTTGTTTGCCTTTAGTTCTTTCTGAGGGATGAGGCATCATGAGTTTTCTCCTTTCCACATTAGCATGCCTATTGGCATTGTCCACATTCAGGTCTTGTTTAGGCAGCCAGGTTGGTGCGACTTCATGGGTGTAGAATTATCTTCTGATATTTCTAGGAGGCATCATCTCTCAGCAAACATACCATTTCTCTGGCTTGTACAGTCTTTCTGACCCTTCTTCTGTTACGACCCCTGAGCCTTAGGTACAGGAGTTGAGTTGCAGATGTATCAGTAGGACTGGGCTTCACAAGTCTGCATTTTGATTGGCTGTAGTTCTACAATGGTTTCCCTCTGTGGCAAAGAAAAGTTTCCTTGATGAGGGGTGAGAACTACACTTAGCTGTGGGTATGCAGATAAATATTTCAAATGTAGTTAGGGATTATACTGGATTAGTAAAATGACGGTTGTAGGTTCTCCTCCAAGATCCATGACTTCAGTACCCTTGAGTAGTTGGCTAGGTTTCCAGAGCCAGGCACAATTTCCTTCTTGTTGAGCAGGCCTCAACCCAATTAGAAAGCCATTGGTTACCGCCACAGTGTGCGGGTCACTCCCGCACCCTTAGCATCGTTGTGCCATGCTGGTTGTTGATGTGGTCCGTAGGCATCACAGCTGCTTACTAGGCAACACTAGCAGTGTTGGCTGTCTCCCTCCTTTGGAAGCTGCATGTCACCTCCTAGTGCCATGAGAACTGGTCCTTAGGGAGGCTTTCAGACCAGGTCCAACTCAGGTCCTCTGGGTCCCGTGTATCTGAAGTGCATAGTGTCTTCAGGAACAGGGACTTACCTTCTACCTCTTGGGGGCAACCAAGGACAACAGAAATAGGCTATAGTGTTTTATGTTTTAGGTTCTCTTGGACAACCCTGACCAAGAACTCAAAAGAGGACTTCTCATGCCTCCTTGGGGGTTATGTTAGATAGCCTATTTTGTGCCAGGTTTTTATAGACTCTGGAGATCTGAACCCAGGTCCTTACACTTGAATAGTCAGCACTCTACTGACTGAGCCACACCTCTACCCCCGACGGCTGCTTTTCACCCTGTGAAACACACACTCACAAGTTATGAAGGAAAAAATCCTTAAACGTCTCTGAACACATCACTGAGAAAGCTGAAAGACAAGCCACAGCCTAGAAGCCATTTGCAACACAAATTACAGACACAAATTATATGTGCATATATATGTAATGCTACAAAATCAATTCAGAGGAACAACAAACAATGCACAAGACAAATGGGTTAATTATATAAATAGGCAAGTCACAGAGGAGGAAATAAAAACATCCAATCAATATGTGGAAATATTCCAATTATACCAGCTATGTAATGCAACTTTCATACAAGTGATAAAAATATAAGGCTTGAAAATATCAAGTGTTAGTGAGGGTGTGAGGGGACGGGGGCTCTCGTGTACTGCAAGCTCAAATTGGCACTGATGTTTGAGGAGCTAACTGGTAGCAAAGATGATCATGAAAATGGGCACATAGCATAGCTGAGGGAAGTCATCTCTAACAGTCTGCCCTGAAGGATACACACATATGTGAACAAGGCTATTCACCAAAGCTGTAACTAGGAGTAAAATATATCAAACACCAATATGCCAACCAGCAGGGGAATAAGCTATATATTCAGATATTACAGGAGATTAGGAAAAATCTCTGCCTAGTGACACTCACGGGTGACCAAGTGGTATTTGTGTGTGTGTGTGTGTGCGTGTGTGTGTGTACTAAACTCTGGTGTTCAAACAGAACAAGTGCTTTAAACACTGAGTAATCTTTCCAACCCCCCCCCCACACACACACATAGTGGTATTCTTAAACTTCACATGGTTTCAGGAAAAATATAGAATAATGTTCTAAAACAAAATCAAGTTAGCTGTACGTAATTCAAAATATATATGGTATGAATACACAGAGAAAGGTCTAGAAAATACCCACCCCATTACTAACTGTTAATCCTGTGGAGAGAACAGTGTTGCGTAAGAGATAGCCAGGATGTAGAATGCCTTTATTTCCAGCATTCCAATGTTTTTAATTAGTGTATTCGCTCACTAACTCATGTAGTTATAAAGCAAGTATAATTTATATAGATTAAAATACAAATTTTAAAATACTGTAACAGAGGTATGGGGAAGTCACATGAGACCATACTGAAATGAGACCTTACTTAGCACACAGAAAGATTTTCTAACAGCTGTGGTATTTTCGTTGGACCTTGCTATTTGAATAGGATTTTCTCAAATGTTTATAATTTGATAGAAAGCTGCAAGCTGACTGACATTTTCCAAACACACATACTGGCACATACCAACGTGCATCTCATCCCAAAGCTTTTTTCTTTCAATGTGGTATCACCCTCCATGGAGAGGTTGGGGGGTGGGGGGAGTCTGCTCTACTCCCCTGTCTCCTGAGCTTTGGCAGGACGATGTGACTGCCTGGATGAAGAGAACATACTGGAATCACAATGGCATGGCTTCTGAGACTGATTATATAGCTTCTGCTGGGTCTGCTCTCTGCTTGGACAGAACATGCTCACCCTGGGAGCCCAGACGCCGTGCTGTGAGGAAGCTCTCACTAGCCACTTGGAAAGACCACTTAAATGGGCTCATGTGGAGAGGAACTGAGCCCCCCCAGTGGATAGCCAGCAGCAACAGCCAGACACAGGAGGGAGCAAGCCTTCAGAAGATTCCTGGCCTGGCCTTTGAGCTCCTCAGCTGAGGCTCAGAGATCTATCCATCATGGGAGAGGCGAGCCTTTCCCACTGTGCCTTGTCCTAATTCCTGACCCAGAGAATTCATGAACATAAGAAATGGTATTTACACCACAAAATTTAGACCAGCATGTTACCCTGGAACAAAGACAGTCTAAAGAGAAGGGACTCCACACGGGATGTCACAGAGCCTGTGAGTACTGGCTGCTTGGGGTTAGGGGACCTAAACTGTGGAAATTTCATATGACAATATGAAAAACTCAGACTTATCTCCCTGGCAGCAGAGAGCTGTTGACAGTTGTAGAGTTGAGAAGTGAAATGCTAGGATCTGCATTTTAGCAAAGCCGGGGAAAGGCTGGAGAAAAGAAAGGCTTAAAAATAGGAAAAAGGTCTGGAGAGATGGCTCAGGGGATAAAGTGCTTGCTGCAAATAGAAGCTGGGTAGGCATGGTGCTTGCCTGTAATGGTAACTCAGTGGCAGAGACCACATCCCAGGGCAGGTGGGTAAACAAGACTAGGAATTGGTGAGCTCTGGGTTCAGTGAGAGACCCTGCCTCAGTAACGAAAGTGGACACCCACTGAGAAAGACACCTGACATCAACTTCAAGCCTCTTCCACATATGGGAGGTACATATACTTGTACATACAGGCCCATGCATGAACATACACACATACACTACACACACACACACACACACACACACACACACACACACACACACACCACATACACATACACTTACACATATATTAAAACCAACAAGAAGAGCCCTCTGCTTGACATGGGTTCTGGCTAAGAACACCAGTGGAGGCATTTCCTCATGTAGCATGTTCTGTAGCTTCTCTTCAGGGTGGTCTCTGATTCTCACCTATACTCTACTCCACTTGTGTCAAAGTGTTAGAGGAAAAATATATATTCACATAAAAGCCTACCTTGGCCACTTACTTTATACTGCAGAACCAAAAGTGACCAAGGTGTTGTCCAACTGTGGGTGAATCAATAAACTGAGATATCTTATTCCACACTCAGAAGAAAGGAGTGATCCAGCCATGAGAAGAACTTTCAAGGCAGGTTTCAACCTAAAAGAAGACAATCTTCCTTCCTTCCTTCCTTCCTTCCTTCCTTCCTTCCTTCCTTCCTTTCTTTCTTTTTTTTTTTTTAAAGACAAGGTTTCTCCCTGTAGCCCTAGCTGTCCTGGGACTTGCTTTTTAAACCAGGCTGACCTTGAACTCACAGAGATCTATCTACCTCTACCTCCCAAGTGCTGGGATTCAAGTCGTGCCCCCACCATGCCCAGCAGGAAGCCAATCTAAAGTGGTTCCTCAAGCATGATTCCAATGCTATGACATTCTAAGAAAGGAAAAACAATGGAGACAGTAAAGAGGTCGGTGGCTGCCAGCATGGAGGGAGGCAGGGGTGAGTAGTGGAGCACAGAGCACCTTGGGACATGAGGCCACACTGTATGGTAATAGTGTATGTATGCCATGTGTCTATTCCCACACCATGAGTGAAATGCGACAAAACTACAGACTTAGAATGACCATGGTGTCAATACAAGCCTGACTGTAATAAATGTGGATAGTGACAAGTCATGTGTGTTTTGCACAGAAGCACAGAGACACTTTGCACTTTCTGCTGAGTTCTGCTGTGAATCTAAAGCTGCTCCCAAAAAGAAAGTCTATATTTGAAATGTTAGGAGGAAAAAAATGTTAGGCTATGTTAGAATACAAGAAAAGCTTTCCCCATTGCTCTTCCTTTAAGCTTTCAAACTTGAGCTGTTTGCTTTAAAGGACCGTAGAGGAACGTTAAGCACAGCAGATGTGGTGGCACTTGCCCTCAAGCTCAGCACCCAGGAGGAGGATGTAGGTGGTTCTCTGTGAGTTAGTTCTAGGATAGCATGGAATGAGAAGCTGGCTTCTATGCAAGCCAAGGCTACACATAGTGAGACACTGTCTCAAAGAAAGACAGATAGACAGACAGATTTAAATGTCAAGTAAGCTGTCCCTGGATTATAGCCATTTATAACAATTATCTGTGCTAATGTCATCTCATCCAACCTAAATTTTTTATGTTTATTAAAATTATTATTAAAATTATTCTTTTAGTTCTCACAAGAGTTTATAAGAACTATTTATAAATGTGTGCTTGTACAGAAAGTCTATATTAACACTGTGTTTTTTTCAGTTTTGGATGCTGCAGATCTGTATAAGGAAGAACTCTGAGGTGTAAGGTCCAAGAACAGGGAAAGAGAGAGTCTAAACCATGAGGAAGCACCCCTGTGAGGCAGGAGCGGACAACCAGGGGCTAGAAGGCAAAGGACAGACGAGTACTCAGAGGTACTCAGGAGGTCACCCCTCTGGCTGAGCAAACCTAGTGGAGGAGCGAGCCTATTGCAACCAGGATGCAGCTGGGTATGTAGCGTGCACTTAGCATGCATACCATGAGGCCTGGGCTCTGTCTTCAGCTCCAAAGTATATTGCAAGTTGGGACTTGATGCAGAGCAATGACAGGAGGGAAGCGGACCCCAGGGGGTCCTGTCAACAGCAGAGCCCAGGTGGGACTCAACATTGTCATTTACTAGAGGTGACTTTGGTATCATTTTCTGTAATTTATCCTGTGCCCTTCCCCCCCCAAGGTTTTAGAGACAGGGTCTTATACTGTAGTGCAGTTTGTCTTGGATGAGGCTGGCTTTGAGTTTGTGACAACTCTGCCTCTCCAGGATTGCAAATGTGAGCCACCACACCCAGCTTTCTTCAGTGCCCTTTTCTAAAGTTAATGATTCAGGAGCTGACTGAGCAGCTGTGGGGTTGGTGCTATTCATTATGCTTGTTCACACTTCACTTAATGTCTGCCTTAGAAGAACCTCATTCACTAAACTTCATCAGAAATAAGTTTCACTAAAAAACATACTAAAATTGGGCTGGAGAGAGGGTTGCTCTCGCAGAGGACCCGGGTTCAACACTCAGCACCCACACGGTGGCTCACAGCTGTCTTTAACTCCAGACATCCAGGATCCAGCACCCTCTTCTGACCTCCACGGCACAAGGCACACATGTGCACAAGCACATATGCAGACAAAATGCTTATACATATAAAAATAATAAAAATAAATATCTTTTAAGAACAGAAAATTAGTTCTACTTGTTAAAGCTTTCAAAGAAAGTGTAAGGCTGAAAATTAATTTTTAAACAAAATGAAAAAAAAAGAGAAAGAAATAAGACTCCTAGAAGCAGGTGACTGACAAAATGGGCGTCAAAGGTCATGCGTGGGCTGGATTTATCAGGCCAGTCCTGCCCCTGATGACCAATGATAAACAAAGCCAACTGCTGCTATATTTCAAAATCAAATCGTGTATTTATGTAGCCTTCCCTTCTAGTGCATCTTGCTTCTGTTTCTGAAGAAAATTTCATCTGTAACCAAATTACCTGTGTCCCAGAGATTGCAGATTTCTGCTTCTCCTTCTGGCAGCCAGGAAGCAGGAGAGGTAATGGAAGGAGGTAACCTTGGCAAAGGCTGCTTCAGATGCTCATATGAGTACAACAGTGTTAGGTCCTGACAGAAACAAGAGAGGACACATTCACTGAAAAACCGAAACTGCACCAGAGAGATGGGTCAGCCATTGAGAGTATGTGCTGTCCTTGAAAGTACTGGAGCTGAGTCCCAGCATGTACACCCAACAGCTCACAATTTCCTGTCTGTCACTCCAGCTCCAGGCCCCTGATGCTAGCCTCCGAAGGCACTTGCCCTCATGTGCACATACCTAGACACATTATCAAAGGAAAAATCAGTGTGTGCTGGCTAGTTTTGTGTCAACTTGACACAAGCTACAGTCACTGAAGAGGAGGAAGCCTTAACTGAAAAACGCTTTCATAAGACCTGGCTGTAGGCAACCCTGTAGGGCACTTGTGGTGGGCAGGGTGGCTGGAGGGTTCCAGACAGGATTTCTCTGTGAGGCACTGGCTATCCTGGAACTTACTCTGTAGACCAAGCTGGTGGGGAACTCAGAGATTCACCTGATTCTACCTCCCAAGTCCCAGGATTAAAAGCGTGCACCACCACTGCCTGGGCATTTTCTTAATTAGTGATTGATGATGAAGGGCCCAGTCTATTGTGGGTGGTGTGGTCTTGGGTTCTATAAGAAAGCGGGCTGTGCAAGCCATGTGGAGCAACCCAGTTTACAGCACCCCACCATGGCCTCTATCTGCATCAGCTCCTACCTCCAGGTTCCTGCCCTTGCTGCTTTTGATAATGAAATGTTATATGGAACTGTGAGTGAAATAAACCCATTCTTCCCTAAATGACCAAATTGCTTCTGGTCATGGTGTTTCATCACAGCAATAGTAATCCTAACTAGGATATCACGTTTGGGATTTGACATGAATTCAGTCAGGAAACAAAGCAAATCTATCCCAGGGTCCTATAAATCTGTTTGATCTGTCTGTAATTTTGACCTTTAAAGTGTGTTATATAAACGGGACAATACAGTATATGACCCTTTATATATTCAGGTTTTGTTGTTGTTTTTGAGATAGTCTCACTATGTAGCATTGGCTGGCCTAGAACTCACAGAGATCCACCTGCCTCTGCCTCCCGAGTGTTGGGATTAACCAAACATGTCTATCAGAGGCACATATTCAATTGTTTTTTTTTCTATTTATTAATTGTGCATGACTGTTTTGCCTGCATGTATTTCTATGCACCATGTATATCCCTGGTGTCCACTCGTATGGTGGCCATACGAGGGTATGGGATCCCTTGGAACTGGAGTTATAGGTGGTTATGAGCTGTCATGTGGGTACTGAGAACCAAACCTGGGTACTCTGCAGGACCAGGAAGTACTCCAAACCATAAGCCCTCTTTCTGGCCCATGTGTTCAATAAGACACAGTCAAGTTAGTTTTCTGGGGTAACTTTACCTTTTGAAATTCCTATCAGCCAAACAGGAGTGGTCTAGCCCTCCACATCCTCGTTAGCATAGGGGTCGTCACAGTTTCTGTCTAAGCCATCCTGATATTGTACCGTGTGTACCTCGGGGCTCACAACACTGGCCCTCTCCCAGCATTTCTTTACAATCCATATTTGCTGAAATGATTAGTCACATTGTTTGCCCACCATATGATTTCCAGTTTGCTGAGTTTTTCCATAAATGGGTGCTGGACTGTATCAAATGCATTGCTCTATCAAGTGAAATTATTGTATGTATTTTTCTTTAGATTGTTGATAAGGCAAATAGCATGAGCTCAGACTGACATGCCACCAACTCAAACCTATGACAGTCTCTTCTGCTGCATGTCTATCTACATGTCCTTTCTTCAATGCTAAGGATATCAAAGATAGTGCAAACAGAGAGTCTCCATGGTTACCTGTTGGATTCTGCACACATTAAACTCATCATCATCTCAGAGCAAAAACACCATTGCAGAAGAAAACCCCAAATGAATGCAAGTACATTAATTTCATTCTATATTTTAGGAATTGTGTTTTATAATGATTCAAAGCTTTCCCGGTTCTCAATGACAAACATCTACACACATATATCTGAGTCTGGCTTATTCCACCACACAAATGTTCATGGCTGTATTATTCACGATTGACAAAACCTGGAAGTAAGCTTTGGTAGGAGAATGCGTGAATGGTGCTCCATCCAGACAGTGGAATGCCATTTAACCATAAAAAGAAACGCACACTTCTACATATTGACCTCATATTTCCATCGAGTTTCATGTGTGTGTGTGTGTCTGCACATGTGCGTGCATGTGTGCATGTGTGCAAGAGCATGTGCCCACACACAAGCATCTGAAGCCTGGAGGATCATGAGGGATCCCTTTCATTCTATGCTTTATTCTCGTGAGCCAAGGGCTCTCACTGAACACTGAGCTCACTGTGCTTGATAACAACATTCCTGTCTCTGCCCCTCCACCTCTGCTCCCCTCCCCCTCCCCCTAGCACTGCCCCCTTCTTCTGTGGGCACTCAGGATCTGAACTCAGGTCCTCAGGCCTGCACAGCAAGTGCTCTCACTGACTGAGCCATCGCTCCAGCCTCACAAATAAACTTCTTAGCAGAACAGAGCTTTCAAAAGTAGAACAGGGCTCACTAGAGTATTACTTTCAAAACTAAGGAAACCCTTATTGTTTATGATCACACTGGTCCATTTTCTTTCTTCATACTGTCCAGAGTTTTTAATCATTAAGTTTGGTAATAAGGTTATTTGTAGCTTTTACTACTTCAAAAACAAACAAACAACAATTCCCTTTTCCCCCTGCCCACTAAGAAAATAAAAAAACCAAGGTTGTGATTTTTTTCCCCGGTTGCAGCTGTTTCCATAGCAACTGATAGGGATGTTGTGAAGTGGCTCACACAAAATTAAGGCTGACCAAAACCTTCCATGTCTTTGTGAGTTGCTGAATCAATAGTGATGGATGATAAATGTCTATGTTCTGGTGCTTCCATTTAGGATTTTGCAAAATGAAGAATACACAAATTTTGCCCTTTGGTTTATTTCTGTGCAATATGTCCTATTTGCAAAATTTTGACCTCCTCAGAGTTGCTGGTGGAGTGGGAATTGTGCTTATTCTGATTCCGCTGGTGCGTCAGGCTCGTCCCAGCTGTGTCACTGCCTCTGCTTGAAGGCCCACTTTAGGGTCTTTGTTTGTGCCTTTATTATTATTTTATAGATTATAAAACTCACTGCAAAACATCAAATAACATGAGTAATAAAGAGCAAAGAAGTTTCTGCTCACTTCCCCACAGGTGTGGCGTGGCGTGGCGTGCGGTGGCATTCCTCTACTGGGGCAACTAGTATTCTGTTTTATGAATTTGGGGCAAATTTTCTGTATCAACACAGGTTTTAAAAGTGAAATGGAATATATATATATATGTATATATATACACATACATATACATACATACATACACACACACACACACACACACACATACACACACATATCCTCAGGAGTAAGCAATCTATCTTGGTCATCTTTCTACATAATAATGTAAGCATTCATTGTGTTCTGTCCCCGAAATGACTTCGTTCACCAAGATATGCATTAGAAACGTGCTTCTCTCAGGACAGAGCTGAGCTGTACTCCTGACATGTAAACTAACTTGGTCATTTCCTTTGGTAATCACTTCAGGATTCTTCTTGTTTCCGTCTATTACATGGAGCCACCTTTCCAAGCTGCGTGTTCACCGTGGCATCTCTGAGCACTCACATGGGCTTGTCTTGAGTTTGAATGGTGTCAAATTGTACCCTTAGATACTGCGCCTGCTCTACCCAGCAGCATGCTAGAGGGGCCCTTCCTTTCAGTGCAAATACAGGGTGGTAGCAATTAAACATTTATTTTTCATCAGTGTAAAAGGCACAAAAATTGTGTTTTACCTAATTAAATGTGAGACTGAGTAATATTTTGTGAGGCATTTCACCCTCTCATGTGTCTGTCTATGTGTGGTGCTGTAGATTGGATCCAGGGCCTCAAGTATATAAGGCACTCTGTACCACTTAGCAGTAGACCCAGCCCTCTGCTTATCAACTTCTTAAATAGATTTATTATATTGATTTACTCATTTCATTATGGACGGGAGAGGTGCCCATAAGGCCCCACCCCTCCTGCTTTCATGTCTTCTGTTGTGTGACCTCTGAGTTTAGTCAGATTTACTGGTCCAAGCACAGGCCCTGTCATCTTGGGAGGAGGGGGAGGAGGATGAAAATGGTTAAATGTCATTATCTAAATGTACAGCATTGTCAACATTGCAGAGAGTAAGAAGGCCAGTTAAGATGCTGTACTGTTTGGTCAACTTCCTGTAAAGTCACAATAAAGGATTTTTAAGGCTGTGGGTGTAGTTCAATGGTAGAGTGTTTGCCCAGCATGCACTGGGTTCCATGCCTCGCACCACCAAATAAGTAAATGAACAGCACAAACTCTAATATAAAGGAAAACTCATCACAATTTTACCTTACTGATACTTAAAACTCTGAATAACAAAAACCACAAATGCCAAGCCCGGCAGGCAGCTTTGAGACGGACGCTCTCCAGAGGCAGAGCAGCAAAGGTGGGTTTTCACGCACGTGGTTGGTTACCTGTAGGGCAGCAGAGCGGACTAGAGCACCTACCTCAGTAGATTTCCACGCCTTCATCCCGAGGGAAGGAAAGTACAGGGGCAGAGAGGTTCCAGCAGGCGAGGGCACATCCTGGCACTGCTCCAGCCTCAGCCTGGCCTTGGAGGTGTTTTCTGTCAACAACGTAAAGCTACAGTTTTACTTTGGCAATATATAAATAAATGTTAGTATTTTGGTATTTGTGAATAACTTCAACTACTTCTGAAGATTTATTCTGTGTACTAAATCCACATCATACACCAAGGGCCACCCGTGAGGGTACACTACTTTACAACATTAGCAAGCCCAAAGGGGGTTCAGAAACTCCAGTTTGATGTCCATAGCCCTGTCCCATCTCAGCAATTCTGTTATAGCTTTATTATTAGAAGTATTTTTTTAAAAATAATGTAAAATGAAGTGGTAGCTATAGGGTAACACACAGCAATGTATAACAAACAGAACTTCAAAAGATAAATACTATTGAAAGGGAAGTTTAGGATTGTACGAATGATGGCTTTAATTATTAGATTATTCAAGGAGTCTTATTACTGTAAAGTGGGTTTCATATATTCTGTATAGGAAGAACAGATCAGAAATATATAGATTAGTTATGAGGCAAATATACCTTCCATATAAAACAAAAACTTTAAACATAAAAGAAAAAATACAGTAATGAAAATAAACTGCTGTGTCTACTTATGTTTACTGCATTTGGCATTTTTTTCAGTTTTAATATCCTTTGCCTTGTTAGATTAGTTACTGTGCATTAGTACCAGTGCTAGGTGAACCTGTGGGCTAGAGTGCAGCTCAGTCATCTAGCACTTAGCCAGTGTTCATGAGCACTAAAAGGAAAGAAATGTCTGAAAGTATTAGTGCTAACTCTATCAAGGCATGTTATTATGAACAATAAGAGGTGTAAGGCAGCTGCCTTCATAGTGGTGTCTGCACACTTGGTGCGGGGAGCATAAGTGTCCCACAGGGACTAAGATTACAGTGACCCTTCTGCAGAAATCAGTTTCCAGATCTGCAACATCTACAGGTCTTCTTCCAAAGGCTTATCTGCCTGAGAGGAATTGGGCAGCTCTTTTCTCTTTGCCATTCATAATTTCTCTCACTTCACAAAACAAAGACATATCAGGCATCCATTTTGAGAATGGATCTTCTTCTCTAAACATAAAGCACCAATAATAGAAAGCAAAACAAGCAAGCTACCTCAAAGTGACCTCTGTTGGTCAAGACAGGGGAGACCCAGCATTCTGTTCCACCCACAGTCTTTTGATGGCAAAGCAATGGCTTTAAGGGTTACCTGTACCAGTCCATTCTAGGACATCCTGTATCACAGCGCAGCAGAGCAGCAGGGTAGGTGACCAATTTCATTTCACATCTATGTGCTTTTCATCCACAACTATGGTCAGAGAGCGAATTGCTCCTCAGGAGCGGTCCCCAGAGCAGAGCATGGAGGCCTGGGGTTAGGGAGAGGTATGTCTGTGTTTTCAGGGCAGCAGTTCACAAGGCTCCAAGCCTGAGCTAGCCATCTTAGGAAAGGGTCTGGGAGTCCTATGGCAGCATGGATGCATGCCTGAAATCCTAGCACTGAGGAGGCAGAGGCAGGAGGATCCTGGGTTCAGGGCCAATGTCTTCATATAGATTCTGAGGCCAGACTGAGATCCATGAGACGCCCTCCCCCCTGAAAAAAAAAAAAGGCAGGTAAGATGGCTTAGCGGGCAAAGTTGTTCTTTGACCTTCATTCTCGTGCTATAACATGTTGGAGCACACATACACAGGTGCTTACACACCTCAAATAAGTACACAACATATGATAATTATAAAGGATGTAGAGATTGAAGGTAAAAGAAATATTTATATTTATTAGAATAAATATGTAGGGCATTTTATGGAGAAAAAGCCACTTGAAATCCAATTCAATTTACTGTTTTGACAATGAGGCCTGCATTTGCCAACTAGATTGTATGGTAGATATTTCCCAGAATTACACAAACCAAGTCTGCAGTTACCAAGAATTGGAAACACTTAAAGCGTGTACTGTAAAATCAGTTTCTAAAAAGTACATTACACTGACAGCCATAGGGTAGTTAGTATTTTCATTTGCCCTGCAATTTCTGATTATGTCAGGTTAGAGTACAAGTTTAATTAATAGTTGATACATTTTAATAAAATGTATTTTGTATTATTCCCAGAAGCTGAAAAAGTAAATTACTCCTAATGACCATTTAAAAAAATCTTTCCCCAAACAATGTGTTCTCAACTCTTTGCTTTCAAAAACATGAAAGACTTCATCATGTTATAGCTGACAAGAGATAGGAAATATTTCTCTAATAAGTCACTAGATAATTGTTGGCACGTTACTTAGAAGGAATTCATAGGGCTGATTGACAGTGCTACAGTACAGTAATTTCCAGCCCTGGCTACGCTTTATGTGAACAGGTTTTTAAAGCACTTATGTGTACAAAAACCATGAGATAAAACAGACATTGCACGGTGCTTCCAGCGAGGAATGAATGGTGTCCATGTGTGGGCAAATGGCTCTGCTTCGCTCATACAGGCAAGTGCTTCCTCCAATTAAGCTGGAGTCTTTACGTGCAATAAGAACTTCTGAGAAGGGATTATGAATCCAAGGGCTTTGATAGGTTGTGTGCTGGAAGTCAGTCTAGCCTAGCACAGTGGCTGCAGGTCTGGAAGCCCAGCACTGGGGCAGAGGCAGAGGAATGGTTAAATTTGAAGTCAGCCTGGGCTTGACAGTGAGATTCCTCTTCAAAAGCACAATTTCTGTACGGATTGATATTTTGAGACGACTTTCACGCATGCAAACACTACATATAAAGATAAGACTCAGAGAGAGATGTGAAATCAAATCCCACCTCAGTGAGAGAAAAGAATGAGTCTCCATAGTTAAGGCTCCTATTCTTTCCTCAAGTGACTCACTGTAGGTCTCAGTCCACATCAGGTGGCACACATCTGAAATCAGCCTGTAACTCCAGCTCCAGGGCATCTGGGCCTCTTCTAAGCTCCACTGGCTCTCACTCATGCGGACAAACCCACACAGAGACACACACAGAGACATACTTAATTAAAAATAAAAATCAGTGAGAACATAGATGTGGTATAATTTTCTTCTCTCCTTTTGTTTTCTAGCACTGGGAATTGAACCAGATATTATATGCATGCTAGGCAAAGGCTCTTTGAATTTTATTTTAGGAGTCTTACTATGTACTTCAGGTTGACCTTGAACTCATGATCCCCTCACCTCAGCCTCCCAAGTAGCTGGAATTACCGGTATGTGCCACTATGCCAAATTTGTTTTTCTTTTTTTCTTTTATATCTATGTTTATAATATTTATAACTTACCAGACGTTATGTTTATTCTCTTTTATAAAAATTCCACATTCTAACCCAAAACTTTGTGAAGAAGTTTATGTCTGGAATTATACATGAAAATGCCTTAGAAGCAATAGAAATTGTATCAAACTGGAGTTTCTGAACCCAACTTTGGGCTTGCTAATGTTGTAAAGTAGTGTACCCTCATAGGTGGCCCTTGGTGTGTGATGTGGATTTAGTACACAGAATAAATCTTTAGAAGTAGTTAAAGCATGAGACAGGCTCTACCTTCAACGAGTCCACAGCCCAGCAGGAAGTTAAGCTCCGCACACAGACAGACTTATGGGAAAGAACCGACTATAACACCAGGAGCTTTGATGGGCGGTGTGCGTCCCCGTAAACAGAAGGACAGAAATCATTTCCGGCAGAAGGCACAGGGACAGTAGGTGCCAGACCCTGAAGAGATAATGAGAACCTTTCGTGTATGTTTGCAGTTTTTCATTTTGTTGTAAACTTACATGAAAATGAGTAATTAAAATGGACTTACTTTTGACTTGGAGATTTTCTAACCCTGGCAAACAGAGGGGACTCGGGACTTTTGTCATCTATCTGCTTCCCTGAGGTTTAATCAGAAACTGTAACAATTGCTCCTTCAGTACTCAGCAGCAGAATTATCTCTGAAATGCCATGGACCGGGCCTTGACAGACAGCATGGAGGGAGATTAATTCCCTTCTGAGGAACTTATGAGAGGAGCACCCAGCACAGAGGCATTCTGGCTCAGAATCACATTTCACTTTTGTTGCTGTAAATGGGGGGGTGGGGGTGGGTAGGGTTATTTGGCTTACGAAGCAGAAACTGCAGCAGCTAGAGTCACATCCCAGCCATAGTTGAGAGCAGAGAAATGAAGTCTCTCATGCTGCTGGCTTGCTGCCTGTGCGCAGTGAGCTTTCTCCACTCTTACATAGCCCAGACCCCGATCCAGGCCATGGCCCCATCCACATTAAGAGTGGTCTGCCCACCTCAATTAATGATCAAGACAGTCCTTCACAGACATACCCATGGGCACCCTGATCTAGAAAATTCCTCGCCGAGACTCTTCCTAGGTGATTCTAGGCTGTATCATGTTAAAACGAGGCAGCACCCTGGTTAAACACTATGAAGCTATCGGCGGGCATGAAGAACGGCAGTCAGGCTGCAGAGAGCCTACGGACGTTCCTGATCTTCCTGATGTCAGACAGCACAATACTGGAAGTGAGGTGTGCTTCATCAGATCTCCCGACTAAACAGCGGGTGCTCCAGACTTCACAGGTCAAGAGGGAGGCGAGTGACACATCCAGTTCCTCAGCGGAAATGAAGCCCCTCTGGCACCGTCACAATCCAGCAATTAAGGCTGTGAAACCACGAGTCATGGAGGATGAGGATGAAAGTGTGAAGAGGGGACAGGAAGTGATGCCAGGGAGTCACTGAAGACAAGTTGCTCAGCACTGTGGCCGCGGAAGTTCCCTAGAGACTATCTGGAGAGATGGAGATCCCACTGAGCCTGCAGAGCCCAGATAATACCTCAAAGCAGAACTGGGGGGCCCCGTGACAGCTCTTAGATGAGATACCGAGCTCTGACTACAAGACACTATCAGTGCAACTGTGGCTCTGGAGTTGAGATGTGCTCTAAACGCAAACATTCAAACCATCCCACTTCTCCCACAGAGTTAACAAATGCTGTCACCACAGATCAGCAGGGTCCTCTCAGCGGTGATGTAAGCAAACATGTATGGATTACTCTGAAGTACTCTTCAGAACCAGGATGGTGGCATATACTGGAGTCTAGGGAGGCTGGGGCATGAGGAGCGCTCAGGTTCAGCTCTGGAGAACTTCCTGGGTAACACAATTGAGGCTAGGTTGTTTCTTGTTTCAAGTTTTCATAAAAGAATATATTGTAGCTCAGAAAACATCCAGGTGATGGAGACATGGCTCAGTTGGTAAAGAACTTGCTGTGTACACACGAGGACGTGAGTTGGGAAAAGCCAGGTGTAGCTATGTGCACTTAGAAATCCCAGAGTTAGGGAGGTAGAGATGGGAAGGTCCCTGCAGTTCCCTGGTCACCTAACCTCACTGAACCACTGTGGTCTATGCTCAGTGAGAAACCACATCTCAAAAATTAAGGTAGACAGTAATTGAGAAAAACTATCCAAAATTGACCTATGGTCTCTACATATGCCCATCTTCATGCATATAGGCACACACATGAACATAAGAAAGGAAGAGAGAACGGGAACAGAATAGATGGAAGGGAGGGACAGAGGGAATGGAAGGACTGGATTCAGTGGCCTACTGAGGAAGCAGGGAGATTGAAAAGCAGCTTCACAGCGATGGAGTCGTCTTTGTAATTTTGCAGACTCATTTGGAATCTTGATTACAGTTTTTCTCACTGTGTGGCCCAGGCTGGCTTCAAACTCACAGCAAACCTTCTGCCTTAGCCTCTGACATATAAGGATTGCTCTGTTCAATTTCCTCCTCTTGGAGCATTGGCACACTTGAGTAGCTTCAAGCAACTGACCTCTGTTCTACTCTTAAAAATAAAACCAAAATCTTTCACTTTCATCATAATCCTAAACTCGCAGAAATCACTCAAGAATACCGTGAGGTGCGCGTGTGTTCACTACGAGAACTTGGCAGCCATCAGTGGTTTCTGGCATCTGTTATTACTGTCTTTTAGTTTCAATCTGGAGGAAAAGCTACTGTTGAGTCCCCCCCAGAATACACTGTCTAAGGCACATGTCTGTGTGGGGTTCACCAGGAGGAGCTCTGAGGAACAAGATCTATGGGGAGGCAGGACTAGACTTGAACAAGAGAGGTCTGGGTGGATCCTTCTGGAAACTGTCAAGTTTGACCCTCCTCACAGTTACTGTCATGAGGCAAGAGAGCTAGACCACAGCTAATCAGTGGGTGCACACACCCTCAGGAGGGACCATGACCCTAGGCAAAGAGGCTCTCTTCTGCTGTAAGGAGTTCCCAGAGAAGGGTGACAACGGCTCAGTCACCAACTTTCTAGCAGCTGAGGGAATGGAGCATCATGACCTTGTAGGGAAAGTTCTAGAGGCTGCACTCCAGACACACCTCTCATTTGCTCTTTGACTATTTCTTCCCAGCAGAGACAGGGGATACAAATACTATCTCTTTCCTTTGAAGGTGAATTTTAGGGTTTTTTTGGGGAAAAGCAAATTTTAAGGGTGAGAAGAATAAAGAAGAAAGCACATTTAGGAAGATTTTTTTAAAACTAAATGAAGTGGGTAGGTGATAAGAAGGAGGGGCCACTGTCATCCCAGTACATCTTTAGAGAGGGGCTAAGGCAATTTTATTTCAGCCTTTGTCCATAAACACATGTGATCTGAGTCTGATGCTTGCCTGACATGTGACAAGCTCAATCCTCAGTAAGCATATGGGAACACACCACACACACACACACACACACACACACACACACACACACACAGAGGGAGAGGGAGAGAGAGAGAGAGAGAGAGAGAGAGAGAGAGAGAGAGAGAGAGAGAGAGGAGGTATGCACAGACACTCAGACACATGTGCATGCAACACACACCACATGCAGAGAAGGCTTTCATAACTCAACACCCAACAATGAGATATTTTAAAGAGAAAACTAGTTTTTAAAAGTAACAGAAACCTTATATAGAAGCAAACATAACTAAAAATAACTAAGAGTTAAAAGAAAGAAAATAAAATAGCTGATGGTCAAGAAAAGAAACGAGGCCCAGAATGCCTTTCTTCCCCAGAATCTGTGTGGGGTGGTGTAATGCTGGGCGCCTCTCAACACGACCATGCCTGAAGCCTAGAGACAGATGGGCAGAGCTGTTCTTTCCTGAGGTCGCTGTTCTTTCCTGAGGTCCGTCCTGGAGAGGGCAAGTGTGATGGGTGAAGGTGCTGCCACACTGAGAGGAGGAACAAGCACTTTCACACCGAGTTGGACAGATGATCTAAAGTGCAAGGCTTTCTTCCCTGCCTTGTGGGCCCAGGACACAAATCCCAACTGGGCATGTCCCTTTCCAAGAGACCAAGAAACAGTGGAGTCTGGGTTCTCTACAGAAGAGGTATGTGGCATGGCTTCAGCTCAGCTCTCCATTCCTTCTTTCTGTAAAGAACGAAATACAGTAAGAAACGAGCTCAAATCTAACCTGGTGGAGAAACAGAGCTGGCTTCAAATGTGATAGAAGAGTGACAGAGACCCCAGCCCGAGTTCATTGTGCTGTGGCTGTGTCAGCTCACCTTCTTCCTGCACCACCTTTACAGGAATCCAATTACCACTTCAGGACGGTGAATTCACAATGGAAGGACTTAAATAATACATCCGAGATCACACCAAAGCCAGGTCGCATGGCTTCTGAAGCAGACCTCAGCCACTGATGTCACTGCCTCCAATACCTATGTCTGACCTGTAGCCCATGGGCCACGTGCATCCCAGAAGAGCTATGAATATGGCCCAGTGCATGTGTCGATGACAGTCGCATGTCACAATGTCAAATGATTGGCCATCCTAATGATCAGGCAAATACATAAATACTTTCACCACACAGCAGGAATCGAGAAGGAGGGTAGAGAAGCAGGTGGATGAAGAGCTCAGCTGAAGGGGACAGAAGAGGAATTGCTCTAGTTGGCCTAAGTGACATCCTCTCACAAAATTTCCTTTGATGGCTGTTGTTGCTATTGCAACGCTGCAAGGCTGACATCCTAAACAGTGCTTCTTAGCCTTACACATGTCCTCCATTTCACTAGAAAATGCTTCTCTATTTTTCTGTCTACCTTTCCCCTATTTACATCAATTAGTCGGAAGTCTTTATGTATTCTGGATGCTAATCCTTTTCCAGTTACACGTGTTAGAAAATTTCTCCATAGTACTCTGATTTCTTTTTCTACTTTCTATATGGTGGGTTTTGATCTCAAAATCTACTGCAGAAAAATCCACAAAAGGTGATCAGAGCAGGTGGTACCTGCTCAAACCAGACATATAGATCCATGGATCAGTACAGACTGTTCAGAAATGAATCTGCACACTTACGGTCAGCCAAGCACCAACGGCGCCCAGAATGTTTGCTGGGAGAGGACAGATGGGTGCTTTTGTAAGCGGGGTTAGGAAGACCAGATATTCACATGCAGAAAAATTAAATTAGATCTTGACTTCAATACAATGGGAAACTCAACACCAATCACACTCACACACAAAAGCAGCGCCAGGAAACCAAGAGGGGTAGATGCCTCCTCATACTGAACTGTTTCATGAGGCCAGAGTCAGAGTATCAGCTCAGCACAGTTCGTATCTGAAGACTGAGGGAGAGTTACTTCCAAGGTCATTCACTTTTGGTAAAATTAAGGTCCTCTCAAATGGGGGCTCCATTTCCTCCATGGCTGGTAAGTTGGGCCTGCTTGAGGCTTCTAGAAGCCACTTGTATTCCTCACCCCCATCTTCAGGCCAACAGCAATGTGTTACATCCTTCTACTTGGGACCTCTCACTTTCTCCTCTGACACGGGCTGTACAAAGTTGATTAGGTCCCACCTAAATAATGTGTCATCATAGAATATAGCAATTATGGGTAATTATCCTCAGGTTCTACCCATGTAGGGTAGAGATAGACAGGCACTGGGCTAACAAAAGAATGCTGCTATCACACAGCACACTTGCTGACTCCTTTACAGTTGTATTTACATCTGTGCTGTTTGGGGGGCTGAGGTCACAGTTCAGAGGTGAGTGACCGGGTAGCATGGATGAGGCCCAGAGTTTAACCCCAGACCCACACAAGAGAAAATAATAGGTTCTGTCTATCAAGATAGCTCAGTGGGTTAAGGCACATGCCACTAAGCCAGACGACCTGCGTTCAATCCCAGGGATTCAAGTGGTATAAGAAAGAAGTTACTCTCACTTTGTTATATGTCTAAAAAGAGTATTTCTCTATCCTAGTATTACAGAAAATACATTTTTACCAAATCTTCTAAACATCTTTAAACTTTGCTTTTATATTTTTAAGTCTTTAATTTATCTAGATTTTTTTTTGTGGGTGTTCATGCATGAAATAGAGCCCTAGTCTCATTTTCTTTAGTGGCTGGTCTATTATTTTTTGAACAATTTATCTTTTCCCCATAAATCTGAATTGACCATCCTTTATGTGGGCACAGTGGCGCAGCTGTTTTCTGGGCACAGCACGGTGTCCTGTCTGCACAGGCACCTGGCAACCCCGGGCTCTTTCTAGCCTTAGTTAGGAAGGAGGCCCTTCACCTCACTCCTCCTTGGGAATGTTCAGTCTTCAGTTTTGAAACAGCACCTTACTATGGGACTCAAGATCTTCATGCCTATGTCTCCCAAGTATTGAAATTATCATGTGATGTGAACTCCCATGGTTCACACTTTGTTTGAGCTAGTATAGATGGGGGGGGGGGCGCACTCAAGCACAAATAGTCATGTATTATTCTTGACTTTTTGACTTTTCAAAATACATTCTATTATCAGCCCATCAAATTGTTTTTAAAACCCTTCTGGAGATTTTGACTGTAATTGCACTGAATCGATAGCTCTCAGCTGGAGGTGACTGTGGCCCACAGGGGACATCTGGCCGTGTCAGTGGATGGCTTTTTGACTTTCATGACAGTAAAGAATGTACCAATATCATCCCAGGATGAAGGGCAAGGAGTAAGCCAACAGTGTACAGACTTCATAAGAGAATCAGCCTGATCAAAACAGTCCAGGTAGCAAGACAGAAAAATCCTCACCAGCTCATCAATTTGTAGACAACTGACATATTTGCATGATTCCAATAAACGTAGCCTATTTTCCCATTTATACAGGTCATCCTTAATCTATTCCAATTATACGTTATAACCCACAGTGTACTGATCTCATATATCCCATCTAAGATTTGTTCCTAAGTAATCTTCATTTTTAAATTACAAATGGTATCTTTAAAGATATGTGTATTGGGTCATCAAGATGACCCAGCAGATAAGGGTACTTGCCACCAAGACTGACAACCAGAGTTTAATTCCTGAAACCCACATGGTGAAAGGAGAAAATTGATCCCTGAAAGTTATCCTCTGTCTGACCTCTATACATGCACCATGGTACCCACGCGTGCGTGCGTGTGTGCGTGCGAGTGTGTGTGTGTGTGTGTGTGTGTGTGTGTGTGTATGTGTGTGTGTTTGCACACACACAGAGTAAATAAATGTTTTGAAATGTTTGTTAGAGCTGGAGAGATGGCTCAGGGGTAAAGAAGCACTATCTGTTCTACAGGAGAATGGGGTTCAATTCCCAGCACTCACATGGCAGCTCACAGTTCCAGGGAATCTGACGCCCTCTGCTGGTCTCTGTGGGAATTGAACAAATAGGGTACACAGACATATATGCAGCAAACACTTGTACAAATAAAATTTTTTAAATGTTTATTGTTCATGGCTGATAGAATGTATGTTTATATATGTAAGTACACTGTCGCTGTCTTCAGACACACCAGAAGAGGGTATCAGATCCCATTACAGATGGTTGTGAGCCACTATGTAGTTGCTGGGAATTGAACTCAGGACCTCTGGAAGAGCAGTCAGTGCTCTTAACCTCTGAGCCATCTCTTTAGCCCCTGTTTTTTGTTGCTGTTGCTGTTGTTGTTTGTTTGTTTTTATTATTTTTTGTTTCATGTTTTATGTTTTAATGTTACAAGTACCATCTTAATAAGGTCTTAATTTTGTGTGTGTCCTCTGTAGTTTTCTATATGGAAAGTTTTGTTTCCTCCATGCATTTAACTTTTCACATGTATATGTTTGTGTGTGGGGATCAATATAAATGTATGTGTACCACACGCATGAGCACTTTAGTGGTGACTAGACAGTTATATCAAATCTCTGTCAATCGCTCTCCACCATTTGGAGACAGGGTCTCTCACTGAACCTGGGGCTTAGTAATTCAGCCACACCAGCTGCCTTGTTGCCACAGAGACTCTCCTCTCCTGTCTCTCCTTTCCCAGTTGGGATCTCGGGTTTGTGACAAGTACTGTACTATCGGAACCACCTCCCAGTGCCTGTGTTAACTTGGGCTGTCTACTGTGGTGGCTGGACCCCCAACACAAAGCCATGCCAGCAGGAAGGATGGGAGTCACTCTCTGCTTGATCCCAGAAGAAACACTTCTACATGCAATTGTATGGACATTTTCGTGGCCATTTGCTCTTGTGTTCAAACTTAATTGCATTTTGGTCAGAAAAACTGATCTGCATGATACAGGTTTCTTGAAATATCTGGTGCATCCCACCTATGGATGACTGAAAAGTATGTCTGGGGATTATCTACGATGACAGTTGTTCAGTTTCTTCCTTCTGTCCTACCGAAGTCCGCTTCACACTCTTTGAAGTTACTTCACTAGAAATAGACACATTTAAAAGATTTCTAATCTTCCTGGGGAAACAACATTTTTTCATTACTTTTCTTGTTCTGTTCAATTTTTTTACATTTATTAGTTTGTTTGTGTGTGCATGTATGTGCATGTGTATATATGCATGTGTGTGCACACACACTTGTGTATGTTTGTGGGGTATTTGTGTGTGTGCATGCACGTGCTTGTATGAGTTGCACTGTGATCAGGCACATGTTTCCATGACTGTGCATGTGCATGTGTGTGTGAAAGTGTGTGTATGGCACCACACACATGTGGAGATCAGTGACAACTCCCAGGAGTTGGTCCTCTCCTACTACTTTGCGGGTTCTGGTCTCCAGGCTCAGCGACAAGCACTTTCCCTTACTGGGCCATCTCAGTGGCTCCTGGGTTTATCATTATTGCTCTAGTTAGTATATGATGCTTTTTCATTGTTTTCTACCCATCTGCTTCTGTGAACAGAGACTCACGGCATATGTCAGGATTTCTTTGCCCACATCTGATAGTCTCTGATTCTAACAGGCGTTCAGTCTGCTAACGTCCATTGTAATTAATATTCTAATAATTGTATCATTTTGCCTTTTGAATTTCTACCCCCAGTACTGCATGCTTCTATTTGTAAAGTTTTTTTTCTGGTACACTTTTCTCCTTGTTGGAGTTAGTGTGCTCTGTTTCCCTCGGAGCTTTACTGGACAGCTTATCATACACACTCACTTGTGAAGGTTTGGAGTCAGATATTCTCAGCTCTCAGCAAAGACCATTAGGACCATTTACCTCCATCTTATGTGCCACAGCACCCACTATTTCAGCTTTTGGGGGTTTGTTTTTGTTTTGTTTTTGAGGCAGAGTCTCATCTGAACCCGGGCTGGCCTCAAAGTTTTGGCAATCTTCCTGCCTCAGCCTCTCAAGTGCTGGGACTCAGCTGTTGTTTTTAACTAACTAGTTAAGTGATGTTCTTTTCATTCTGTAAACATGTTTACCCTTTATCCATCACTTTCTGTTTTCCAACCTTGCTTCTGAGATAATTATTTTTCTTTTTGGACATATATTCTAATTTGTTAAAGTAGGCTTCTTTTAAAAAAAATTTAAGTTCTTTTTTAAAAAAATCATCCATTTGGTCTTTATAATTTCTTTAAAACTGACAATGTGTGATTCCATCCTTCTCTTATATAAATGTTTAAATGTCGTGTGGCGTTCTGCATCTGACCATTTTTAGGGACTGGTATGTGTGTGGGGGTGAGTGTTTGTGTGTGTATGTGTGTGTGTCCCTGCTTATGTTCCCCTGCTGTGGTGACTCCAGCCTGTGACCTCTCTGCTTGACTTTCCCTGGTGTCCTCTGCAGAGAACTGCTGCACTCAGCCCGTCTCACACTCCTCAGAGGGTGTCCAAGACTCTACTTCATGCCTAAGGCATGGAGAACTCATTCTTTCGCCAATGATACCCCAAAAATGAGTCGATCCCTAAGGCACCACTGGCACCAACTTCCAGTCCCACTGACTTCAGTTCACACATTCTGTTCTTACTTTATTATTAATGTCTGGAAGGAAAATCCTTGGGGATTCTCACAGTTCTGTGGGAACAGTGAACGCTCAGCACATCCTTCACGACTACTGGTGATCATGCAACAGAAGGGGCCCCCAAATTATTGCTAGAAGCAGAAGTTTGAAATGTTTCACCATAAATCAGCAAATGATATAATTGAGTTGGTGTGCACCTGTGCTTTCAGAACTTGAGAAGCTGAGACAGGAGGATTGAGTTTGAGGTTAGCCTGGGCTACACATTGAGACCCTGCTCCTCTCCTCCACGGAGGAAAAGAAAAAAGGATACTCCTCTGAGACTGTCCAGAGCTCTTGTTAGTCACCTCTGTGTGTGTACCTAGGGTTAGGTTCATCAAGCACTGCTACCTAGGACAGTGATTACAAGTGACCAGATCGCTACAGAGAGTCTGCATCATTTTACAGGAACAAAGTAACTCTTCCAAAACAAAACAAAAAGGCAGACAAAGTCAATACCCTTTGTAAAGATCGTTGGTTTGGGAAGACAGGGGATATGAATTATAGGGTGTTTTTTTTGTTTACTTTTAAAATATAAGAGATCAACAGAAGCCCCACCAGTACAAGCGTTTCAGTGGCAACCAATGTATCCGTGAGCCACTTCAGCAGTTGTGTGTGTGCAGAGGCAACCAAGCCTGACCCTGTGTCAGGGATGTCAGTACAGACAGTGGCCCCTGTGGTGCTGTGACAGAGGCAGGTGATGATCAGCCACCAGCATGTATCTCCTGCACAGGAATGCTTCCAAGACACACAGTGCCATTACATTTCGCACCGCCCAGATGAATCCTCATTAAATACTACAAAGACAACACCTTCCAGAGGGGCTGGGGGCGGGGGAGGGGGCAGGCAATGCTTCTGAGAGAGTGGCTCTGGTGCCCCTCCAAGAAGGGCCTGTGAGGTTGGGTTGGAGCGGCTCTCTGCAGCCCGTGCTTGCCATCTAGCAGTAATTAGCCTTCAGTGCATTTCTTCCTTCAAAATCAAAATCTTCCAAACAAAAACCACCCAGGCAACTGACAAGAATTAGAACGTAGGGGGAGCATTCAAGAGTTAAGAGAAAAAACAAGAAGTGATGCGCAGAGGGGGCTGCCTCCGCGCATGCGCTCCTTTCGCGTGCTCATTTACCTCGAAGCAGTCGGCGCAGCTGTTGCAGCGCGAGGCTTTCTAGTGATGCTCTCAGCAGCGCATCCTGCTGTAACTAAATAAGGCAGGCACAGCTTTAGACTCTCGCAGATGGACATTTACCTGTACGATACCGTCCTCTACCTCTTTCCTCTAACTCGGTTGCAGAAGTCATTTTCAGTTTCTCCCTCTCTTCTGTGTGACATCCGCTTAGTCTGCTGCCTCCCTTGATGTGGTGCTGTCTTCAAACATGACTGTCCCCTCATCTCTCCCACCTAGAGCAGGCCCTGTGCCCAGACAGAAACCATTGTTCCCAGCAGTCTCCCTACAACCCACATCTCCTTCATTTCCACACAAAGCAGTAAGAATTATCTCCCCCAAACAGCTGTTTTCTGTAATAAGAAAGTGAAGTTCTGTGACTAAGCTAAACAGCTCTCCTGTTCAAGGCCTAAACAGCTTCCTAGATGCAAGTTCTAGCAAATTGAAATTTCTGAACACCATTTATTATGCCTTTTGTTAATTGCTCAGAGAACTTTCAAGTATCTGCTCACATTTTTCTGCATATTCAAATTTAGTTTTTATTCCACTTAGTTTACAAGCAGTTCTTACACGCCTAATCCACCTTCTGCTTGTACCCTTCCCCACTGTGGTAGAGATTATTTTACTGTCTATTTATTCTCCCCTTCTCTCTAAATAAGTGTAGTTGACACGCAGCCTCCCTATCTCCCTTGTGACTAGCAGTGTCCATGTGGCTGGGTGATAAGTAGCACATAAGGGAAAATGTCAGACACCACTTGACAGGATGAGGCACACCATTCTTCCTTACCAAGAGTATGGATGTGACACTGGTACCCAGGTAGCTATGTGGTGTGAGTTTGGTACAGCAACGAGACAGAAAGAACCTGAAGCTGCTAACACCACAGGAAGTCACGTCCTGATCCCCAGACACCTATTCTGCATTACTAAGGAGGGAAAGAAACCCCCACTACATTTAAGCCACTAGGATTTCCGTGGCTCTTGACACGTGGCTACCCACTTCACACGCGTCTCTCCATCTCTGGGTACCATTTGCTACTTCTCTTATCCCAGTAAGGAGGCCCCTGCCCAATTCATTTCCTTTTTCTTATTCTTGTCCCCCAATGTCTGCTTTATTTCTTCCTTTAAAGTGCAGCTTGTGATCCAACCCTATCACGGAAATGGCGGCTGTGGAATGGTATTCAGCTACACTGACTCAGTCCAGTCATTCCCTTCTAAGCATAAACACATGCATCTGTGTATCTAATGCAGACAGTGGTAGACGAAACAAAAATAACCCAACCGCAGTTCTGCTAACAGGCCTCCAGCAGCTTCTGCATCCGAACATGTACTTCCAGCAGTACTTCCCACGGCCTTGCTCCCGGACCCAGTTGTCGTGGAGCTGACTTGAGACTACATCTTACCATGTCACTTCCATGACAGTGGAAACACCAGATTTGCTTACCACGCCTACTCTAGTGCCTTACAGATGGTAGGCCATTATATATGTGTATGTGCTGCTAAATGCATTTCATTATAACAAAGCTCCAGAATTTATTTCTCCTTTGAGGCATTTATTTCTCCTTCCAGCTGTGTGGCACAGGTTAGTTCAAGCTCCGTTCTCCTGACTGGGCCTCTTAGTACTACGGTTTCAGTTGTGTGCCACCATGTCTTAAGTTCATGATTTAAAAAAAAAAAGTCATTCGGAGCTCTTCCTGGAGACTGAGGTGTGTCGCAACATTGGAAGATGCTGCTTGGCTCTTACTCTATGACTATAAAATTAACAAACCAGAATTTCTTGTGTGCTTTACAGACATGGCCAGGGATGAGTTACTTCTGCAGTAACTTAGGGACTCATTTAGTTAGCTTGTTGTCACCCAAGCTGTGGCTGGTTAGGGGCAGGAGCAAGTGACCCTCCTGTCCCTCCACTGGGCCACCACCTGCTTCAGCACTGCAGCCTGGGCTCTGTTTAAATTCCCCTCCTCCAAAATGCTGCCCTGTCCCATATCCTCCCAATAAAGCCATCCCTGTCACTCTGTCCCTGACTGCTTTCCCTTTTGATAAGGGATGCACTACCATCTGACTGACTCCTTCACCACTGTTGCTTCCACTGCTGCGGGGCATTCAGATTCCAAGTAAGAAAGGTCAAGAAGACAGAGAGTCAACAAGTGACGGATAGGGCCCAGGAGATGGCTCCACTGGTAAAGGGCCTACCGTGCAAGCATGAGGACCTATATAATCCATATGACTTGCAAGTGACCTCCTTGGTAAAGGGCCTACCATGCAAACATGTGGACCTATGTAATCAATTTGACTTGCAAGTGACCACCTTTGCTCCACAGAACTGGACAGAAACAATTGCTAACAGTACTGAAGCTGGACTTTATGTCAGCACCTGGCTACTGAGCAAGGAGTCCCAGAAGCCATGCAAGAAGCCAGCTACTGCAGCATAATCTGTAATCCCAGCACTGTGGGTAGAGACAAATAGCTCCCTGGAGCTCCTGACCAGCCACCCTGTTTGAACTGACAAGACCTGGGTTTAGGGAGCCACCCTGCCTCAAAAAAAAAAATAGTGGGGCTCAGATGAAGAAGACACTGGGACTGACCTCTAATACCGTCAACATGCACACACCTACATGTACATCACACACACACACACACACACACACACACACACACACGAGCAAGAAAGATGACAGAAAATTCACCAAGAGTGGTGAATAAGCTCAAGAGGGTATGATTGGTGTCACACTTCTTAGTGTCAGCTATGGGGCGCTTATTTCATGATAAAGATGTTCCACTACTTCTAGAAGTATTTAGTGCCATTTATTGTTCTAATTACAAAGAACCCCTTTTAATGTCTTTCTTCATCAGTGACGCACAGCTACAAGCTGACCCTTGACAGAGTTAGGGGAGGACAAGTTCAGAGCTAGTTTGTGTTGATAGAACCTCTGATGTTTTAAAGTTTCTGTGCTTTGCTAACAATTGGAATTCACTGCTCATGTTGACTGCCTGCAGCTCTTTTGGGGTTTTGTGTAACAGCTATCTTGGTGAGTTCCGTCTGCTAACAGTACCGTGAAATGGGTGACTCAGAAACAACAGTATTTGTTTCCAAACATGGGATGCCTGCAATTAGAGTGTTTGCAAGGTCAGGCCCTACAAAGCCATCTCTTCCCACAGCAGCAGGAGCATACGACAGAGCTCTCTAGGGTCTCAGGGCTCCTCTACCCCTGGGACCTAACCATCCCCCCAGAGGCCCCACCTCCCACTGTCAACACACTGCAAACTCCATTTCAACATAGGGGTGGGTGGGGCAAATCTTCAGTCCAGCGCCATAGCATAGATGCTGTGAGCAGGAGGTGGTCTCTGAAACCCCTCTGATGCCCACACTTCTAGCACTGAGTTTAGTTGCTTTCAAGGAGCAGCTAAGACTAAGTCAGACTTCACCCGTGTTTTTCTTCTCCTAGCTGCCCACCCACATTTGTGCAGGTACTGGAGAAGCTAAGGCCAGAGGGCATTGTTTGATGTTTCAGAAAGATTAATAGGACAGACCATTTCCTTTCCCTTATAATGTTATATCTCCCCCACCCTCACTTTTAAAATTCAGCAATCCAGAGACAAAGTTCTAGGCAAAGGAAAGCCTTACAAAGAATCATGCTAGAAAAATATTTAAATTACTTTAGAATCTTCACCACATTTTAAAAAACATGCTCATGTACCCAGTCCCCAACTCCCAGAAAGTAAGCCTCCTTTATATTCCAGTTAGAAAAAATATTTTAGCTGCAAATAAAGATTCTAAGAACAATAGCCTCTAGGCTAACAGTTTTAGTTGAAAACTATTTTATGTGAATTCAGAAGCAATGTATTCATAAAACTCCCATCCAACTGTCTACTAAATATCCTCCTTCATCTCTGTTCCCTGCAGAATGGAGTCTAATAGGGGGATAGTCCTGCTGACACAGTGTTGGTAACTTCTGTGAAGCTGGTGTTTTATGTTTCTAGCTGTTCTCAATGGACACCTATCATGTGTTAGGCCACTGCTTACCGTACGCACTTTTATTGAGGAGACTTGCAGTCTTCTTGCAGTCTTGCGAGTGCTTCTTCTCCGAGGTAAGGCTTTCCGGGATGAGGACGGACATGCATGCTGTAGGTGAGCTCCCCGAGGCAGGTAATCTGCTGGGAAATGACATGGAGTAGGAGATCCGCTGCCTCGTCCACATAGCCACTTCCCTCTCTTTGTAGAGCAGCTGCTCGTCCATCAGAAGAGTGATGACCTGCTTAGACCTCTCCCGGATGTATCGACCTGAAAAACACCCAAGAGTTTGCTTAAAAATGGAAAAACTGATTAAAACTATAATTAGTTGTGTTCTAAAGAAAATGAAGGAGAAGTGACAATGTAGCAAAGTGGAAGACAGGAAGACACAACTGTCGGCGACACACTCCTCTCTGTGCCCGCTGAGCAAACACATCATCAATACGTGATGGAACTGTATCTTATCTGGCATTACACTTTTCATTTTAAATGCATTATTGGATTTTTCTTTGGAAAGCCACCCATATGCTGCAATAAATCAACTAATATAGACACACAAAGAAGGCTTGAGCGTGAGGCTAGGGAGATTGCTCAGTGGGCGAAGTGCTGGCTCTGAGGGCAGGCTTTTGAGTCCAGATCCTCGGAACCCACCTCAAATCTAGGAGTGGCAGCATGTGCCTGCAACCTCCATGCTGCGGAACCTAGACGGGAGGGTCCAGAGGCTCACTGACCAACCACTCTAACAAAACTGGCAATTTCTGGGTTCAGTGAGACCCTATCTCAAGAAATAAGGTGGGGAGGAACTGAGGAAGGCCTCCACGTGCTTCTGCACAGACTGGCAAGCGTGTGCAGTTTCCAGTCTCATCTCTTGCCACTTCTTCCTCTCACATTTCCTTTATATTTTTTTTCAAACCCTGTTCTAAATACCCCTAGTTTCTGGTGGACACCTCACAGTCCCTAACTGAAAAGGCCCCACTATATGTTGGACCTTCTCAGTGTCATATGAAAAGCAGAAGTCTGCTGGAGCTCTTGGGGATGATGTCAGGCATGGTCCTTCCCTGAGAACAGAGGCACTGTTTAGATTTGGAGATAAAAAAAAATGTGCCATGCTACCCCTTTCTCCCCTACCTACCTCATCCTGCAGCCCTGAGCCTCTTACCAATAACACAGAAACTCAGGCAGCTGTTGCTTCCTGCAGGAACTCTCCATGGCAGGATCTCTGACTCATCAGGTCTCTCCTCAGATACTACTTCCTCCTCTGCCTCCTCCTCCTCCTCCTCAGATCTGCATTTCTCCTGCCACCCTCTGAAGAAGCCCTACCTCATCAGTCTATCCTTCCTCCTGATTTGTTTCTTCCTATGGCATCTGACCACTGTCACCTGTGTGTTCCCTTGTTGATTGCTTCCTCTCTGAGAACACAAACCCCGTGAGAGGAGTATCCTTACAGACACTGATGGCACATAACATATATTCAATAAATATTTACTGAGTGAATGAATTAAGAAAGAAACATTATCAAAAAGTTTCAAATGTTCTCCTTGCTATGGTGTAAATGAAGCAGATTGCTGAAAGATGCTGGGAGCCAATTTACAACTTAGCTGCCTGAGAAAGTTGCTTGTCTTAAAATAGCCTCCTGCAATACCCCCAATTAGAAACTAGAAATCATGGGCTAGAATTGGAACATTCTACTTAGAGTGTGGGGATTGGTGGGATGCAAGAGAAGCTCACTGGTTCCAAGTGGCAAACAGGCACAGCAAGCAGAAAGTTAGTTGCCCTGGTGAGCCTCCTTCTCAGAGCATCTGACTCCCCCAAGGGAAGCAGCTCCAGAGAGGCCAGGCCACTGCATTCTGCCTCAAACAGGACAGGACTCGCCCAGGAACGGATATCTCACTTCACTCTGCTGCCTCTGTACCAGTCCAGGCTCCTCTAAAGCACCACAGTGAGAAGTGAGAGAAGCCAAGAAGAGCCGCTAAGTCTGCGTCAAGGAGGAGATAAACCAACAAGAGCATCCATTCACTTCTAAGCAATATGCTTCTGCAAAGACCTGAAGGAAGACAGAGCATAAAACCTTAACAGTACAGGAAGGACAACAGCTTCCTGTCTGAAAGAAGAAAGGAATAGGGCAGGCTTAGAAAACACAGATTCTCTGAACTAAGTTTCACTCCAGTCTGAGGGCTCCCTCTTCTTCCTCTAAGCTGAAGGCATCCAGGTGGAGACTGACTGACGACCGACTGACCGAATGACTGACCGACCGACTGGTCAGTTTGAAGCAGTCATGTGTGTTGTCAGAGGTGTGTGGGGGGCTACAGTACACAACCTCCAGTGGCAAAGCACAGTACAGGGCTTCGAGATGGCTCAGCGGTTGGGCCCAGGTTCAATTCCCAGCACCCACAAGGTGGCTCACAACCATGATTACCACCAGCTCCAGGGGATCTAGCACTCTCCTCTGGCCTCTGTGAGCACCAGGCATGCACATGCAGGCAAAACACCCACACACATAGAGTAAAGATAATAAATATCTTTGAGAGAAGCACAAAATGTAACAAAAATATTAATAAACACATAAAAATAATAAAGGCCTAGAATGGGGGTAAGATCAATATGTGGTAAGTTATTTCTCCACTGGTGAAATGAGCCAATTCAAGCCAGATTGGAGTACATTAAATGCAGGCTTATTGGAAAGCTGCTCTGGGGAGGGCAAGTTCCCTGACTCCAAGGAAGGAGAGAGGGGAAGGGAAGAAAAAGAGAGAAAATGCCCCGTGCAGAGAAAAGGAAAGGGGGGAAGAAGAGGAGGAAGAGCAGGAGAAACCAAAATGTCTGGGTTATACAGCAAAGAGCTTCTGGGGAAGGGCAGCCCAGATCCTGGACTGGAAAGTTCAGGGTTGGGGGCAGAGTATGCCAGGTAGGGACCGAGGGATGCTGGGAGAACCTGGAGGCCAGGTCTGCTCTGATATGTAAAGTGTGCACCTCAGTCCCTTGTCCTGGGTCTGAAACCTAGCAACATGAAAGAAGAGGGGCCAAGCAGAAAGTCAACCTGGGCCCTCTCAAACACAAGGTAAGAGACAGGACGAGCATCACGAGAGCAGCTATGCAAGAGACCAGTGTCCAAGCACGGCTGCTTCTGCAGGCACCGAATCATCCCTCGAGCCGCTTAGGGAGTATTCTGAGCACTGAGGACTCAGCAAGAAAAGGAGACAAGTGCGCATGCGCACTGGGGTTCTGTTGGGTGAAACACCCAGGGAGTATTGACAGGGTGATTTCAAGTCAAAACGAACCAAAGAAATTATGGAAGGGTGATAAGCTGGGCATGAATGTGGGGTGCAGTCACAGACGTCTTCGTGAGGAGGATACAGAGACTGGGCCTCAGACCTGGCCAGGCCCTCTTTCCAGTCACTCGGAGAGCACCTTACCTGAGTCCTTTAGAGTTGTGCCATGGTTTGAAGCTGACCATTTGCTAGATGGCCTTTCCTCCAACACCCACAAAGGTCAGAACTCGACTTGCTTGTCCCAGGACATTTAAGGAGTGTGTGAAATGGAGACCCATGGCAAGGAATGTTTCCCGAATGCTGAGGAAGGAGAGTCTCAGAGGTCCTGGGCATTAAAGTCTATTACAGAAGAATGTGTGTGCTAAGAGACGTGCCTGCCTTCAACAACACTCAGAAGACATGTTAACATCCGGTCTCCCTCCTGAGCAGCCCTGCCCACATCCCCTCTTCTTGCTGCATTCCTGTTGTGGTGAATTTTACTTCCATTCTAAGTGGGGAAGATAAACAGACATGCCCCTCCCCCATTCGGGTATCAGGTCTACCAATCAAACCCACCAACTCTATGCTCCCTCTCCATCTCCCCCGGTTCAGATCGCTTGTTGCTTATGGTAGCTTGTTATCTACCTATTAATCCTCCCTCCAAGCTACCTTCTAAGAGGCCTGAAGAAGAGGGCAGGGACAGGAAGAAAATGAGAAGTCTCTACATCGTGGTTCTCAACCTTCCTGACACTGTGACCCTTCAATACAGTCCCTCATGCTGTGGTGACCCCCAACTGTGAGATTATTTCATTGCTACTTCATAACTGTAAATCTGTTACTCTTATGAGACATAATGTGAATATCTGATATGTGACCCCCCCCAAAGGAGTCCCAACCCATGGGCACTGATCTAAAGTCTCTGACCAAGTTATTTCTATTAAAAACAAACCCTCTTTCAGTCAGGGGCCGAAAGGGTCTAGTGGAGCCCCTGCCTAGGATTCTCAGGTCCTGACTTCCTTTTCAGCACTACAAAACTGACAGGCAAACCCCACCCATCATGCGGCACAGCACAGCCATGCTTCAAAGAATTGCTCTGCTCTGCTCCACACACCTGGCAGGAGCAGGCACTGCCAGCCTCAAAAACAAGATAAAAAAAAAAAAAACAACCCACCAAACTCCACAGAGAAATACAAAGGAGAAAGCCACGTGTGTAGCTGGAGCCACGGGGCTGCTGGGCTCTCTTGATCTGGTGGCAAGGAACTACTTAGGTGTCAGAGATCGTTCTTTGGGGATAAGGGTCTGTGTTTATGAAAAGAAAGTGAGAGGTGGGGGTGGCACTCACTTCTCTCTGGGACAGATCTACTGAGAGCTATTTATACGGACCTAGAAGCAGGGCACAACACAGTCTTACCACATGGAACAAGGTTAAGTCACCTGTTGGCCTTAGCCTGCCTGCGTCTGCAACACCCTACTTTTACTACAAGGCTCAAACTCCAAGCCACTTTGGGAGGGCTGTTCTGCAGCCCCGCAGGGGAGAGAGTAGATAAAACTGAGCAACTAACATGAAGGCCAAGTGAGCACGTGAAGCTGGGGAAGACCCTCCTTGTCCATGAGTCTGAAGTCGTCACTCTAACCCACACTACACGGTCAATAAGACTAGGCCTGCTCCAGTGAAATGTGTCTAGAGAATCTTCTTCTACAGAATCAATATTCTGTAGGATTTTAAATTTTTCTTCAAAAGATTTTAAAATAAACCATTGAGAAATTAACACAGGGCAGGAGAAATGGTTCAGAAGGTAAAAGTGTTTCTGCCGGAGCCTGACACCTACGTCTGACCCTGGGACCCACGAACCAAGTAAGATGTGGCCGCTCACACCTGTCATCCCAGCACTCCCACAGGGAAGTGGGAGGAGTCAAGAGAAGCAACAGAAGCTCATGGTCCAGCTAGCAGAGGGGCAGAGTGACTGAACCAAGAGACCTGCCTCAAACAATGTGAGAGGAAGGAACAAAATCCCAAAAGTTGTCCTGACTGCCACACACACGCACACACACACACACTCTTAAGAAAATACATGGCTCATATATGTAAATAAGAGCATGGAGGGATGAAACAAACTCAAAATGAGCATGAGGCAAATAAGACCAGAAGATAGGACAGACTCAAATAAACGTCCCAGCTACAGTCAAAATGGAGGCTAACCCTCACCATCTTAGACTCAACAGCTGAGAAGAGCCGTGAGCACAGCAGAGAGGCCACAAGACTAAGAGTAACTAAAATCCATAAAAAAAAACAGATAGCAAGGTCCCAGTATTCATCCAGAAGTTTCTAAAGAAGATAGTGAGGTAACAGTAAAATAACAGTGTTCAGAAGGACAAGTGCTGGGAGCTACAGGTTAAGTCCTGAATCCTCACATCAAAATGATCTGCAAATCTGGCCAGGAAGCTCTGACTGGGGAGCTCACAGGCCACAGGGGAGAACCTGTGGCTATATTTTACTAAACTGACTAAAGCATCAAAGTGCCTTCTAAACTAATTTATCTATACCCACAATTGGTGCAGTTCTCTGACCTCACAGAGAGGCCTCTCTGTGCAGTCCCTCAGTGCCTCTGGAGGCTCAGCCGTACACGGGACGTCTGCATCACACCTCACTACAGAAAGACCGTAAGGAGCAGAGGAGCAGGAGAGCTGGAGCACACACTGACGTCTGGACAAGACAGGACCACTGCACTTGTGAACTCGCAGCGGCTGTGGCCGCCTGGCCAAGACCTGCATAAGATCCAGACAGTCAACAGTCCAGCACAGAGACAGGAGGAACATGAGTCCTTATCCCTACCTGGGGAGCTATGGACAGTTGATGGCTCTCGGGAGATATTTGAGTCAGTTTTCCTCAAGGGTGTGATCTCTTATAGGTAGACATTCTAGTGGAAAACACTTAGCACAAACTGGAATCAGTGAGATATTAAAAAAAAAAAGACTAGGAGTTGGGAAGGGAGTGTGATTGGAGGGTGTCTGGGAGGAGTTAAGGGAAGGAGTAGGGTATGAATAAGGTAAAAATACATTGTATGCATGTATGAAGAACTCAAATAAAATATTACTTTAAAAATTGTCTTCATTCATACATATTTGTAATCCTATAAGCACACAGGAAGCTAAGGCAGGAGGATCACAAGTTCAAGACTAGCCAGGGCTACATAGGAGACTGCTTCGAAGGATCCAAAGGAACTGGTGAGAAAGCTCGATGAGTAAAGGAGCCTGGAGCCAGCCTGGCAACCTGAGTTCTAGCCTCAGAATCCACACGGTAGAATAATAAAAACAGCAAATCTATTACGCTGATTTGGTGTGAGTATGTGCTGTGTGCATAGCAAAGAACATGGTACTAGTGTGGAGGTCAGAGGAGACCTTGCAGGAGTCAGTTCATTCTGTCCACCCTGTGGGGTGTGGGGGTTAAATCCAGGCTTGGCAGCAAGTGCTGTTCCCAGTGTTCTTTACCGCTAAGCCCTCCAAAATTTTAATTAAAAAAAAAATTCCAAGGCTCAATAAATTCCATTCCCTGCACTATAAAAGAAGAGTGGGGAAAAACCTCCACGTAAAAAAGTCAGTAACAATAAACCTGCACCCAGAAACTTCGCTGGAAACAGGAGAACCACAGCGGGAGGTCACAGCATGAGGTTCCTCCCAGATGGCTTGTTCAGAGAGAGAGGAACTAAGGTAACCATCACTGGAGTTTTAGGTTAAGACAATAACAGGTCTGTCTCTCTTGGCTGTAGGTAGGTGCTGCAGTATTGAATTAAGCCAAGGTCAGGATGAACTATATCTGGACAGCATTTTCCTTGTTAAGAAAATCCTGAGGGGTTGGAGAGATGGCTCAGTAGTTAAGAGCACTGACTGCTCTTCCAGAGGTCCTGAGTTCAATTCCCAGCAACCATATGGTGGCTCACAACCATCAGTAATGCGATCTGATGCTCTCTTATGGTGTGTCCAAAAACAGCTACAGTGTACTCATACATAAAATAAATAAATAGTTAAAAAGAAAGGAAAGGAAAGGAAGGAAGGAAGGAAGGAAGGAAGGAAGGAAGGAAGGCAGGCAGGCAGGCAGGCAAGAAGAAAGAAAGAAAGAAAGAAAGAAAGAAAGAAAGAAAGAAAGAAAGAAAGAAAGAAAGAAAGAAAGAAAGAAAGAAAGAAAGTCAGTCAGTCAGTTCTGAATTATGGGGCTGGAAAGATGGCTCAGCGATTAAGAGCACTTTACTCTTCCAGAAAAACATGTCCAAGTTCTAGCACCCACATGACAGCTCACAATCGGCTATAACTGCAGTTCCAGAGGATCTTATGCCCTCTCTTGGTCTCTGCAGACACTGCACACATATAGTACACAGACGTAAATGAGGGCAAAACACTCATATACATAAAAATAAATATTTTTTTAAAAAGGAAAATTAGTTGTGAGAAATAGTTGTCTAAATAACATCTTTTATGGTTAAGCCTATGTCTATGGAGTGAGATTCCCTTGAACTATTAAAAACAACATACCAATCACTATAGTGTTTTGCTATACTTCCCTGTTTGGTATTTAAGTCCATGTAGATGAGCAAAATTAACTTTTTTGGTTGTTGGTTTGTTTTTGTTTTTGTTTTGTCAAAGTCGGTTGAGACTCTGGTCCTGGGGACACTTGGCTCGAGAAGGGCTTCTAGCTCCTCTGCTCTGTCTTTCTTGGTTATTCTGCTTTTTTGAGAGTATGTCAAGGCCTTGCTTAACTGTGGCTTTGCTTGGAAACATGGACACAGTTATTCCTCCTCTTTACAGAGTAGGCCCTGATTAGTCTACCCAGTGGAGTCCCCATGTTTTGAATAAAGAGATTATCTTAGAAGCTAATAATCCAGTAGTTTCTGGATTTGAGGCCTTGGCTGTGGCTGTGGGATTGGAACTGGGATACCTTCTGCCTCCTTGACTCATCAACCTCCTGCTTGAGTTGTGAGAAATGCCCAATTCTAATGGCACATTAACATTTTAGTAGCTGATTTTCTGGGGTCCAATGGATGGATACTGAAGAATCAATCATGACTTGTATTACTATTTCTCTGTAGGGTTGAGAAGTGTTCCCCACCAACAGGGAACTAGAACTATTTCTCTGGACAACGCATCCAGAAAATTCTGTGAGAGGATAATGCCAGCACTGTAAATCTGACAACTCTAAGAAAAATAGGGCCACTCAAGCAAGTTCAGAATTATCACCAACCATCAAAACTGTGCTTCTGGGCACAGTAATGGGAGTCCCAACAGAACATCTGTCTTCTTGCTAAGAAAGTGCCAAGGCCAAGGCAGTTGCCTGTTCTATAAGTGAGAATAGGGAATTATAGGTGACAGATTACAATTCTATTAGTATAGCATTATAAAAAGAGAGATGCAGTCAGGCAATGTGGTGTATGCCTTTAATCCCAGCACTCAGGAGGCAGAAGCAGGAGATCTTTGTGTTCAAGCCTGGTCTACAGAGAGAGTTCCAAGATAGCCAGGCAGTCGGGGCTACATAGAGAAACCCTGGTGTGTGTGTGTGTGTGTGTGTGTGTGTGTGTGTGTGTGTGTGTGTGTGTGTGTATAAGTGTATGAGAGAGAGAGAGAGAGAGAGAGAGAATGAATATCAATGTGTGTCTCAAGAAAAAGAAGAAAATGGAGAGAGAATACAGGCCAAGGCCTGAACTGGCTGAGACCCTTCATTTCCCTGGTGGAAACATGAGCAAGTAGGGCTGAAGACCCACAAGTGGTTGTCCACCTTCACTGCCTTGGCTGGGATTAAGAATTAACAGCAGAGTCAAGTGTGGTCTGGCTAGCTCCGCCTTGAAGGAGGTTCCAGGGAGGAGTGAGATAGGATAGCTCCGCCTTGAAGGAGGTTCCAGGGAGGAGTGAGATAGGATAGCTCCGCCTTGAAGGAGGTTCCAGGGAGGAGTGAGATAGAATAGCTCCGCCTTGAAGGAGGTTCCAGGGAGGAGTCAGATGTGATGCTTCTTGGAGAAGGAAGCAATCAAGGAAGGGGAGGAACTGGACTCATAAAGAGGGGTTCACTTGGGGCTACAGCTTCCAGACAGCTCCTCCCTGATCAAACCACAGAGCTACATATCCATGTGTCCTTGGGGGCCCTATGTGTCTTCCCTCATGTACCCAGCACACCAGGAAGGAATCCCCGCCTGAGAAAATGTAGAAACTCCTTTCCAAGTGTCTTTAGTACGTGGCTCAAGGCCATCATGCAGACTATGCTGCTAAGGCAGACTATGCTGCTAAGCCAGTCTCCTGTCCTCTCAGTATCCCTGGCCTCCAGTCTTTCAGAGCACGTGGGAGAACAGAGTGTCCGAAGTATGTCTGAGCCTGCGGACAGATGTAGGGAATATAAAACCAAAGCACTGGAGGCTGTGGGGCTTCTTGGTTCCCTCTTAGCTTTATACCCTTTAACTTTTAAGGTCAGCCTTCCAAGAGTTCTTGGGTTTACTTTCTTTGTTGTTTTGAGACAGGGTTTCACAGAGCCCAGACAAACTCAAAACTTGCTATGTAGCTGAGGCTAGCTTTGAACTCCTAATCCTCCCTAGCTCTACAGTGTGCTCTTTGGACCAAGTATATGTCTCATGGCTCTCATCTCTGTACTCTATACCTGGTTATTTTACATACGGTCTTTCACTGAACTTGGAGCTTACTGACTAGACTAGACTGGCTGGCCAGTGAGTCCCAGCAATTGTCCTCCTGTCTCCTCTTCAGTGCTAGGATTATAGGCATGTGCCACAAGGCCTGGCTTTTTTATGTGGGTACTAGGGATTGAACTCAGGTCCCCACACTTGAACAGCAAGAACTCTCCTCAAAACACTATTTGACACTTTTAGTAGGACACACACACACACACACACACACACGTTTGTTTACTTAGACTTTGGAAAGTGACTTTACTTGCTAAATCTCATCTGCTTAATCTTCTAGATCATAAAATCTGTCTATAGCATAGATTGGCCAGGCATAGGTGAGCTTTTTTATTATTATTTCTTTTTGTGGTAATGGCATCAAACCCAGGGCCTCAAGCATGCTGGCAACCATTCTGCCACCACGGAGCTTTATCTCCAGCCCTCGATCCTCTTAGCCCCATGCTCCCGCCTTGATTGTTAAAGTCCTCTCCAAGACATCAGAACATTTAAGCGCGGGCTGCTGGTCACTTGGCTCTTTGTTTTTCCCTCAGTGCTATTTGACACTAGATAATTCCTTACTGTGTATGGGTGAGTTTTTATAAAATTTGTAACTAATTAAATTAGATAAATATAAATTAAATGAAACCCTAAATACTCTTGGTAGAATCTGAGAGGAAAAGAATTAAGCAAATGTGTAGAAGAAAAAATAATTAAACAATAAAACGATCTTGGTCACTGTCACTAAATGATTGGCAAATGGTGAATAGAGGTCCCCAGCACCAGTGCCCTCTCCTCCCCTTTGCTGTACTTACTATAGGTCTTAGGCTGTTGCCCAGGGACTAGTGTGCTGCTCTGGTTTCCTCAGTCTGACAGTGCAGCTGGAATCTCTAAGAGGTGGGCCTAGTGGGAGGCTTGAGTTAACTTGGAACCATGTTCTTGTAAAAGACCCAGCAGACTCTGGATTCCTGCTTTGAGATAGATTTCTTCCGCCCAGTTTTGTGACTCCAGCCTCCATGAAGTCTTCTCTAGAGGTACTGGTACCCTGCCTCCAAATCCCTAGAACTGTGAGCTAACTGATCTCTTTTTTTTATAGAAATTAGCTGTCTTTAGCCTTTTTTGGTAATAATAAAAATGGGATCAACACTCCTTCTATTCCCTTTTATTCTTTTTCATATCATTATTTACAATGGTGACTTATTACTATAAATAATGAAACAAATTTTAAAAGGTTACTTGCCCTGCCCACCCTCCATACACACTGTACCTGTGAGCTACCAGTCCCTTCTTTGGGCCTACAGAGGCATACTGGCCACACAACCAGACTGTCAGCCATTCAGGAGCCAAATATTCAACACCTCCATCATGAAAACCAAAGATGCAAATATAGGGACCTCATTACCACCACCAGCAGCAGCACACTCGCGCGTGCACACACACACACACACACACACACACACACACGAGAGAGAGAGAGAGAGAGAGAGAGAGAGAGAGAGAGAGAGAGAGAGAGAGAGAGAGAGAGAGAATTGGCATGTAAATTGAGGGACCACAGGCAAGGCCTTTCTAGTGAGCACTCGCTCTGAGCTCTGTCTGTTTCAGAGACAACACATGTCCCAAAAAATGCAGATAACAAAAGACTGGGCCCTAACAGTATTAGACGGATGGCTTGTTATGCACCTGACCCTCAAACACATCTCTAAGGCCAACGGGCACTCTCCAAGCTCATTATGAAGTCTACTTTACAAAAGAGAATAGCAAGGTTTAAGGTGATGAAGAAACTCGCCCAAAGTCAGAGTGTTAGTGAGTTGGAGTAGAGACAGGCTCTGTAAAGACAGTGCACATCTCAATTTTCTGACCTTGGCCTATGATCCATCGCTATTTATTCTGTGAGAATCCAGAGTAACTGTGTTGACACAGCACTGCCAACCCTTGCCTGCCTCTCTCTCTTCTGTTTGCTTTCTCTGCTGTTGCTGGGCACAATAAATAAGGAGTTTAGCAGGAAGACTTAGCAGGTGGGTGAAGGTCACTTTCAACTTTAAATGAATTCAAGTCTTGCTTCTTGCTCTCACAATTATCAGTTCAACTCTATTTGTTGAAAGGGAACAAACGGCTAAAACATGCCACTGTGTTAAGTAAACGAACGGTGCTTAAATGCACAGTGATATAACTTAAAGCCACAGGCTCATGACGACCCAAAACCTGTAATGTGTTTGTTAAAGGAATGTATTTGCTTATAAAAAAAATGTCTGTTGCAGGGAATCTCTACAAATGTACTTCGGGAGCCTGCATTAACTAGTCCACCGCCAGTGTGCACCTACAAATACATTTATTAGTCTGAAACTACACATCAGACGTATTCTGATTAAAGTTTCGACTGGTGATGTCCCACAAGAGTAGGGGGGAAAAAGAAAACAGTAAGTAGTCTGATCCACTCTGAAACTAGAGAGTTTTCCATACATGCTACTTAGCTACTGCCCCATACTGGCTGAGAGCCGTTGGCCTCCTGCAACCCCAAGTCTAGACTTCTCTGTACAAGGCGCAATACCTCCAAATTGCAATTGTTTGATTTTGTAGCCTTGACTTGGCTAATCACATCTAAAGTAAATACTCCTGCGTTTAAAAGATGTTTTTTCTTGCATTTTTGGTGGTGAGCCTAGCCTTGAACAGCCCCCACCATCTTTCCACTGTGTGTGGTAAGTAATACACGCCTGTAATCCCAGCACTCAGGAGGCAGAGGTGGAAGGAACCTCTGTGAGTTCAGAGCCAATTGGGTCCACATAATGATTGCCAGGGCAGGCAGGGATACCCTATCTTAAAAGGAAAAGGTTATTTTTCTTTCTTTCCATGAACTTTTTGTAAATAGTTCAGGTCTTCTGAGTTACTTACAGTTGCTTAGAAAGGATACAATCTTGGTTCTGCGTTTCCCTCCTGCCCACGCTGTGATCCTTCTCTGTCTAAATCTTTAAGAAAGCAAATACCTGGTGTTTTCTTTCCTTCTTTGGGATCAGAATCCAAACCACCACAAGATATTTTAGTCATTTATAGTCTAAGCATAAATATAATTATAAATATAAATAAAACATTATGTTTCTAGAATATTTGCTTCTGCACTTTAACGTGCCGTTGTGATCAATGGCTTAAAGGTCTATCTGTTTAAGGTTTGGAGGGTGAATAAGGTATTGGTACTGGTACTGGTGTTGGTGTTGGTATTGGTACTGGTACTGGTACTGGTGTTGGTATTGGTATTCTCTGTCACTGTTGGAGACAGGACAGGGGCGCAGAAGCTCCCTGGCACAAACCAGCCATGGATGTGGATGAGAGCTGCCTTGTTTCCTAAGAGGGGGGCTGAGGATGGCCTTAGAAAGCCAACACAGCAATGTACTGAAGTATGTTACTTCCAGGAAAATGGCTTAACATAGCTTTCTAATTACACTGAAATTTTGTTCTTTTAAAATGTGTCCATTTTTGAAATATGTCTTTAATTTAAATATGTGGAAACATGCAAAAATGGCCTATGTAAATAAAAGCAACTGCAATTTCACAACTCATTTAGTTCGGAATAAAAAGGCACTTAACAATCTATAATGAACATATTTTCAAAAATCTAGGTCTAGAAGATCACCGAGCGTCCTGGTGCGTGCCTTTAATCCCAACACTTAGGAGGCAGAGCCAGGTGGATCTCTGTGAGTCTGAGGCCAGCCTGATCTACAAAGCAAGTCCGGGACAGCCAGGACTGGTTACATTGAAAAACCCTGTCCTGAAAAACAAAACAAAACCATATTTGTCTAAGTGTATGATTTGATAGTATGACAAAGTTTCACATTTCATTGGGCATTTTCTAAACAATTTTAATTAAGCACATTCTGGAAGTTCAGTGAAACCTTGCTAAGGTATTTTACAGGCTCAGTTATGAGAGACTGTTTAATATAGTAACTGAATCTGACTAAGTGGTGTTGGGATACATGAGTTCTGATTGTGTTCAGCTAATGGTTGTGCAGCCTTATATCCCTCTGAGCTTAAGCTTATTGTCTCTGTAAGAGGTGATATTCCCAGCAGAACCCCTTACCCATGCGGATATGTTCTAAGGTGCCCAGTAGGCATCTCAAACCGCAGATAGTCCAAACCCTAGAAGTCCTATGCTTTTCCTGCATCTGTGCACTTGTGGTAATGTTCATTTATAAATCAGGCACAGAAAATCCCAGTTCTTTCTGTTGGGGGAGAGATAGGGTTAGAACTGGTTTTTTAAATAGACCAGAACACTCTACATTTCTTAAGCTCTACCCTCAGAGAAACGTATTAACTAGCACTAATCTGATGGGCTTGCGGAGCCTCACCAATCTGGGAGAAGGGAAATACCCAACTCCAATCTACTTTAGCGGTCCCATCATTGAAGAGGGGCAGATGGGGTAAGTGGAAAGCACAGGTGACGCTCATCCCAGTACAGGCTCACTAAAACAGAGACCTACCTCAAGATGAGTACATCCTCACTGCCTCCTCTCTTTACTATGGCATCACTGTTAGAAAAGCCTTTTTCCCACAGTCCCTCCCACCTGCTATCAAGTCCAGTGGTTGGAGAAAAATTACAAGGCAGACTAAAAGGCAAGAAGCACAGTCTGAAGACAGAGCAAATGTGAAAAGTACAATCAAACCTGGCAGGGATGCTGGAATCACCGTGAAACTGTGATGGCTGAGATGCGGCACCAATGGATAACAGGACAGTGCGTGACAATAGAGAAGCAGGCAGAGGGGTGGAAAAGCTACAAGAACCAAAAAGAAAGCATAAAGATGAAAAATGCCAAAGAGGGCCTTTAGTCAAGACGTGGCTGAGCACAGACCTTCCAGTTTGAGACCATCTCAGTAGAAACCCAGAGAAAAGAAACAGAGCAGAATGTCCACATCTGCAGGACAGCCATGATGTAACAGATGTTGGTGGGGAGTGAAGAGAGTGAGAGAAAGAAACTAACAGACCAAATATGTGGAGCGACAGCCACTGAGAACTGCTCCCAGATTAATGTCAGGCTGTGGTCCAGGTTCGCTCAGAAAACCATCCAGGCTTATTGTTTTCAAACCCCAGAAAATCAAAGGTAAAGAAAGAGGCCAGAAGGGGGAAAGCCTTCCCTATAAAGCAACAAAGACAAGAACCATATTCATCACCTTCTCTGAAACCATGCAAACAGGGAGAAAACGAAGAGAAATATTAAAACTGATGCACGGGAAACCACCAGGCTAGAATTCTGCACTCTGAAACGGGGAAATGCCTTCTCCAACCAGAACTCAGGGCTCTGCTGTCAGAGCTCTCGCCTGGAAAGGAGGAGACCCTTATCAAAGACCCTCTTTAATAAGAAGTAAAACAGAGAAGGCCAGAGACAGATCCTCAAGAAGAAAGCACCAGAGTCGGTGTAAGTGAAGGGAAAACAAAAATCTTTCTTTTCCTTATCCTTTATGAATCTCCCAGCAGTTTTTTTCAGAACAGTAACTAACACTAGGCTGGAGTAGTTCAGTTGGTAGAGTGCTTGCCTAGCACATAGGGAGCCCTAGGTACCAACTCCAGCACTTTGGAAACCTGGTCTGATGGTTCACACCTGTAATCCAGCAGCATCTGGAGGTGTGTGCAGGAGGAGCAGAGTCCAAAGTCATTCTTGGCTACAGGATGAGGTTAAGGGAAGTTTGGCTATGTGAGAGCCTACTGCAATGGTGGTAAGAATATATTTGATTATGTGACTGCAAAATGACTGATGGCAGTAATATAAGGTATGGGAAGGAAAAACTAGAATTACTCTGTTATCATAAGGTACTAGCATTACCCATGAGGTTGTGTACCGTGCACTAGTCAGCTCTCCCTAGCTGTAACACATCAACTTATACAGAGGACAGGTTTATTTGGGGTCTCGCTATTAGAAGTTTCAGGCCATGATGACTGATTGGTTCTGCTGCTGTAGGGCTTGTAATAAGGCAGAATGTGTTTTTTTAAAAAACAAACAAACAAACAAACAAACTGCTTACCCCATGGCTAAAACATGAAAGAGAAGAGAAAGGGACTAGAGTTTCATATATCCTCCTCAAAGGTGTGTCATCGATGGCTTCCCGCTAGGCTTTACCTCTTGAAAGGTCCATCACCTACTCCCCAATAGTGCCACTGACTAGAAACCAAGCCTCCCAGATACTTAACCGAAGCATAGCATAGTGTTATTTAATAATGAGGCCAGGCTGGCTGTACACATATGCTACAGACTCAGAGGTCCACAAAGACGAGTGAGAGGACGCAGAACTGACACACCAGAGAAGAGAAAATGAGATCACATAAAAGCGCCAGTTAAACAAAGAGGCAGAGAGCTGGAATACACCATGTCTTATATTTAAGCACCAGTGAAAGAAGGAAAGGAAGGAAGGAGAGAAGGGAGGGAGGGAGGGAAGAGACAAAGAACAAGGCCAACAGATTGAAACAGTGAGAAAAATGGCAGCTATTAATCCCACTATCAGAAATCAGTCTGAGTACCAGTGAACTAAGTCACCTATTAAAGGACAGAAATGCCCCCAAGAAACAAGATCCAACTAAATGTTGTCTGCAAGAAGCTCACTTTAAATATAAAAGCACACTAAGAATTAAAAGTAAATGGAGAAGCTGGGTATAGTGGCTTGTACTTGTAGTTGTAGATACTGGGAAGACTAAGACAGGACAGCAAGTTGAAGGCTAGTCTGAGTACCAAAGTGAGACACACTCTTTAGGGGTCAGGGAGGAGATGAGATAGGCCTGATATGGCTGTTCCTGAAGAAAAAGTCTTACATATGGTAGCAACAGAGATGGATCACTGGCTAAAGACCGACTGCTGACCAACACAAGGACCTGAGTTCAGATCCCAGCATCCACGTGACATGCTGGATGCGTTCTCTCACGAGCCTATGTCCCAGCACTGTGAAGAACAGAGATGGGAGGATCAGTGGGGCTGGCTCGCTACTAGCCTAACTGGAAAACATGAACCCTATATTCAGAGAGACCCTGGCTCAAAGGAATAAGGCAGAGAGACTGATAGAAGAGGATACTGATGCCCTCCCCTGGCCTCAGTCTACACACACACACACACACACACACACACAGGGGCAGGCAGTAAGAAAAACTATTTTGCCTATGAATAACCTCTTCAAAGACTCATGCCCCATGATTAAAAAAGAAAAAGTTGAACCTGTAAATATATACCACACCAACACTAATTGAGAGAAAGCATGAGCAGCTATGGCAAGCGTAATCTCAGACACATCAGAAATCAGACCAAGGAATTCATCCATGGTAGGAAAGGCACTGCATGGCAACATAGGTGTCTTTCTCTGAGGAGACGTACAGTCCTTAGCATCTACACATCCAATGAGAGCCTCAAACCCCACAGAGTAAAAGATAATGTAACAGACATTTATAGGCTACTTCACACTCATCAAGCTCATTCAGAACATTCACCCAGACAGGCCACATTCTAAGCCAGGGTGCATGCCAATACATTTAAAAGAATATAAAATCATACAGTATCTGTTTTCAGATCACAGCAGAATTATTCTAGACACTGGTAAAAATATAGCTAGAAAATCCAAAAAGTATCTGGAAATTAAACAACACACTTCTGAATAAGACATGGTTAAAGAATAAAAAGGGGAAAAGGAAAATTGACTTTAATTGAGTGGAATGAAAACTCAGCTGACTAAACTTTGTGGGGCGCAGCCAAAGTAGATCTCCCCCAAAGCACACACACAAAGAGAACATCGAATTTAAAGGCCAGCCAACAAACCAGAAGTCTTTTTTTTTTCTAAGAGAATCTGGTCTCTTGCTGATCTGTGAGTCAAACAGGCTTCCAGTGATAATTACTTGGGTCACAAAGTGTGTTCTAGGACTTTCTCAGAGACCCTGAACTCACCTCTTTCCTTCACTAATACAGCAACATCATTTTTATCCAGCAGTTTTTCGATGGTCCAACACTTTATTTTAGGTCCCTCCTTTTTTTTTTTAATGTGCCAAAATCTGATGGTAAAAAGATGACTCACACATGGTATGCACCCTCAGAACCTGGTTAAGGACATGATATAGACATACATCACATATATCCACACAGTGTGTCCTAAAAGGCAGCATGCTGACATGCTACTGCTCAGGGAGGGGAAGGAGAGTGGGCATATGCAGGGAAGGGTCTCTGAGGAGGGTTGGAAAGACTAAAGGGAAATTCAACAACAGCAAGAAGTGAACATTCTCAAGGGGAAAGAACCTCTGGGTCACAATACAAAGCAGTGCTTGTTGACAGAGCAGGCTGCATTGAAGGCTAATGAGGTAACAGTGCAAAGACAGGTTGGGAGCCAAACTCCTGACTACACATCCCATCAGTGACTCCTGTCAGCCCTCCACCATCCACACAGAGGCACGCTGCAACATAGACTGAATTATGCCAAAAGCATTTCTTCTGCAATACAACATTCCCTGGGAAATAAATGCAAAAGGGAAGGTATGTAAAAGATAAAGCAATCTTCCAATCTAATTATTTTCATTTATTAGTAAACATTCAATTAATAAATGTGCCGATGCCCTTCCAAAATGAACAGATAAATGCACGGTGCCCCTGTGGACATGCCAGCTCTGATCCTCTGTGGAGAAGCTATCTCTGATCTGTGACTTTCTTGCTTAGTGATGACCAGTCCCTGAGGACCTGCACTCCTGTACTCTTGTTACATATTTGGTCCTAAGCTCAGGTGTTGGAGAATCTGAAAACCTTTGTGAAGACGGGTTTAAATGTACTCGTACCCATGTTCACAGAAAAGCTGTAATGAATGCATAAATAGGTCTGTCTGAGTATTTGCAGTTCTATACTTTTCGAGCTCCTTCTTCAGAACAGCTCATGAGCTCCTTAGAGCAGGAACCAGCCTCTCTGCTTTACAAAGTCCTTAGTCCGGTGATAAAATAACTGCTCTGGAATTTTCAAGGGGAAACCTGCAAATTTTAATTAGCATTGGTTTACCTTGTAAAAATGAATTTATATCATGATTCAGGAAGCAGAGGCAGGAAGAGAGTGGATTTTAGGCCAGCCTGGACTACATAGTAAAACAGTGAGACCTTAATCAAAAAAAAAATAAATAAAATTAAAACTTAATCTTCATATAAGTTGATTTGTATAAAAATTTCTGAATGAATCAAGCACAGCAGGATAAAACCTCATGAAGAGTTCTCCAATTTCATCATTAAGCCCAAAATCTAATCTAAAATAAACACTTAAAAGTAAGATGCACACCATGATTAAATCTGATTTATGCTAGGAATGCAGAAAATCAAGGTCATAGACCATATTCATAGGATAAAAGGATTTTTAAACACATAATCACCTCAAAAGATGCATAAAAAGCTCTGACAACACTTAACATGGTTTCTTAGTTTTAAAATATACTCAAGGGCTGGTGGGATGGGTCAGAAGGTAAAGGGGCCAGACACCAAGCCCAATGACCCAGAGTGAGCCCCAGAACCTGTTGGGAATGGTAGAGGGAGAGAATTGACTCCTGAAAACTGTCCTCAGACCTTAGCATGCATGTTGTAGCACACAAGCACCTACACACACACACACACACACACACACATACACACAAACACACAAACACATGCACGCGTGTTTGCATACACACAAACACACATTATAGTAGTAGTAATAGTAATAATAAAGCTGAAATACACTTAACACATCAGGAGCATAATATATTCAACCTGAGCAAATATAAAAAGCCCACAGCTAACCAATATGATATCACAAACCTGTAATCCTAGCATTTAGGAGGAAGGCTGAGGCAGGAGGACTGTGATTTCCAGGCTAGCCTGAGCTACACAGTAAGATCCTGTCTCAAAACAAAAAAGAAAGGAATTTAAAAAAAACATAGCTAACATCATATTTAATGCCTGAAACGTTTCCTCCTAAAAGTAAGAACAAGGGAAGGCTGTCTACTCTCACCACTGGAGAAAGTACCCATGAACAAGACAATTTATAGAAGAAAGGGCTTGCTTGTCTTATAGTTCCAGAGGGTAAAAGTCCACCATAATGGGGGAAATATGGCAGCAATCAGGTGCAGTGGTCAAAACAGGAAGCCACCATGCCAACCTGCTGCCATGCTTTCCCTGCTGTGACTGTCTCTCTATGTAGTCCTGGGCATCTCTGAATTCCCTGTGAAGACCAGGCTGGCCTTGAACTTACAGAGAACATCGCACTCTGCCTCCCAAGTGCTGGAATTAAAGACATGTACCACCATGGCCAGCCAACACCCAGACCGTATGGAGGCATTTTCTCAACTAAGGTTCCCTCCTCTCAGATAGCTAATAGCTGATGTCAAAGTTGACGTAAAACTAGCCAGCACACATATATTACCAATCTACCTAAAAATACTTATAATATATATAGAAGTGAGTATATAAAGATATGTATGTAGTTTAAATGAAAATTTCCAATCTGAGATGACAACACTCCCTCCCAAGAGCCATAGATTATCTAACAACAAACAACAACAACCACCAGGCATGAGAAGCCCTCTTTTGAGTTTCTGATCAGGGTTGTCCAAGAGAACCTAAAACACAAGACATTATATCATTTCTGCTGTCCTTGGTTGCCCCTAAGAGGTAGAAGGTAAGTCCCTGTTCCTGAAGACACCATGTACTTCAGACACACGGGGCTAGGAGAACCTAAGCTGGACCTATCCTGAAATCCTCCTCCCCAAGGACCATTTCTCATGGCACCAGGAGGTGACATGCAGCTTCCAAAGGAGGGAGACAGCCAACACTGCTACCCAGCTGTGATGCCTACAGACCACATCAACAACCAGCATGGCACAATGATGCTAAGGGTGCGGGAGTGACCTGCACACTGTGGCGGTAACCAATGGTTTTCTAATTGGGTTGAGGCCTGCTCAACAAGAAGGAAATTGTGCCTGGCTCTGGAAACCTAGCCAACTACTCAAGGGTACTGAAGTCATGGATCTTGGAGGAGAACCTACAACCGTCATTTTACTAATCCAGTATAATCCCTAACTACAGTTGTAATATTTATCTGCATACCCACAGCTAAGTGTAGTTCTCACCCCTCATCAAGGAAACTTCTCTTTACAACAAAGGGAAACTTATTACAGAAAAACCACAACCAAACAAAATGCATGGTTGTAAGAGCCAGAGGAACAGGAAGTTTGTGGAGAGATGATGCCTCCTGGAAATATCAGCAGCTATGAAGTCGCACCAACATGGCTGCCTAAATAAGACCCGAATATGGACAATACCGATAGATGTGCTAACCTGGGAGGAAGAAAACTCGTGAAGCCCCAACCATAGACAAAGAACTACAGGTAACTAAAAAAGCTGAGAGCTGGAGAAATATCCACTAGAGAAGAGCACACCAATTGGTTATCCAACGCCAAATGGTCAGCTATGAATACATATACATACAAGTAATATTTTATGGACTGATGAAGTCGTATTTGTATATTTAAGAATATACTCTTTCAAGGATCAAAGGCCCTGATATGGTCCAGTTGGACAAAGAGAGCAGAGATGATGGGGCTGAGGGGGCGGGGGCGGTATTCAGAAGCCCTGTGAATACATTTTGTGAATACCCACAACAGGATCAGCTATCAGAAGGCAGATCAACTTCACTTAGGGTGATTTAAGGCTTATAAAGTTCTGGGGGACTGAGGGTAGGAACATCCAGGATAGGCAAATGTCACTGGTGACAACTTTGAGTACCAAAATGCATCTTTAGCATGGGGAAGCATTTCATGAATCTCAGGTGCTGGCTGAACAGAGTTTATCAGGAGAAAGGAAACTGAGAAATGTAATTGAGGCTACGTGACATTCCTCAGGTAGAGGCAAATATGGGGCTTAGAATTCCCCAGACAAGATCATGGTGGACTTTGACCTTAATTAACAGAATTTTCCCACAAAAGAGGCCATAAGTTTTAAAGAGGAAGGTGGCAATATGTGGGAGAGTTTGGAAGGAGGAGAGAAATGATAAAATTATATTATAAACTCAAAAAGTAAAAAAAAAATTCAAGAAAAAAATTCATAATAGATAGCAATGCTCCCCAAATTTGTCTAGAGAGCTGATGCAATCTCAAACTAAATTTTATCTGCCAATTTCAAATATTACTACAAAGATATTAACAATGTGCTGGCATAGGAAAAGACACACAGGTCTATGAGGATTCAGAGTACAGAAATAGCTTATCATAAGGGGCCAGTGTAGCTTAACAGGGAAGAACAGTTTTTTCAACAGGTGGTAAGGCATTCATATGCAAAAAATATTGAAATAGGCTCCCTATCTCATATCATACAGAAATACTTAGTCAACAGAAATTCAAGATCTGAATAAGAGAGCATGCTGGCTACTTTTATGTCAACTTGACACAAGCTAGAGTTACCTGAAAGGAGGGAACCTCAATTGAGAAAATGCCTCCGTAAGACCAAGCTGCAGAACATTTTCTTAATTAGTGACTGATTAGGGAGGGCCCAGGTCATTGTGGGTGGTGCCATCCCTGGGCTGGAGGCCTTGGGTTCAATAAGAAAGCAGTCTGAGAAAGCCATGGGATGCAAGCCAGTAAGAAGCATCCCTCCATGGCCTCCTCTTCAGCTCCTGCCTCCAGGTTCCTGCCCTGATTGAGTTCCTGACTGACTTCCTTCATGATATGAGTTCCAAATAAACTCTTTCCTCTCAAACTTGCTTTTTGGTCATGGTGTTTCATCACAGCAACAGAAATGCTAATGGAGACAAGAGAGTAAAACTACAAAACTCTTAGAAGAAAATATAGGTGCAAGCCTTCATGGCCTTGTATCTGACAATAGTTTACTCTATATATGATATGTAAAGTAAAGCAATGAAATGAAAAACAGATACATTAGACTTCATCAAAATTTAAAACTTCTAACAAGATGTGGTGCTGCACATCTTTAATCCCAGTACCAGGGAAGTAGAGGCAGGTGGAATCTCTGTGAGCTAGGGATACACAGTAAGACTTTGTTTTAAAATAACAATAAAATTTTGTGCATAGGGGGATAGACACATCAAGAAAGCAAAGAGGCAACCTACAGAATAACAGAAGATACTTTCAAGGCACCTATCTGGTAAGGGCCTTGTACCCAGAATATATAAAGAACTTTTAAAACTCAACAATATAAGAACTCATTTGTAAACAGGCAAAAGACTCGAAAAGATGACAGATGTATCGCCAGCAGGGACAGGATGCTTGAGACCATGAGTATTAGGGAAATGTAAGTCAAAGGCACGGCAAGGTCCCACTTCATATCTATCAGGATTAACAGTAATTCTAAGATAGACAAAATAGCAAGTGCTAGCAAGGATCCGGGGAAAATGAAACCCTCTTACGCTGTTGGTGGGAGTGAAAGATGGCTTAGCAGATCCTCCAAAGGCCAAACACTGACATTAGCATGCTCCAGCCATTCTTCTGTTCTCTGAACAAGTCAAAGCACTGACAGCAGAGGCCTGAACTGACACACAGCACTGTTCCCGAGGGCTTACATGCAGAACCAGCCCAGAGGATCAGGTTTGCTTAAATGTTGGAAGCACAGAAAATAAAATGTTATTCAGCCATAAACATATGGGGTTCTGATACATCCTACCACATGGAGGAGACTCAAGGATCATAGGGTGAGTAAAAGAAGCCTAATGGGAAATAAACATACACAGGAAAATTCCACTTCTGTGTGAGTACACTTAATGGTCAAGTTAGTCAAGATGGAGGCTCAGTGGAACGGGCATGAGGATCTATTGCTCAATGTTGACAGTGATTTAAAGAAGGTTTAAGCAAGAGTGGTGGTGGCTTCACAACACATACCAACTACACACTTACAACTGGAAATATGAGCCTGGCATGTTTCCATACACTGCTAATCCCAGCACTTGGGAGGTGGGGGTAGGAAGATCAGGAGTTCAAGGTCAGCTGAACTCAGCTACTTAATAAACTCAAGTCCATGTGAGATTCTGATTCAAAAAAAAATCAATACAAGTAAATACAAAAAGGCAAGTGTTGATATAGATATCTTACAATAAACAACGTTATAATTATATATACTTTATATAAATGGCCCTATATAAGTATCTACATTATGTATATATCTAAGTTACAATTTGTATGGTATGTGCATTATATCTCAACAAAACTTTTTATAAAGAGGAAAGATAAAAAGAAACAAGCTGCTGGACAGTGGTAGCTCACGCCTTTTAATCCCAGCACTTGGGAGGCAGAGGCAGGAGGATTTCTGAATTTGAAGCCAGCCTGGTCTACAGAGTGAGTTCCAGGACAGCCAGGGCTACACAGAGAAACCCTGTTTCAAAAAAACCAAAAAAAAAAAAAAAGAAAGAAAGAAAGAAACAAGCTTCCAACCTATGGAAGGATATGGAAGAACCTTGGGGCATACTGCTAATGAAAGAAACAAGTCTAAAGAAGTTTTACGACACCTGGAAAAGGTAAAACTATAAAGACCAGTGGCATCCAGGGTGAAGATGGTGAGGGTGGGTCATAAGGCATCCTTGGGAAAGTGGAAGATCCTGTTTTATACTGGGTGGTGGACACAGGACAGTATGCCTTTCCAAAACCAACAGAACTATGATACAAATAAACTGAGCATCAGTAGTAGTGTCAACATTGGCTGCCATTTGTAGCAAATGCACCTCACTTATGTTAAAAATTGGAGAGATGATGTTTTGGTGAAGAAGGGTTCATAGAAACTAATTTTTTTGTATAATTTTTTTTATTTCTTTAAAGTGACATTTTAAAATGCAGTAACCATGGAGAGTAGAGTGAACTTTATTCTCTTTTATGACTTAAAGCCTATCACTTTAAGCTCAATTATAACTTAGCATTTCTAACACAAAGGAAAAGAATGTTGGCTCTTTTCCTTTGCAAATTTGGCACCAATCCACTTCAATACTCTATACCATGCTCCTATGCCATCTCCTTTCCACACCCAGAATTATCTTATGACCTGAATTTCTGTGCTTCTGTTAAGTGAGCCCATCTCCATAGCCTTCAGATTCCAGAGTCCCTAGAAATGCTTCTCTAATTTATGACTAAATTCCAACTTAATTACACTTACGAATTACAGAGGCATCAATATACAAGCTGCAGTGTCTTCTCTTTTCATTTGCTGTATTTGTTTTTCTATGAGGCGCCACCAGATCAGGACCTGCGTGTGTCCTATGTTCTTTTGAAAACAAACACACTCTTCTCCCAAGTGCCACGGTCAATAACACAGAGGATGAAAATGAGAATCATAGCTGTCTAAGGAAAACTGTGGCTGGGACATTTAAGGACAACTCTTCAAGCCCAGGGTGATAACATCAACCTAGCACGAGGGAGGCTGGGGCTGGAGGGCAAGCTCAGGACAGCTTGGCTACATAACAAGACACTCAAAAATCGAGAACCAACTTGCTCCAGTTGAAGGTTTAAAACACTGCTCTGCACACCTGTCTTTACAGGCACCCTGTCTAATTTTTACGAACTGTTACCTTGGTCTTTGCCGGCTTCATCTATGTGTTGAAAATCCTTTAGCATTTGAAGGTTACAGACGCCCTCTCTGCAGTACTGAATGACTTTCCTGGAGCCGTTCTTGATGAGGTAGTCCATCAGGGCAAGGGATTTGTATACGTGGCGCCAGTTCTTCCCATGGTCGCTGAGTCGCTGCCACAGCATGCGCATGACCTCAGAGAGGGAGGCTGAGTTGAAGGTCATGTCACTGATGGCTAACATCAGAGAGCTAGAGGGGCCCCAGGGGTCATTGGAAGTTGCTTCCCTGACTTTTTTTTCCCGCCTCTGAGTAATTTTTCACGAAGCTCTTCACTTGCCTCCTGAATGACATAGCTAGAGTGAGTCTGAGGGTGAGGGGGGTGAGAGCAATGGGTCAGGAGTGGCTGGTTTACAGAGCACCCGACAGATCTGTCCAAAGTTCTGCTGCTCTCAAACACAAATTACTCATCTCCACATGGTAAAGTATCGATTTCCTGCAAGGAAAATACAAAAAAAATATGTTAAGTTCCTCAAAAAAAAAAATGTCTATAGAAGACCAAGTTAGTCTGGGAAAAAAACAAAATCCAGATTTAGTTTCCAAGAGAGCCTGTCACTTCACCAGCTAGAGGGAGGACTCTAGATAGGTGTACTTAGGATGAACGTGGGACAATCCCTCACAAAATTGACCTCTGCCATCCAAAGAAACGTAGGTAGTCTATCTGCTCCTAAAAAGTTCTGCAGAAAATATCATCCAACCTCCTTGGCAAGGAATGCAACGAGTTTAAAGGCTTACACACAGAGGAGACAGATTAGTATTTCAGGAGGAATTTATACTCTGACATCTCTTTCTTAACACATACTGTTGTTATACAAACACTGTGTCCTGGAAATAATCTGAATTGGGTGAAAACTGAGTGGGAGGACCTCCTCTTACCTGTATCCACGTTCTCTGCGGAACCACAGAGCACTCTGATTAAACCTTCCTTGTCTCTCTAGGGAGACAGCATTAAAACAAATATTCTACCTTCTTGGATTACAGCTAATGCGAGATACCCAAAGCCATCATCTTAGCCTAGCAAACTAGAGGGAAACTTCAATTACTTTCTTTGCTTGCTTTCAGGAAAAAAAGGTGTGGTTTCAACATTCATCAGTATCAAGGTGCTATTTATAAATGATATGGCGTGAGGAACTCCCTAAGCCTGGAGTGATTGGCGTTGAGTCCGACAGCTTCCCCCATACATAGAAGAGGAAGCGTTTAGGTTAATATAAAAACACATTCAAACTCAAATGGGTGATCAGACCCAAGAATTCGAAAGATGCTCGAGAATTATCAGTTTCTAATTTACATGAAGCCGTCCCTTCCTCTTTTTCATTACTCTGCAGGAAGGTGAGTCACTTAGTTTGTAATTTCTCTGGTGATTCACCTCCGACAGGGACCAAGGCACTGTGCCAAATTGATTTCAAGCCCTGATGAGCACCCAGACCCAACGAAGCCTAGATGAACTGTAATCAGAGTTTTCTATCAAAGCTGCACACATCCAAAAGAAAAAAAAAACAACTCATAACGACTGTTTGGTATTTTTAGTTTTGTTTCCTTAGCCTCCTCGGCTCCTAGCTCATGCCTGATTAATTTGTGTGTCAAGGGAAAACATAATTTTCAGATGCATGGTTAAATGAACTATCACCCTTTAAAAAACAGGAGATCATTAACCCTTCAGCCCCTCCATCTTTTGATTAAAACCCCAATGCACTCTCAAATAAATGAGATAGAAAATATAATCGATTTAATTAAGATTTCTCAGAAAGAGTCCATATCCTAGGAAGAAAAGGAAAAGTGTGTTTCTGTGATGTTCTGGTTGCCTCGTTTGCACCCTGGATACAAGCATTTTGTCTGACTTCCTCCTGCAGTGAAAACCTGATTTATAATGGTTCAGTACGCTATTAAAATGTTCAACTTCTACTGTCCTTTATTTCCCCTCTACCAAACTCACTCAATGCAGAGCTGCACCGTAACACCAGCCTAGAATAACAAATATTGATCCATGTCTTCACAAATCTATTTTTTCTTTTAAAAAACCTGCCTTAGAATTTTAACTTGCTGAAATTGAACAGCTGTTAAAAAGTCTTTTGTTTTTATAGCTACCTATCTATATTTTGAAAAGACTGCATTTATCATTCAGTTTTCCTATGTTCTCTAAACTACATCCTCAAATTTTTGAAGTGTTTTCTTAAAACAAATTTTCTGTTTTCTGAAGAAAAAAAAATTAAGAGCATTCTAACCCAAAACAGTAGTTTAAAATGGATGTGCCTAACACCATGCCAAAACTAAGCACTCCCCAACTGTTATAAATGCACAAAGAAAAAAGGTCTAGATAGGTAAATTAATATCACTTGTTCACACAGAGTGTCATGAACATATAATGAGCCACCGTTCTACCATAAAGAATTCAGTAAGTGGTGTTAGTTGTAAATATTGTGAGCTTTAGACTATTTATGTTTTAGACACTCAGCTATAGAGAAATGCTGTTTCCTCATTTCTCCAGGTAACCTGGAGATTGTAATTACAGTCACGTGCTGCACAGATGCTTCAGGCAAGGATGTCATGCATGATTGTGGTCACACAAAATTACATCACCTAGTGACGTCATAGCCATCTGAGACTGGGTAAGTACATCCTATGTCTGTGTCCACCTAACAATGCATGTCTCAGAATGTGCCCCTGTCATTAGGCTCCTTGTGACTCTATGGCATCTGAGACAAAATCGGTGGCAAGGAGGCAAGTTTCCACACTTGATTCTCAGTTGTCTGGCCACCTGCGCCACCGTCACACTGAGGAGTAAGAGGGAGAAAGGCAATTCATGTCTCAGATTTATCATCCCTCTGAGCTCTTATCTCACTATAAAGGTCATCCCATAATACTCTGTTCAACACCCAACTGATCTCCTTTTTGGCACTGAGATTTCTTTCATGACATTTAAAATGATATGTACTTAACTACTTGTTGTTTGATTGTGGCAGATAACGTCAGACTAGAAGCTCCCAAAGGGCAGAGACCTTGACCTGCCTGTCTTACTTACCACTGCAATCCTACACCCAAGGACCACCTAGCCATGGTGGAAACGCAGGACACATAAGAGGGCAGAATGACCAAATGGCTAAATGAGTCTGCCATGGGATAACCTGGAATTGATTCTACAGTTCTCAATTTGAAACAAGACATTAAAAAAAAAAATCCAGCTCCTTTAATTGTCATGTATGTAAAGTTTAGAACTTGAGCAAATATTTTCAAAGCAATCAATAAATATCTCTTGAGAACCATTTATACATTGTTGTGAAGAAATGTAAATCCTGTTCCCTATGGTCAAAAACTTCTGGTTTAGACAAGGAACTTTCTTGGTAAAATATTTCTGAAGCAAATACATGCTGCTACTGAATCTGACTCTCTTCCCTCGTGTGTGTGTGTGTGTGTGTGTGTGTGTGTGTGTGTGTGTGTGTGTGTGTCTGCCTGGCCTGACTTGGCCTGGAAGAAGTCTCTTAGTTTTCTTTTTGGCTATGCCCACTTCCCCAGCACTGCTCCTTCCCTGCCATTTTACCAGAATTGAGACAGGAAAACATTTATCAGATGATGTTATAGAGGTCCACAATCCCACAGTTTCCTTGAGGCCAGCTGAAGTTTTCTTGGTTTGAAAAGCACTGCAGCGCCTGTACCATACATTACAGAACACACACAGTAAGGGGTAGGTAGGGATGCTCCGAGCAACAAGCCCCACCAACATATTTGCAGCAAGACTTGTAGATATTTGGCATAGATGTTATATATGACCTCACTTCGGTTCAGATTTCACTACTAAGTTAAAAGGGGAAACTGGGTCTTCGAAACTTCAGATTTCGTAATCGAAAATACAGTATTAAAGAAGCAGAGGAAAGGGTTAGAGAGATGGCTTGGTGGTTAAGAGTACTGACTGCTCGTCCAGCAAACCAAGGCTCTATTTCTAGCACCTACATGGTGCTGCAAACCAGAATTCCATTCCCAGCACCTACATGGTGGCTAATACAACCTGTAACTCCAGTTCCAAGGGCTCTGACACCCCTCCCTTCTGGCCTCCCCAGGCACTGCACACAAGGTGCACAGATGTCCATGCACACAAAACACCCATACATGTAATTTTTAAAAAAAAAATATCAAATAAAAACAAAAACAAAAAAACCTAGGAAAAACTATCCAGACTTGGGGGCAATATTAACACATCTAAGAAAATGAGTGCCCAAAGGCAGCTCTGGAAAGACAATATTTGAGAGAGTCCTAGGAGGAAAGCAGGGTTCTTGTTTCTTCGGGTCTGACTACAGGCTTGAGTTTGGCTCAGGAGGAAACCTGTTCTGCCCGAGATTGTTAATCAAGCCATTACAGAGATTACCGTGGCATTGAAAGAGATTATGGTTTGGATGGTGAGAACTCCACACTGAAAGAGACTGAGAAACTTTTTTGAGGCACTGCTACATTCAGTGATTTTCCCAAAGCTTATTACATGGTAACCTCCATCCTAGGGAAGGAGTGGGTAAGGGAAACAGGTGCACAAGGCACAGTGTCCACCCTACCCCCCAACCCCCAAGGGAATGGCTACGCTGTGGCTTTGACAGGTGTCACCTCGGTGCATTTAAGATCAACCGCAGGGATTTGAGGTCCAGTCCCTAATTAAGGTCATCTCTGTGCCTCAGTTCCCTTGTCTACAGCATAAAGTACACCACGTAGAGCTGAGGCAAGGAGAAAAAAAAAAACCAAAAAACAAAAAAAAAAACAAGGGATTTGGAGAGAATTCTGAAAAACGGAGGGTAGAGACTGAGAGCATCAACTTCCACTAGCCAGGGTCTTTCCAAGCACCTTTTTCATTTTTCAACAGGGGGTTTAGAATAGTGAGCTGGGTCACTGAGTCCCACAAGAGACCCATACTGAAGACTGTACAAAAATGGACACAGTTTCCTTAGATGGGGAACATCACTGAAGAAACTACTGGAAGAAGGGAGGAACCGCATGGCATCTGGTAGCATCAGCCTCAGGGCCTGCACGCCTAGCCTTTGTGCCTAGGCTGAATGGTGGCAACAGGAAAGTTAGTCGGGGAAGGAGGTTGGCTTCCCTCCATCCCCCTTCTCCACACTAGAGGTTACTACTCGGCGGGTCCTTCCACCCAGCCACCTACCTGGGGATCTCTTCCCCGTCAAAATCAAACCCCCAGCCTCTTCGGCCTCCTTAAAGAGATCCAAGCGCCCATGCCGTTGCCAACTTCCGCTTCCTTGTTTCCGGTTTCTAACTTCCGGTTCCCTAGTGCGGGCCACTTGCAGGGCCTCTAGCAAGATGTCTGCAGTAGGTTCATTTAACTGTCCGCAGAGGATCAAACAGATCAAAGGCACAAGTCCTTGTTATACAGTCTCAGCCAGTGGCACGGTTCTAATATTGCTTTCTAGATTGTTTTTTTTTTTTTTACAGTTTGTGTTCCTACTGTAATTGTAATGGACCAGAAACGCCATCCTACAAGCACTGACTGCCACTTCCGAGCTTGAAGCAACTAATAGCCTAGAGGTAGAAAGCAGTGTGTCTAATGGTCAGCGACACAGTAGCTTCGAGGACAGCTCCAGGTCTCACCGAGGGCTATTCTTTGATATATTCAGCCCATCAGCAGTGAGCTCACGCTTTGTACCCGGCAGGAAGGACCCAGAGATAAAGCATAGCCCTGTGCTGCATGAGTTTACGGGTTAGTGGAGGTGACAGGCGCAGTCATAGAAGGTTGTGACAAGATATGTATTGCATAATGAGAGAGGAGAGAGCATCTAATTCTGCCAAGGAGTATTTAAGGGCAGATTTCACAGAACACTTTACATCTGAATTAAGTCTTAAAAGATGACAGGAAGTTCACAGGGCAGACAAAGAAGAGGAGGACATCAGAGACAAAGGACATATCATGTATAAAGGCACGAAAGCAGAGAGCGCCTATTATCTCAGCGAAACTACAAGTCCTCCACGGGCTGTGACTGTAGAAAAAAAGCCATTAGTGGAACAACAATGGAGGGAGATAAAGTGACAGAGGAAAGACAAATCCCAGAGAGTCTCCTCCCTATGGACATTGACAGTATAATCGAGTTCATGTTTTAAAACACTCTGGTAACTGAATGAAATCTTGATCAGGATGGAAAGATGTAGAAGGTAGAAAAATACTTTGTAGTAGAAAGTAAGATTTGATTGTTTTTACCCTCCACATCTTCAATTATTATAATAGCATTATTGATGCTGACATGTTAATAGAGAAGTAAAATATGAAATCATGAGATGTATGAAAAAGGTTGATGTGCTTGAAATATTACTTACCTGGAGATAATAGAATGAAGGCATAGTCAGAAGCAAAATGAAAAAGCAGCCTGGAAGTCAGGTTGTCTGGGACCCTGACAGTCAGTCCAAGATATTTAGATTTTATTCTACGAGGTAGTGAGGGTACAAACCAGTAATTTGTACATTAAGTTATAATTCACATACATGTTATGCACATTTCAAAGATATGCTAAAATTGGTCATTGTCATCCTATTTTACATATGGAGGGACTGCTTTCATTCTGTATCACTGAGAACCTGCCGAAAGCTAGGCGCTATGTTAAACCATGAGAATGTAAGGAAGCTGTAATCTGATCAAAGTCACTCGCACAAAAGGCTGCAGGATAAAGGCAGCCATAGAGTACAGTGGGATCAAAGACTTCCTGTAGGAATACAGGGGTAATAAGGATTGTTTAGGATATCCATTAAGCAAGTGATTTAACTGGACCCTCAACCCTAATGGCTGGTGACCAACTCTATCCTCACTCTCCCTGTCTAAACACAATCTTCCATCCTTGACTTTGAGTCCCAATGATATTTCGAGTCATGATTCTACCTGCCATACTGTGAGGCCAGAGATTGAATTTTTAAGAACGATTCCATTTTCTCTTTCTAGAGAGAAATTTTTGCATGTGCTCAGAAAGCCTGAGAGGAAGGAATGCTGAAGTAATTCTGGGAATAAGTGAAGAAGGTCCCGAGACAGAAAGACAGAAGTACCCACTTCACCACAGATTCAAATTCAGTTTCAGTTACCTACAGTCAACTATAGCCCAGAAGTACTAAGTGAATAATTAAAAGAAAAAAATCATGAAGTTTAAATTTGATGCCATTTTGATAGCATCATGCTCTGAACACCCCCATTCCATTCCACGTAGGACCCCAAAAAGCCCCCCTTTCCACTGTAGGTGTGTTGTATATACTGCCTTTCCACTGGTCACTTCAAGGATATCGGGTGGGTTTTGAGCCACGGCTGTGCTTTGTCTGAGTAACCCACTGTGGTAGCCTACATCTAGTTTACAGTGCTGGTTCCTCTTTATGATGACCTAAGATCATAGTGCCTGCTGCCCTTACTTCCTGACATTAAGCAAGCATTGGCTTTATAAAAGTGAACGCACTACAGTAAGATATTTCTGAGTGCTTTGCCTGCATGTATGTCTATGCTCCAAAGTGTGTCTGGTGCCCAAGGAGATCGGAAGGGGTTGAATCCTCTGTAACTAGAGTTTCAGATACTTAGGAGCCACCGTGTGGGTGCTGGGAACCAAGCCTGGCTCCTCTGCAAGAACAGCAAGGGCTCCTAACTGCTGAGGCGTCTCTCCAGACCCTTGTTTTGCTTTGCTTTTTGAGACAGTCTCACTATGTAGCTCAAGCTGACCTGGAACTCACTGTGTACACCACCAGATTGGACTCCAACTTATGGAGGTCCTCCTGCCTGTCTCCTGAGTGCTAAGATTAAAGAGCATGTGCCCAGCCTCCGTGTAACATTTATTGAAGTATATTACAGCTGTTCTTCAACATTAGTCATCTCTTACTATGCCTAATGTGTAAGTTAAACAGTATCATTGACACATTGATATGCATATACAGGAAAAACCACAGTTCATAAAGGGCGTGTGGTGCACGGGCGCATCAAGCGCCCACTGAAGTCTGAGCGTGTCCCCCATCTAAAGGAGAATGGCTGTAAGGGGCCTGGTGTACATTACATTCCAATTGTGCTGAAGCTCAAGTTCCTGGGCCTGACTCCAAATCATGTAGGAATGAGAGAAAAAGGAGGAGCCTATGGTGATTCTCCAGTTTCTTTCTGGGGTGACAGTAAATGTCTGTTGTTCATCAAGATTAGGCAGATGATGATCTGAGATGGGTTAGCAGGAAAAAGGAAATAAATTCTGGTTTGGTCATTTTTTAGTACGAGGATCCTTTGAGTTAAAGGCTCCTGGGAGACAGGCTAGCTAGTGGTGAGAGGTGGAATGGGGAGGTTTGCAGTCAACTCTGAAGCCTTGAGGGGGTCGGCACACAGAAAGTGACTGGCGAGGCCTTTGGAAATAGGTGAGGCACACCAAAGACTGCAGCCCCCATAAGGCCGAGAGGCCAGCTGCAGAGGAGTTGCTTAGGTTCTGCAGAAGTTGGGGCGGGGGTGGCCCACACTGGTGAAATGAACTCCCCTAATGTAATGGTAGGTAAGGGGGCCTTTTTAACTGTTTCCTCCATTTAGGGGTCCCAACTTAGTTGCAATACTGTAGTTTCCCCCTCAGTACAAATTTCATTCTTTGATAATGAGTTGCTTGGAGGTAGGGAGCCGTTATTGTTGCTTTTCTGTTTGGTTGGATTTTTGTTTTAATTTTCTGAAATGGAAGTTTTTTAAGTCAATGGACTTAACTCTGCTTAGCCTCCAGAATTCCTCTGATCCCAGTAAGCCCACTGCTACTAGCTCTCCAATTTGGAGGCATCCTTTCTCCAAAAGGTTCTCTTCTCTAGCTAGCTTCATGCCCCAGGAGGTAAGTACTTAGTCTTCCATCTTTGAACCCCCCTCTACACCCACAGCTCTCAAGGTCTCATTGGCAGCCTTGGCCTCTCTTGACCTTCACACTTGTCTATTAAGGGCTCTGACCTCTCTGCTAGGATGTCTCACTAACATTTCTAAATCAGTACGTCCTCATCCTCTCCTCTCCTCAGGCTCCCTCACGGTGTCTCCTGTCTCAGTGTCACTGCCTTGTACCAGTTTCTCAGGCTGTGAGCCCCAGAGTCCTTCTGGATACTTGACTTTTACATCATAATTATCAGATTCCTTTTGCAATACAAGATGGCTACCAAATGAATGGGTTATCCATGCTGCATTCCAGTAAATAATATAATAATGTTGCCAGGCTGGCCTTGAACTGACAGAAATCTGCCTGTCTCTGCCTCCAGAGAGGTTCTCACACTATAACCCGGGCTGACCTAGAATTTATGATGTAACTTAGGCTGGGCTTGAACTCTTGTCAGTCTTTCTGCCTTGGTCTCCTCTCCTGAGTATTGGGATTGTCTAGACTTCATGATCACCCTCTATATATGGAGTCAACTTGCTGTTGGCACAAAGTTACCTACAACTGGCAGGAAGGGTGCAAGAAGGAATGGCTGGAATCTCAGCCTAAGGACCATGCTCTGCCCCTCAGGAGTGCTAAGAAGACATGCAAGTAAGCCAGGTTTTGAGAACTGCGTGAGTGCATGCACACGTGAGTGCATGTGGTACAGATGCTGTTTCAGATGGTAATGGCCATTATGCTCAGAGGACAGCTTACACAACAGTCAAGGAGGATCCTTGTGAAATTTAAACCTCAAGTCAACTCACATTACTGTAGATTCAGTCTCCCACTGGCTCCCAGCTCACGCAGAATAAAGTCTCAAGGCCTTGCCACAGCAGACAAGGCTCCGCCTGATGCTCTGTCCTCTTTGACCTCTGAACCCACTTTCTGCCTCACTCACTGTGGCAAGTTCATTCTCATCCTAAGGCTTTGTAGCTGTGAGTCCTTACTACCCCAGATATCCACCAGGCTGACCTCCTCAATTTGTGGTATTGTTTCTCCCTTTACCCCAATGTAGGATTGAGCAAAATAAAGACCAAGCCACATTCCCGAGAACATTCCTAGCCTGCCCCTAGAGCCAAGCATGGAGAAAGTGTCTGAACTTTATTGAGTGACCGAACATCTGAGTGCACTCTATTGAATCAGAAGTATATATTTTACTCTAAAATGAAATTAAGCACAGTTGCACATAAGAAGTTCTGTTATGAATGATGACAAAAGGAATTGCTGGATCTTTTTTTTTAAGCAAGCGTGGTTTTTAAAGAAAATTTCTCCATTGAGGATAAGTGGGATTTCACACATCCTGAATCCTCCCAATTACTTGCTATTTTTCTAAGTGTCTCCTGACAGCAACGGCTGAAATGCAGATGTCCTCACACTGGAGTCTTTATTTCCACGCTGTGACTTTGTCCTCCTTCAATCACAGAGCTGGCGTGAAGTAGACCACTGAGGTGACGTTATGCCCATCTCTGTGCTGCCCATCATGCCTACCCGTCAGTCAGTCAGTCAGTCAGTCAGTCAGTCAGCACTTGCTCTGTGCTCTGCCCTTTACTCGGAAGGGGAGGGATTCCATATTAGGGTACCTGCTGAAACCCTTCTAAGAAGTTCTGGATAGAACCATTCACCATTTCCCCTTCCTGCCCACACCCCGGCCTTGCAAGCTGAGGGAGTCACGGTTAACCATTCCATGAAGCTGTCTCGGGAACTGTTGCTGAGAAAGATGCTGGCCAGGGGCTCTCAGAGTCCTGGAACTTGGCAGTGGAGCTGTTTAATGTGATGATGGGACCCAAGAAGGTCCTTAGACCACAAAGGTGGGACCCTAAAGCCAGTGTTACTATGATGTGTTATCTTAAAAAATTCTTTGTAATGTGAAAACAGTGCCTATCCTGTTCACATGCAACTTAGCTTTAAGAAAATTGTACAGGGCTGGAGAGATGCCTCAGCGGGTAAGAGCACTGACTGTTCTCCCGAAGGTCCTGAGTTCAAATCCCAGCAACCACATGGTGGCTCACAACCATCCATGATGAGATCTGATGTCCTCTTCTGGTGTGTCTGAAGATAGCTACAGTGTACTTACATATAACAATAAATAAATCTTTAAAAGAAAAGAAAATTGTACAGACTTGCATTAATAAAAAAAGAACCTGGAGAAATGACCCAGTAAAGACTCATATAGAGCATTTCACTGTGATCTGTTACCCCAGCTTCAGGAGATGTAACATTTTTCTGGTCTCCATGGGTAGGAGCACGTATCTACACATGTGCACATAATTAAAACTAAAATCTTTTAAATGTCTCATTACTAAGGAGTTGGGGGGATGCAAACTACTTCTAGCCCATTTGATGAATATTTACTGAGCACCTACTATGACCTAAGAAATGTCCCAACTCTATACCAGTCTTCTTTCCTGTTTCAATTAAGATGCATAGCCAAGCAGGCATGGTAGTACACATCTATAACCCAGCACTGGGGCCGGCTGGACACAAATCTTGAGGCTGCAGCTGGAAGTCAAAGGGTTCTAGGCATAGCCTGGGCTATAGTACATAAGAAAACACATCTCAAAAAAAAAAAGTGAGCGATTATAATGAGAAAAGGGTTTTTAAAATATAAATCTTCAAGCCCAGTGGTGGTGGTACACGCCTTTAATCCAGAACTCCCAGATAGTGCAGGTACATCTCTGAGTTTGAGGCTAGCCCGGTCTACAGAGCAAGTTTCAGGAAACTCTATCTCGCAAAACCTAAAAATAATATAGAATAAATTTTTTAAAAAGTTTATCATTTAAAGAAGCATTTATCAGAAGGCAGGAATGAAGACTAAGTTAAAATTTTTAGAACTTGAAATTGAATCAAAAACAGAAAAATATCCAAAAGATTAATTCCAGTGGCATCCCGAAATGTCCCTCTTCACCTTGGGTCCAGCCTCCAAACTCTAAAGGCCTTGCTTAGCCCATTGAAATATGTCTCCTTTTTGTGCACTAGATACAAGAACAAAGAGAAAGAAAGACAGGCTTCAACAGGCTGCAGGTGGTGTGGGGGCAGGGTTAGAAATGTGGAGGTGAGAACTGGGGAAGTTGAGGGAGATGATGATTCTTAAATTGGGAGGGAACCTTGGGTCCAGCTTGCTCAAGAGAACGTGAAGTCCCACGGGTCCGAGGAAAGATCCTCGCTCATGACCGTAGAACTCCTGGCTCACCGACTGGTTGACTCCGATTGTGTGTATCGCTAACAGAACTCCTCTTAGAGAGCCTCCCACCCATTTTCTTCCTTCTCTCTTGGGTCAAGATTTGTATCACAAGCTAAGAGTTGTGTAAATGGACTGGATACACTTAGCAAGCGATTTCTCTGAGATTTTAACATCATGATTGACCAAGGAAGACTTTTAACTTTTTCCCGGTGGCCTTTGCGTTTCTCCGGATGGAGGGATGTGAAGACAGGTTTTTCCTTGAGGCCAGCAGCAGCTTGTTACTGGACCATATACAAACTCAGAAGTTTTCTTGTGTGAATGTGAGCGTTGGGGGCAGGCGGGTTTTCAGAAGTTTTCTTATGTGAATGTGAGCGTTGGGGGCAGGTGGGTTTTGTTAAAACTGAAACGTAAAGGAGCAGGCGTGTTTCGGTGAACCTCCTGAGTTTTGGTTCAGCAGCAAGAAAACAAAACCACATAATCTAAGGCTCACGCCCAGCTCTGCACAGCAGGGTGTCTGCTAGTTCCTGTGTGGTTTGCCTGCAGACTGCAGACTGGCTGGGGGTAGCTTGGAGGGAGAGTAAGAGGCAGGGAGGAGGAAGCTGTATTGATGGATCTGGGGCTTGCACCCTGCTTCAGTGTGGCGCTCAGAAGCCTGCACGAGGCAGACCTGTAGGCTGAGGCGGCGCAGTGAACTTGACATTTGAATGCATCTTCCCACTGGCAAAAGACGAATCTAATAACTCGTTGTCAAAGCCGAGATACACACTCAACTCAGCCTCTTCGCTTCCCAAAGGTATGTCATGCAACGTGGGTGCACGCCCTCTGGAAACCTTGAGGGCTTTTAAGATTCTGTTCTCTGTAAGCCAAATCTAAGGAAAGCTAGTCCTACCGGTTTTCTGAACTTTGCTGGCAATGCTTCAGCCCATCAGCCTGGGCTTCTCATCTAGTTGGCTTATGTTAGTAGGGATTGGATTCAACTTCTGTCAAATGAACTAGAGAAAACTTGGTCTTTACTCAGCTCATGGAAAAGAAAACCAGCATTTCCCTTAACTGGTTTCAGAGCAATCTCTGGAAAAGGATTTTGAATGTTGAGGTCCCAGAGGTAAAAATCTCCCTTTGATAGTGAAATCGGGGAGTGGGAGGTGGCAGGGGACTGAGCATCCACGAATGGAGCCCGGACTCTGAGGTCACCAGCTCTCTCGGACTCTGAGGTCATCAGCTCTCTCGGACTCTGAGGTCAGCAGCTTTCTCTTGCTCAATTTCTTCACCAACTCAAACTGCTAGTTCTGGTGGCAGTAGCTCTCTTTACTAAGAGCGCTGGTTTGGGTTCCTTTAATAAGAGAAAACTTCACGTGGGAAGACAAGAGGAGAGGGTGTTGTCTATCTTTGTCTCTTTATTAATAGTTATGTGGCATCTTTGAGACCATCTCTGGTTTCTGCTCTTGTCCCCATCTGTTTCAGGACATGAGGAAGGAATGCAAAGACCAGGTTTTCGCTAACCTAACCATGACTGCATCCACTTACCTCAATTGCAGCCTCATTAATAAGGCATATGGAACAATTTGTACATCATTAGAAGTACTCATCCAGAGGCAAACTAAAGGGGGCTACTTGGGGTCTAAACCACCACAGGGTTAAAGCAGTTATGAGCACACATTGTTGGAGGGTGAGAAACTTCAGTGGAAGAGTCTTGTACATGGGTACATTTATTATAAACTGTTAATTCGTTATTGGGTCTCTTTATTTTGTTCTTCATTTTTGATTTCAGAAAGAACATTTAGTTTAATCTGGTCTCTTTTAGTGACTCAGCGTGACCTACAGAGCTTGATATTCATAGTATAATTTTAGAGAGGTCCTCTTGAAAAAGAAGCCACTATTAAGTAGTGTCTCCCTCCCACCCCCATCCCTAAGACAGGACTTCTTTGTGTGGCTCTGGTTGTCCTGGAACTTGCTCTCACTCCATAGACCCGGCTGGCCTCGAACTCACAGAGATCCTCCTGCAAGTAGTAAATTTCAATGCCAAGTTTTTAAAAAAAAAAAAAACTTCTGACTTACACCCTGTTAAAGAATTTTTGTGTTTTGTGTTCTGGTTTTCTGTAAAAGGAGGCAGCCCCACATTACTGAAGAAAACTACCCTATTAAACTCAACTCGGAGAGTCTCCCACATAGTAAACTATAATCTTATTCTCCCTAAATTGTAATAGCTTTCATCTTCTAAAAAATGACTTTACTGAAGCTAAGGGGAAGGAGGTGATCGATCTATTCAATATGAAGAAATGCCTTTGCTTCTAACAATAGATTCCATGTCTTAGGCCTTCAGTTGTTTTATACCTACCTCAGAGGGACACTGTAAGAATAAAAGAGTTAACATAAATACTATGTTCCTTAGGGAAAGGCACTGTGAAAACGCATGATGGGAACATTAATATATCTCTAAATCTTAATCATTTTCCTTCCCATCTCTTGTACAAAACGCATCTCTCTTGCTGCCCAGAGCATGCTCTTTTGGAACCACTGTCTTCTGGAAGAGCTGCCAGTGATTTCCATGTGTCTGTTGATTCCCAAAGAATAACACCTGCTGGTGTTGGCCGCTTAAAGAGCTCAGGCCTGAACTTGAGCAAAACCGTGCCCCTTTTCCTGGCTCTAGAAAAGTCTATAATTGTTCACAAATATGTCATTAAAGTATGATCCCATCAGGGTTTCCTAACGGAGCAACAGTTGCCACTGAGTCAATCCAAGAGGCAGAATCTTCAAGCTCCCGTGAAGCAACCTCAAAATTTGTTGAAGTGGGGCAGCCAGGTAGCTCAGTGGGTAAAGATGCTTGCCAGCAAATCCCACTCCGTGAGTTCAGTCCCTGGGACTCACACGGTAGAAAAAAAAAAGAGAGAGAGCCCTGTAAGTTGTTCTCTGACTCAGCATCCATGTTGTAGCATATGGTACACACATAAATAATAAATAATATAAAATCATAGTAAGCAAATATTTTAAAAGTTCAAGAGTAGTCACAGTGTTGTTATTTGAATCAAAGGGTAGAGTAGGTAAGCTCATGTTGTATAACTGAAGTCTTCGCTCCACACAGCTCCATATACAAAGGGGCACCTCAACTTCCTGTGTCTTTGCATCTTTTTTCTTCATTATCATATTTTTCAAAATGAATTTTCAGGAAATCACAGCTTCATTCAACAAACACTTCACTAACATTTATTGAGCAATTGCTTTGTGCCAATACTTGTGCCACATTTGCACTAGGGTGCCAAGGTCTCTAACAAAGTTCACAATGGGTTTCAATAGACTTGAGCCAATAATAATTCAGTAAATAATGTTTTAAAATAGTTTTCTTTTTAAGTATACAAGCCTAGTCCAAAGTTTTAGAGAATTTAATAAAACTACAGTAGTGTACATGGTGATAGAAACCTTCTTTATTTTTCAAAGATGTTAAGCATAAATCTCATGAAGAAAGTGAATTTATGTACAAATTTAAGCAGGGTATGGTGGCAAGGGAGGCAGAGTCCAAGATTGGTACAGTTTCAAGACCACCAGGCCAGCTAGGCAGGTACATAGCAAGACACTATGAAAAAAGTACACATTTAAGGGAAAGTTGAAATGCTAAATGTGCCCCACTTGGGTTTACAAACATAACCTTCTTCACACTTGCTCTCTCGGCTGTATTTCTCTCTGAATTTCTTGTAAGTTGCAGATGAATGACAGTTTGCTCCTGAATAATTCAGTTCACACCCAAGAACAAGAACATTCTCTTATATAACCACGTGCCATCATTATGCTTACGAAGGTAGGAGTTCTTGATATCTACTACTTAATAGCTAGTCCATACTAATCTTCCCCATCTTGCCTCTAACTGTCACCCATACCATTACTTTAAAAAAAAATTAAAAAACAGAATCTACCCTTTATATTTCTCTAGTCAACACTGGAATTTTTTTTTCCAAGTTAGGCCAGTGATGTTGCAAAAATACCTTACGTTTTGAATCTGGTTGTTGCCTCGTGGCTAATCCGTCACTCTGCCTCTTGTTGTCGAATCAACTCCATGTTAGAACTAAAAACATATTGAGATTAGTGTTTACGTTTACTTAATTACTACTCTGTGTGCGTGGGTGTGGACATGTATGTGACAGCACACATGTGGATATCAGAGGTAACTTGACTTCTCCATGTGGGATTTGGAAATCAAACTCAGGCTGTCAGTCTTGGCAGCAAGCATCTTTGCCGGCTCATGTTGAGATACTGATTGAACATTTTTCATAAGGTGCCACCGGGTGCTCCATATTGCATCGTATCAGGAGGCGCGTCATTCTGGAATGTTCCACCAGTCAGGATGCCAAGTTTGATCTAGCTCTAGGCATTGATTTTGCTCTGGGAATCTCTCTCTCTCTCTCTCTCTCTCTCTCTCTCTCTCTCTCTCTCTCTCTCTCTCTCTCATAATAAGGGTACTTGTTTCCCTCTTACAATTAACAAGTAATTGGAGGGGATGACACTGGCACTGTGCTAACATCCTACTTCCAACTGCTTCCATCTGATGATTTCAGATCCTCATCTTTGCCTAAATCAATATTCCATCGGTGATCATAATCTATTTTTAATATACTTTGAAGATGCATAAGACATGCTTAGTCACCACTAGTGACAGCAGCTGTATTTATCTGTTGGGTGCACAAGTTCACATGGCAGTAATAATAATAAGTTACGCTGACTAAATACTTGCCGTGGAGCCAGACAGCCTAAATCGGAGCACAGCCCACCATTTGCTGAGTGAAACTGAACAAAATCCAGTCCTCTCCGGTTTTGTTTCTTGAGCTGCAAAGGAGAGAGAGAGAGAGAGAGAGAGAGAGAGAGAGAGAGAGAGAGAGAGAGAGAGAGAGAGAGAGAGAGGAGGTAGGTGGGGTTGTCTGAGGATTGAATAATTTATACACGTTTCCAAAACAGTGCATTGTTGGTGCTGTTGCTGTTATTGCCTTGTGGCTAATCTGTTTCTCTACCTCTCATTTTGCTTGTAAATTCCACCTCAGGACCTCACGTGCCAATCTAAGGCTTGGCAGGCATTAAATTGTTTACTTCCCCTGGCATAGCCAAGAAAGCACAAGCGATGTCATTCCTTCACACATAAGAAAATTAAGGTGCAAAGAGGCCAGAGTACCTCACAGAAGGTCACTCACAGTAGAGCCAGAGTTTGACCCCCCCCCCAAGGAGTCTGAGTCCAGAATATTCTCTGTAAAGGCTGGCACGTGGAAGGAGAAATGGATGGATATCAGCAAAAATGGCTGAATATACCAAGGTTGAAGTTGAAAATCTAGTGTAGTTATCCAAACACATTGCAAATTTTGATCTTTCCAATAAGAACGGCATTCTGTAAAGTGTAGATCTGTGTACTTGTTATACTTACATCATTTGTAAACCTCCAAGATCATGGAAGGGTTGGGAGTGAGAAGAGGAGAACCAAAGGGCAGGGACAGGAAGTAGAAGAGATTAAAGCAAGAGAGAAGTGATGAGACCTCAAAGCCTCAGGGCAGAACATGGGATTTTGATAGAGTCAGGAGGGAGGAGTCCTCTTTCTTCACATTCCTGTACCGGAAAAGATTTTATCACTTAAACACTGGAATATAAAAGCCACACTGGGCTTCCTTGTAAGATGATGGATGTCTTCTGTGGGAAATAATGCCCCCGGCTGGTTATCTCAGGCACTCAGACCTTTGCCTAAGTCAATCTGTGACTTCAGAAAAAAACAGTTTTAGCCAGCTGAAGCCTCCCCAGCCGGGGATTGGTCTGAGCCCTTATTAGCATTGCAAGCGGGTTCCAGGACTGTGACTATCTGCTCCTTAAATTGCTATTAGGGAAAGCTTTCAAGTGTAATTTTCTAAAGAGAACTAAAAATAAGTCTGTAGACAAAGTTATCAATGCTTGTCTGTGTTCCTTGCTGGCACTGCTCTGTCCGTTCTGCTTTCCATGGTTTTGAATGAGAAGCAGTCTAATGGATCAATTGGTAATGAAGAATGCTTTTTGTTTGTTTTGGTTTGGTTTTTCCTCCCCACCCCTCAGCCTTCTAGAACCCATGCTTTTAACGTGTCAACCCTACAAATGGTTTATGATTTGAGTCTTTTGTCTAGTGCTTTATGGGAAAATATTAGACACAAACTGCTGAGACCTCGGTGGGAACGCAGTCATTAATGAGCGGATAGTTCTCTTGTTAAGTATGAATTTCAGGAAGAATCTATATAAATTAGAAATATTAACAAGGGAAAACAGAGATGGGGGAAACCGGTTGATTTGTAACTTGAGATTTCTGTTCATCGTTTTATAAGTTGGGGATTATTTTAGGCTTTCGTAAAGAAGCAAAGTGTGAAGTCAGAGTGAGGGGGAAGGCTCAGTGGGTACCTCACTTACTACAGAAGCATGAGGCCCTGAGTTTGGACTCCCAGTATGTGTGACTTGGTAGTTCATACGTGTAATCCCAGAGCTGGGGAAGCCAAGGCAGGAAGCTCCCTGGGGCTTACTGGCCAACAAATCTAACGAAATCAAACTTCAGGTTTCAGTGAGAGACCGTCTCAAAATAAGTAAAATAAATAGGGTAAAAAGCGATTGATAAAGGGCACCTGATCCTGACCTCTGGCAACTACACATATGTTTGCGTATACACACACACACACACACACACACACAACTGAAAAGCTTCTCTTCCCCTACATAGAATTGCTATAAAATGTGTATTCTTGAATCAGTAAGTGGCCGTAACATACAGACCTCAATCATATATTAAGCCTACGAAAAGTAACAGGTCTCAAAACCTTATATATCAACTTTTTTAATCACCTGTAAACAAAACTGATAGCACAACATTCTCTGTGGTGAGAGAGGAGGGTGAGGGGAGTGTCACCCCAGGCAGGGGGTAGACCCACGCTTGTGCTCAGATTCCCACCCCTTCCCACAGACTTTTCCCTGGTGTCCATCCATAGAAGTTCAACAAGACAATGTCTCTAGATTTATTTTACTCTGAGCTTGACAAGATTTTAAAAACAGGTTTTTTTTGCACACTATCTCGTCTGATCTCGGTTGAAGTCTTCAAGGCAGACAAACCGCATGTCTTACCTCTAATTCTTGCAGAGGGAAAAGCAAAGTTTGAGTTCTTTGCTCAAGGTACACCTGCTGAGACTTCCTCCCTAGGGGCATGTCATTCTGCCATCACTGACGGGACCCTCCTTACCTGGCATCTACAGATCTAGATTCCACCTCTACCTAAGAGAATTAGCTTTGTGACCGTGAACAGGTCACAGCTTCTCTGGGCCTCAGTTTCCTCTGGTCAAGTTTGAGGTCAGAGCATACGTCCTCAGACACCCTCTAGTTTCCTATTGAGAATTAAATATCCCTCCGAGAACAGATGGTAAATGACTCTTTTTTTGCTCTCTGTGGCAAGACCCCTCACCCTTCCCTGTAAGTCATGAGGGCTGGTGTCTGCTTCCATCTTGACGGATTCCTTTGCTAGATCCAAATCTTATTAAGAACAATAAATATCAGTAGTGCCACTGCAGGCCACTGTGTGTCATTCCGCTGGGCACCTCATTTGCTGCAGGGATGTTTTACTGCAATTATCTTCTGACCCCATGCTCTGTGGCACACTATTTTCTTATCCCTCACGGGCAGTTCAGAGTGCAATACGACGTAAGTAACGCTGATGGATTTATTTAGAGCTGATAAGCCCTGTCTCCCTAAAGAGGTTGTTTCTCTGGAAGGACACAATGCCTTCCACATGATTTTTCATTAAAAGTTATATCCTTGGGGTTAAGAGGATGGCTCAAGTTAGTCAAGTGTTCACCACAAGCCTGAGGACCTGAGTTCTAGGACACACAGTAAAGGTTAAGTATAGAGGTGTGCTCCCGTAATCCTGGCTCTGGGAAAGGAGAGAGAAAAGAATCTGTGGAGTGGACCTCACTGGCTCACTGGTTTTGTTGAATCAATGAATTCAATGGAGACCCTTCCTCAAACATTGACCTTTGGTCAACACACACACACACACACATACACTTGCACATATCTGGACATATGCATGCCCACCTACCCATCCCCCCCACACACATCCTTTAATATCTCTGAAATGGGATTGGCCATTAGAGAATCATGAGCTGTCATCTCAAAAACCCTGAAAGCAAGGAATGGCATAGTGATCCCTTCCCCAAGGGTCATGGGCACAGATAGGCGGCTAGCCACAGAGGTGACTGCCTGCATTTGTGATTTGCCATTGATGATGGGAAGTTGAGTGGCGACTGCCTGCATTTGTGATTTGCCATTGATGATGGGAAGTTGAGGTTTGCTCCTCATTGTCCTGCTTTTTAAAGTTTCTAAATTGACTTTAAGTCATAGGGCCATTATCTACATCTTCCAAAGAAGTGTTTACTTTGTATCATACCATTCCTTGAACTATTGGAGATAACACTTACACTCTACAATGGGTGTGTTGTAGATAACACTACACCCTAGACTGAGTATATTGATAGTTCCACACTCTACACTGAGAGTGCTGAAGGTAACACTATACCCTATAAGGAGTGCCATGGAGATAATACTACACTCTACACTAAGAGGATGGAGGTAACACTACACCCTACACTAAGAGGATGGAGGTAATATGACACCCTACAGTGAGTGCCATGGAGATAGCACTACACCCTATACTAATTATGTTGGAGCATGGATGAAGCTCCTGTATGTTAATGTTCTAGTGTCAGCCTTTCAGATGGCTCGCGGTGCCCCATCTACTGCTCTGTCCTTGAACAAAGCGACGCTGTTCCTTATCCTAACACACAGGAGACTCAAGTTTCGTGCATGACAACCCCGGAAGCTTTTGTATATCTTAAAACATGCAGCACCTCATTGGGGAAATGCCTCACATGGTCCTTTCTTACTTAAACAAATTCATTCTGTGGCATTTTGATTTCTTAGATCAATATTTATAAATAGGCCACAGTACATTTTATGAACCAAAGGCTCATACAGCCTTGTAATGTGTGGTACCCCCACAAATATCTAAATAAATAAAGGGCAACTGTGACGTAAAGAGCTTCCCCCCTCCCCCAGCTAGAGAGGCAGGTCCGGTGCCTGGAAGAAGAAAGAGGCAGCTTTTAGATAGAAGGCTAATTTTCTACGGCATGGTGAGCAGCCTCTACGTGGAAATGAAGACGTAAGGGGTAAGATGCACACCATGGCCAGCTTTGTCAGCTCACATTATATCATCAACCAAAGGGTTGGTTCAGTTATTAGCATCAAGAGAGGAGCTACAATGCTTTGTCATGTAGATGTTATAAAAGATTACCTGCCCAGATACTTTAATTCATCGTTCGGCTGCTGTCTGCAGAAATTCTTTCAGTCTCCTGTTGATGAGGACCTGGATGAACTGAGAACATTCAGGAAGATAAAGATCAACACCATGACAGAGTCCTCTTCCCTGGGAATGAATAATCTCGGGAAAACCAGGAGAAGTGGAAGAAAGTGCTTGTTTAGTGGGAAGTCCATGACAAGGAGACCTCAGAGAAAATGGCTGGAGGTTTTTAGGGAAGGCTTCCTGGAGGAGGCATACCTGAGAGCAGGAGGCACTGATGCATCCAGAAGTGTGTGTGTGTGTGTGTGTGTGTGTGTGTGTATACATGTAGGTCAGAGGTTGACGCTGGGTATCTTCCTCAGTTACTGTCTGCATTTTTTTTAGTTTAATTTTATTAACTACGTGTGTGTGTGTGTGTGTGTGGTGCCCACAGACACTGGAGTTGGAGTCACAGGCAGCTGTGAAGCACCCAGCATGGGTGGCGGGAACAGAACCCCAGGCCTCTGCTAGAGCAGCAAAGCCCCCTTTACCACTGGGCTGGCTTTCTGCACCTTTACCTCATTCTTTGAACTGAGATCCCTCACTGAACCCCGAGCTCAGTGATTAAGCAGGCTGGTTGTCCAGCTAGTTCTAGGGATCCCCCACCCGCCACTGTTCCACCCAGAACTAGGATTGCAGACTCTGTGCCTGGCTTCTGTGAGACTATAGAGGATCTGAGCTCAGGTCCTCAAGCCTGAGAGACAAGCACTTTATCAACTGAACCATTTCCCTGGCCCCATCCTGAACATTTCATATGATGTCAAGGAAATCATGGACGAAATGGGGTATAATTTGCTGAAAATGTTTATTTTGCAAACAAGATGTGAGAAGGCCCTTATGAGGTATTTCCAGAAATTAAGTTTCAGTGACTGGAGCTTTTTTGAAGAGGAACCTCTCTCTTCCCTATTTCATCATGTCCCTTGGAATCTTCTTTTTAAAAAAAGTCTTGGTTCATTTTATTCCTGGGCCACAGCTTTGCATGTTGCCATTATTTGAAGTGGCCCTCTCCGGAAGAATTTCAATTTAGAACTCTTCTTCAGCCAAGATGCCCAGAATGGAACAGAGCTCTGACGGTGCATATGCCACAGAGTGATTCTTCCCTGGACCTTTTCCCTCTGTGTCTGCTACACAGCCCACGACTGCTTTAACCCTGTGGTAGTTATGTCACAGCGCTGACTCATACCAAAACTGTGGTCAGCTAGAACCCAGAGTTCTCATGTGCCTAGAGCTTCTCTCTCTCTCTCTCTCTCTCTCTCTCTCTCTCTCTCCCCTTCTCCCTCTTCCTCTCCCCCACCTTTCTCCCACTTTGTGTGTGTTTGTGGTGTGTGTGTGTGTGTGTGTGTGTGAGAGAGAGAGAGAGAGAGAGAGAGAGAGAGAGAGAGAGAGAGAGAGAGAATGAATACCAGGCACAAAGGTTTCATAGTGACATTTATGCTTATTACATCTGGCTATAGTGATAGCAACTTGTCAGAATATTCCTGACCAGGCAGATTAGTCCCCCCCCCGGGGGGGACGGTGAGTGCTCATCAGATAGTGTAGCAGCACAGCTAATCTCATACTGATCCCTGGCCTCAAAGGCTTTAGAACTCTTTCCTATCTGTGAGTCAACTGCAGCCCTGGAGAACTCTGGATCTTTAGACATGCCAGGACCTCACTGTAAAACACTAACAAATGTGAGCGGCCATTTCCTTTCCAAGGTTACACAAAGACTTATGTGTATATAAAGCCCACTGCTTGACTCAAGCAGTATCATGTGAGAGGAAGAGAAGATTTTGTGCCAGGCTCCGGGCAGCTTTCAGAAGATCTGATTACACTTATCACGACATGTCACGGCTAGTGGACATTCACTTGTGCAACTACTCTAAAGATATAACTGAGTTATCTGATTGGGTGTTGTAGTAACATTTTACGTGGTTAATATAATTGTTGAGTAAAATTATTTGCCATTTGAGTAAATGCCATAGGGGTCTTTCTTCTCCATGAAATCAACTGGAGGTGACTCTTGAGCGGTATCAAGAGCATGTGAATCAGGGATGGCTTTCATGTACCCAGGGCCGATAGCACAAGCCCCCCCCCCCGCTTTAATTTCCAGGATGAATTTCTTTGTCATGTCCCTGGAGACTCTCCAACATGACTGGGGATACTAGATATATAAGAAAATGGTCAACGTTTGGGAGGGAGAGGCACGTGTACTTCAAGGTCAACCTGGGCTACATAGTAAGACACCGTATTAGAAAGAAAGGAAGGAAGGAAGGAAGGAAGAAAGAAAGAAAGGAAGAAAGAAAGAAAGAAGTTGGTGTTGGGTTGATATGAAAAGTAAGAGAACTGCAGTCTCCTTCTCTGTGTGTGCACATGTGCAGGGTGTGCAGGTGTGTGTAGATGTGCATTTGTGGAGGCCAGAGGTTGATGTCAGCTATGTTCTTGAACCGTTCTCCACCTTATGTTTTAAGACAGTCCCTCACTGAATCTGTAGCTTGCCAGTTTGGCCAGCAAGACCTAGAGTTCTTGTGTCTCTGCCCCTCCAGTGCTGGGACTCATTCTTGCGCAGCAAATGCTTCACAGACTGAGCCATCGCCCCAGCCAAGGAATACTTTAAGCAATAAAGAACTCAAACATGGGCTGGAGAGACGGCTCAACAGCCAAGAGACTGGCTGCTCTTCCAGAGGACTCAGGCTCAATTCCCAGCACCCACATGGCAGCTCACAACTGTCTGTAACTCCAGTTTCAGGGAATGTAATGCCTTCTTCTGGCTTCTGTGGGCACCAGGCATACACATGATACACAAACATGCATGCAGATGAAACACTCATACACACACACACATGCATGCACACACACACATTATAAAATATATAATGTGTAGTGCATAGAATATATGTGTGTAAACTGTGATCTTCCATTGGGCTAGGGCGTGGTTCAGTGGCAGAGCACTCCCCTGCATACTTAAGACCCTGGGATTCCATCCACAGCACTGAAAAGGGGACAAAACCACCACCACCCAAATTGCACTGCAGAAAATGAATTAAGTAATAAAAACTTTAAATCAAGTGGCTGTCTTCACGCCTTTCTCTCTTGCTGTGTTCTAACCCCAGCATCTTCTGTTAATAATGCTCGTGAAAGACAAACACCTCGAGCTTAGTGAGTCTGTTAGACTCTCAGAAACCTCTGAAAATCTGAGCCAGTTAGAAATTTGAAGGTCGTCATTTTAGGCTGAAGCAGAGAGCTAATGGGTAACTTAAACAATGTATAATTTCAAGCTAATGCAAGTGTCTATTTCAAAACACCCTGTGTACAGTTCACTTCACCACAGAAAGGTGCAGGGAGTGTCCCCCACTTTTCTAACCTGCCGTTCTAATGCAAACTTTAACCTGACCATTGTGATCTTGGCTCATGATGCTCCACAGTCCCTCCTTCAGCCCTAAGGAGCATGTGGGACCTGGAGCTTCTGTGCTTGGTGTAGCAACATGACCCAGGATCAGCAGTATCCACTGCCTGTGAGCGTGAGAGAAAGGATCTGAAGTCAGTTCCTTCCAACACACCAGAAAGTAAACATGGATAAAAAGAGAGGCTCTGGGTCTCTTTCCCAAACCTCCTGAAGCTGATTTTGAATTTCAAAAAGCTTTTCCCGGTGACTCTTGTGCACAGTGACATCTGGCAAGGCCTGATGTAGGGTAAAGAGATTTCACTGGGTTTGCCCACCCCACATCCTAACACAGTTTGCCAGCCCCATGTGGTGTTTTTTGAGAATATTAGAGAGTCCTTAGTTATGACTTTACCAGGTTTAAATGTCCCCAGTATACACAGCCTCTTCTCAAGGTGTCTATCACTGGCTTTCAAATACCCTTGCCTTACTAGGTCTTTGCAGATCATGTGTTCCTGTTCGCCACAACCAATCCCTAGGAGGGGTGTTTGGCTAGGCCAGGAGATACTTCTGGTTGTCATCACTTGGACAGGCAGAGCTGCTGATAGGTAGAAGCTAGAGGCACTGCCAAGCTGCACTGCACAAAATAGTTCCCATAGTTGCTAGCTTAGATGTCATTGGCAGCAAAGTTGGGAAAACCCTTCTGTAGGGGACTAGTGGGGCCATGCATATGACCAGGGAAAGGAAAACACACAACTAGAGTAATGTTGGGGGTCTGGAGAAGGGACAGAGAGCAGAGAATCAGACAGGTCCTAGCCAAAGTTCTATGTGCAGTCAGTTTAAGTAGCAGGAATGTGATTCAGGGGCAAAATGCCAGGTGACTGCCACAGGAGGGCTGGGTAAGGTGGGCTGGAGAGATGGAGATGGGCAGGCAGTAGAGTGGATACTTTTCTTATGATCCCAACATCCTGTAAGGCCTGGAAAAAAAAGTGTATAGAGTGATAGCAGCGAGTAGCAGGAGGGATTTCAGGTAAATCCAGTAAGAAGATGCCTAAGGAGGAGTCAGAGTCCACTGGCTAAAACTGGGCCACCCGAAAAACCATGCCAGCTGCAGAGGGTGACCCGTGGTAGGGTCACCAAAGCGTTCAGCTCCAATGAGCTTCTTAATCCCTCCCCATCCAAGAGAAGCTTCTGCTGAGTCCACAGTATGGTTGACTTGCAAGAAGGGGTCCAGTGCTCTGAGCTATGGGGGAAGGCAGCCAAGGAGCATGCTGAGTCCTGACCTTGGCTACTGCAGAAAAAAACGGTGGGATGAGAACTGGAGAGGTTCACCTCCCTCAAGCTGTTTCCCTCCAACAGGGAAGCTAAGACATTTTAAAAGATTATCTCCCCTTCAGCCTTAAACTTCGCAAGAAACACTTCCCAAGGACCCGTGGGTTCCTTAGAATCTATCCAAGTCACCACGATGTCCCCATTCCTGACCCCATTAGCCCCTCACTGGAGGAGCTTTCTTTCATTCCCCCACACTCACCCTACTGTACCCCACTCAGCTGCCCCTTTGTCGGGTTACAGACTCACAGTTCCATTAGCTTGCCTCCCCAAGTGTCTCTTGCCAACCTTTGCACCCTGTCGGTCGTGACCCTCTGACCCTCAGAAGCCCCTCCAAATTTTGTCCACCTACAAGTGTTACCACCGAAAGAAATTTATTAAATGTATCCTGTGTGCCGACTGCCTTTTTGGCCGCAGAAAGTGAAGAGAGAATGGAAAAGAGCATTCGCTTCTTTGTTGCTTTTTATTCTCTCTCCTTCTTCCTCCAGGGAGTTGTAGCTCTTGGCTGAGTTTATAGTCTGGCCGGTACAATCATCCTTAGGCTAAGTTTCACAGCAACATCTTGATTGTCCCTCAAATGTTTTCCCTGTGACCCTTGTCTAAGGACAGAAGAGTTTGCTGTCATCGACAAGTGTTCTGATGTGAATTTCACTGTAAATAAACCCGAGATCAATGCCTCGCTTGGGCTCTGGAGACAGCACTCCACTGCCGTGTGGGTTTTGATTCAAATGAGCTGCAGAGGGATTTGTGCGGCTGAATTCACGGCAACTGGATTAATCTCATTTCATATTGAGTCTCTAAGTAGGGAAGTAAACTGATTTTCGGATGCTGCCAACATCCATCAGATTTATCCTGGCTAAATTGCAACAATAACAGCGTCCTGATTGTTTTCCCTTCCACAAAGCAGTTGCCAAAGTGTGTACCACTTTAGGATGGGCTTTTTATGATAGATGGAATGTTCCAGAATGAGACAGAAGGCAGATACATCAAACAGATGAGCTCGCTTCTCTGGGTGGATCCTGAGGTCCAGTTCTTGGGTCCCTAACTATATATATATATAAAATTATTTTTTAGAGTTGAGTATACACCCATAATCTCAGCACTTGGGAGGGACAGGACAGGAGGATCAGGAGCTCAAGGCCACCCTGAGTCCCAAGCTCACAGCCAGCCTGACTATATGTGACCTTATCTCAAGGCCAAAATGATCAGTCCTCTCTCTCTCTCCCTCCCTCTATGTCCCTCCCCACCCTCTCTGTCTCTCTGTCTCTCCTCTTCCTCCTCCTCTTCTTCTTCCTCCTCCTCCTCTGTTTCTGAAATTTTTGAATTGCCATAGGGCACTGTTCAAGTTACATACTAGCCTTGTTGGTAGCTGTGGCGAGCACCCAGTGTGTGCCTACTGTGTATCTGTACCACCACACTGAGGATCTTCTGCCTTCTTGCCTGGTTCAGGATCTCCCTTCTGCTATGTATTATCCCCTTCAACATCAGTCAGTTCCCAAAGCCACCATCTCAGCCTCCAGGGAACTCCCTGAATTGCTGGCTTCCGCTGGCCCATGCTACCAGTGCACTATGGCTGCTGTGAAAGGTGCTGCTTTCTCCAGTGGGTAGATTCTCTAACCAGCAGTCGCTGTCAAAAGGAAGCGCTTTCAGAGATGGGTCCGGGATGGCATGGGGCTGTTATAGAGAGCAAATGTAATAATGGGTATAAAAAAGCAATTTGTAAACTGCAACATGCTCTCTAAAAGAAATTGTGACTGTATTATATGACTTTAGGGTTTAGAAGGCAACTGGATGAGATGTAAAATTCAGCAAGTCTCCTTCCACAGCAGAACTGAAATGGAAAATTACAGAATTTAGGACATTGACCCTTCCATCCATAAGCCTGCAGGCTTCTCAACAGGTTTTCCGGGGTGGGGGGGGGAAGTCCATGGAGCGGAAGACACACACAGCTCCAAGGAACTCATCTGCTCACTACTCCAGAACAAAGGGCCTCTGTTCTCGAGAACCCTCACAATAGCTTCCAAGCCTTCAAGGGCTAGCCTCAAACCCATACCCTCTTCCCACTCCCCTCCAAAATGGAAGCATTCTGTTTGTCCAGATGGTCTTGTCAGCCTTATGTTACAGTTGTACAGCTTTGGAGTCAACTGTGAACTGCTGACATACAGAGAAGCCTAGACTTCTGCCGCAGCCCTCAATCCCCCAGCACTGCTGTACAACCCTGTAAGGCAAATGGAGACAACGGCTCCCACCAGTGAAAGGAGAAAACTGTATTGACCAAAAGGGTCTTGCAGGAGAGCTTGTCCTAGATTTGGAAGCCTATCCCTCTTACCACCCTCTGAAATAAATAGGGGTTATGAAGTAGACTCATAAAAATCCTATGAACAGTGGGGCACAGAACAAAGTAAAACAAAAAATCAAATTATATTTGAGGGTTGTACATGGTGACTCACGCTTCTTACCCCAGTACTCAAGAGGCAGAGATAGACAGATTTGTTAGTTTGAGGCCAGCCTGGTCTACATAGCCAGTTCTAGGTCAGCTAGGGCTATGTGGTGAGACCCTATCTCAAAAAAGTATATTTATTTATCCAAGCATTTGCCCTTCATCCAAGCACTAGGGAGGGTGCAGCAAGAAGGTCGTGAGTTCAAGGGCGAGTGGTCCAGGCTACATAGTAGGACTGTCTCAAGAGAAAGAGCAAGCTAGACCAGGTAGTGTGCATACCTGTTATCCTAGGATTTGAGAGGCCAAGGCATAACTATCTTGACATTCAAGGCCAGCCTGGGCTATGTAGCAAGACCCTTTACCGACCCCTAAAGAAGCCATACATAAATATTACAAACATAAAAATTATATTCTCTACTTGTCTATATGTTTTCTATTTTTTTGAACTGAGCATAAAAAGACCACGTCAGAGCTAAAGGTTAAAGTTGAAGTGCTTTGCTGAACCTTGATTTTTTAGCTTAAAGGCTTCCCACACTTTGAGTTGTGAGTGGCATACTTTGCTTCCCAGCTTGGTGGTGGTTCTTCTGACTGAACGTGGCACCCCCTAGGATCATGGGCTCCAGGGTTACACTGCACAGAATGTAAGTGGAGCTGCTTGCTCCCTTGATGAAAGGAATTTGTACAAAATGTGAGAAAACATTGCTTTTTTAGCACATAAAAAAATATTGGTGCTGGAAAAATGGCTCAACAGTTAAAAGCATAGACTGCTCTTTCAGGGGACCTGAGGTTGGTCACAGATACACTGACACACAGACAGACAGACAGACAGACAGACAGACAGACAGACATGTATGCATGTAATCATGCACCACTTTAAAATAAAATAAAATCTTTTTTTAAAAAATCCTAACCTGGGTGTGATAATACACCCCTCTTTCTCAGCACTTGAGAGGCAGAGACCTCATCACAAATCAAGGACAGCCTAGGCTAAATAACAAAATCCTCTCCACACACAACTGAAAGCAAATCCCTGAGCTGGTTGTGGCTAGTTATGAGTGTGTGTGTGTGTGTGTGTGTGTGTGTGTGTGTGTGTGTGTTTGTGTATATGCACAGATGTGCGAGTATATGTAGAGGCCAGATGAAGACGATGTGTGGCCTCCATTACTCTCCACCTTGTTTGTGAGGCAGAATCCTCTAAGCCTGGCACTCACTGAACTAACCTCACTGGCCAGTAAGCCCCAGGGAGCCTCTGGCTACCCACTTCTCCAACTCTAGGATTACAGGCACACCCAGATTTACATAGGTGCTGGGCATCATGTTTGGGTGGCAAGCATTTTAAGGACCAAGACATCCCCCAGCTCCAGTCCCATTTTGTTAAGATATCTCCCCAGTCCCTGTTTTGTTATTTAAATACATTAGCAAAGCAGACATTTCATATTTTGTCCAGATGACTTTTTAAGGAATCATCTTTTAAAAGGTTAACCTCAGAACGACTGCCAACTACATGATATGTCTTCAATACATGTTTTGTTTTGTTTTTGTTTTTAAAGACTGTGCACTCCCAAACAAAAGACAACTTTGGTTGTTTAAAACAGCAGTCGACAAGAATGGCTTCTGATTGCTTCTTGTTTCGGTGCACGTTAGAAATCATTTTCAGAAATGGGAAGCTGGAGGAGAGATCTTCAAGTATTACAGCACCTGTAATGTTGAGAACAGAGTGTGATCCTGTTGGTAGTGCTGGGATGTATGCTCGTGTGAGGGATTTATTGCTAGACCAGATTAGAGCTGTGTTGTTAATGTAATGAAAGACTGATTGGCCCAGAGCCCTCATTTCACCCTGAGTCAACCTCTGAAGCACGGCTCCTGCCCTTTCAGCAGTATCCCCAGCCCTCAGTAATTCCATGTAACAAAGTCCTGGCACACACCCTAACCTCAAACCCCAGACAATTGTCCTAACAATACACCTCCCCATCACCTGCCAGCAGTGTCCTGTTTCTCCTCAACATTCCCCCAAACCCCTCAAAGCAGGGAGATTTCAGTGAGTTAAAAAGGGAAATGCAGGATTGTCTAGCTCTATCGATATTTTTCATATCTTTGTCAATTTTAATCAGAACCTGAACAAAATCCTTGGAACTCTTGCTCCTGAGATGTGCTAATTCTTCCCACTGCTCCAACTGCTCACCTCTGGGCTGTGTGAGCAGTAACTGATCACCTCTTGGTGCATTTAGAGCTGTTCTTGCCTTAGACAGTCTGAGCTGTCATCGGTACTGCCGTATGGTTGTAGAGCCCATGAGTAAGACCCCATTGGACAGCACAAATCAGGCAAAACTGTGAATGCTCTTCCAAAAAGGAAAAGAAAAATCCAAGAAACACCCTTGGCCTTGAGGGAGGAGTTCAGATGGGCACTGAACTTGTATTGGAGTCTCAGCTCCTCCTTTGCCCACAGGTTTAGCCCGTATAAGTGATTTAGACATAGAGGGGTTTGTGGTTGTGTTCAAAACTGAAAGCAATTCTGTTTTCTCAGAACTGTGTGTGTGGCATGGTCGCCGTCCCAGCTCCAGGTTAACCAAACCTCAGTGATATCCTTTCTGACTCGGGTTCCCGAAGCATTTTGAGATGTTGCCTGTTCATCCACACGTCAGCAAATGGCACAAAGGATGTATATGTATATTATCTAGGAGAATAGTTAACAAATAAAGGGAAATGGGGTCCAGAAGAGGTGCCGTAACACACGGCTTGTCCACCCTTCTTTGACCAGTCCACATATCTTAAATTACTGTAGAAGATGATAGACTTTTCCCCTTCTGGTGCTGGGAACTGGATTTCGGGTTCCACATAGGCTAGGCAAGCATACGACCACCAAGATATTTGCTATTTATTCCCAGCCCACCCTCGCTTTTTGCTAGGCCTCAGGTAGTTCAGGCTAGCCTGGAACTCATTATATAGCTGAAGGTAACCTTGAACTTTTTATCCTCCTGCCTCCTAAAGGCTAAGAGTGCAGGAGTGCACCACCACACACAGTGTCTGAGGTGTTAGGAATCAAACCTAAGACTTCAGGCCTGCCAGGCAGGCACTCTGCTGACTGAGCTGCAGCCCCAGCCCTTGAAGCATCTTATTTTGTGAGTGGAAAACAGAATTCATGCTACCATCTCAGCTGTCTCAGAATTTGCTGCTAAATTTGGAATCGACCACAACTCTTATCGAAACCTTTTATGAAGGTTATTACAGATGATAATAATGAAGTTCTTCTGGGATGCCCAAAAGTTATCTTTTTTGAGTCCATTACTGGGCATGTTGATGCCCCAACTGGGCACTGAGTAATTGGCACCTTTGGGAAAGAGCCTGCCTGGTTGCCATTCATCTCGTTTGTTAGTCTGTAATGTGTTTTGATACGTAGAGTTGTATTATATAAACAATAATTTTTCATTATTATAATAACATTTTCCCATAATTGCAAAAATATTTCTGACCTGAATTTTATTCTTGTCATGGCCATGTGAGCAAGCAGAGTCTCGCTTGCCTGTGAAATATATTAATAATATATTAATTAGCTTCCCGGCGCTGCCCAAACAAGGAACAGGAAAGATTTATCTAAATCATGAGAACTGAAATGAAGCCAACACTTTATTAATTATAGTTTAAGGGACAGCCTCAGAATGTAAGTAGTACAGCAAAATTCAGACCTAACTTTTGAGAGGAGATAACAGAAAATACCACTCAATTAACAAAACACTTATTTAGCATCTAGCAGGGGAAAAAATTTTGTAAGGTCGAAGAGGCTAAGACATAAAATTGGCCAATTTCATTTTATGGTCATAGTTAAAAGGCAATAAAAGGCAGGGTCATAGAAGTGTTTTGATTTATTGTCAATTAACCTCAATGTATTGGGTTGAGCTGTATGAAATTGATAAAATCTGACTAATTTTTAACGCCCCCAAAGAGGTCACTTGCTAGGATTCGACCTTATACAAAGGTACTTTTGGCATACTGTCCCAGCACCTAAAATATAATACTCTTTTCATTTTCCTTGTGTATCTTTATATTAAATGTTTCATCACTGGCTGAAACATCCATTGTAAGAATGGTGGCTGCTAGGTGACTCCAGGTCAGGGATTTGGTTCTTGCTTTTTTATATCGAGTCAGTCCTGAGTCACTAATAGCATACTCTGAAGTTTTAAAGTTTCTCATTATATTAAACCCATCTCTTGATTCTATTTAAGAGTCATTGCCTCTACCACCTGCCTCCAATAACACTTCTGTTGTTACTGTCGCGCATAACCTTCATCTTCCTTCCCACCCACTGGGCAGAGATGCTTCAACCTCTTTTCCCGAAATGCCCATCTTCAGAGATTAAGCCATGCATTCTGATAAGTGCATCCTCTCGGTTTCTTCAACCTTTACTACAGACCAAGCATCTGCTTTTAATAGGTTTGGGGATAGTCCCCCTAGCAAACATTAAATTACCTCATTAAAGATATATGCAACCAGCTGATGCCAGCTACTGCAGCAACTAAGGAAGAATATAGCTAGTGAATAAAAAGTCTGTTGAGTACACTAGAAGGGGCAAGTGATATGAAATTTATCAAATGACATACAGGGACTGGGCCATCGGATCTCCATGTGGGAGAAGTCCTTTATCATCGGCCAGGGTGAGTCTCTTTTGCATCACTTCCTGGCATGTCATATGTGCTGTGTGAAGGACAACAGTCCACATTGGCTGGTGACAGTTCTAGAAGGTTCTCATGAGCTGTGCACCTCCCAATTTCTCGTTACATAATCTCTGCTTCGTAGATTGGATCTACGTGAATAATGGTCATGCAAAGAAGGGCAGCCCCAGCTGATTAAAGTTAAGTTCCATTTGTGAACTTGGATCATCAGTTCTGTGGTGTCAGGTTCTGAATTCTTTGACTGTCCATTTAGGATTGCTGGGTACAATGCTTATGAAACTACCTTAATGGGGAGTCAGCTCTTTTTTTCCCCCAGGCTCTTATCAACTGCCTTCCTTTCACAATATGTACATTAACATAAATACAAGTTTAATGCTATCTACCAGAAACCATCCACACCCTTCCCATGCATTGATTTAACCTTACCCTACAGAATACTGCCACTGTTACATATATTAAATAGAAGAAAACAGCCATGCGGAGTGTGTACATCTTTAATCTCAGCACTTGGGAGGCAGAGGCAAGCAGATCTGTGAATTGAGGCTAACTTGGGCTACATAATGAGAATCTGTTGAGAACGAGAGAGAGAGAGAGAGAGAGAGAGAGAGAGAGAGAGAGAGAGAGAGAGAGAAAACTGAGGTCAGAAAAATTATGTAAACTCCTAAAACTCAGGGCCTTAAACAGGGTATATCAATAACTCATCTGATTTTTCCTGGGAACTCAATGTTAAAAAAGCAATTGCTTTTCCAGAACTATGGGGCCAAGGTGTGACAAATTTATCACCTTGCCTTCTGATGTGACGGTGAGGCTCAATCAAAGGCCACTTACTCCAGGGACACTGTGTTCTCTCAGGAAGACCCACTTGCCCCTGTACCCCTAGCACATACAAGGAACTTATGCACTGCCTGTAACATTCTTGCTAAGTCACATCTAGCCCTACATCTTGTCATTACCCTGCTGAGGTCCAGATACTGTCAAGAAAGCGATGCCCATTTTCCTTCCCATTATGCTCAGGGTATAAGTGCTGATGATGTGACTTGATTCAAAGCAGATCCACAGAAGTTATCTCAGTCAACCCGAGAAATTGGCTGACTCATCCATACCCTTCTTGAGGGGCTCCTGTGGGCCGCTGCAGTTCTCCTGAATTGGCCCCAGGCCTCAGGAACTCGTGCAGCTCAACACACCATCACCCTGGCTCCCTCCCAGCTAAGGAATGCTTACTTTTTTGGCACAGACCTTGTGAGTTGCCTTTGTGTTACATGACAAGCTACCCCTGTTCTGTACCACCGTGACCCCACTGTGCATATCCCTGAGGCAGGATACACAAGGTTGCCTTGCAAAAACAATAAATAACAGGGAAGAAAATTCTGGCTCTTCAGTCCCCACAGTAAGTGCCATCACTGTACTCTAAAGTTAGAGTAACCAAATAGGACTCGATCGATGTCAGGTCTTATAAATACACACACATACATGTGGATGCTGAAACCCAGAGGCCCTGACAGCCCAACGCAAAACAACAAAGCAACTTCTGTCTCATCCTCAGAATAAGAATTGATAGGCTAGCTCTCCAGGATAAAAAATGGGAAAATGAGCAGGGCACCAAGGTAGAGAGAGTGCCTTACATGCACCTGTAGGCTCAGTTACCCAGAAGGCTGAGGTGGGAGGACCCCTTGAGCCCAGGAGTTTGAGGTCAACCTTTGGAGACTCCAATTTAAAAAAAGAAGAAAAATGGATACTCTTACTTTTCTACACATAGACACACACACACACACACACACAGAGAGAGAGAGAGAGAGAGAGAGAGAGAGAGAGAGAGAGAGAGAGAGAGAGAGAAAGAGAGTTGTACAATGAATATCAGAAAAAGGTAGTTACTCTACCAATGAAAGACTCTTGGTATAGCCAAGGAAGCAGCATCTTGAGTCCAGGACTAACCTAAACTTCACTGTAGGTTTGAGGTCAGCCTGGGCTGCATGGTGAGATCATAAATCAAAACAAAATCAAAGAGAAAAGGAGAGGGAAGTGGGGAGGGACATAAAATAGCTATGTGGACTTACCAATTTTTCCAGAGCTTCACCTCAGGCTCCCGTCAGTGGCAGCTTGATGTCTAGTTCATCCTTAGAAAGGCAGTAAGGAAAAACAAAGACACAGTTGCCATCCCTCCATTACATGTCATCTGGGTGGCCTGGGTAAGTTACTTCACCATCCTGGGCTTCCATTCCTTCACCTATAAAATTGAAATAATAAAATAAGAAGAGCCAGTGTGAGTTCAATGACAGTTCAGATGATGTCATAGGGAGGTGTTATTTAGTCATTTGTTTTTGTGTGTGTTCATGTGTCTTTGTATCTGTGCGTTAGCTCACAGGGCACACGTGGAGGTCAGAGGACAGCTTGCAGGAATCGCTCTCCTTCCACTGTGTGGGTTTGGGGATTGAGTCAGGTGATCAGGCTTGGCAGCAAGTACCTTTACCCACTGAGGCATCTCACTGGCCCTCCTTATTTATTTTTATTACATTAATATATATTATTTTGCATGCATGTATATGTATGTACATGCATATATACAGAGGACAGGGGTTGGTTCTCTCCTTCTGCCATGTGAGTCCCAGATGAAACTCAGGTTAACAGGCTTGGTGGCAGGTAGTTTTACCTCTGGGCCACCATGCTGGCCTTATGTGAGTAATTTATAACAGTCAGCTGAAATGGGCTACAGGACCCAATAGGAAACTAGTGAGTTTTTTTATATTTTAATTTTAATTTTTAATTTGTGTTTTGCCGACACTTCAGTGTTACCCTTCTCTTTGTCTTCATGGAGAGGCTTAGCCATCCTCAGAGCACAATCTTTCCTTTCATTAGGAACCATTATTAAGTCTCTTTAAGTTTCTCTTCTGCAGGAAATGAAGCAGATTTCTTAATGGGTCTGTTTTACATGCTGTAATCATTTATTTGAACTTCCCAAGCGGCTCCAGATGCAAAGCGCACAGAAACATTGTCAAGGAAACTGTGGTCTTGAAATATTTTATCATCTGCATCCCATTAACTCGAACATCTAAAACTCCATGTTCTAAAGGGCACAGTTGAATTCTTTTGTCACGCTGGCCACCATTGTATCGCTCAAGCCACCAACTCGCAAAGGAGTGGGTCAGTGGGCAAACCAGAAGAGTCACTGGTGACTCATTCACTCAACGTTTATTGAGTGCCTGCTGTGTGCCAGGCACTGTATTATGCTCTCGGGTCACAGATAAGTTACTCTCGACTCAGAGGTGCTCATGAGGGAGCCCCTCTTAAGGGAGACACACAAGTAAGCTTAACATTGCCAGGGCCTGTCTATTAGAGTGCTCATGAGGTGGGAAGGTAAGGCCAGGATTCTCTCAGGCCAAGGAACTGTGGATTAAGCTCTCTTAAGCAGGAGCATGACTGCTAAGTGGCATGGAAGATGGAAAGAATGAAGGAGAAAGAGGAAAGTGCTGGAGGGAGAGCTGTGACCTTTATGTGTCCTCCTGTGACTGGCTCTGGAATGGCTGGAGTCTAGGGTCTAAGAAGAAAGTAGAAACACACAGCTGTCCGGGTCAACTGGGGCTAGGCCAATACAGATAAGTTCATTGCGCAGGTGCAGAGCTACAGAAGCACGGGCATGCAGAAGCGCAGCAGAGCCGTGGCCTGATGTCATTTGTCACTCCAGAAGTGATGAAGAGGGAAGATGGGAAATGCCACCTAGGAGAAGTGGGAGGTCAGAGGTCAGGCCATGAAACTGGGACCTTGGAGAGAGAGAGCAGAAAATAATTGACTTAAAGTAGATTGAAGTTGAACATGGTGACAGAGGCCTTTAATCCCAGCACTTGGAAGACAGAGGCAGATAGATCTCTATAAGTTCAAGGCCAGCCTGGTCTAGAGTCCAGGCCAGCCAGGGTTTCACAGAGAAACCCTGTCTCAAAACAAGACAGTGCTAAATCCAGGGAATATAGTTAGTGACATGGTGTTTGCCCAGAATGCACAGATGCATGAGGTCTTTGGTTGAAACCCCTGGACAGGGATCAGGAGTAGGGGACAGTGACATCATACTAGCTGCTACAGTCCCAGGAGGCTGAAACAAGAAGGTAGAGTTCAGTGACAATCTGGGCTCCTCAGTGAGTTCCAAGCTATCCTAGTGGTATAGAAATCCCCTCTTAGCACTGGGGAGGCAGAACTAGGAAAGTCAGACAACGTAGCCTACTCAGAGAATCCCAAGCCAATGAGAGACCCTGTCTCAAAATACAGAGTGGGTGAACATCTGAGGAACAATGCCTCAGGCTGACCACAGCCTTTAAACAAATACACAGAGACAAAATAATAAATAAGACAATATTTAGGGACCTGTTAGAAGTGAGTGGCCTATTTAGGTGACAGGAAGAAAAAATGGAAGAATCCAGAAGGAACTTTAGACTTCCGATGAAGGTGGTCCTGCCATATACCCCCACGAGGGTAAGTAAACCTAAACTGGCAAAAGCCCATTTCCTCAGAGAGGCGCTCAAGGGCACAGCTCATGCTGTCAGGATACACGAAGAGCAAGCTGTGCATTTCTTACTAGCCATTCCTTTTCAATACCCTTCATTGTACATGATATACAGGAGCTGAGATAATCATATGCAGCCATTTTAATATCCTGCCATTACGGTTTCAAGCACAGTAAGATGTTAGCAGTACCTCAGCTGTCTATGTCTAGGATGGGGTTTCCAATACAATCATGGATGTGTACACACTCTCTATAGCACAAGCTTCTTGAGGTCAGTGACTTTGTTTTTCTTGTCTCCATCTCCGTTCCCAATACCTAAAACCATAAAGGCATTGGGGAGTGTTGTGATTGGAAACTTGTCTAGCATCACAAAGCCCTGGGTTTGACCCCCTGAGCCACATAAAACCAGGCATGATGGTATGTGTCCATAATCTCACTCAAGATGTGGAGGCAAAATGTTTGGAGGTTCATTGTCATTCTTGATTGCATGGAAAGTTTAAGGCCAACCCGGGGAACTGGAGACCATATCTCAAAAAAAAAAAAAGAGAGAGAGAGAGAGAGAGAAGGAAGGAAGGAAGGAAGGGGAAGGGAAGGGAAGGGGAAAAGGAAAGGAAAGGAAAGGAAAGGAAAAGAAGACAAGGTCTTGTTTGGTAGCTCAGGCTTGCCTCAAACTTACAACTCTGATTCTGCCAAGTTCTAGAATCACACCCATGTTGCCATACCCACATCTGAACCTGTGTTTGAATTCTGATGGATAATCAATAACAATTATTGGTAGGTGAATGGATTTCCATGTGGTTGAAAAGAAGCAGTCGTTTGTTTTGGCCCTGAGGGAAGATAATAGAAAAGCAACAGCAACAAATGTAAAAACAGTTTTATACACACACACACACACACACACACAACCACACACACACATACAACCACACACACACACACACACACACACACATACAACCACATACACACACACACAACCACACACACACACACACACACACACACACACACACACACACAGACAGACAAAACCACAAATGGAAAGGAAGCATTGAGCTACTTTTCCTCCCCAAAGCTCTTCAGGGAAAATTTTGGTTTTAACAGCCCAGTTGCAAATTCCACACAGTTGTGCTCCGTGGCAGAACTGGCTTCCTTAAGTGCCATGGGATTGGTAAAGAAATGTTGCTTTTCCTTGTTGATTTTATGCCAGTTCTTCCTTGTGAAAAACCCCGGGTGCAGCTCACGGGGCACATGTGAGAGCCAGAAATTAAGTCACTCATGTTTTCTCTCTAGCCACATGCTCCGAAACCATTTCTACTTTGAGGCTGGCATGTTCCATCATTTCCCTTTAAACTTAGCAGCGTGACTGTCCCCCATGGCGCACTGCACATATGCTCCTTTGATCTGTAAAATAGCTCATTCCTGGGCAGACTTGAAGCTCCCCAGAAACACATGTAAAATACTGTTTGCAACTCGTGAGAGGAATGTTCCATGTTGTCATTACTCCAAACGGTTGCACCCAGTCACCCTTTCTCCAGGCTTTCTTTTTTCTCCTTGAGGAAAAGAAGAACTCTGGGCTGAAACTCTATAATACTAAGAAAATGATATTCTGAATGGGATACTGTGCGAGGCCATGGCCATGGAAAGGGGTATGGCTTAGTTTTTGACTATGGAAAGGGGTGTGGCTTGATTCCTGTCCTCTGGGGCTTACAAGATAGGGGAAGAAACAAAATATAACCTTCAAAGTAAAATGGACAGCTATTCATAAACAACGTGGTCAGTAAACGCAGCTCAGGATCCAGAAAAGAACAGGGTGGCCTGACAGCAGTCTGGAAGGAAATGATCTTTGATCTGAGTCAGACCTTTAGTGGAGGCACTGAGTGAGACAGCAGGATACAGGGAACATTGGTGAACACTGTCCTAACCGACTGAGTAAGGGGGAGAGCAGTAACTGTAATTTGGCTACTGTTATGAATCGTAGTATAAATATCTATGTTTTCCAATGGTCTTAGAGAACCACTGTGGTTGAGAACCACCGCTTTAGAGAAGCAAATCTAACAAGATGTAGCTATGAGTTGACTGTGGAGGAGTGTTATCCAATTTGAGACACTGACACTGGCTGAGAACAGTGGGGTATCGCCATCCTTTAGTATGTTCCTGTGAATATGCCTTAGGGATTCACATAGAATTGTGCTTTGAGGTACCTATCTGACAGCTCAGTCAGTAGGATCTGAACTCCATCCCTAATACCCCATAAAAATGCTGGCCATAGTGCTGTGTGCTAGAGACAAGAGGGTCTCTGGCAGTCTACTTGATGAGCTCCAGACCTGTGAGAGAACCTGTCTCACAACAACAACAACAAAAGAAAGTCAGAAAGCTCCTGAGAAACACCCAAGATTGTTCCCTGTACCTAGGTGCACATGTACCCAACATACAAGCTTTCACACCCCCATACATACACATATATGTACTCACAAGGCACTCTTTCACTGTCATGCTTGGGGAATGGGGTAACTGTACTTCACTACGTGTTGCTGGGGCTAGTCTCATTTTTCAAGCTTTGGACATAGCATAGGCCCCAGTGCAAGCTATACACAGACCTCAGAGAATGGAAACAACTGGGGTTGTAAGAGCTCCAAGCTGTCTTGGGCCCTGAGTCCTGCTTTCTTTTACTGATGAAGAAGCCAAACTGTGCTCAGGTGCTTGGCCCGATGCGTGACTTGGGCCTCTCCACCTGCATTGCAGCAGCTTTCCAGTGGTCTGTCCAAATCTTCCTTTGAGGCACGTGCACAAATCCAGGGCCACTTTGGGTGTGTTCAGTAGCTGCCCTGACCTAATGGAGGTAACTGAGGTGTCTCTTTATCTCACCCTGGACGCCCCTAGTGATGACTTGGCCCAAGTCTCCCACCCCTTCATGACAATTCTTTAATTCCTTGCCTATCTGCTTTTTGTTTTTGTTTTTCAAGACAAGAGTTTCTCTGTGTAGCCCTGGCTGTCCTGGAATTCCCTCTGTAGACCAGGCTGGCCTTGAACTCAGAGATCTGCCTGCTTCTGCCTCCTGAGTGCTGGGATTAAAGGCATGCGCCACAAACACCCAGCAACACTCTTGTTTTTTTATGTCCTGCACTGATTGTGTTGTCCTCCTGGGAAGCCTTCATGACCCTAGTTGAAGCCTCACTACCTCTAGAAGACCCTCCATGGTCTCAGGCTCCTTCTTAGGTAAACTGAGGTCTCCCTTGTTAGAGTTTCAAGCTATCTGTACAGAGTGCTGTCACTGTGTCTCTATGTTGTTTTGTTTGTTTGGGACAAGGCCTCACTATATAACTATGGCTGGCCTTGAACTCACTATGTAGTTGAGGCTGGCCTTGAACTCCTGATCCTCTTTCCTCCACTTCTCAACAGGGTCTCACTGTGTAGCCCAAGCTAGTGTCGACTCAAGATCTTCCTGCCTCTGCCTCCTAAATGCTAGAACTCAAAGTGTGTGCCCCTATGCCCAGTTCGTTCATAATAATAAAATTACAGCTGGCTATTTATATGTCTGCCTCCCATGCCTCAGTGATGAACTCCCTGAGAGGTAGGACTCTGGGCATGCACTATTAAATTCTCAGCATCTACCACAGTGCTTGGGTACCTACCATGCATTCAGTAATCTGGTGAATGAATGAATGACAGCTGTCTGTTCGTGCCTCCTAGGTACATTCATTCATTTCATGACTATGTATCTCACCATTACCTATGATGGGCACCATAAAGTTCCTCAAATGTCAAAATAAACCTATGCACCCGAGTTCCAAATTATGCATGCATAAATTATGCATGCGTTTCGTTAACAGGCACATAGAGCGCATTGAGCAGAGCTACAAATACCAGAGCTAGCAGTAAAGTGTATGCCAGATGTCCCTGAAATCTACAAAGACCCAAGAACCAAAAATGACAGTTAGCTCCAGAAGCCCAGTAAAAGGGGGAGGAATAAAAAAGAAAAGATAAAGAACAAACCTGCAAAAAAGAAGTAGCTCTGGGTTTGTTTGTTTCCCCCTAAGAGCAACAGCAGGGGGTGGGGAGGTAGGTAATGGGGGAGGGATAAGGGTGTGGTAGGGAAGAGGGAGGGGCAGAGGATAGAGGTGAAGAGGCGGATAAGGGGAGGTGGGTGGGTCCGATTTATCCTGAGTTCTCCAGAGATGGCACTTAGGAGCTGGTGGGAAAATGCTTCTTTGTTCGTGAGTCGGGGATTGCTTTTCATTCCACTGGAAATTGTTAATGGGCACTGTGTTATCGGCCCCCCTTAGTGCTCTGCCTGATAGAGAGACAGCAGGTTCACCAGAGCAATTCTGGAACCCTGATCACTGCCAATTAGGGTAGCATTGTCTGGCTGACATAATCAAGGGAGTATAAATATATTTACCGTGATTGGAATGGGGAAGGGAGAGTGCAGAAAGATTGAGGCAGAAACTGCCACCCTGTGCTTGGCCCCAGATAGGCTCACGCCCAGCATGTCACCCAGTAGAGCAAAGGTGGATGCTGGCCTTCTGAGGTAGAGGCACAGGAAGAATTCAGGGTGGATACATTTTCCCCCAGACGGGAACTTTTTTTCTTCTTGTTTCTTCTTTTTTTTTGTTTTTTTCCCTCCTTACACCCTTCCCTCCCCTCATGAAAGCTGAAAAGAGAAAGAAACAGATGCCAAGTAGAGCTCATTTTCACTCTGCCCTGTCGGGCTGGCTGGCTGGCCTTGTGGCTTGTTTAGCTCTCTGCAGTTCAAAGCGCAGGTGGGGGAGTATGACCATGCAGGAAGCCCCACCACCTCTGCCCCTGTGTGGCCTTGGGCTACTGGAATTGCTGAAGACTTCCACCATCGCTGTAGGGCTTCTGTGAGAAAGTCTCTGATGTGTCTCAGAGCTGAGGTTGAAAGACCCTGGTAAAAATAGTCCCCTGCAGTGATCTAGATTCAGGGGGGGATTTCCAGAATATAAATGGCTCATGAAAGGAGGTTCATCTCTGTCACATCTGGCGGTGTCCCTGTCAGCTTGGAGAGTGGGTTCTGGGTTGGCCACTGCACACATTTCAGAGTTCGGGCTGTGTTTCTTCCTCTCACAACAAATGTTGGCTGGGGTCAGATGCAAATGTCCCAGTTGCACTGTTGGGAAGGACAGCAGGGACAGAAGCTTGTTACCGCAATGCAGTTGATCAAAAGCGGGACATTATTTTCCCCCTCACCTTTTGATTTCAGCTATTTTCTCTCCTTGGTCGCATGTGCATTTTTCTTTCTCACCCTTTGATGGCTGGTATCTCTCTGCAACCGGAGTACGGGGGACCCCGCGTTTCAGGCTTGTCGCATTCAGCCTGGAGTCTGTCCTTGTAACTGCAAATTGCTCTCAGGCCTGCCTTCCTGAATTTGTCAACTCTGTATGAGGAGGACATCCATGGGAAGGTGCAGGCACACCAAATAAATCGTCCAGGTAGCAGAGGGCTTGCCCGTGTTGACACAAAGCTCTCATCTGAAGCCAGATGGTTTGCTCCGGAGCCATTCTGAGTAACCATGACCTGAGAACACAGACAGGTTACTTCAAATCCCGTGTTCCGACGTGGAAGCAGTTTCATGAAGTCTTGTAGTTTTATAGAACAAAGAGAGTCATAAATCAAGGCAGATTTAAAATACATTGGTGGGTACTCCAGGCAGGCAAGTACAGAGAGACAAAGAGGAAGATTTTCTATAGGCCCAAGATGCTAGCTGAGCTTTGGGATTATCAGAAGCTAGTGGTCTGCTAAGTTAATAGATGCTAAAATGGTTTTTATTGTTGTTTTATTTTGTTTTTTTGCTTTGTTCAGTTTTATTTATTAGTCACAAGATGTTATATATGACACAGAGGTGGGCAAGAAATGGCTGTTACAGAAAGCTAAAACTAGCCCAGGGTAAGGCAATGAACCTCTGGGCCTGTACCACTCCTGCCTCCCAACAGTACCGCAGTTCTAAGCAGTCTTTCAGTGTCTTCAGACACAGCTTCTTTTCAGGAGTTCTCTGTAGCTGAACCCAAATAACTCTACTCAAATCATCCCGGTGATAGGGGTGGCACTCCTTACTACCTGCCCCAATGTTCTGGGTTCTCAAATGAAACACACACACACACACACACACACACACACACACACACACACACACTTATGTTTTAATATGCATTAAATAGCTCAGTAGCTGGGCCACTTCCAAACATCCTCTTGGTTAACATACTCTCCTCCAACATTCCTGAGTTATTACTTACTAAAACCTACATTCCATCTTGGCTGCCCCGGACCCAGACCTGCAGCCCTCTCAGGCTGAATTCTCCAGCGTCTACATGATGGCTATGTGCTCTGTCTGCCACACCTTAGGCGTAGCATCTACTCCTCTCCTGGCACGGTGGTTATCTCCTTCCTGGTCCTTCCTCAGTCCCTTGCCAGGGATTCCTAAAGTCCCACCTCAGTCTCCCTGCCCAGCCACTGGCAACTTTAGGGGGGCAGGATCCCTCAGTGTCTTACAGGCTGATTCTCATGTAATTTTAGAGACCAATTTAACATAATACAAGCAGTATTAGACCTAATCCACAACAGCTCTTGCTCAGACCTAGCATGCACAAAGCCCTGGGTGTGATCCCCAGCACCACATAAGCCAGGCGCAGTATTGCACACCTATAACCCTAACACTTGAGAAGTGGAGGCAAGAGGATCAGATGTTCAGGATCACCCTCTGCTACATATCAAGTCTGAGGACAGTCTGGGGCCATGAGATACTGTTGCAAAAACAAACAAACAATTAAGAAGCCTTATTTAGGGGCTAGACAGATGACTAAGGAATACTTGCTATTCTTACCAGATTCCCAGGTTTCATTCCTGACACCCACATCATGCAGCTCACAACTGTCTGTAATTCCAGCCCTAGGGGGTCCAACAGCATACACACACACACACACACGCAAATAAATATAAATAAAAACTTAAAAACCCATATTCAGTCAGTTAAGAGTTTTACCAGCAGAGAGGTCACTTAGAAGATTCACTCTGCCTAAAGACACCTCTCTGCCCATGCCTAGCTTCGGCAAGTCAGAAATTTCCCAAGCCAAACTCTCTCTCTGAACTGTCCAAAATAAATGTTCCCTTTACTTTTCAAATTTTTTTTTTTAATTTTCAATCCTTAACAGGCAAAACACCTGGTTTGGTTTTTTTTTTTTGTTTTGTTTTGTTTTTTTTATTTTCTGTTTTCTACTGCTTGCCAGATGCATTGCTTCTTGGGAACCAGAACTCATTTGTCTCCAAGGGAGAAAGAAAGTCATTCTATATTTACCCGTTAGCAAATTACCACTTAAAGTTGAAACACAAGGAACTCTCTCTCTCTCTCCCTCCATTAACGATGGGTTATTTACCTTGACTGAACCCTGGTGGATGAACAGCCACCGTTACCAACAAGTCTACGTCATTTTCTGTGTTGGTGAGTTTGTTTCCTAGAAGCAAGGAGACTTCTGGGTACTGGCTCTGTCTGATTCTACCTTTGAGAAATGTGCCTGGCTGGAAATGAGTCCGATTCCATCCCTGGCACTTATGGAGGGTCTCCTGTGTTGGGGGGGCTCTAACATCCCTCTGAAATTTTCTCTACTTACAAATTAAATGGAGTCATAAATAGGAACGCTGGCTTCCTCCTAACTCTCTCTGCCGTGTAGACAATGACAAGGATCTACTAAAGTGATGTCCTAACAGGAGCTTGGGTTTGAACTCAGCAAGACCTGGGTTGGTAGGCAGTGTGGCCGGAAACACATGCCTCCTTTTTTCTGATCCTTGCCTCCTAACCATGACACTGACGCTAACCTGTGCATCTTCATCATCATCCCTGACAAAGAGAGAGCCGTGTGAAGAGCGAGGCGCCTGGTGTGATCACAGAATACTGGTGCAGATTACATGTGGTCTGAGGAAAGATTTTTGGCCTAAGGGCTTAGGGAACAGAAAACTTCCTGAATATATCAACTCTTGACCCTTGAACCTTACAGCTTACACCACTTTGGTTCTTTTGACTCGTGACACTTCTGGCTGTCAAGGAGTGGGTGGAGGCTCCGAGCTGACGCAAGGTAGCTCCTGCCATTGTCTACACCGCACAGTTTTCTAGTTTTGATACTGCATGGTGAACGTAAGATGTCTCCATTGGAAGAAGCTGGATGGAAAAGCACAGGGAATGTTCATTACATCTCTCCTTGTTTTGGGCTACAGTTCTGGGAATGCAGCCCTTCATGGCAGTGCAAGTACAGTAGCAGAGGCACACACACACACACACACACTCAGTGTTTTAACACTTACCTGCTTTGGAATAGTCCCCAAAACCCCATCTCTATACAGTCTATTGATATTGAGAAATGCACCTACCTGCCTAACCCTTCATGGGAGTCTCACTTTTCGAATTCCTCCCGTATCACTTCTTGTCTGTGTTCCCTATTTCAGGAAGTACCAGGGCCATCGACTAAAATGACCCCATGGTAGTGTTGCCATGTCATCCTGTCTAGCCACAGTGACTTGAATAGTTTCTCCATCTTCAGGCACCCTTGCCTTCCAATTTCCACATTGCCACCAGAGGCAAATGGAATCTCTGGTGTCTGCAGTACATTTTCCATGAAGCCCCAAAAGCCCTTGACAACTCAATGAGACACTCTGGGACCTGCCTCCACCTTAGTCACTCACCCCACTTTCTGCCACTCCACAAGGATCACAATGAAAAGACTGGGTCCCCATCTTGCCTTTGCTCACGACACTCTCTGTGTATATGCCACACTTACTGGGCTCTCCATTCTGCCTGCCTCTCAGTTTATAAGACTAGACTCAGTTGCCACTTGACTGGGGAAGCCTCTCCTTTGAACTTCTTGACACTTGCAGTTTGGTTCCTTGATCAACACGGCCCACATCTTCAGTTGACTGATCTAGCCTTCTGATGAAACTGTGAGTCCCCCCCCACCCTAAACCCTTAGGTCAAAAATCTTTCCTCAGACCACATGCAGTCTGCACTCTAGACCTTTCTGAGTCTCCATGCTCAACAAAAGTGTCTGGCAGAAAGTTTGGCTTGGGAGAGATTGTTGAATGAATGCATGAGGTATTGAGATAGATTCCCCCAGTGCTGGGGCTATAGATAAGTGGATAGAGCATTGGCCTAGTTAACCAGAGGTTCAAGGCTGTGATTCCTAGCACCACCTAAAGTATGATGTGGAGGCACAGAGGCCTAAAACCCCAGACACTCCAGAGTCAGATGTCCCCGTTGAGCTCGGGAATGTATATATGTAGTGCTGATTCTCAGGAAGCAGTAGCAATAGAGTAGCAAGTTCGAGGCCAGCCTGAGCTACATAGTGAGTTCTGGGTGGGCCAGGGTGATTGTGTGAGACTTCCCTAAAACAAAACAAAACAAACAAAAAGAAAGGGTTCTAAAAGAGTTCTGCAAAGCCGAGTCGTTGAAAATAACCTGGGAAGAAAGGGTCACTTTCTAAAATGAAGGGAAAATCTGGGCAGGGAGTCAGTGATGGGGGATTTTGATGGGAGGATATAAAAGGAGAGAGGAGGAGGGGAAGAGGAGGGAGAGGGGGAGAGGGAGGGGGGAGAGAGAGAGAGAGAGAGTGTGTGTGTGTGTGTGTGTGTGTGTGAGAGAGAGAGAGAGAGAGAGAGAGAGAGAAAGAGAGAGAGAGAGAGAGAACAGATGCACATTTGGGACAGTTGGTGGTTTTGTAACTTCCTCTAAGATGGTTTCAGGAAGAAGTGAGGTTCTAGGAAGGCACAGATCACACACAGAAAGGATGAGGTGTCATCAGACATTCAAGGAGTGTTTGTCACCAGGACTACATGCATGGGCGACACAGGCAAATGTTAACCTGGTGACTACATGATGGGATTACTAATGATTTCCTGGGGCTGGTGCCCAGGAATTCTGTGCAAATGCCAAAGAGGAGAACTTGTGACAAGTTACAGGTATGAGAAAGTGGGTAGTGATTCTGAAATAAGGATATGAAATGCCAGAATAATCACAAGGGCAGCATCGGAATACTGAAGAGGATCTGGAGGATCCCAGCTCTGCCCACGAAGGGTTACAAGAGAAATAGCTTAGAGAGCAGGAATTCCAACACATAAAACCTACCAATAGTGGCTAAAGCTCAACTTTGACCCACAAGTATAAAAAGTAGCAAATCACCCACGGTAGAGACACAACCACCTTCTGCGGCTCATAGGATGCATGAATGAGAATACAGACCTCTACATACAACCCTCGCCTCACACCTGGAGATTGGCTCAGTGACAGACCATGTGCCTGGCATGCACAAAGCCCTGAGCTCTGTCCCAAGAATGCAGAAAACTGTATAAGGATTCTACAGACTTCCTTCCACAGCTGCCGGTCTGATGGCTGCCCAGGCTTCAGAGGCAGACTTGTATAAGGTGAGAAGAGCAGGGAAAGTGGGACTGAGAGGGGGGAGGAGCAAAGGGCTCCTGGCCGTTATTCTCAGCAGGACTCCAAGCTGCCACTTTAGAGATTTCTGTGGAGTAGGTAAACATTCGCAACATGCGCATACTAACAACTTATTTATCTGAAATTGAAGTTTAATTGGATACTTTGTGTTTTTCTTGACAACCTGGCTGAAGGAACTACATTTCCACACTCTCACCTCATTAGCTGCCGAGAAAAATAAATATGTTAATGCTTTAAAGGTTCCAATAACCAATGCTCACTGCTCACATCCTCTGTACTAGGTACCTCACTAAATGGTAAAGATAAACATTTCACTTCATCATCCCAAAACACTATGAAGATGGCATTATTAGTCCTGTCTTTTTCTTTCCTTTTTATGTATGTGTGTGTATGCATGCATGTATGTATGTATGTATGAATGAATGTATGTATGTTTTTCAAGACAGGGTTTCTCTTTGGAGTCCTTGCTATCTTGGAACTCTCTCTGTCACCTAGGCTAGCTTGAACTCACAGAGGTCCTCCTGCCTCAGCCTCCTGAGTGCTGGGACTAAAGGTGTGTGCCACTACCACCCGGCTTCTTTTCTTACACTGTAGCCCATTCTGAGTGGAACTCACCGCACTCCTTCTACCAAGGGTTCTCAAAGGCTGGGTATTACAGATGTGAGCCACCATTCTGGCTTTATCCACATCTTTAAGGCAAACTTCTAGGCTCCATGGCACAAACTTGTAACCACGAATTGAGAAGCAAAGTCAGGAGTATTGTGAATGTGAAGTCAGCTTGGACTACACAGGAAGGCCTTGCCTGAAGGAGCCGAGGCTTAGTGTGCTTGGAAAACTTTCTTAGGGTCGAATTTGCCCAGAGAGTTTGTGGAAGAGCTCAGGTTTACACAGCCTCAGGCAAGGCATAGACACACCAAGAGACAGGCCCCAGTAAGACACTTAGTCTTAGGCTAGGAATCTTGATATCAGTTTTAAAAATGCACTGTTTGTTTTGTTACTCAAGACAGGATCTCTCTGTGTAGCCCCGGCTGTCCAGGAACTTACTCTGTAGACCAAGCTGGCCTCAAACTCAGAGATCTGTCTGTTCCTGCCTCCTGAGTGCTGGGATTAAAGGCGTGCGCCACCACCACTTGGCTAGAAAATGTACTCTTAACTTTAGACAGACACATTCATGCCAGGACTTACAGCTTAATTAGAAGAGGAATGGTTGAACTTTAGCCGCCATAGTCTGAGGCGGTCCCTTGTACAGTCAGCAACCTGCACAGCCATACATAGAGGTGTGAGCCAAACAGCAGAAGGATGCTGGCGCAGAGGCTGCTGGGTAGCTGGGGTGTCTGGAAAACAAGAAGCCACTTTGCCAAGCGAGACATGCTTGCTTCAGGTAGTTGGAATTCAGAAGTCAATTTTGAGAAATGGGGGTGGGGGGGCAGGGCAGGGCAGGGGGAGACTGCTGAAGGCCTGACAGGATGATGAGAGAGGCTTGGGTGGCTAGGAGAGGTCATGTGATGATGTGACATGGACAGTTTCTAAATGGGAAAACAATCCTCAGAAAGCTTGTGTCAAAAAGTGTCAGCACACAGAGGTCTCTGGTCCCTCTGGTCAGAAGAGTGGGATGTAGGAAGAGAGAGGCCTACAGCAGCCCTCTCAGACACAAGAAAATTAAACTCAGTGGTTTGCAAAGGAGCACGAGGACAGGGAAACAAAATAGGAGGAGAGAACAGACAAGAAAGCCCATGAGCATAGTCCACTCAGTCTCTCCCCAAGTGTGTCGTGAAGGAGCTGGCTCTATGGCAGTATACTTCCAAGGACATGAGTGCCCATGACATATACAGAAAGGGTCATAGGCATGGTCTGCTTGGTCTTTGGTATTGGATTTGGTATTTGTTACAGACTCTAAAGGAAAAAATAAAAACAAATTTGTAGATGCTTTATCTCGGGGGTGGGGAAAGATGAGGAGGTTGAGGGCTTATCTAGTAGCATGTATTCATCCTCTGTACCACATATAATTGGGTGTGGTCCACAAGAACACAGCCCACAGAATCATCTGTGCAGAGCTCATAGGGGCTTCCAGAGCCTGTATAGGTCGGAGCTTCTGTACATATGTTATGGTGGTATAGCTTGGTGTTCCTGTGGGACTCCTAAAAATGGGAATGGGGATTAGCTCTGACTCTTTGGCCTGCTCTTGGGACTCTTTTTCTCACTGGGTTGCTTTGTCCAGCCTTGATTTAAGGGTTTGTGCATAGTCTTATTTAACTTATTATGTCGTGTTCTGTTGATATTCCTGGGAGGCCTGCTCTTTTCTGAAGGGAAACAGGAAGAGTGGATCTGGAGGAAAGGGGAGGTTAGGGGCCGGGAGGTATAGAGAGAGGGGATACTGTGGTCAGTAGGGAATGTATGAGAGAGGAATACAATTAAAAAATTTTTTTAAAATCGATTGTGGTAGCACATGACTCTAACACCAGCACTCAGATGATAGAGACAGAAGGATCAGAAGTTCAAGGTTATCCTTGGCTACTCATGAGTTTGAGGCCATCCTGGGCTACCTGAGATCTTGTTAAGAAGAGAAGAAAGAGAAGAAGAGAGGATAAAAGAGAAATCTTTTTCAATTGTGTTTATACTTGATAGTGAATAATCTTGACAAAAGGGTCAACAGAAGGAGGCTTTAGGTAAAGGGATGGAGCTCATAGATAGCTAGTTGGCGGAGGTCACACAGCTGGTTAAGGAAGGAGCCAGGACATGAATCCCACTGTGCCTAGATCCAAAGGTTATATCCATTTATTATAGTCATGTCTATTTATTATAGAGTAAAGAGTCCAAGTCCTTTGGTTCACTTAAGAAGAAAGAGGGCCTGGGTAAAATGCTTACCTTGAAAGCACAAGGAAATGAGTTCAAGCCCCAGGACCTGCATTTAAAAGTCAAGTGTGGTGGTTTGTGAGGGGAATTAGATAGGTAGAACCTTGGACACGATGGTCATACAGCCTACCTAACCTAACAGATGTGCTCTGGCCCAGTGAAAGGCTATCTCATAAAATGAGGTGTAGGGAAGAAAAGGAAGAGGAGAAGGAAGAAAAATCAAAATGCCTGCAGGCCAACTGGACTGGCAGTTGGCCAAAGAAACAAAGACAAACAAAATAAAATATTAAGCGCCACATGAAGCCCTGTATTGTGGTTCAAAACTCCCACATTAGAAGGGGCTTAGGGTTGCTATCTTCCTGTCTAACACACCTGCATCCTTAGAGTATTTTAGCTCCCGAACAGCCAGCAGCAATGTATAACACAATTACCAAATGCTAACAGCAGAGAAAGTAATTGGATCATCCTATGCTGCACAACCCTGCTCAGGCCGCATCCTGAATACTAAGCCCAAGTCCAGTGGTGTGTTCTGGAGCTAGAGGAGGACTGAGGTGAGGCCTTTGGACCTTGACCAGGAGATTAAGGATGAGGGACTCTGGAATGGTCATATTTAGGAACAAGAATCTGGGATTTATGGTGGTCTGGTTTTTTTCTTCTTCTTTGAGCAATGTCTGGGATGAGGAGAGACGTTTTTGTTCAATGTAACAGACATGCCAAGCCGTTCGCTTACACTTTACAACCAGGCTGCTTCCCTTACACCCACATGCCCTCTGAGGAAAAACCCAATTGCTTTGTGAACTGCTTCCAACTTGGTGAGCCCAAAATGGGGACGGGGAGGGGAGGGCTTCCTTGATCAAAACTGCCAAGAAAAACGAAAGAGAGACCAGCTGACTATGGTGCTTACCTGTAATCTTGCCACTGGGGAAATAAAGCAGAGAATCAGGAGTTTGAGGCCAGCCTTGACTATGTATCCAGTATGAGACCCTGTATGGAGATAGATAGATAGATAGATAGATAGATAGATAGATAGATAGATAGATAGATAGATAGATAGACAGACAGACAGACAGACAGACAGACAGATATAGATCCATATTCTACAAGGCAAATGAAGGTATGACTTTCTTTAACCAAACTGATTCAAGGAAGGTCTACATTTTCCTAAAATGAGAAAATTCTAATTATTTACTTGACCAGCAAAATTCAAAATAGTATGTATCCCTTTGAGTTTTTGTTTGTCTTGTTTTCTGATTTTTTTTTTTTTTGAGACAGAGACTCACCATGTATTCCAAAGCAGTATCAAATTTGTGATTCTCCTGCCTCGGCCTCCAAAGTGTTGAGGATTACAGGCATGTACCACCACCATGCCCAGTTAATATCATCCCTTTGATTGTTAGCTTTTAGTGCTTTTATGGGGTGACTTGCTCTATGAAGCTGTCAGCACCTCTAGGTTTTCAGGGATAGACTTATGGACTGAAGGCAGGTAAGTGACTGTCCAAGTTAATGTTCACTTTCGCAAGCTTGGAAACCAGTGAACTGAAAAATGACCAGTGTTCCGATGATAAACAGGGATTTGATGACACAAGGAGAAATGACAAAAAAAATTCAGGTGGCTGTGATCACAGAATCTTCTGGGCTACGTGTTGTGTGCTGGTCAAATAAGAGTGACGAGAACCTCGGGCACAGATAGGGAGGGAAGAAAGAGGAGACGACAGGGAGTGTGTTATGTGTGTGAGCAATGTCACAGTCCCACAACCACAGAGCAAAAGATGGGGGGTTTTCAAACACATGATAAATACGACCAACTTTCAGAGCCCAGATCAATAAAAACAAACCTGAACTGGGCAGAGGGCAGAGGGGGAGGAGCGTGAAGGCCCCATAAAATCCTAGTGATTTATTTGAAGGGAACCGTGATGTGAATGGGAAAAGGGAAGGGAAGACTGGCTTCTCTAGAAATCTGTCCAACTGTCCCTTTCTTACCCTTCACTTTCATCTATCTCAGCAGCTCCCTGCGCCCTTCCGACAGGGTTCACAAAATGCTTACTGAGTCAGAGAGGTGTTCGTAATGCTTCATTTCCATTTGGACTTGCCTGCTGCAGCACGGTGCTTCTGTAGACAATCGCTATGGCTCTAGGAAACCGGAACGATAATGGATCAGTCAGCCAGAGATGCATCAGCCTTTCTCCCATTTCTATCATTGCCTTAAAGCACTGGGTTGCTGGGTCAGAAGCCAGTTTAACAACCAGTGGGGCTGTCAGGGACCACTCTAGCAGGGCCGGTGAGATCTTAGCATTTTGATGCTGTCGTTTCAGGGTTTTCATGGTGTTGTTTTAATAAAACAATAGGAGAATTTTAAAACATACATTCTAAATGCAGCCATGGTAAGTGACTAGTGTTTAAAGGAGAAAGTGAACTTGAAAACCCTTTGAATGTGTTGTAGGGGGTGGGTGGGGAGAGAGGGGAGGGGGAGAAGGTGGCGGAAGGAGGAAGGGTGGAGGGAGGGAACTGCAGTTTGTGTGAAGTGACACGGTTCCCATTTCTAAAATTGCCTTTGAGCCCACGATTGCCCACTCTGGGGTCAGCCAGTTCATTGCGGTCATTGCCTCTTTGACCAAGAAGTAATGGGCTTGAATTTCCATGGTATGTGGGAATTGCTGCTGTCAATTTCTTAGCTGACAGCCAGCCACCCAGGAAAGTTCAGCAGGCCTAAGCTAGTTAGCAATTATCCTGACCTGGTGGGAGGAAGGCCCGTGATTTTGCTAGTACCAATGGAGGCAAGAAGGCAAGCAGAGAGAGCACACAGCCTTAGGAGCCGTCAGACACGCACTCCGATATCTTGCTTCCTTCTCCCATGCCTAGTCACTAACAACAGTAATAAATGTTGAGCCGTGGGTGTAGCCCAATGGTAGAGAGCTTGCCTAGCATGCCTGTGAAGCAGTAGGTTCAATTCCCAGTTCTGCTCCTCCCCCAAAATTACAATCAGTGCCCACTGGTAAAAACCCTTGGCACATCCTAGACCACAGCACGCAAGGGCAGCTTGGTCTTGGCCAACTCTTGTTTCTAGGCGTTGGTGAAATTTGGGTGGTATGTTCTCTCCCCGGCTGCCCCCAGCTTCCTGTTCTAAGCCAGTCACCCCATGATCTCGCCCTGGCTGTTTGGGCAGAGTGTAGAAGCCAAATTGGTCTCCTCCTTTCCCCTTGGCTAGTCAACCTTCTCCTCCTACCTAGTGAGTGGTCTCCAACCCACGCCACGGCTGTATCTTTGGCTAACACCACAGTCAGGGCTCATGGCCAGGAGAAAGAAGTTAGCACCTGCCCAGGGGAAGTGAGGGGAAATGGAGGCTTCAAACGAGAAAAAAGGAGCATATGTTTGGTGGATTTACACTTTTAAAAGCAGTTTTGACATTTGTTTTTCTCTACAAGAAATGTTGGTAGAATACTCCGATGCCAAAACGCTTTGGGGAAAAGACACTACGCAGGCAAATGCCAGGGCCGAGCGGGCCTTTCTGCACTTGCTTTCCCTGGAAGGTAACGAGCGAGGATGTCATCTGAATCCTCAGAGGGGAAACTGAGGCACAGAGAACTAAGAGTCCTCAGCTGCCAAGTAAGCAACAGGGGGTTGAAGGGAGGTTTGTCCAACCCCTCCCTGAGCCCCTCCCCCCATCCTCTGCGATCTTTTCTTCTGAGGCAGCCTCGCCTGACAGTTTGACAGGTTATAAAAACGGGGTGGGAGTTGTCTGAGTTTAATAGAACATGTGCGTTACAGTTAAGGAAAAAAGAAAAGGGTATTTTTCTTCGATAAAGTTTGGTGGTGAATGAGACAGTATGTGATAAGCATAAAAAAAATAGTTGATTATATAAGCCAGGCAGAGGGGATTACAGAGAGGGTGTGTGATGAGAGCTAAGGATGAAACTGGGGTATGGGCAGAGGGGAGGGAACCTGCCTGGGGACAGCGTCCTCACATCTCTCTTCCTTTCTACTTCCTCTCTTCCCACTCCTTCCTACAAAACCAAAAAAAAAAAAAAAGATAATCTTGCAAAGGAAAAAAAGGAATTTAAAAAAGAAATGCAGGAGCCCAGAGAGGAATGCAGTCGCTATAATCGTGATGACAGGACCTGCAGAGCAGTGGTTTGATTAAACAAGGATATTGGGGATTATAGAGGCTCTTCCTGTGTGTACGTTTGTCTGTAGGTCTGAAAAAACATCCTGCTTATTTGTGTCCCACAACTAAGTGCCTTCAAACCCATAGAGAAGCTTTCCATTTGGAAATTAGAAAAGCATTTAAGAGAGAACCGACAGATCCCAGGTCGGCAAAAGTCTCCAGGATGGGCCTGGTAATAGGGCGTAGTGCAATGTAAGGTAAAGCCTGGAATGACCTGCCCCTCCCCTACTGCCACACGTCATGGCAATGATGGACAGAGCCCCAGGCTCCTCCAGATGAGGAGGAAAAAGTATCATCTTCCCTGCCTGCCTACTCAGCACTTTGCTGCCAAACCAGCTGCCCCTTTGTCGCCTGTCATTAGAGACAGCTCTGTTGGTGGCTTCCTGCAGAAGAGAAGCAGCAAGAAGATGAACTGTTATTCGGGGAACACACCTGCGCACAGGACAGAAATGGATGGGAGTTGGGGGTGGGGCCCAGAGGCTTCTATTCAAAAGCCACTTCCTCTGGTTCTCTAAGACTGACACCAGCAGCATGGGGCTGAAGAATTATTGTTCTCAGACAAGCTACAGAGGGCCCCCTTGAGTTCCATGGGTTCACCCCTGCCAGTCGCCATGGGAGATTTGTGCTTTCCTGGGGCATAGGAGTGAGAAAATAATGAGGGCAGAAGAAAAATAAGAATTGTCCTGTATGCCCAGAGTCACTTCAGAGGGGACAGAAATCTCAGCGTCCTGGACAGAAGTGGTTTGAGTGGGCTATGCTCTGTTAGTCTTGCTTTCTTCGATGACAGCAAAATCAGAAATGTGCATCTGTTTTCTGGAGGGAGGTTGCTTGTCTCCACTGAGAAGGCTGTTTAGTCTCCTAAAAAAACTCTAAACTAAAAAAGAAATGATGGAGTCTCTCACTTACGTGAACCAATATCTAGAGGAATCATTGACTGCAAATCAATGAAGAAGGTCCTGAGAGTCACCCCTAGATGCACGGCCACCTGCAGCCATGATGTGAGGCAAGAGATGAGTACTAAGGGTCCATCCCTGCATGAACTGGTTATAGCTGCCCCATTCTACTGCCCACTCCACTCTCTGGCCTTAGATTCAAATCTTTGAAGAAACAGAAGTGAATTCTTGCTAGAAAGGGATTTGCAGGTCACTGTTTTAAAGGCTCAGAGGATGCATTAGAGACAATTCAAGACGACACAGTTAGGGAACATGTATGTCTTCTTAGACATTTGGCAAGCAGGTTAACATTTCTGTTATTCAAGAGCCCAAAGTGTAGAGAAGCCATGCCTCCCGCATCCCACATAAATTGGTTTATGCCTCTGGTAGAATATTTAAACAGAAGCTGACGGGGAGCTGAGAGGTCATTGTCCATCCAGTAATTATAGATTTTTAGGAGCCATTTATCTATGCCTTTTTGTTCTCCCCTGCTAAGCTAAATGCCCACTAAGGCAGAAAGATCCCAGACACGGTTATAGCAGTCAGAGTAAAGAAATGCACATACTAGGAACTGGAGAGATGGCTTAGTGGAGAAGGTGCTTGCAGTGAGGATCCAAGTTTGAATCCCCGAACCCACTTAAAAGCCAGTCAGGCATCATTACTGCCTATAATCCTAGGAAGCAAGAGAGAGTCCCACAAGACCAAGACTAGTCAGAATTGGTAAGCTCTGGGTTCAGCAAGAGACTCTCTGCCTCAATACATAGAGCATGATTGAGAAAGACACCCAGTTTTGCTTTTGAAACATCCACATGCACATACACATATGTGCCTAAATATCTGTGAATGCACACACATATGTGAACCACACAGACACAAAAGAAAGAGGGGGGAGGGAGGGAGGGAGGGAGGGAGGAAGGAAAGACACAATGCAGATTTTAACACAAGATCATTAATATGTAACCAAAAGTTCAATAAAAGTCAGGCATGCTAGCATGCACCTGGAATCCCAGCATTCTGGAGCCTGCAGCAGGAGGATTTTGCAAATATGAAACCAGCTTGGGCTACAAAGTGAGATGCTGTTTCTGAAGGGCAGAAGGAAAAAAAAAAGACAAAACTCTAAGATGAAAGGAACCATCTTTCTATGGTATTCAGAAGGAATTTAAACCCAGAAAATGTGTGGGAGAAGATGATGTCTGATTCTCTTCCATCCAAGCAAAGCTAGGTGCTAGACTCTGAGATGGTTTATAGCCTCACGACTCACAAGGGACAATGGGGTCAGTCACCAAACCTTCCTGCATAAAGATTATAAGGCCTCAGAAGGAAGGAAAGTAAAAAATGTTATAAAGTATAAGCCACAGTTTGGGGTGCACCATTGCCCTCTGTTGGATTAAATAAGGCAGACTTCTTCAAGCGAATGTGTGTTTCACTGTCTCTGGCTAAGTTTGCTGGTTAGTCATGGCACCTTAGAGTAGGAAATTAACTGTTCCTTGTAAACTTAGATACCCAGGTCCTTTCCTCTGATGGAATCAAATGTAACTCTGGTGGTAGGCTATTAATTGTGCTTTTATGAATGCAACAAACACTTATGAAATATCTACTAAGCATTGCCTGGAGATTGTGGAGACTCTAACACACATGGCTACTCCATATTTGTTGGCTAGGGTCTACACACGAAAGACCTGTGGTTGTTGCAATTTTGTGAATGAGACAACACCGCACCCAGGAAACAAACAGCTTACTGCAAATTCCAATTTATGTCTATGGATTCCTAATCCTCGCTTCATTAGCTATAGCCTCTCCCTTTAAGAAGTCTACTGCTAAGCCTATTGTGGTAGCACTTGCCTATAAGCTCAGCGGGAGCAGGAGTTCAAGGTCTCCTTTGTCTAACTAGTCACTTTGAGACCTGCCTGGGATACGTGCGACCTTATCTCAAACACAAGAAGAAATGAATTCCAGGGTTTACGAATAAAATATGACTGGAAAACAACTGGACCCATTCATTTGTCATCTGTGGCTGACCTACAGGCCACAACAGGACATGTATTTACTGTCCTGTAATACAGTAAACAGTATTACTTTTCCAGAAAAAGCCTCCAGAGCCCCGATCTACACTCCAAGGTAGAACGTTCTGTCTCTATGAGTAGTTTTGTAAAGCACTTTCAAAGCTGAGCAAGATGGCCAGGTACTGTTTACTTGGCCCCAGTGTGGGGAAGCTAGAGGTGACACACAGGTGTGTTCTTTTAAGATTTAATGCCTACAAGCTCAGACTTTAAAATGGACCAATTAAAAAGGTAGTTATTTGCATAACAAAGTTTCCTTTTCATTTGAAAGGGCTTCACCGCAGGGCTCCTTTGTAGAGCGAGTCTCTATAATACATGCTAAAATGATTCCATTTACAAATACTCTATTCAGAACAACTTTCCAAGAACCTTCCCATTGTGTACAGTGGAACTTAGCTGTAATCACTTCCCCCTCCCCAAGCAGTATAAGGTTTCCTACTTCTGAACAGCAATTGAGCTGACTTTCGATTGTCTCCAAGAGGGGCTTCACCTGCTTGCCCCCCAGTCTTACTTGTGTAATCCCAGTCTTTAGAAGGCTGAGGCAGGAGCATTGCTTGAGCCTAGGTGTTCCAGGCCACTCTGATCAACATAGCAATACTTCAGGTGACCTTATCTCAGCGTAATATTGGTAATAACAGTATGAAGGCTGGAGCTGACAAGCATCTGTATCATGAAGCATTCAGGGTATAATTTTACCCCTAATAGGTGACAGGTACAGACTACTACAGAAAACAAATCAATAAAAACCAATCAATATTTACTGAATTTTTTTCTAGCTCTTCTTTGTACCTACCTAATACCCCTGTCTCTCTCTCTCTCTCTCTCTCTCTCTCTCTCTCTCTCTCTCTCTCTCTCTCTCTCATTGCAAGACATTCTGCTGTCTGAATTACAACCCAAACTGGGGCACGCATTCAAATTAAGAGTTGTCCCCAGCAAAATAGGAAGTGGTCTGGGATTCAATTTGGGACCCGGCTTCCTCTTCTGTTGGGTCCTGAGCCTGAGTCTCACTCAGCTATGTGCTGTTATGCAATTGCTCCTTTTAAGAGAGACATAAAATGGAAGCCTTGGCTATTCATAGTCAACTTAGGAGGAGCTGAAATTGTTTAAGAAGTTTCTTGCCTGGTACCATTTTGATGAAAACTAGTTCTTCAAACAAATCTATTTAATGTGGCTTCTAAATGGAGTCATGTTAAAGAACTGCCTTGTGCCTTTTGTTTGTATCTCATGGTGATGAGGTGTTAACCATAGATAAAAACTTCCCTTGTATATCACTTGAATATTTTCCAGGGTGATTTTTTTTCCCCTAGTAAAAGCAGCTTACAAGGAAACTCAAGGGCAGAGATGATCAGCCCAGGCATTCCTGTGTGGTGTCACCCTGCCGGGAGGCTGATCTGTGTCTCAGAGCTGCTAATGGATAATGCGTGAGAGACCCTCAAAGGGCTGGTGGGAAGCAGGCTGGCATTAGAGCCCCACGAATGGCATCATCTGTGGGATATGGCTTGGGGGGAGGTGGCTGGAGGCGGCTGGCTGCCCCTGGAGGCTGCAGCTTCTCGTGCTGTGTGGCAGGTGGCATTCAGCCATTTCTAAAGTCAGTTCCTGACAGGGAACCTGCATTGAGTCCATCTGTGAGGATGGAGATCTCTGGAAAGGGGTCTCTCTCTTTGTCTCTCCCAGAGGTCACAGGCACTGAAATTACAGAGAACAGGATGAAGACACTTTTGAATCCAGGCTACGCTTTCCCCACCTCCTTCCCTTCCTTCTTTTCCAATTCCTTTCACCATTATTACCCATTCTTGAAACCTAGTCATCTCTATATAAATAAAAATGTAAAATGTAGTGGTGACAGGTGCAGACTATTACAGAAAATAAATAAAAACCAATCAATATTTACTGAATAAACTATATTGATAGTTCAATTTCCCTCTTCCCTAGTGGTCCTTGTTAAACTTTTCCAAATCAACACTAATCAACACTAATACAAGAATCTAGATCTAAAGGTCCATGCCTTTCAACAGCCAAACTGAAGGTGACATATTACTGTTCTCTTCTCCACAAGGGACAGGAGGGAGCGCAGAGCCCTGTGACCCCAACCAAAGTGCCTCCCTCCAGCACCTTGAATATTTCCCTCCGATAAAACAGCAGCCAAAGAGATTTTATCTCACAAACAGAAATAGGAGTGGATGTCAGGAAGAGAAGGCTTGTTTAATTGGGTTTTCAGAGCCAGGATTAATATTACAAGCTGGGTAGCTGTGTGATATGTCTTTACCTCCGCTCTGCCACACTGCCAACCTTCCCTGGGGGAAGACAGAAAAGTGACACTATTCAGTAGCAATTTTACTTCAGTCTGGGGCCTCCTCACCCAAGTGATTCACAGTCAGGCACTCAGGCTTGATCTTCCCAAGCTCAAGGTCTCGCCCAGAGCACGATTTTCTCCTCTGTACTTCATGTGACTTCTAAATACATTTAGCATTTGCCTACCCTCCTTCTCACCTCGCTTATTAAGGTAAATTTGTGTGGAAATAGGATCACAGTTTTCAAGACCGGTCACCCGACACCTGATCTCTTGAGGTGACCAAGTGTCTACTGGGGATACCATGATGGTGACCCACAGAAGTCACATCCCCCTGCAAACCAGGCTTTAGTTAGGAAAGGTTCTGAGGAGTGGTAACATAATGGGGTGAATCCATTCAGCAAAAGAGCATTTAGCCTTAAGGAAGAAGGGCAGAGTATTCCTCCCTGCTCAGTGGGTGGAACAACACATTAATTTGCCTCAGATGGACAGATCTTGAAGAAAGTATACAAAAAGGAAGGCATTTGCGTTGCCACTGTGTGGAAATAAGTTGTGACTGGGGCGAGAGACAGAGAGTCAACGGTGGAATTGTATTTGACTCCTGTGGGGTGCTTCACTGGCTATCTGCCTTTGGAGATTGGTAATGGTCACCTCACAAATCATCTTCGGGAAACCGAGCAGATGCAGGAAGCCAGCATCCCAAGCCCCTCTGTATCTCCTTGCTTTCTGAGTCAGGCTCTAATCCGCCAAGAGCTCCCTGCTACACCCTGCTGCCTACTGCTGCCTTCCTGAAGGTCCCCAGTCCTTGCTGAAAGGGATAGAAGTTCCTGAGGAAACTATTTGCATCCCAAGTTTCCTGATCACCGAGAGCCCACTAGGTCTGAGGGTTAACTTATTAACTCACCCAGAGGGTGAGAATTAGCGAAATTTTGTAAAACCTAAATGCCGAACCATAACTTTCCAGACACTGCCCTGACAGTAAGCTGTTTTAGCAGAGGATCAGAGGATGTGACAGTCCTGCTGATTAAGTGCCACAGTCAGGGAGAACAATTTATAGGAGATGGGCAACATCATTTTTTTTTCTGCTTCAGGCTGCCTCAGCTGGGGCGAAATTTATTCCATAAAATTAGGACTGTCATTATTATCTTGATACAGAATGCCATGTAGCCCAGGCTGGCCTCCAACTCACTATGTAGCTAAGGATGACCTTGAATTTCTCATCCTCTGGCTTCTAACTCCTGAGTGCTGGGATTACAGGGGTGTGTGGCCATGCTGGTTTATGTGGTGCTGGGTATTGTATTCTTCATGCACACTAGACAAGCCCTCTTTCAATAGAACTACCTCTTCAGCCCATTAAATCATGTTAGAACAGAAATACTCTCCAGCTGTATTCTGTGCAGTATTTGCAACTGTTATTTAACTCCATTTCATAACTTGATCCACTGAATATTAAGATTCCCATTCTAAAGATGAGGAAACTGAGATTCGAAAAGGTTTACTTTCTTAGTCAATAACATACAGCCATTTACACACATACATGTATACACACAAACATACACATGCACACACATATACACACACCAATTCCACTCAGTTCTTTCTGTGGCATTCCAACAGCCCTTTGAATTGGAACTTTTTTCATATTTAATGTAGTATATGGGTAGACACAGTGATCAGTACATGGGAGTTACTGTGAGACAGGTTAATTCAATTCAGAACTATTGAAATTGAAATTTCTGAAATGTACTTGGGTTGCATCATGATGTTACAATAAGCCATGGGACCAACTATGTTTCCCAGCTCAAAAAAACAAAACGCTTCCTACTGTCAAACTGGGCAGAAGGATGCCGGATTCCCCATTGGCCAATACTGTCTAATTCTCTTAAATGATTCAGATGTAAAAGGGAAAATGGCATCTGTCTAATTAACACTGCCTGGTTAAATATAGCTGCCGAGGGACAGCCCCAGGACAGTGTTTGCTGAGCAGTCTTTTCTAGCCCCCTGGGCCTCAAGTTCCAGTTGATAGCAAGCCTTCTGTCCTTATCAGTGACAAACAGAGATGGCCCCAGAAGCAGTGACAGGCCAGGGGCTGGAGGTGGGGGGAGGGGGGTAAGGGAATTGGAGGGAGAGGGGCTGGGCTGTTACTGGCTGTATTTCCTACTTCTGGTATCTAGAGAATGATTTTGGGAACCAGATCTGGAAGGCTACAGCAGCTTTTGTTGCAAACATGAGCTCTGGCCTCACCCGGCCTTCTCGACTGCCTGGGCCTAGCTCTCCAGCCTGCAGACATCCACTGGGCCACCCTCCTGCCCACTGCAGAGCCTGCCAGGCAGCGCCATCTGCTCTGCAGCCCGTCCCTGGTGGAAAAACACAATGACCACATTGTTTCTCTTCCAGCTTCTCGTCAAGACATGGAAGCTATTGCCAAGTTTGATTTCATGGCCTCTGGTGAGGACGAACTGAGCTTTCACACTGGAGATATTCTAAAGGTAGGTAATGTTGGGTCCCAGGGGAATAGTGAGGGGCTGGCCACCAAGGCCACCCAACAACCTATGCCTCTGTTGCTGAAAAGGGTGCAAACTTCTTTTTATTTTTTCAAAACCAGATGTGTGCACATGCCCATAATCCTAGCACTCAGGAGGTAGAGGCAAGAGGATCAAGAAAGAGTTCCAGGCCAGCCTTGGTTACATAGTGAGTTTGAGGTCAGTATGGGTTATATGAGACCCTATCTCAAAACAAAAATGAGGAGAGAGAGTGAGGGGAGGGGGGAGAGGGAGAGAGAGAGCTCCAAAGTTTATTTCTAGGGTAATCTACTGACCATCCATATGTAGAAAACTACTGCGGCTTTTGGTCAATACCAAGCCTTTATCCCAACAGTACTGCCTGGAAGACATACAGAGGAACAGGTCTTTGCTACAGGGAGGATACAAGTGTTACATCCCTCATTCCTCATCACAATAGCTCCCCAGTTGGGTAAACAAGAGAGAGAGAGAGAGAGAGAGAGAGAGAGAGGTAGGATGCACATGCACATGTGAATGCAGATGTACATGAGCATACATATGTGTATATGTGCACATGTGTATGCATGCCCATGTACATGTATGCATATAAGAATAGCATCCAGAAGTTTGTATCAGGTATCTTCTATTAGCTTACAGGCAATTCCACTAGGCTCCTCTCAGGGACCTAGCAACAGCTTGTGTCACCTACTGTCATTACCTGCTGACCACCACCAGGTGTGCCAAGTGTGTGCCACTTATAAAAAGACTGCCCACCACCCCAGCTCACTTTCTGTTCTTGGTATTCTCTTTCCCCCTTTCTCTCCCTCTCTGCCCTCCACTCCACCCAGCACCACCTCCCCCCGCCCCCCATGGCTGGTTTGCTGCCTCTACTCCTTCCCTGGGGTCCTCACACTCTCCCTTGCCCCAACAAGCCCCCTTTATAACAGATCTGTTGCATGGCATAATTACTCAGGGGCACACCTTGGCTCCAGGGATCCGCCTGCCTCTACCTCCCCTGTGCTGGGATTGTAGACACATGCCTCTGCAATCAGAGATCTGAATTCAAGACCTTGTGCTAGCATGCTGGGCTATTTACTACCTGAACCCTCTCCCAGCCTCAGAGGAGCCATCCTTAAAGAAGCCTTGCTTTGAGTACAGCCCAGTGCAGTTCCATAAAAAAGAAGTCCACATCCCTCCAAATTGTTCCTTCTGAGCACCTATGTGCTAGGTACCAGGTTGGGCGACAGAAATTCAGAGTTGACATAAGTCACCCTCCTTCCCACCTCTGGCATGGAGTGGGCAGCCCACACCTCTGATGGGCCATCAGAGATGCTCTTAGCTCAGTGCTCAGGAGCACACGTGGGGAACATGGGATTCCAGCTTGAAGGGTGGGCTAAGTGAAAGTGTGGCAGTGGGAAGGTCAGGAAACAGCAAACTCAAAGAAGTGCAAGACCTGGCTTCAAACGGAAAAGGTTCAGGTGGAGGTAGCCAGGGAAAGGCAGCAGACCCGAGGTGGCTGGATGAAGGTCATGTATACTCAGCCACTAAGAGGCTCCTTAAAACTTGTTTCTGGGTTCCACTTGGGTTACAGTGGCCACTTGCAGAGCCTAAGTAGGCTTGGACTTCTTCCCCATTTCAGGTGTCCATCTACATACTTCAAAAGTTAGCTTTTGTGATTTGCAAAGGAATACAAACTCCTGTCCACAGGACATTCAGGAATATGTGGTGGCAGTGTACACCTGTCTGACCTCAGGGCACCCTCTAAGAGCGTGCTTCAGCTCTTGTCCTCAGTTATCCAGGTGGTCCTCTCACGGGTCTGAGTCACCAAGGCTACTGATGTATCTTGCCACAGAGAATGGTGACCTACCCAAAGGTTCTTGTTGGGGTGTCAGAGGGCAACCTGGAAAGTGTCCACAGGCACACAGAATGGCTTCATTTGTCATTTAAAATGACAGAGAGAGAGAGAGAGAAACTTTCTAACTGCTTTCAGCTTGAAAGATCTTATGCTGTGGTTGACCCATAGTGTTCCAAGTTGGAAGTTTTAGAAGCTCAAATAGGTTAGGCTACCAGTTGAGGAAAATGTGACCTTTGCATCTTCGGATCCTTACTGAGGTCACAGAAACACTTGTCCTGTGATGGATGGTAAGTCTCTCCTCCCTCCTCTGTGGGGCACTGTGACCATTCAGATTCCAACACATAGAAGGGCCTGCGACTCAGCCTAGCTCCTGCCCCCACGTTCATCACACACAGACCTTGCTCAAGCTCCTCTGTTATCTTCTGTTATCCAGAAGAGCGAAAGAAAAAGCAAGCAAATGAGCATTCCCTCAGCTCTGTTCCCCAGGCTGGTTCCTTATTGATTTCCTGTCCTTTTTGCTCAAAAGGAAGCCATTCTCTGTGCTGGGTGTCTACTTCCCTCCTTGGCTCCACGGCCCTTTGAAGTCTGCCTTTTATTTTGTGTGGTTTGTTTCCTGTTGCCGTGATAAACGTGCCAAAAAGCAACCTGAGGAGGGGAAGGTTTTGTTTGACTTACACTTGCACATCAAAGCCCATCACTGAGGGAAGTCAGGGCAGGAACTCAAGGCAGGAACCTGGAAGAAGGAACTGAAACAGAGACCACGTAGGAACTGCTATCGCTGCTTTCGGACTCTCGACTTACTCAGCTACCTTTGTAACCCACGTGTCTAGGGATGGTACCACCCACAGTGGGCTGGGCCCTCCCACATCAATCAATCAAGAAAATGTCTCACAGACTTGCCTATGGGCCAATCTGATTACAGTTTACATTCCCTCTTCCTAGATGACGTGAGATTGTGTCAAGTTAACAAAAACTACCCAGCATGGGCTGCAACGTCCTTTGTGTGACTTGAATGTTCTACCAAGACAACCTATGTGCCTTCCTGCTCTCTTCGTCTCTAGGATAACTGCTGACAGTCCCTTGATTGAAGTTGTTGCTTCCTGTTTCTTCTTCTTCAGTCATTACACACACTGGTCCAAGAGGGACTTTTCTAGAAGACAAATAAGAGACTCTATTGGCTGCCCCTCTCCGGGGGTCTCTCTCCTTGCTCGATGGTACTCCTGTCTTGTTCTCTCTCCCCTCTCCTCCCCTCTCCTCTATTCTCTTCTCCTCTCCCTATCTCCTACAGGTTTTGTTTGTGAGTGTTCCTGTCCTCTCTCTGATCTGATATATTAACTTCTCCGAAGCTCTGTCCTTGGCCTTCTGATTCTCCTCCTTGGTCTGATCCACCTCACCCTCTTCTCTGACTCTGTGCTAAAGATACCCCACTCTGTACCTTTCTCCCTCACTAACCTCTGCCTTGAACCCCAGAGCCAGTTGTCTGCTGGATGTCACCTACTGCCATCAGGCTCACGCCATCCCCTAGACCCATCTAACTTCCATCCAAGTTATTCTTCTGTCTGTAATCGAAGTACCAACAAAGTTCAGTCACTACACACCTCTCGTGCCCAATCCTGGGGGTCAGGACTACCACCAGTGGAGTTCCTATTGCAAGCCTAGGCTGGCACAGGGGATGCATATACTATTGTGGCATCCCATCAAACCTAGGAGGTTGGGAGTACTTTCTCCACTCCATAAATGTGAAACAGAGGCTGAGGAATTAAACAATCTGTCAAAATCATAGGTAGACAGTGACTGGGCCAGGGCCTGCATGGAGCTCTCTCTGTTCCCTAAGTACTATCTCTGTTCTAAATACATTTCCTTCCCTAAGTCCCCCAAGGGAAGACCTCCATTAGAAAAAAGAAAAAGCGTGATGTTGGGACATAGGAACACAGGCTTTGTAACCATATGAATGTGAATTCAATTCCCAGCCTGTGAGCTATGGAGCCTGGGCCTAGGCACCTGCCAGTGTGAGCATCAGTGCTTGACTCTGTGAATGGATGGCCCATCCTGCAGAGTCTAGGAAAGAAATTAAAGGTAATGGCCCTGGTCCAAAGCAGATACTGAGTAAGCAGTGGCCATATTAGCACGACCACATGCCTTCCTGCTTTCTCAGCTCTCAGATGACTGGCCAATGGTCATCTGAAGTCTTTGTCTCTTCCTCCTCAATCAGTCTACACACTGGTACCTAAAGGATTCTCCCTGAAGACAACGTAGATCAGATCATTTTCTTGCCCAAAAGCACTCCGTGGTCTCCATTACCAACTCTTTGAGATCTAACCCACTATCCAGTCTCATCACTCTCACGGGCTGGCCCGTATGTGCATACATACATACACACAGCATCTTTGAGGACACTGTCCTTTCCTCCCCCCCCAAGGTATACATCATTCTATCTCAGCCCTACCCCTTCAATTCTCCATGTGTCCTTTTGAATTTGACCATCTTTCCAGAGACCCCCTTCCTGATCCTCTCTCTTCCTTACCATCCCTGTCCCCAGCAAAGCTAGCCCCTCTCTGTTATCTGTTTCCCAGCTTCTCACACACTTACAATATTACCTCAGACAAGCTGTACTTTCAGGCCATCTCTCACGACCACAGTTCCTTACCACATGTGATCTTAATTGCCCATTTCCCTGTTGGCTACCCCACTGGCCAAAGTTTTATAGGGATGAGGGTTACACATACTTCAACATCTCTAGGAGCAATAAGTTGCATCAATGATAGATGAATGAATGAATGAATGAATGAATGAATGAATGAATGGTGGGTTCTTCCATTAAGAAGCTCCCTGAGAGCAGAGAGACTCCAGTTCAGCACTGTGCCTTCCCAGCATCTACCACAAGCTACATCCCCAAACAGGGACCCAGTACATATGTCTTGAACCCGGGGAATGGCATCTATGTGGCCACTTAGAGTCCCATCAGCAAGTCAACTCTGCCTACCTTTTCCAGTTCTGCATGTTGCAGCCGGAGTGGTTAAAGGGTAAACCACAGAGCGTCTGCACCAGAGCTCTCATGTCTGAACGGTAGCCATTAGTGATCATGTCCGTCATCGCCAGCCTGACAAAACACGCCCAGGGATTGCTGCAGACCATTTCGAGGACAGCTCTTGAGTGCCCTAGAAAGTCACTTGGAGGTGCTCGGGTTGATTGGCCTTTGGCTAGAACGATTAGGCAGACATTTTCATTAGAGAAGTACAGAGCTGTGTTTGGCTAGCTTACCAGCTACTCTCTCCTGTTCCTTCTCTGCCTTCCCAGCTAAAACAGCAGGCGCTTACTAGATGCTGATCGGCACGGGTTGGCAGACAAGATGGTGGAGGAGGAACCTCCGCCAAGTGGCTTGCTCCTTGTTCTCCAGGGAAATAAACATTTGGAAAGGACATTGGGGATCACGCTTTTCCTGTTCGTACCTGTGGCTGCACAGGGCGCCGATCTACGCTGGAATCTGCCTGCAGCTTTGGAAAACTGGCTTTTGACCCAGTTTGTTCCTACCTGTTCCTATAACGTGTCCAAGTCGACCCCATTTCTCCCTTCCCAGAGAGGCCTAAAAGCACTGACTCAATCCCACACAATTAACTTCCTCAGTGCCTGGCTTTCCGCTGTGCCTCTAAGAGCTGCACTTCCATCCAATTTTACACTTCTTCACGGCTGTACTTTGGCCTGTCTCTTCCCACATCTAGCTTATTCTCAGGCCATGTAACCCAGAAAGGTATTCTCTTAGGGAACGCTTTAGGAAAGACAACCCAGCAATTTAAGTGTAGAACTTCGTGTGTCTGGGCTGTACTCCTTACACAGGGGGTGTAAAGAAAGAGGGGAACTGAATCAATGGAGAGGTGAGAACAGGAAGCTTTGGGGTTCAGGGCCCACAACGGCAGGAGGAAGCCACCACTCCTCAAAAGAAAAAAAGAAACTTTTCTTTGTAGAAAATGAGAGATTTTTTTTAAAAAACCCTCTATACACCATAAAATGCTTGTAAATTCACCTCTCTGGAAACACAATCTCAGGCAGATCAAGCCCCAGGTGGTAGAGACAAATGACTGTCGGTCCTGGACAATCTTTAGTTTCTAGAGGAAGTGGATGAGTGCTGGCCATGATTACTTGGATTGCGGCTGGTTTCCGGTCAGAGAGCAGGCTACAGAGTGTGATTCGTACTGTGATAAGCCAATTTCCAAATGGCATCTTTCCCCTCACCTCTGCTCCATTAAGATTTGACGTTGGTTACCCTGGCCCACTCCCACCTCCCCCAGGGTCGACTGTGACAGGAGAAACTAATTCCAAAGCTGTCAATTCCGGAGCAGCGCATGGAGGGGGAAGCTCTTGTGCTTTTTAAGTGGATACAAGATGCCGCTGCCGAGTTTCCTCACCCTCCCTTGACCTAGTTTGTGCCTCCTCCCCACCCCCTCACTCCCCCAGCACACACAGACCCACACCCATCCTCAGCAAAGCTGAGAGACGCATTTGATGTTAGAAAGTTTTCTGTTCTCAGCATTTCTCAAGCTCAAATATGGGACATACTTTTACTGCTTCAGAAACAAGTGATCACAGCCCAAACGTTCATGAACAATGCTCGAAAGAATTACAAATCCTTCTATGTCCAATAGAACTGGAGTCCTCCCTCATAAAGATACATGTGTGTGAGTATACACATATATATACATATGTATATATGCACATATATATACACACATATATACATATGTATATATGCATATATATATACATATGTATATATGCATATATATATATATATATATATATATATATATATATATATGAATGTTTGGCAGCTTAGTGACCCAGGTATTTAATCCCAGCAATTGGAAGGCAGACACAGACATCTGAGTTCGAGGCCAGCCTGGTCTACAAAGCAAGTTCCAGGGCAGCCAGGGCTACATAGAAAAGCCCAGTTTCGAAGAAAAAAAAAAGCTACTCACACATATTCCTGTGCCAGAGCTCCTTCTATCCTCACCTAAGCTCTGTAAGGCTCCAGTGAGCTGCTACATTTCAGATGGCTAATTGATTTGTCCTGTGTCACACAGCTTGCGACAGAGCTCAAGCTAGAAACCAGATTTTTCTGTTCCAAACCTGACAGCACTTTTCTTCCACCTCAGCAGCGATGTTAGAGGCAATGCCAGGCATAATGGCGCCACATTTTTAATCCCAGCACTTGGGAGGCAAAGGCAAGCTGGTCTCTAGGAGTTCGAGGCCAGCCTGCTCTACATAGTGAGTTCCAGGGCAGCCAGGGCTACATAGTGAGGCCCTGTCTCATGAGAAAAATAAAGTAGAGCCTAGGCCTGAGAATGAAGCTCGGCTAGCAGAGAGCTCACTGGCTATGCAGAGAGCCCTGGAGACTTTTCCCAGCACAGCATAAAATAGCTGTGGTGGTGTTTGCCTATAATCTTAGCACTCAGAAATGGAGGCAGGAAGATCAGAAATTCAAGACCACTCTCAGCTGCCTAGGGATTTGGTGGTGATATGACACCCTGTGGGAGGAAGGAAGGGAAGGAGAGAGGGAGAGAGGAAAGGAGGGAGGAAGGGAGAGAGGGAGGGAGGAAAGGAGAGAGGGAGGGAAGGATGGGTTTCGCTAGCATTAGCTTTTGAGGTGGAAGAGAGAAATCCAAGGGATCCAGGGCTTCCACTCCTACCCTTTCTGGCTGAGTCTTGGAAACCCCAGCCACCAGCCCCCAGTTCTCTCCTATGTCCAACACATGCATCCACAGCACCTCCGCTCACTGAGTGTTTCTCCTTGGTTGAAGGAGTGCAGCCGGAATTCACCGGCTACAGGCTGAAGCCCACGGGTCCCTCCTGCTCCTGCTCCTCTCTATTTCAGTAAAGACATTACCACCCACTCAGTCTCCCAAGCTAGAAACCCAAAGTTTTCCCAGAATCCCCTTCTCCCTCAGCTACCTAAATGGTTACAAAACCCAACTTTTCCTTCCTCGAATCCTCTGAAATAGGCCTTTGCCTCTTCTTTGCTCAGACCCCATTGTCCCTTACCGGGTGGGCTATGCCCATCTCCCTCTGTCCTTCCCCTGGTTTTACCCCACCCCCAGTTCCTCTTCAAAGCTCCTCCTCAACTCTCATTCTTACTGTTATTTCCTGGTTTAAAAATCTTTTTTATCAATCTGAAGATAAAAACCCAGAATTTTCAACCATGAGCTTCAAGGCCCTGTGCTTCTAACCTCCCCCAGCTAATAAAGCCTAGCTAGGGTGAAGACACCAAACTCCAAGAAGGTACCTCAGACCCCATCCCTGGATCCTCATAATTGGCCCAGTTATCTCATTGCGTTGCCTGGGGAGGTCTCCAGGCAATCTTTCTCATTTGCCCTCTGCTCTTCCTTCTGCCCTAGCATCTCCACCCATGAAAACATTTTCAGCTACAAGAAAGAGAAACAAAGAGTTAATATTTCTCCAAATCCAGAAACAGGAGAGGGGTGCTGAGGGGTGGGGGTGGAGGGGAGGGGACTGTTGGAAAGTGACTCCAGAGGCTTGGTGGTACCATCAAAGGTTTCCCAGTCTCTAGTGCTGGCACCCTTGGGTAGAGTCACTGTCCTAGTCTAAGCCCACATACTTTAGAAGCTTTCTAAGTAGAGATAGCAAATATTTTCAAGGGCATCTCATTTTTCTGAAATCAATGAAGATATATACACAGCCATGTCTGCTGAGTGAGTGAGTGAGTGACCAGGGCAGGCAACCACATGTGGGTATCAGTCAAGGAGGGCCCTATAGTAAGGAGACAGAAGAACACTTGGTTTTGTTTACGATCTGAGGCTAAGTTTATAAAGGACATGGCAAGTGTCTCTGTAGAGACTGTCCCCCACCTCAAGTTCTCACTCTGATGACCTGGAGCTCATTGCTGTGTAGCTCAGGCTGGCCTCCCACTGACAGAAATTCTCCTGCCTCACCTTCATGAGTGTTGAGATGACAGGCATGAGACACCATCCCAAGTACCCAGAATCCCATTCCCACCATTTTCAAATTTCAAAATGGGAATATGAAATATGAAGTGTTATAATTTAAAAAACTGGCCTCACTTAGACATCTAAGTTTTAATCTTCTTGTTTAAAAATAAATTTTTGGTCAGGCATTGTTTTTATACTTCTATAACCCTAGTACTTGGTAGATAGAAGCAGGAAGATCAAGCGTTCAAAGCCAGCCGGGCGGTGGTGGCGCACTTGAATCCCAGCACTTGGGAGGAAGAGGCAGGCAGATTTCTGAGTTCGAGGCTAGCCTGGTCTACAGAGTGAATTCCAGGACAGCCAGGGCTACACAGAGAAACCCTGTCTTGAAAAACAAACAAACAAACAAAAAGAGCTCAAAGCCATCCTTCATAGCGAGTTTCAGGCCAGCTTGGGCTACATGCGGACTTCTCTCAAAAAAAATAACGAATGAATTTATGCATTGTCGGCTGATAAGACAGCTCAGTAGGTAACTTTGATCCCTGGGAGCCACAAAGCAGAAGGAGAAGACTTACCAGAAGTTGTCCTCTGACCTCCATAGACACGCCCTGGCACAGTTGTGCACACACACATAAATGTGCGCACATAAAGACATGTGAAAAACTAAACTTATAAGAAGGGATTCAGGGCAGTCTCTGAGTGCCAGGTTTGAGCTCTGATGGGGTGTCATGAGTGGGTGGCACAAGTGGAGAAAAATAATGGTGTAAAGAGAAGCCAAATTCTAGAGAAGTAAACCATGCTGTTCCCACCTTCCCACTAAGCCCTGGGACTGATGTCCCCGTCCAGGTCCTTAGGCTTATTTTCTCTGCAGCCCCTTCCTGCTGCGTGGTGTCCTCTCATCAGAATCCTTTGTTCTTTTCTATCTAGATACTAAGCAACCAGGAGGAGTGGCTCAAGGCGGAGCTCGGAAGCCAAGAAGGATATGTGCCTAAGAATTTTATAGATATCGAGTTTCCTGAGTAAGTATTTCCAGCCTGCCAAGATGGGTCTACCCACACACGGCCCCTTACTTTTTCAGTTGTCACTAAAATTATCTATGCATACCCAAGGAACTGTCAGAAATGGCTGCCTGTGGAGATCTCCCTCCCCAGCCTCCAGAACCCCCGCAGCGGAAGGCCAGGGTGGGAGGAAGATTTATTTGCATGGCATCACATTCCCTTCTGAATTCCCTTCTGAAGTTTACACCATGTGCATGAATCGCCTATTTAATTTTATACACACACACACACACACACACACACACACACACACACACGGGGGGGGGGGGGAACTTGTTAAGATCCCCTATAATGAACGTAGTTGTAGGATCTCCAAGAATCCCAAAGGGGGCGCTGTTGGACATCATTCGTCAAAAGCCATTCTGGCAAAGTTCTTGACTGCCTAATGTGGCTTTTTGTCCTAAGTCCTAAGCAGGGATCCCAAACTGTATCGGCTTGCTCACCTCAGCCCGGAGGGTGGGTCCAGGGGGGATTCCCTCCAGAAAGAGGAAGTGAAACACAGATTGGGCTGTGTTTGTCTCAAGAATTGACCACAAGGGTTAGATAGAAATCTAATCTTGTCTCGGAGCCAAGGTCGAGCCCCAAAAGCATAGGCTTTGTAAGAAAATCTTAGTAGGATTGGTGACTCGGGCAGTTACCTTCTGTGATCCAGGAGAGACCACTGAGCCAACAGGTTGACCACTGACCGCTCCCCACCATGGGCCCTTAGCACCGCTGCCATCTACATGGGGGCCACTTGAGGCCAGTCAGTCTCCCACCTACCTCTCGGTTCTGCCACCTTCCTCCCAGGTGTATGGCGGGTGAGGGAACCTACCTGAAGAGAAGCACTCTGACTCCCTACCCTCAGACCCACTCCCACTGACCCAGCACCTCCCACAGCCACAGTTGGATGCAGCTGCCAGTGCCTCCAGCAGTAGGAACTCCCCCTCCCCCATCTACTCTCTGTACTCAGCTGACAGGCTCGCTGTAGTCACCACCTCCCCAGCCAAAGACACGAATGAGAAACAAAACCACAGAACTGTTGCTCCCAGCTCCTTCCAGTTTTTCTTTCAGTCCCTCGAAAGCGTTTGCATTCCCTATCACCAACTCCCGTCTGCGCACACACCCATCCTCCGAGGAACCCCTAGACTCCTGTCAACAAGGTCCCAACCATCTACAGACTGCAGCCTTTCTTTCTCAGCCGCCACCTTGGCAGGATGGGACCTTCTTCCCAGTAGAACATACACTGTGACTTCCACAATGCCTCTTCTTCCGGGCTCCTCCCCTTGGTCCTCCAGTGTCCTGGCTTCTCCTCAGGCTCCTTTGCTAGGTCTTCCTCATCCTGCCACCACCACCACCACCACCACCACCACCACCCACACACACACACATACACACTCTTCTCCAGTAAACCTTTCTTATTAGCATTTTATTTTCCCTAGTAGTGGTGTGTTTGATTATACCATACGTGGAGACCAGAGGACACCATCATGTGTCACCTGTAGGAATATCATCCACCTCTTTTGTGACAGGGTCTCTGCCTGGTCTATTACTGGCCAATATTCAGCTAGGCTGCCTAGCCAGTGAGCCTTGGGGATCTGCCTGCGTTGGTCTCCCCAGTCCTGGTCACAGGCGCCCATCTGTATGGCAGATTTTATGTGAGTGCTGAGAATCGTGACACTTCAGGTTGTCATGCTTTCAAAGCCACCTCCCCCGGCCATCTTAAATGACTTTCCACCCTCAGCGTCCTGTCCACTGTTTCCATTTTCTCTCCTGGCTCACAATCCCCTGGCATGCCATTTTTGATTATTCTGTTGTTATTGTGTGTCTCCCAGGCCACCTAGATTGTCAGTTTCCTGAGAGTGAAGTCACTTGTCTGCTCTGTTCACCACTATTTTCCTAGCATCAAGAAAATGGTCCCAGGTGTTCAAAGAATAGAATAGAAGCTGTTAGACTCAGCCAAGGTGGAATAAAAGGTTATCCCAGCGCTTGCAGTCATCAGAAGTAGAATCAGAAGTTCAAAGCCAGCCTCTAACATATAAGAAGCTTAAAGTCAGTCGGGGCTACATGAGACCCTGTCCCCCCAAAACAAAAGTAATAGGTTGGGTGTGGTGGTTGGTGCACACCATTGATTCCATGCGCTTGGGAAGCAGAGGCAGTTAGATCTCTGTGAGTTTGAGGCCAGCCTGGTCTACACAGTAAGTCCCAGGATATCCAGGGTTGTATAGAGATATTCCATTTCAAAGTAATTCAAACAAAAATATAAATAAAAGATGTCAAATAAAGTGAAAAATAAGCCTTGGAATAATAAGGAAGATTGAAACCCTGGGCTCCTGTGTCTGACACAAAATGTGCTGAAAATTTTGGAAGTTGTTTTTTTTTTTGTTTTGTTTTGTTTTGTTTTTGTTTTGTTTTTTTTTTCAAGACAGGGTTTCTCTGTATAGCCCTGGATGTCCTGGAACTCACTCTGTAGACCAGGCTGGCCTCGAACTCAGAAATCTGTCTGCTTCTGCCTCCCAACTGCTGGGATCAAAGATGTGAGCCACCACTGCCCAGCTTTGGAAGTCTAAAAAAATAAAATTAAAAAAAACCAACCAAAAATCTCAAACCTCTGCTGCAAACTTCCCTTTGAGCTATGGCTGCGGTGGCACACACACCCCGATTATTCCTGTCACTACTGTGCTTTCTCTATGTGGCAATCAGCTGTTCGGCCCTGCAGAGGTGTGGGACACCAGAAAGCCCAGGTTTCAGCCTGCTGCTGTGGTTCAGGTCTGGAGGAAGCGCCCTCCTGTCATCTGAGTCTGGAGTCAAGGGTCTCAGATCCTGGGAAATACAGAGGCCTGCCGTACACTTGTCCTAAAGGGATTTGAGCATTAATTAGCCTTCCGATGGCAGCAATTAGAGCAGCCATCTAGAAGCAATGTGACAGGATCCAACCTCTACCAGCTGTGACTGAAACCCTCCTTCTAGAGAGGAGACTGTGTTCTCCTGGCAGAAGCTGCAGCCACTGTTCACCTAACCCATTGTGTTTGACTTTTTTAGAGCATCCCAGCCCCTGCCACCCTGACCGTACGTGCTCTGGGAAATTTGGTTTCTCTTCTATGACTCTGTTTCCTCTGTAAAGGATCACTGGACCTGGATTCATTTTTTTTTAAGTGGATGACCTCGAAGTGCAGGGAATGGCTCACAAAAGAGTTAAAGTTGGCAGCAGATGTTGCTGTTAGAGCTGCTGGGCTCCAAGTGTTTGCAAGATTTCCTGGACACTTGGCAGTCTCTGCCAGGCACAACAGTTGAGCCCCCAAGGCTCCCATGTTAGCCCAAAGAGCCTGACCCACTGAGCTGGAACTGTCCTGAGTGCTCCTGGGGAAAGGTGGCCAGCCACTGACATCTCAGGAAGGGAATGGGTGCCCAGGCCTTGTCTACCAGTCTGGCCTGGCGCCCTGTCTCCATGCCTGCAGCCCCCATGCATTCTCTTCTCCCGGTGGCAGGTGACATCATCCCACTGTGAGCCAATCCCACATGGCCCCATTTTCTTACAGTGGCAAACTTCCATGATTCAAGTTTCCCGCGCTAGAGAGAAACCTCTGGAGGGGTGCGAACAAAGAGAGCAAGTGCAGAGCTGTGGGCAATTGCGTCCCTGGAAGCAGTTAACTGCCATTTCTTGGTTTTAGAATGCATGCCCCAAACCCTGACTCAGGGTCCTGGCCTCCACCCTTGAGTCACCTCTTTTCCATGTCCCTTCTCCCTTCGCACCACCATCATGGGTCTCAAAGGACTCTTTCACCCTGTCTTGCAATAGGTGGTTCCATGAAGGCCTCTCTCGACATCAAGCAGAAAACTTACTCATGGGCAAGGAAATTGGATTCTTCATCATCAGAGCCAGCCAGAGTTCCCCAGGAGACTTCTCCATCTCTGTCAGGTACTAGCTACTCCTAAACCCACCTTGATCCTTCTCAGCCTGCTGAAGATTGGAGATTATCCACTGATGGTGGCATCTCTTTAACTCCTCGACTATTTCTTCCCCAGAACATGTGGCCTCAACCCCTCCATACACTGGTCTCTGTTCAAAATGACCTGTGTGGTGGTGGTACATACCTTTAATTCCTGCACTCAGGATACAGAGCCAGGTTGATTTCTGTAAGTTCAAGGCCAGCCAGGTCAGCATAGTGAGTTCCAGGACAGCCAGGGCTACATATTAAGAACCAGTTGAAGAAAAAAAAAAAGTGTGCCTTTATCTGCTTCCCTGACCTGCCCCCTTTTCAGAAAGCAAGTTGATCTGTGTTATATGTGTGCTCTGAACAGGACCAGACACCCTGCAGACATCAAGGAGTATCTGTGGAAATAGGAGAGGAAGAAGGAAAAGGAAATCCCACTTGATTGCGGAAGTCTATATCTTAACCTATTCTGCTTCTGTCAGTAGATCTAGGGCTGAAGAAAGGCTAGAGAAAAGCAGAAATCCCAAGCTGCTGCTGAACACAGTTGCTCTCTCTGAGCAGGGTCATGGCAAAGCAAAACTGAAAGGTTTTAGATAGAGATGAGGGAGGTCCCCGGTGAGGGGGATCAGAAAGAACTTTGACCTTGTGACCCTTGTACCGCACCTTACAGGAAGTGACTCAGTCCAGGCAGGGACATGACACAGACCTAAACTGAGAAACCCCAGCTCTCTGCATGCAGTGTGTGTGTGTGTCAAAGACTGCAGGTCAGACTTGGTGACCACGTAATGCAGCTCTTAGCAGCAGAGGCCAGAGCCTTCACAGGACACACACCCCTGCCTGGTGAATTGACAGGCGACATTACCCTGCCTTAGCTGATAGGTTTCTAAAGGCGTGAGGCTTTATTGTTTTCAGTGCAGAAATCTAATCTCTGGTGATAAACTGTCTGCTTTGTTATTTAGACAGAGAGGAACTTTTAAAGCTTAGGTGGGAAGGACTAATAAACCATGGGCCAGTTGTCTAGGCTTGTGTACCTCAGAGTGCGCTTGCAAATACCTTTGTCTCCTTAATGTCACCAACCTTGACATCTTGCTAAAACAAAAAGAACACATATATATTTATTGTGTGTGTGTGTGTCTGTGTCTGTGTATGTGTGTGTGTGTGTCTGTGTCTGTGTTACATATGTGGTGGCTGGGGCGCATATATGCACATGTGGAGGTCAGAAGATACGTTTATGGAAATGAGGCTCTCCTTCTACCATGTGGGTTCCAGAGACTGAACTCAGGACATTAAGCTTGGTGGCAGGCACCTTTACTCAGTGTTTTTAGTCACTGTTCTGTTGCTGTGAAAAGACACCATGACCAAGGCAACTCTCATTAATGGAAGCATGTAATTAGGGGCTTGCTTCCAGTTTCAGAGAGTGAGTCCATTATCATCATGATAGGAAGCATGGTAGCAAGCAGGCAGACATGGTGCTGGAGAAGTAGTTGAAAGCTTCATCCTGATCTGCAGGCCAAGACAGAGGGGTGGGGGAGAGGGATGGCACCCCAAGTGGCACACTTCCTCCAACAAGACCACACCTCTTAATCCTTTCAAGTAGTGCCATTCACTAGTGACCGAGCATTTAAATACATGAGCCTATTGGGACCATTCTTATTCAAACCATCACACCCACTGAGCCATATCACTCAATTCTCTTAATTCTTCTTAACTAAAACTTCATATCTCGGGCAGTTGTAAATATTAGCTCAAGTCAATATTAATATGTCTCAAATTCTAAACTCCTTGTATCTTCATTAGAGAAAATTTGGTCTATTAATAAACCAACCAACCCTATTTTAATTTTATATTTTCCCCTTTTTTGGTAAAATTTTGTGTGTATGAAGATTGCATGTATGTCTGCATACCATGTATATAAAGTGCATGTGGAAGCCAGAAGGGGGCATTTGATCTCCTGAAACTGGAATTACAGATGCTTGTCAGCCACCATATGGATGCTGGGAATCCAACCCCAGTTCTCTGGAAGAGCAGCCTGTACTCTTAACTACTAAAGCAATTCTCCAGCCCCAATCAAACTTGTTTTTAAGGGCCTTAATCACAAACTGCACTGAGCAATTTGTTAGGCTGAAGTGCATTTTTTTAGGTGCCTTCAATTTTCAGAAACTTGACCTTGACTTTTTCAGCTAGGAATTATGGGTCATATTCCTTGACTGACATGAATCGTATACAATGCTTAGCCTAGACTTCTGTCAGAGTCTTGCCTGGTATTGAGACAAGTCAACTTCTTGTGATCATTAGAGTACTCTCCACACTAACTTTTGAAAACATGCACTACTCATCACAAAGCAAAACCACTTTTATATATTCTTACAAATACTATATGGAATGGACACAAAGGGTTAAAATGGTTCTCTTGCTTAGCCTTTTAGATGCTAGCCTTTCAGATCTGGAGACTTGAGTCACATCCCTTTCTTTACCCTTGTCAATACCAGTAGGTCATCCTACATTATAGACACAGAGGTCAAACAGCAACGTGATGTCCGTTGTGATTGCTGAGAGGGACTGGGTGAATAATTATTATACACAAGAAATACTTTCTCCTCTGTGAGTTGGGATGCTGTATCTTGAAGAAATGCCACTGTTAGTATCCAAACTCCTGGGGACGACTAGCAGTGATGGCCATGTGTCAGTTTCTACACCAAATCAGTGGGGCAAGAAGTAACTGTCTAACCTTTGGTTTCTCTTGGCTATGAACAGAGCCCAGATTAAAGATGAGAATAAAGGCCAGAATCCCTGCTCCCTCTAAAACTATCCCTAGGAATCCCCTACTAATCTTCAGAGGAATCTCTACTCCCCAAAGCCCTTTATCTCTTGACCTTTCTGCTGGAACCAGCCCTTGACAGCACCAAGGCTCATGCAGCTTCAACACACAAACACTAGTCTGCTTGGAGAAACAAAACAAAACTCGATAGGCAAGACAGAATAACTTAGCCGTGGAGAAAGCCCAGAGCTGAGAGTAAAATCTACCCCCTTATTTCAGATGGCTAATCCGATTTCTGCAGACCCCATACAGATTGAGCCTGACCACCTGAGATCCTGACTGGTAGCAAAAGGCATGCATCTAAAAGCAGTCAGCATAATTACCCAGTCCAGCAGGAATCAGGTAGGGTGTTCTCCTTAAGGTTTGCTACCTAGTGACCTTGACTAAGCCCCTGGGCCTCTCTCAGTCTCGGTATCCTCTCCTGTCAACCAGGAAAGGCCAAACTATCCTCAAGGTCTTTTCCAGTTAAAATCTACAACTCTATATAATGTGTTTCCTCCCAAAGTACAGAATGCTTTACAGTCTTATTTATACAAAGCATAAACTAAGACCAGATCAAGATGGCCTCATTGCACAGAGAAAAAAAAAGTGATTAATTCCTTAGGGGAAAAGGTAGCTTCTTGCCAGTCGGCTCAGCTCTAGACTTAAATGAGCTAAGTCAAGCCATTTCTAATAGCAGGGTCTTTAAAAAATAAATCCTCTTCTGCCAATCCTCAGCAGAGGACAGAACTCTGATCTTGCCCTCTTTCAAATGAACATTATGAAAGGTCTCTGATTACTTTTTACTGGGAACAGATCTGGAGAGATGGCTCAGTGGTTAAGAGCATAGAGCCCTGGCAAAAGATCCCAACACCCTCACCAGGGAGCTAACAACCTATAACTCCAGCCCCGAGAGATCCAAGTTCTGACTCCACAGGCACCTGCATTCACATGGCATATATTCACACAGACATACACATAATTTAAAATAAAATAAAATTGTAAATGTATTTAGAACATTTTCCTTTTCTTGACCTACCTTTATCTACATTTATTTGTTTATTTCGTGTGTGTGTGTGTGTGTGTGTGTGTGTGTGTGTGTGTGTATGTCAGAGAACAACTTGGAGGAGTTGGTTCTTTTCTTCCACCATGTAGGTTCTGTGGATCAAAGTGAGGTTATTAGATTAACAAACGCCTTCTACCAGCTAAGTCATTTCTCGAGTCCCTCCCCATTTAATTTCAAATGTTGGTCCAGCACCCAAGACAGATTCCAGTTCATCTGATCATCTTCTGTTGATGGACAACCCTCCCACGAACCTGCTACTAGAGCGTGGTTCGGGTTGCCCGTATCCAGATCATCTGCTGCTGTAGAATGAGCCGCTCCTCTGTGGCATGACAGGGCCACGGGCCTCCTGACCTCTCCATAGCTGTGAGTGCCGACACCAGACCTACCCAAGATGGTATAATCATGTTCCAGCATGAAATGAGGAGAAGACCATAAAGCTGTGAAGGCAGTTAGTAGAGGATGGAGGAAAGAAACATTCTCGTCAGTGGCATAGCTGCTTGTATGTTGTCCAAGGTACCATAAGTTTCTCTAAGTTAACTCCTTGGTTGACAAAGACAGACTAGAGTGGAATCATCACTTCGTTCTGTCATTGGTGCCCTATCTGGGTGGAACAGATCTTTGCTTCTGTCACTCCCTGGCCCCAAGAAATGTTCATACGATGCCTGTCCAAACAGAACTTCACCATCCCTAGGTGCGAACAGCACCCCCAGCAGGGGCAAGGTCACCATGTAACATACAGCTTGAGTTTGCTTGATCTCTAGGCACGAGGACGATGTTCAGCACTTCAAAGTCATGCGAGACACCAAGGGCAATTACTTCCTGTGGACCGAGAAGTTCCCATCCCTGAATAAGCTGGTGGACTACTACCGGACAACATCCATCTCCAAACAGAAGCAGATCTTCCTACGGGATGGCACCCAAGATCAGGTATGTCTTAGGTTCAGATAAACTCCAGGCCAGAGATTTTAGGTAGCCTGAATTCCTGTGAAAGACACACACACACACACACACACACACACACACACACGGAAAAAGAAAAGAAAAAAGGTATCCTGATCCAGCTGAGAGCTGATCCCAGCAGTCAGATCTCAGGTTTAATCTAAGCTGAACACTTCCTAACACTTCCTAGCTGTGTGGCTTTAGAAAGCTCTCAGATCCTGTTTCCTCATCCTTTAAGACAGCATAAACAGGGGGTTCAGAGGTTTGTGAGCATAAGAATCTGATGTCTCCCAATCTCTTCCATCACCCCAAACACATTACAAATGACTGTAAATGTTAGCTCGCATTGGGTATGCTGTCGTCCAGTTCTTTGTGGGTCTTACCTGAGTGTTCTCAGCCCAGGTCTGGGGCTGCTCAAGGGTCAAGACAACAGTAGTACTAGAGAGTAGCCCAGGGGCCAGGACTAAAGCATGAGGCAGTTTCCTGATGGCCTCGAGGAGTACAGGGACCACGTAGGTTTAATCCTGACTTCATTCCTAACTACCCGTGTCACCTAATCAAGTTCAGAAAACTTTCTGACGTCTGCAGAGGTGACTCAAGAATACTTGCTGCTCTTCCAGAGGACCTGAGTTTAATTCCCAGCCTCACGTCACATGGCTCACAACCACCAGGAGCTCTGGGTCCGGTGGGTCCGATGCCCCTTTCAGGTTTCCTTGGGCATCAGCACACATATAGTATACATATACAGAGACTTTTATCACAAATAAAATAACTTTCTGAAGCTGGGTAGGGTGATACATGACTGTAGCCAGCACTTGGAGGGGAGGTAGAAGCAAGCAGATTGCAAGTTCAAGACCAGCCTGGGCTACATATCAAGCTATGGCAAGCTAGACACCACCGATAAATAGATGAACAAATAAATAAATAAATAATCAATCAATCAATCAATCAAACAGCATACAAACAAACGAAAAGATGCTTTCTGAGTATATGTTTTCTCATCGTAGCATGGGAAGCACAATTTCAGTGCTCTCACTGGGCACTTGTAAAGACTGAAGATGGTGTAGTCACAGGCTCCACAGCAGAATCTGGTCCACAGCAGGCAGGCACCAGAGACGTTACCACAAAGGAATCCACACATATGTGTGCACGTGTGCGCACATACAAAGTACAGACTATTTTTCAAAGAAAAGACGATAGGTGCAACCAAGGAGGAGCATTGAGTGGCCTAGCTGGAATCCCAGGGATAGGTGGTTTGAAAAGGCCACGTGTGCTTTGGGGAACTAAGCATGCCCTTCCAGGTCACCAGCTGTTCTCAAGGCTGGGTTGCTAGAGTCATCAGAGAGGGTGTTCCCAACCAGAGCACACAGAAGTTCAGGAAAGAAAATAAAGGTCAATGGAGATCTTGTGGGTTATTCTAACCAGGAAACAGACAGATGTATTAACTCAGTAGGATGCGGCGCTCAGAGATAAGAAAGGCAGTACAAAGTTTTTGTGAAACTGGATTAAATGAATTAAATATTTGTACAGTGCTAGCATTTACAGAGAGCACGGCTCCATGTAATTGTTTGTTAAATAAAAAAAAAAAATAAAGTATTTCTGATCCAGGAGCTGTTACAGTACGAAGCAGAGAGGCCTTGTTCCTTCCTGGCACGGGGTCACCAGGCCTGGTTTCCATGGCTCTGCCAGAATGTTGTTTTCTAGGACCACTGTCACCAGGCTGCAAATGACAGCTCCAGATGATGCAAAGTCGAGAGTAGAGATATATGGAGGGTAGGATGTCCAGCAGTTTGGCAACAGGTGACGACATGGATTATTTGTCACATGATCTTGGTTGGCCTTTGCTTTCTCTTCTGAATGACTGTGTGCTCTGGATAAGAACTCGCTCCTCTCATGATTGTGATATGCCAGTCTTGAAAACAGCTGATGGCCTGGGAGAGAGGGTCTGCTTCCCCAAAGCACACGTGTCCTTTTCAAACCACCTATTTCTGTCTCATTGAATATTTAAGCTTGACTACAGAGAAAAAAACAAACCCAGTAGGAATGGATTGAGGAGACACCGCATGGAAACAGATTGTCAATCAGAGGCCTGAACTGAACTGGGGAAGGCTTCAGTATTCGGAGGCCACTTTTGATAGTGTGGAGGTCTAAACCTTTGATTTTCTTTAAGCCTTACCACAACCACACAGTTAACCTCCAGAAGAGAGACAGGAACAGGAGGAGATCTAGGGGAAGGATGAATCTGGATCTCCTGTTTTTCCCAGGGTCACCGGGGCAACAGTCTGGACCGGAGATCCCAGGGAGGCCCTCACCCGAGGGGAACCGTAGGAGAAGAAATCCGACCTTTGATGAACCGGAAGCTGTCAGACCACCTTCCTCTGGGTCCCCAGCAGTTCCACCCACACCAGCAGCCGCCCTCCCAGTTCCCACCAGGGCCACAGACCCCTCCACAGCAGCGCTCTCTACAGCATTTCCACCAGGTATTTGAGGAGACAGAGGGATGAGGGCAAAGAGCGAAGGTTGAAAGAGTGAGCTCCAAGTTCATGAAGAGACGCTGTCTCAAAACACAAGGCAGATGGGGGAGAGAGAAAGATACTGACTTCCGGTGCCCAACTCCCCAACACACACACACACACACACACACACACACACCCCGAAGACTAATTCTCCCAACAGCAGATTTTCAATTCCTGCCCCTTAACCTGTAAAAAGAAAAAACGGATTAACACCTGCAGCAGCCCTGATTGTTTATCTACCCCTGCCTGTTCCAGAAGGGAATTGCAAGAGGCTTATGGAGATGGACACTACAATAAAGACAACATTGGTCTACATTCCTCCACAGGGCACACAGTCCTTTGTGAGCTGCCCATATCTACTTTCCCAGGCCCATATCCTGCTACCAGCCCCCACTGCCGTGCAAACTCGCAATCCAACAAACCACACTCTCTCATTGGCATGGCTCGGAACACTTTCTCTCTTACTGGATTTTTATAAGCTGTTCCGGCTGCCTGATGAGTCTTTCCTAGCCCGTCTTGCTTCTCCTTCAAGCTGCAGCCCCAGCACACCTTTTCCTGGATGCCTTCCATGATCTACCCAGGCACACCTGGACACTTTCCACCACATCACTGTATATGGTTCTTCCACTAAACCAGTAAATGTTCCTGATTTTTTTACTTGTAAATGGGAAAAGAACCATACAAGCTAGGTATGGCAACGCATGCCTATAATCCCAGCATTTAAGAGACTGAGGAAGGAGGATTAAGAGCCCAACTCTTGCTTCTCAAGACCCTGTCTTAAGATTAAAAGAAAAAAAATAGGGCTGGAGAGATGGCTTAATGGATAAAGTGTTTGCTAGGCAAACAAGAGGACTGGAAATCAGATTTGTAGCACCCACATACAAACTAGCATGGGGAGTGCATCCTTAGCCTCACTGCTGAGGTGAAAGGCAAGGCCCAGGAGCTCAGTGGCCAACTGGTCTAGCTGAGTCAGTAAGTTCTAGGTTCAGAAACAGCCCTTCAAGTGGATAGAGAGTGACAGAGGATACCCATGTCACCCTCAGGCCTCTACACTCAGACATATACATACACAAATGACGATGACATGACGATGATGATTATTACAATCCTGAGGCCTGGGTACATAAGACTCCCCAAATTACTGCTGTTTCATTGAATAAATGGAGGCCATCATCTTTGCCTCCAGAGTCTAAGATCCCTTCAGATCCCCTCCTGTGTGTTTTCCAAGATGAAGGGTGATGATGGCGAGCAAGTCTTCTTGGGTGTTATTTCTGTAAATGGCACCCCAAGCAAGGCACAGAGTTGGGGTGGTCTGTGAGAGTCACCCCTACTGGTCATGCAGCGGCCCTCTCTTACATGTCTGTAGGACCGTCGTGGAGGCAGCCTGGACATAAACGATGGACACTGTGGCATCAGCAGTGAGGTGAATGCTACCCTGATGCACCGGAGACACACAGACCCCGTACAGCTCCAGGCAGCAGGGGTGAGTGAGCAGAGAGTGCGAGGAGGTGTCTCCAGAGAGGGTTCAGCCTGGCTGGTCCAGGCTGCTGTTTTCAAATTATTGAGCTTTCACCCTGTTCTTGATCTTCTGGCAATAGGGGATGGGTGAGGTTTATCCATCCTTTCGATCCAGGACACGTGGTCTTGGGACCTGCTCAGCGGTAGAGCACTTACCTAACATATATGAGGTCCCAGCTTCCATCCCCTGTACCACAATAGCAGAACAAAACCATATCCAGAGCAAAGGTAGTAAGTTCCAGGAACTTAGTGCCTGGGGCTGTGCATGTGAGGCCTGCTTTAGATTGCTGCAAGGTCAGCCTTTCAGAAGGGCTCAGAGGACTCAGAATAGATCTAGAAGCTCACGGTTCCTCTGTGTAACAGTTGTGCCACAGACCAGCCTACTGAGCTCATCAGTGTCTCTTGTCTCCCGACAGCGAGTGCGCTGGGCCAGGGCACTTTATGACTTTGAGGCTCTGGAGGAGGACGAGCTGGGATTCCGAAGCGGAGAGGTGGTTGAAGTCCTGGACAGCTCCAACCCATCTTGGTGGACCGGCCGTCTGCACAACAAACTGGGTCTCTTCCCCGCCAACTATGTGGCCCCCATGATGCGATGAGTCTCACTGGGAGGCTTAGGGGCTTTTCATCTGAAGCTGCCTGCAAGACAGGGAGGGGCAAGGGGGAAGAGCTGAACTTTATAACTACACATACATGCATACACGTGCATGTGTGCCCCTGTGTACAGAAAACATGTATATGTATGCCTATGACTACACACAACATTTTATAATAGTAATTTATTGGCAGGCAGGTTGGCTCGTTGACCGGCATGAAAAGGCACTTGGGTGGAGAGGGGGCACGTTTTGCCAGCTCTTCTCTGTGTGAGAGGGCAGAGGGGAACCAGGAGCAGGGCAGGGAAATTTTTCCCGGCGGCCCTAGAACTTCCACGGCTTCTTTCCTGGCTTGGGAATTTTCTAAGAGAGCAAGCAGCTAAGTAGAAATCACACCCCAGGGATGGATGAACAGGACTGGGCTGGGCTTGGCGAGGTGTGTTAGGTAGTTCACCTGGCCCTGTCCACTTACAGGGTAGCTCCCCTCTTCTGCACAGAGCAGGCACTGCGCCCTGAGAATAAGGTGGAGCAGATACAGGGCTCCAGGCACCAAGCAAGTCTGAGCAGGGAGCCGGCAAGGGTGTGGTCAGGAGGCTCCCCTTGGTGTGGGAGAGCCATACACGCTCAGGCCTGATTGATGTCTTGGCTGGGACTTTTACTTTCCGTCAGAGACTGTCCCTTGGGTAATCCTCTTCCCTTATGACTGACAAGAGAGAACACTGGACTCCGCAGAGCCAAGCGCTAGGGAGCACACAGGGGTTCTCCACAGGCCCTTGTGGCTTACTTGAGGGTAACTTCTGTTTCCGCAGCTGCAAAGAAAGCTGCAGCCTAGATTCTTGAAAGTGCTCGGAAAAGCCCTGATGGAGAATGTGGGATGTGTCAGCAGCCTCACTCTGTGGTTACAAGAGTGTCTCTGTGGAGCCGAATTGGGTTTTGCTCCTGATTTTCTGTGGTTGAGGACATCTTTGCCAGTGGACGAGAGGGAAGCCAAGAGCGCTGACTGCAGGTCAACACCCCAGGGATGGATGTACAGGACTGGGCTGGGCTTGTTAGGTAGTTCACCGGGCCCTGTCCACTTACAGGGTAGCTCCCCTCTTCTGCACAGAGCAGGCGCTGCGACCTGAGAATTAAGGTGGAGCAGACTGACTCTAACCCCGATGGGAGCTTCATGGAAATGGGTTTCCTCTTCTGTTTGAGCGCTAGGCTTCCCCTAACCTCCCTCCACCTGGGAAGAGGAACCACAATGCCACTGTCCCTCTTTGTCACCTTAAACTAGAATTGTGTGTCCTGGTGCCAGACCTGGAGACTAAAGCACAGAGAAGACTGGCTGGGCAGGGAGGGACACTGGAGAGGAAGCTCGGTACTTTTTTGGATCCTGGGAGTAAAGATGTCAGAGCAGAAGGCACGTACACTTCCGAGGGTGTTGGTGTAGTCGTGTGTGTGTGTGTGTGTGTGTGTGTGTGTGTGTGTGTGTGTATTCTGAGATAGGAAAGGAAGAACTGGGGTGAAAGGGATGGTGAGAATGTGACAGAGGGGGGCTGTCTCTGTGTCCCCTCCTGCTTTAGGGAGGGGCTGGAGGGCATCCGTTACTGAGGGAGACAAAAGAACAGTTGGTGACTCACGAGTCACTGCAGTGTGGTATACACTCCGTCCCTTGTGACTCTGATTCAACAATCCTCTGATTCCTGGGTTCATGGAAACAGCACAGGAGTGAGGAGCAGCTGGAGCCCTGGGACAGGAAAGCAGGGATGTGTCAGAAGATGGGTGGCAGATGGGAGACAGGAAGACCAGTGGAAGGGGGGGCCGTGTCAAGCAGGACGGGCAGCGAGAGAAAGCATGGGCAGCTGGTGTAGAAACGACTCTTCCTACCCCTCCCCGGGGCAGGTAGGAGCCCCCCACCCCACCCCCCAGTGCAGGTGAGGAAAGAGTGCATCAGAAGGAGGTGAAGAGAAGGCGCCCAGGAGGAAAAATGAGACCGGAAGCTGAGGGGAGGTGGGCCTGATCAGTAAGCTTAGTGGTAGGTGATGTGAGACGTTACAGTAAATAAAAGCCAAAAGTGGTGTTTGGTTTTACAGTATTTGCAAACCATATGCTTTCAACAGCCCACAGACTTCATCCATTTGGCTGATTCTGTGGGAGGAGCGGCCCTGGCTGAGGCAGAGATGACTAGCTTGGTCCTGGTCTAGTTACTATGCCTTGAAACACTCTGTGAGAATACAGTAATAAAGCTTTGCCAGCCTGTATCTGATGTCCATGTGGCACAGCCCTAGGAGAAGGGGGTACTCCCCACCTTGGGGTGGCAGGGGTGTTAGGCCTTGAGAGACAGAGCTCCTAAAAGCCCTGGCACGGGCATCCTGTTCTAGCAGGAGCCCTGGTGGGAGAAAGTAGGAGGAATTTTTATTGAGGTACCCTCATTAGCAGGGCTTTATTCAAAAGGGAACAGAAAGGTCACCCAAACCATGAAGGGAGACCAAGGAGAGATTTTGGCCACCACACCCTAGGTGCAACTTTGTGACATCTGAGCAGAGAACTTCCAGAGAAAAGCCAGTTCCTGTTGGACCAGTTAGGGTTTCCTCCCTAGTTGCTGGAAATTACTTCATTTCGAATATCCAGCAGCTACCAGGGCCCACTCAGCATTAGATGGTCTCAGGCTGATCTAAGGAAATACTTCTCAAACTCTCAAGTATCTGAGCGTTGTCTGGGGACCGTGTTAAGATGTGGGTTCTGACTCAACCTTACATCTCTAACAAGCTCCCAGGTGCTTTGATCAGCAAGGGCATCAGCCTCACAAATCTAATTGAATTCCTTTTCTGGGGATATTCAACCACTGCTCTTTGTTGCCAGCGAATAAGTCACTTTGGCTTTGGGACAGGCACAACTCATTACTGTCCTTATGACATCGTTCCTGTTTGGCGGCCGGTGATTTCTTTTTGCATCTTCATCAGGAATCAGAAATTTTCCAAGTGACAGGCATTTGGCTGGAGACTCAAACAGGAATTCCCTATTAGAAATCACTTTAACAGGAGCAGAAGCTGTGGAAAGTGCAGAAGCCTTCTCAGGAAATCCTGAAAGAGAAAAATCAATGTCCATCACTTTGGGCTCTGGGCAAGGCAGGGGGTGTCACTAGATCTCAGCTCACAGCCCACACAGGGGACAGACTGGCCTGGTCAAAATAATTGCATGACACAATTATTTTTGTCTAGTTTCAATGTGACTATAAGACAAAAGTGTGAGAAAAATCTACCACTGCAATTCTTTAAAACAAATTTATTTTTGTTATTGTTTTTCAAGTCCTTCCATTTCATCTCCCAGCCACGGCATCCTTCTGTCTCCCATAGCAACGCACTGTCCTCTGTGCTTGTTGCCTTGCATTTCTTCCTGTGCCTGGTACACTCTCCACTCAGACACCAAGGCGATCTTTGGACAGACAAACCCAAGCATATCACTTTTCTTCACAGGCACTTAACCTTGAACCTAAAACCCCAACCCCGTCCTGTGAGGTCTGGCCCCTTTGGGATCTTTCCTCTAACCTCCTCTTGCTTTCATACCCCTTCCCCACTGTTCTTCCTTCAGCCTTCAGATGGCTAAGAACCTTCCCGGGTGTTTTCATAATTGTGGGTCCCCCCAGGATACACATCCTATGCTTTCCAGCTGACTACTGTTCATATCTGGGTTCACATGTCACTTCTCATCACCACCATGTGAAATAAAATATCTCTTTACTTCTTGAGTCCCATGCTTTTCCTGAACACCATGCACACAGATGGGAGCACTAGATTGAGTGGTGTGACTGTTAGACTGTATGCTTCTTGGGGTGGGGATCGTGTTTTGTAGATGATTGTATGTTCATGGCACATGGGGAAGGCTGTCAGTCCATATGTGTCTAATGAATGTTATGTTCCTCCAAGGTAAAAACCTTCATCTTAGAGGGAAACTCAGGCATAAAATGAGAAGGGGGGGGGTGAAACAAGATGATCTAAGGAGAAGGTGAAACATTCTATCTGACAAGGAAACTCATTAAGACAGGAAGTAAACAACTCAAAATACCTTCAGGAAGTTCCTGAAACTGACTAGATTTAACTAGGCCCCTTTCTCCTCAGTAATATATAAGCAGCAAAGACAGTTGCGATGCTTAGAAGAGTCTCAAACAAAACAGCCTAGAATAAGCAAAGACCAGCCAAAAGCCTGAAAAAAAAAAAAAAAGAAGAGACCAGTTGAACTGCCTGGAAGAGACTCAGACCATTCAAGCCACCAGAAAAGACACTCTCCAACCTGCTGAGCTGCCTGAGGGCTGTGCAGTGAGCTCTCAGTTTCCGGTTCTTATGAGCTGTCACCCATGCTGGGGTAGGGTCGACTCTTGTAAGTTACCCCTACCCATGCCCCTGTAAGTAACCTCAGTAAACTCATTGCTTTAACACACTGGATGTTGGTGGTATCTTGTACTTTGGCCTATCACTGGTTCCCTGTCTGGATGAGTAGACATTTGTTCATGTTTTTCCGGGAATAGTCAGACAACAATGAGCAAGAAGTAGCTGCCCAATCTTGTCTATTCATTCACCCCAAGTGCCTGAAGCTTTCCAGACCTACAGGTGCCAACAAGGGGGTTTTCCATGTGACATTCATGTGGTTGAAGCTTTTACAACATCCCTCAGATTCTCCTCTGGGTACTTCTAGAGTCCTTGGTACTTACAAAGTCCTGGTCCATCTGCTCCTGTCCATTGCTCCACGAATCCTCCACTGACTATGTTCTGGATTGCCCCAATCACCTGTGCCTGCTGGTGAAATGGTCTGATCCTCCAGGCTATGGGATCAGCCCCAGGGATCCACATGGGCTGATGGCCCATGCCCAGTTCTAAAATTATACCACAGCTGGGCCCAGGGCCCCTCACTGTCTCCTATGAGCTGGTTGTGCTTCTTACCTGAGCCCTCTCTATTAGATGGAACAGGAATGCCAACCTTTCTCTTTCCATCTGTGTGCTCTCCCTCCTTGGTAAATATCGCTTCTTCAGATGAAGAGAACTGCCCCATGCTGCTTCATCTGTGCAGTAAATATCACATAGGGGCCAATGCATAGCACACAGTGCTATGTTGGAGCTTGGCCACGATTAGGTCATTAAATCAAGTATTTACATAGCACCTCTTCGAGGCCTGATAAAATCACCCCCAGGGTTCCTCACTCCCATCTTCCTGCTCTGTCCAATCCACAGCTCCACCACAGCCACCTCACTTTTCACTTTACTCCCAGTGGCTACACCGGTCTCTGCTCTGGCTCCCTTGCTTCCTATCCGACCTAAGCCTCCTCTGATCTAGCCTCCAATGGCTGCCAGACAGAGCTTATGAACATGTAAAGCAGATGACATTAGGCTCTTGTTCAGATCCTTCAGGAGCTCCCGTAGCTCTCAGTCTCAAGTCCTTAGCATTCCACCCAAGGCATTTGTCATCTGCCTGCTGCATATTTGTTCAGTCACGTCCCCAGCTTCCCTCTCCTGAGCCTTCTCAATCAGCCCCACTGTGGCCCCAGGATGAGTCATCCTGTCTCCAGCCTCTGACTTCCCAACGTTCTGTCCCTTTTGCTTGGAATGATTTTTTTTCCCCACTTTGCTGTTACTGTTTTTGCTTTTTAGACTAAAATGATGATAAATTAGTTCTGTGACTGTTCTGTTCAGCGTGGCGGCCACTCACCATGTGCAGCTATTAGATACTTAACTATTTACGTTGTTTTAAAGATTTATATGTGTATGTAAATGAGTGCTCTATTTGCATGTATGCCTGCATGACAGAAGAGAGCATCAGGTTCCATTACAGATGGTTGTGAGACACCATATGGTTGCTGGGAATTGAACTCAGGACCGCTGGAAGAGCAATCAGAGCTCTTAACTGCCAAGCCATCTCTCCAGCCCTGTTATTGCATTTTAAATTTTTTATTTAGTTGGTTTGTCTGAAAGAGCCTTGATTTAGATATGCAGCAGAGGATGACCTTGAAATTCTGATCCTCCATTTCTCAAGTGCTGAGATTATACCCATGTACCACCACACCCCGCTTACAACTGATACTTTAAAACAAGGAAATGCAGTAGACTTGCATGGTGAGTGGCTACCTTACCAGGACGCATGGGTCCAGATGCAGATTCTTAGTTCAGAATTCAAGTTACCCATTGCCATGGCAGATATGCATGTCCCTCCTTGAACTGCCGGGAGCCCCATCACTCTGCTTCTGTCCCAGTACTCAAAACACTGAGCTAGAGCAGATGATTGGTTGACCTGCCTCCACACCTAGATTGGATAGCTCAAGGCAAACAGATCACAGATCAGCAAGTGGTTGATACATGAATGCAGGCTCCGCTGGTGAGGGCTTAGCAAGCGGCTCCAAGAGAAAAGCACTGATTAGTGTTCTTTCCCAATTCTGTGATGTAGACTCTGCGTGTCAAAAGAACAGGAAGAAAGCCGCAGCCTTCAAGAAAACATTTGCCGAAGACAGCTTAGGGGAGGGAGAAAGCAGAAAAGGCAGTGCTATATCTTACAAATTTATACCAAGTATCTTATTTAAATTTTAATATTATAGTTATATATACTATGAAGGCTAAAGGGGGAACTGTGTGTCGGGGGCGGATGAGCAGCAGGAAGGGCAGAGAGGGAAAGGGGAGGAGTGTGGAAAAAGGAATAAGAATTCAGTGTAATGATATGTATGAATGAAGATGTCACAATAAAACTAAAATATTACTTTAAAAAAAAAGAGACAACTCTAGGCTGGGACTGAGGTTAAGTAGGTAGAGTGCTTGCCTAGCATGCATGAAGCCCTGGGTTCAAATCCCCAGTACCACATGAGCCAAGTGTGGTGATGCATGGCTGTAATCCTAGCCTTTGGGAAGTGGAGGCAGGAGGATGGGCCATTCAAAGTTCTCTTCAACTATGGTCAGTTAGAGACTAGACTAGGGTCATATGAGGCCCTCCCTTGAAGGAGAAAGAGACAGAGAGAAAGAGAGAGAGAGAGAGAGAGAGAGAGAGAGAGAGAGAGAGAGAGAGAGAGAGAGAAATCTATATGGCTTTACTACACAAACTTTATGAACAGGGAGCTCAGTGCAGAAACATAATTGCCACTTTTTAATATAATTCTAAAAAACATTTTATTTTTCTTATTTCTAATAAAAATTATTTTATTACAAATGTTTTGCCTCCACGTCTGTCCGTGTACCATGTGTGTGCTTGGTGTTCGTGGAAGTCAGAAAGAGGCACTGGGACTGGCATTCCAGGCTGTCTGTTGAGTCATCATGTGGGTGCTGGTAATCTGACCAGGGTCCTTGGGAAGAACAGTCAGTGTTCTTAACCACTGAGTAATCTCTCGGTTCTAGGGTTGTCACTTTTGAAACTTAATTAGAAGAAATCCATAGTTTAGATTTAAAAAAAAAAAAGTCAAAAGACCTGAACAGTCCTCACTGAGGACAAGGTACAAAAGGCAACAAGCATCCTTCCAAGATGCCTGAGATCATACACCATTAGGGAGTTACAGATTAAAACAGCAATGAGCTAGCACCACCCACCTATTAGAATGCCCGGATCCAAAACACTGCAGGCAGCAATTGCCGATAAAGATGTGAATTAGGGGGATACTTGGGCACTCAGTGCTCTAGGAATGCCACATGCAAGGCCACATTCAAAGACAGACCAGCTGCATCTAGTCAGGTGATCCAGTATCACCTTGCTGGTCATTTACCCAAAGGAGCTGAAAATTGTGAACGCAAAATTGACATTTTAGCCATTGTATTCAGAATTTTCGAAGTGAAAGTAAGCTCAAGGCCCTTTGGTAAGTAAAAGTGGGTGTGGCAAATACACACCATTCAGTGCTTTTCAAAGTGAGCTATTGCTAAGGGAGGAGCTCATACATGCAATCCCAGTCCTCAGGAGTGAGTTGCAGGCCAGATTGGACATCGTGAAACTCTGCTTTAAAACAAACAAACAAAATCACATGCATGTTACAGAGAGAAAAAAAACTTCTCTGAGTTGCAACCTACGGTCTGATTCCAGTCTTAACTCTTCTTTGAGAAGATAACACTATAAAGATCAGAGTCATAGCCAGGTATGGTGCTATATACATGTAATTCCAGAACTTGGGAGGCAGAAGAATCATGAATTCAAGGTTAGCTAGAGCTACGGAGTATGACTGTATCACAGAAACAAGTTTTCATTGTTGTTTTTTTGGAAAAAGGGTCTTGTGCATTATGGGTTGGTCTCCAACTTAGAGTGTAGTAGAGGAGGACTTGACTATCTGATCCTTCTGCATCCACCTCCCGTGTACTGGGATTGCAGGGCTTAGCTACTACATTCCATTTACAGGATGCTGGGCATAGAACTCAGGGTTTTGAACACACTGTGCAAGCCCTCCTCAAAATTAGGCACATATCATTCCCCCAAAACAGGGTTGTTGTTTGGTTTGGTTGGTTGGTTTTGGTAGTGTTTTTTTTGGGGGGGGTGGATTGTTTTGTTGTTGTTTCTTTGGTTTGGATTGGTTGGTTTGTTTGTTTGGATTTGGTTTTGGAGACAGGGTTTTTCTGTATAGCTTTGGCCATCTTGGAATGCACTCTGTAGACCAAGCTGGCCTCAAACTCAGAGATTCACCTGCCTCTGCTTCCTGAGCGCTGAGATTAAAGGTGCTTTTGTTTTGTTTTTTAATAAAATAAAATGATGTTGGAGGCAAGTGGATTGCTACAGGTCTGAGGCCAGCCTGGTGAGCTCTACATAGTGAGTTCAAGACCATCCAAAGCTACATGGAAAGACTAGGTCTTGAGACAAACAGCAGCAAAAGCTTTTCAAATGATAAAATAAGAATAAAAGGGTCAGTTTACTAAGGTCTCAGGGGGTGGAGGAATGACTGGACCAAACATGGGTACCGAACGTTTAGGACGGGTCAGCTACTCTGTGTGATACACAGAGTAGACACATGTCTGTTTCGTGAAACCGTGGAAACTACAGTGGCATGTGTGACCCCTGATGTAAGCTATGAACTTCAGGTGACAGTGCTTCAGTACAGACCCATCAATTACAGAAAACACACCACTCTGTCCCTGGCTGTTGGCATTACGCATACCCTCTGGGGAGTTCTGTATCTCCTATTTTGCTGTGAGCCTAAAATCACTGAAAAGAAAATTCTACTTAAAAGAATAATAAATAAATCACCCAACTGTCACCGTGTCTGATTTCCCTGAGCTTGCAGTGGGAAAGAGACATGTGTGGTCGGTTCTAGGGAACAAATGGAGACCCACTCCAGGATGACCTCATTCCTGTGCCAGTGGAGCGTCCTAGGCGTGGGAAGGTGTGGAAGGGAAGTCAGACCTGCAAGAAACCGGGCATGCAGCTGCAGGTAGATAATGGTTCCAGCCTGGAGATAAAAGACTGGGGAGTCAGCTGAATCTTATATTTATTCAGAAAGAAGCATGTTCAGTAATTTTTGTTTGGGGATATTTGTTTGTTTGTTTGTATGGAGACCTGCCTCAGGCATCTACTGAGACCCCCACTCAGCCTGAACCTGACATGTGCTCATGGAGCCTGGACTGGAAGTACCTTAAACACAGGCTGCCATGATCTACCTGAACAAGCAGTCTAAGAGTGGGCAATGCCTAGCTTGCTTGCTTCACAGGTACAAGAGTGCCATCCCCTGATCCCCTGAACATCAGCGCCATTTTCTCTCAGTGGCTGTTGGAATTCCCAATATGACACGTAGACATGGCAATCTCTGGGGAAGAAGAGCTCCTCCCCACCCTGCTCCAAGTTTAATTAGTGTAATAAACCTACCCAGAAGTTCTCAGCAGCCATCCTCCCAGATTCCACGGGCAAGACCAGATGCCACTCCTCAACCTGCCACATCCAAAAGAATGAGCCAATCATCACTGGCTTAGCCTTTAAGGGGAGATCCTATAGAAGGCAGAACCTGGGAGCCCCAGGTGGGGCCCTGCCCACAAGAAGGAGATGCAGGTGGGTGGGGTGGAGGATGACTGTCGAGATCAGGTATACGGGGGATATTAGAGGAAGAAACAGCTTGTTATGACCAGCAGGCCATCCCATAAACATCTCTTGGCATAATAAAGGCATGAGAAGGAGGGTGAGTGAATAACCCTCAGCTCCCCTGAAAATGAAATGTCTACACAGATGTCTATAGCTGTCCACCAGCCTTTCTTGATGGACTCCATCATTCACACTAAGCCATCAAGTCAATGGAGACGGGTCCTGTGCTATTCAAAAGACTTAGCACTACACATAGAGAGGAAGAGGCTCTGTGTCTGCTCTGTGGACAAGGCCCAGGTTAGCCTGGACCGTGCCATCATCCCAGCATCTTGCTGATCCTAATATGAAATTCCTTTACCTAGGTGCTCCCAGTTAGCCCTTTATGCAGGTCATCTGTGGCCATCCCATTTCTCTACATCTCAATTCCCTAGGGGAAGCAGCAAGTGGTGTCTCATTCCCCAGCTCTGACCTGGTTATGGGGAGTTGCTAGGAAACTGCTTCCCACGCTGGAGGAGGCTTAGTTACCATGGCAAGTCCAGATGGGTTGGGGGGGGGGTGTAGAGAAAAGGGAGGGGGTATGCACAGCAGCCTTGACTGTCCTCACTCTCTCCAGAGCTACTGGAGTTTAAAGAAGTGCTTTAATCTCTCTGAACCTCAGTTTCTTCACCCGTAAACAGAAGGAGTGCCTGGCTCTCTTCTTGCTCTAAACCCTTAGTGTGTGTAAACAGCATATGTTCAGTGAAGAACTGGTCCACAGACCCCTCTTAGGCAAGGTAAAACTCAGGATGGGTGCAGACAAGGAATGAAGTAAATGTATCTTTTTTTTTTAAGCAATAGAGGAATTAGTAAGTGCCTATTTCCAATGAAGACAAATAGAACTTGTGGAAATTCTGCCTTCTGTGGCAGAATTAACTTCTTGAATTTTTGTTTGTTGCTTATTTGTTTTGAGACAGGATCTCATCATGTAGCCCTGATTGGCTTGGAACTCTTCATGTAGACCAGGCTGCCCTCAAACTCAAAGACATCCACGCCTCTACCTCTCCTGTTCTGGGATTAAAAGAGTGAGCCACCAAGCTCTGCCAACTTCAAGGATTTATATTTATAAGACCTTGGGGCTCTCTAGCTCCATGTCTGACCTGGAGTTTGGTTCTTTTTCCTTCTTTCTTTATGTCTCTTTCTGTTTCTCTGCTTACTGGGTATGAAACTTAGGGCCTTATGCACACGAGGTCAGTGCTCTACCTCTGTACCACATCCTCAGCTGCCTTAGTCTTTTCTTTGTTTTGTCTTGTTGTTTGAGACAGGGCTTCTCTGTGTGGCCCTGGCTGCCCTGGAAATCACTTTGTAGAGCAGGCTGGCTTCGATCTCACAGAGATTCTCCTGCCCCGTCTCTAGAGTGCTAGGATTAAAGGCATGAGCCACCACCACACCGGCTGCTTCACTGATTCTTATGCTCACCCCAGGACAGCTTCCTCAGTTCCACATCAGTGTATCAGGGTGCCTGTCAGGCCTGTCTCATCAAGATATCCCATGGCACAGCCAATATTGCATGTTCTAGAGGGATCTACTGGTCCCTTTTTTCCCCACATCCAAAATGCTTTTTTCCATCATCTTCCTCTTCTCACAGTCACTGGACCAAAAAAAGAAAGAAAAAAAAGCTTCATCTGTCTTGTCCCCTTAGTCCCATCCATCCCTGATTCCACCCCCTTGCCACCATTGCCATTCTGCATTGTTTCAAGAGCTTCTCCACCAGCCTCTTGCTCCAATCCCCACCTCTGTGGCTTGTTCTGCTAGATAATGTTCCCATTATCCTTGCTCGGAGCTCCACTGTGAAAACACATTTCTTGCTTGTCTACCGGAGACTCCCCAGGTCCTCTGTCCTTACCTAGTTGTCACGTTCTCCCAAGTGTCTTTCCTGAACTGGGTTTGGTCCCTTCCTGTATAGGTACACTGTGTTAGTGCTCAGACTCAGGGGCTTGAAGGTCTGTGTCCCCAACAGCAAGGTGTAAGGTCCCTGATGGCCTCGGGGACCGGGATGTAGCTCGGCGCTAGAGTGCATGCCCACCTCAGTGAAAAGATGGAAGTGTCTTTTCAGCCATTCAGATGAAAATTGAGCCCGTGTATCTGTGTGTGGGTGGGTGGGGTACACATGCATATGTGCATTTATGAAGGCTGTGTTGTCAGAAATATGACATGGTGCACATTTTCAATCATTTTTTTATAGAAAACAAGAATGCTGAGCAGATGGCTCACATCTGTAATCTCAGTGCTTGGGAGAGAGAGGAAGAAGGGCGCCATGAGTTTAAGCCCAGCCAGACAAACAGAAATACAAAACAAAGAAAAAGAAAGGCAGCAAGCATTTGGAAGGCACAGACTAAATAAGGCCCTTCTTCCAACTGACAGAGGAGGAGCAGGATCAGAAAAGGACACGGTGCTGCCTTTCCATAACTCCCCAGCCTCTGCCCCTCTCCCAGCTCAGCTCCAGTCATCTCTTTACACAGGACCCTAACTGAGGTCTCACTAAAAGGAGATAAGTTATCAACCTGAGAGTCACCCCCTGGCCTTTGGGCTTCTTACCTGGGTACTGATGCTGGTTGGGCATGGGGTGGGGTGGGGGTTACCATGTGAATGTGTAAATTGCCGTAGAAAGTTCTTTCAGAGAGCACTGGCTGTTAGAGAACTCATAAGAAGAACTACCAGAGGCCTGGACATTTGGAAGGCTTTTCCAAGAAGGTGAACCTCAAGCTAGTTAGTTCAGTCAGTCAGTCAGTCAGTCAGTTAGTTAGTTAGTTAATTAGTTGGTTAGTTGTTTTGAGACAGGGTTTCTCTGTGAAGCTCTGGCTATCCTTGGAATTAAATTTCTAGACCAGGCTGGCCTCGAACTCAGAGATCTGCTTGCCTCTACCTCCCAAGTGCTGGGATTAAAGGTGTGAGCCACCACCACTCCCCAGCACCCACCCACCCCCAAAACCCTGCCCCCATCTCAAGCTAGTTCTTAAAGGGCTTAGAGACTTTGAAGATATGTGTTGGGGCATTCTAGAGGGAGCTGAAGGTGAGAACACAGAACATTCTGCCAAGCTCTGGGACAGACGGAATCCTGAAAGGGTATTGAACAGATGAATGTGTAAATCAATATAACTGTATTCTACACCATCTAGTGCCGTTCATGACATGCATGCATGTTTGTGCGTGTGTATGTGTGTGTGTGTGTGTGTGTGTGTGTGTGTGTGTGTGTGTGTGTGTGTGTGTATAAAGGTAAATTTGTGTGTTTGTAAGCACATGTGTTTGACTAGGTAAATTGTGTATCTCAGGCATGGGGAATGACAGAGAGATGGTCCAGAAAATTTTGTTTGACCTCATGGAAGCTCTTGCATTTGAGTTGCAAGCTGTTTGAATTCTGTTGGTGGTTGAGAGCTAGAAACAGACTGGCAGGATAGAAATGGTGCTTGGTAGTGATGAAGAGATGGCTTAGCAGTTAAGAGCACTTGCTGCTCTTTCCGAGGACCTGAGTTCAGTCTCCAGCACCCATGTCCAGTGGCTCACAACTGCCTGTAATGCTAGCTCCAGGGAATTTGATGCTCTCTTCTTTGATGCTCTCTTCTGGCCTACTCAGGTACCTACACATTCACACACACACACACACACACACACACACACACACACACACACACACAGAGAGAGAGAGAGAGAGAGAGAGACAGAGACAGAGACAGAGGTAATTCATTTTAAATGGTACTTGGAACTGGGTGTGGGAACAGTCATTCGTAATCCTACAACCTGGGAAACAAAGGCAGAAAGTTCACAAGTTCAAGACCAGCCTGGGTTACATAGTGAATCTTACCCCAGAGCAACAGCAGCAACAGCGGTGCTTAGGAGCAGAATTGAGGAGAGTCTGAGACAGACTCTGGCAACTTCACTGGGAAAAACAAAACAAAACAAAACAGAGTGTCTCCTTTTCTGAGATTAGGAGACCCTGGTTAGGAGGGAGGGAATCCTTAAGAGAAAGAGTCTTTTCTTCCCTCCTGTAGGCAGGAACACAAAACAGGCTCAGTGCAGAGCACTCTCATAAGCAGAGACCAGCCTTACCCCAGTCTGGCAGAGAGCCACTACAGTGGACCGTCTCCCCTCCCTGAAAGCTGGTGGCCACAGGGACATTTGGAGAGAATTTCTAAAACAGCTCTGATCCCAACTGTATCAGTTACTTATCTTGTCAGTATGACCAAACACCTGGTAAAAGCAACTTAAGGAAGGAGGGTTTAACTCTGACTCATAGCTCCAGGGTACAGTCCATCATGACAGGGAGGTCCATCATGGCGGCAGGAGAATGCGGCAGCTGGTCACAATACATTTATACTCAGGAGGCAAAGAGAAATGAATGCTTCTGTTTCTCTTTCTCCCTTTTCTTTTTCGTTTTGTTTTCTTTTCTTTCCTTTTTTCTTTTCTTCTCTTTCTTCCATCATTTCTTCCTTCCTTCCTTTCTTCTTTCTTTCTTTGTTTATTTCTAGTCTATGACAGCAGCCCATTGGATGGTGTCACACACATTCATGGTGGTTTTTCCCTTCTCAGTGAAACCTCTTTGAAAATGTCCTCACAGGCATACCTAGAGATGTGATTTCCTAGGTACAGTGAAGATTAAAAATCACCACACCAACTGAAGGAGCTATACCAGAATGATTACTTCCTGAGTGCTTGTTGATCCCTGTCCTGGTGACCTAGAACCTGGATGTCACATGCTAGAGGCCCCATAGGTTACGACCAGCGGAGTACACTCCGGAAGAAGGGTCAGGTGGAATGGTGAGGGTAGAGGCAGAGGTGACTTTAGGAAGCCTTGGGAGCTGACTAGGATGTAGATAAGCAGCTCTCAACCTGTGGGTCATGACCCCTTTGGGGGTTGCCTATCAAATATCCTGTACATTGGATATTTACCTCATGATTCATAACAGTGGCAGAATTATAGTTATAAGTAGAAATGAAGATAATTTTACGGTTGGGGGTCACCACAACATGCGGTAAGAAAGGGTTGCAGCATTAGGAAGATGGAGAACCGCTGGTGTTGATGGAGGTAAATAGAAAGGATGGTCACCTCCAGGTGGGGCGACCTGCTCAACACAATCAGAAGAGCAATACGTGGCAAGTCACCGCAAAGTTCAGGGGTCAAGCAAGAGTCATCCTGATGACCTGCCTCAACCCAACCTAGTCTCTAGAAGGAGGCCTGAAACTTAAGGGGGTGACAAGGGTAAGGTTGTCTAGGCAACAAAGTTCTTGATCTGGGTGGAGTGCTCTGTAAAATAATAGAGACCGAGGGGAAGTTACCAGTGACCCAGGATGGTGCTGTCTCTTTGAGAGTAATTCCTTCACTTGGCTGGTATCTGTTAAATCATCATTCACAGATACTAGGTAAAGCATGCTGAGGGAGAATGCATTCACAGAGGAAGCAAGGATAAATACTGGGATAGAGGGACTGGGCTGAACTTTAAACAGACTGTGAAGGTGAGCACCTATAGAAAATAACTAGTATATGGGGGTGGGTGGGTACAAAAACAGTGAAGGGGTATGTGTGTAGGGTGAGGGTGTCCTGGAGAAAACCAGCCTGACAGGATGACTGGTAAATGCAGACCAAGGTCATCACCAGATGATTGGTGAAAGGTAATGAGATATCTGGTATGTGGGATTCTGGTTGCATGGGTTTATGTATACCTATACACATAAAAGGTCATTCCCCCCCCCCAAATGGATAGCCAAAAGTTTTAGGGGCAGGTGAGAGGTCTACATGTATTTGTTCCTTGGAGCTGCAGAGAGGGTGAGGGAACAAGGTTACTCCACTGTGGTCCCGGGATCTGTGTTCCTCCAGATGCAAAAGAACCTCTTCCCCTCACTCTCTCACCTTCTCTGGGAACAGTAGCAAGGAAAAAAATTTTTTTACCAAGGTGTGAGTGAGTCCCCAAAGTTTTATAACAGGCGTTCGTGACACAAATTGCTACAGAGGAAAAAAGTCACCCCTGGGAAACTTATCTAAGAATATATCATGAGATGGGTTATTTTGGGACTCAAATTACACAGGAGGGCCTAGGAAAATAGACATGCATGGGGCTGAACACAGCTACAATTAATGTTAACTATAAGGTGTCATATCTTTACAAAATGCAGAAGGCGCAGCCTGCATCGGGTGCTGTGGAGGGCGAGAGGAAGGTGACTTGGAGCCAAGTATCTAGGGGGAGGGGGTAGTCCTCCAGAGGAAGGAGGAGGGAGACAGCAGGAAGGGACTTGTTAGGGGAGGCTGTACAGTTCTCAGAAGGCAGCAGTCACCTTGGTCAAGGTGGCCTGTGGAGTTGGAAATGCCAGCAAGGTGGATCCCACCTACCTCAGGGAAACTCCAGACTCAGAACTAGAGGGACCAATAAAGTATCAGGGGTTTTCCCAGGACGTCCCTGGGTCTAGGGGGACCCAAATTATATAGCTATTAAGATTACTATACGCTGGGCAGTGGTGGTGCACGCCTGTAATCCCAGCACTTGGGAGACAGAGGCAGAGGCAGACGAATTTCTGAGTTCGAGGCCAGCCTGGTCTACAGAGTGAGTTCCAGGACAGCCAGGGCTATACAGAGAAATCCTGTCTCAAAAAAACCAGAAAGGAAAAAAAAGATTACTACAGATAACTAAAGGAAATCAGGGTGTTTATTTGTTTTCTTTTATCTATACAGTAATCTACAGCATTTAACTACAGGGTACAGTGAAGGTCTGGGGGTGAAGCCATATGACTAAGTGTCCCAACATATTCAGTTGGCAGCATTGACCTCAAAGGGGACATCTCACTTCCAAAAGCCTCAGTTTATCCACCTGTAGCATCTCACTACAATCCCTTTCAGAGCCAACTTTAATGGACTCAGGGAGAGGAGGCCAGATGCTATTTCATAATTGTACATTCTGCTTCCCTACACGCAGCCCCTCTGCCACTACGCCCCCTCACCACCTGCCTTATGAAGATCAGGGCTGGGGATAGAACTCAGGGCCTCACACACGCTAGGCAAGTGATCTACACTGAGCTACAACCCCAGCTTCTTGTGACTGTGAATATTTACCGTCTGAATCACATACAGGAGGCACCAGAGAAGCCACCCATGACGTCCCAATCTTCTTTCTTATTCCTAGTGGCAAGCATGTTGCCTGGTACTTATTAACCTCTCAAAAATGTCAAGCATATACGTACGTCTCTGGTATGTAAATGTGAGCGTTACTAAATAACCAGTGTGTTTCCCATCAGATGTAGAAAGGTCTTTTCCAATGTGAGCTGTTTCTAAAATATTCTAACCTTCTGTCCAAACCCAAGTCCTGTCACATAATATTTTGTGACCTTTGAATTGGAGGCCTGGGATGAGCTTGGTGAGGCTCATAGCTGCTGCCCTGTTCCACAGGGCCTGATACTCAGTCAGGGTCAATAAAGAGTTGGAGAGCTGATGGACTGACCAATTCAGTTACTAAATAGGCCCAGATTCAGAGCTTTGAATTGGTCTGCCCTAACACCTATCCCATCTACAAACTGAATGAATGAAGGAAACTGAATGTTTCAAACTGAATGAAACTAAGTGAATGAAGGGACTGATCCAAAGCTTCAGGACCCAGGACAAGAACAGGATACCCAAGGGGAGTCCCAGTGAGGATCCAGTATTGACAGTATAGCAGAAGCCAGACGCCTCAAACCACCCCAAGGACTCATGAACATTTGCAGGTGAAGATGTGTGGTCCAAAGGGTGCACTGAGGGACATACTGTGACACACTACAGCTTCCATTTCAAGATTTTATTTTTATTCTTTTTTTTTTGAAAGGGAGTTGGGGAGGTTGCAAGGGTGTAGGGCCAATGTGAAGGGACTGGGAGATGAGCAGGATTGGGGTGCATGATGTGAAATTCACAAAGAACCAATAAAAAGGAAAAAAGAAAGAGCTGGTAATTAGAAGCACAATGCTAAGCTCTTAGCAAGTGCCTACTGAAGGGGTAAACTGCCAGACAAAGCAAACACTTTTTCTACTCTCCTTTTCTCAAATCTTCAACTAAGCAGCCTTGGAAGTGAGCCAGTCTAGCTCTGAGCTCTGGCTCCTCCTTACTAGGTGGATGAGCTAAAGTGAGCTCTAAACTTCTCTGTGTTCCCTTAACTAGCATGGAGAACAAGGATGGGAGATTTTCCAATGGGATTTACAGTTCATTTGAAGAAAACATCAAATGCTTAGCATGGTGCCTGGCATAGCCATTGCCGTATTGTTAACAGTCCTATCAGTCTCTGGACCCTCAGTGGCTTCACTGTAGCAGCTATAGCATAGAGACTACTAAGGTCGGGTCCCAGACAGAGGTGGCTTACCTGTAACCCACCCAATCAGTTTGGAGGCCGAGTCAAGAGGATCTTGGGTTCAAGACCAGCTAGGGTCACATAGCAAAGCCCTGACTCAAATCAATCAATAAACAAAGCTGAGGTCTCTATAGTTTGTTCCTCTCTATCTACTCTCCTCTTCCCAGGCTCTCACATGAACTTCCCTGACCAGTTACTGTGCACCCCAGACCTTCTGCAAAGCACTGCCTGCATTTCCACTAACTTGCTTGCCTTCTCTAAGAATCTTTCCCACTAGGACTTCTTCTTGCCTGTATTTAACTGGTGGTGAGACCAAGGCTCAGCAAGGAGAACTCACTTTCCCAGGGCTATCAGGAAAGCTGAATTCCATTCCTATTCTTATTCATTCACCCCTGAAACTCAAACCACAAGAAATTCTGCCTGTCCATCAGCCTGGGACTTCTTAGAAATACAGAACCTCAGGCCTCATCCAAGATGTACTGAATCCAAACCTTTTAACCAGACGATTAGGTGATTGTCGGGCACTCTAAAGTCTTGGAGCATCACTATAAATCACTTTCTACCAGTAAAAGTTCTAATTTCATCAAATATGTGATCTTGTTTAATCCCTAGGTCAAGAAAGGTCAGTGTCATTACCCTGTTGTTCCAGTGCAGAGCAGGCCTCTCATCAATGCTGCTGGACTTTTTAACAATTGCTGTTTCTCTTCCAACATGCCCCATAACTGTAACACTAAGTTTCCTGGTCCTCCTTTTACCTCTGAACTGTATTTTGTATTTCTTTCTGCCCCTTGCTTTTTGTCATCATAGACTTGTATAAGTCTTATCAGTAACAACCATTCCACAGTCTTGAAACTTCTTCCACCACATGCTGGAGAGATGGCTCAGTGGGTAAGAGCACTGATTGTTCATCCAGAGATATGAATCTAACCCCCACATGGCAGCTCACAACTGTCTATAACTCCAGTCATATGGTCCAATACATTCTCCTGGCCTTCAAGGGCTCTGCCTGTACATGGTGCACATACACACATGGCACATATATGGTATACATACACAATTGGTACACACGGTACAAAACACCCATACCCACAAACTAATAAAATAATTTAAAAACGATTTTAAAGAAATTTCCTGTGACAAATACGTTAATCAGTCCATTGCTTTAAAATTTAGGATCATGCAAGTTCTTAGGACATGGGCAGAAGGTAGCCAGACTCTCTATAGCTCACTGCTAATGTTGTTCCCATCTGAAATCTCTTGAGCCAACTCTGCCATCTCTATTACTATCCACCCTGCTTCCTTCTAGGATCCTATGAGAACAGACCACTAAACTATGCTTACAGCATTCAACTGCTATTCTTGTCCAAAGTTCCAGAGTCTTCCACATTTCTCCAACATGGCCAGGTTCTTTCCAGCAACAACCCACTCTAAGTACCAACTTCTATATTCGTTATTTTTCTGGGGTTTTTTTTTTTGTTTTGTTTGTCTACAAATTGCCACGATAAAGGCAACTTATAGAAGAAAGGGTTTATTTGGGCTTACCAGTCCAGAGGGATAAGAATCCATTGTGGCAGAGACCCGTGGCAGCACGTAGGAGGCCTGACAGCCAAATCAGGAAGCTGAGAGACCACATCTCAGCCACAACCTCAAAGCAGGGAGGGCCATCTGGAAGTAGGGAGAGGCTGTGAGTTCTCAAAGCCCACCTCCAGTAATATACATCCTCCAGCTAGGCTCTGTGTGGTAGTTAGAATGAGATGTCCCCACAGCCTTGGGCGTTTTGAAGGCTTGGTTCCTAGTTTGTGGTGCTGTTGGAGACTTAGGAGGTGCGGCCTTGCTGGAGAAGGTATGGCCTTGCTGGAGGAGGTGTGTCATGGGGGGCAGGTTCTGAAAATTTAAAGACTAGCTTTATTTCTAGCTTGATCTTTGTATCATGCTTTCAGTTAAAGATGAGCCCTCAGCTTCCCGTTCCTGTTGCCAAGCCTTTGCTCTGCCATCATGGACACTAGCCCTCTGAAACCGCAATTTCAAACAAACTCTTCTGTAAGTTATTTTGGTCATGGTGTTTTATTACAGCAAAATAGAAATAGAAAACAACACTATATCACACCTTCTAAAGGTTTCATAACCTCCCCAAACAGTGCCACCAATTGAGGACCAAGTGTTTGAATACACATATCGGGGACATTTCTTAGTCAAACAGCCCCAGTAGTCCAATGTTTGCCTTCAGTTCATAGCAGTCCTCCTGCCTCAGCACCTCAAGTGCTAAGAATACAGGTATAAGCCACCATGCCCAGATCCTTGGTTCATTCTCTTAGGAAATATACACTGAACTTGGAAGGATGACACATGCCTGGGATCCTAATATCTGGGAGGTGGAAGCAGGAGGATCAGGAATGCAAGGCAAGTCTCCTCTACTTACAATGTGTTTGAGATCCTGGGCTGAGACTCTCTCTCAAAAGATAAAATAAAATAAAATGCTGAGCATGAATTGTGCTAGGTGTGCAGTAAGCACCAAGTAAGTGCTCATTAAATCAGTTTCCCCTCTAAGCATATGATTGCCTTTTGTGGCAGTAAGTGGTTTCTTTTTTTTTTTTTTTTGAAATAGGGTCTTGTCACATTGCCCGGGATGGCTTCTAATTCACCATCCTCCTATCTCAGCTTCTCTGGGGCTGGGTGACAGGTGTGTGGCATCTGGCTTGCCCACAGTTACTAAAGCACACTCATTTACTACACTCATGCTGTCCTCCTCAGCTGTATTAGCCCTGACTGTCTCTCCCTCCCCTTTACTGCTTCAAGCTCCTCTGTATTCCCTAAGCAGAGAGCCTGGCATCTCACAGGGCCTCCAGAACTAGCAAACACTCTCCTAACTAATAGTAGACTATGCCTACAGAACTTTTAGAGTAGAGTGTTCCCAGGGGTGAAACCTTCTGATTCTCATGAGTGGTGAAGAACATCTGAGGGGACTGGTACCTTTGCTGCTACTCACTGTCCCCAATGCCAGCAGTGACTATTGTCACAAATCCTGCAATTTATATTTTTATTAATTTTTAAAACTTTTATGTGTATGGATGTTTTGTTTGCATTTATGTCTGTGTACCATATGTATGCCAAGTGCCTGCAGAGGACAGAAGAGAGTGTCAGAGATGCTCTGGGACTTGAGTTATCAATGGTTGTGTGCCAACATGTAGGGCCAGGTCCTCTGGGCAAGCATCCAGTGCTCTTAACCATCTCTCCAGACCATCAATGGGGCTATGGGGTATAGATCAATGAAAGAGCACTTTCCTAATTTGTCAAAACCCTGAGTTTTATAAGGGATAAGGAAGGGAGAAGGAGAGAGAGAGAGAGAGAGAGAGAGAGAGAGAGAGAGAGAGAGCAAACTCTAGAAATGCCCATTGACTCCTTCATACACACCCCCAATAACCCCCAATAACCTCTGTTTCTTCATAAGAACAAGCAAAGGAGGCCTCATGTAGGGAAAGGACCTCCTTCACCGCAGAGAGTGTAGCAGTTCCTCCGTTTAGCCTCTCCTTTCTCGGGAGATATAGAAAAGCATTTATTTCTAAGCCTCAATTTCCTCGTTTGTGAAATGAGGGGGTTGGACTCATTTCTAAAGCTCCTTCCAGCTCCAAGTCGCTGTGCTACGAAATGAGAGAAATGTGAACCTTTGGTTGCTATGATCTGAAAATATTTTGAATGTGGAGAATCAAAATTGTACAGCAGCACACGAACAAAATAATATGTTAATGACTAAGAAGATTGTATCTAATCCAATGGGAAACAGCAGATCCTCTGGTGGTGGTGGTGGTGGTGTGCACGCGCGTGTCTGTGCTCAGCTTCCTTCCTTGGGCTCAAACATGTATTTTGAATCGCTAATATAGTAATCAGGCCTCTGGCAGCCCAAACACACGCACACACCACTTCAAATTAAAATGAGGGGCAAATTCACTGCCGCCTGCTTACATCTTTTCTATTTGGGTGATTCTTTTAGAGAAAAAAATTTTGTAGTGACGGTGTTGAATTGACAGCCCCTGGAGGCCTCTGATCTCAGAACTGGGACGCGTGGGCGGGAGAACTAGGGATTTCATTAGCATCATTGCTTTCCCACACCGACTGCCCCCTACACAGTCCGCACGCTCTAGCCCAACAGCACACACACTTGGACCCTGAAGGCCGGAGGGGGTCTGGATGCTACTAAACCCTGCAGGCGTCCGGACTAAAACACGTGCTCTGGGTCCTGCCTGCGGGAAGATGAGGCTGGACCCGTGGTGCTGAGTCCGGAGGGTGCTGGATGCGTAAAGGGTCAGGTCGCCGACCTTCCCTGCACCGATGGGTCGCAGCTGGGAGGCGGGTGTCACTCAAAGGCCGCACGTGCCTCTGACTACAGCCCGGCCCCAAGTTCACTTTCACGCCGGGGTTCCGCACCCTAGCCGGGCTAGGCAGGCCAGAGACGCACGGCGTCGGCTGGGCAGCCGCTGAGTTCCCCGCAAGCCCTGCAGAGGCCACGGTCCCTCTCCGCCCGACGGCCGCGCCCACACCGGGGCCCGCGCCGATTGGCCGGCTGGCGATCGCTGGGCGGGCCGAGGCGGACCTCGCGGCCAGGTGAGGCGCCCCGCCCCTCGAGCGCTCCAGGTGCAGCGGTGGGGAAGGCAGGGTCCGAGCCCGGGGCCCGGGACAGGGCTAGGGCGCCATGGCCGAGTCCCAGCTGAGCTGCCTGGACGAGGCGCACGTGAACGAGAGGGTGACCGAGGCACATGCCGCCTTCTATTACTGCGAGAGGCGGCGGGCCGTGCTGGAGGCGCTGCTGGATGGAGGCGAGCAGGCCTACCGCGAAAGTGTCAAGAAGGAGCGGCTGCGGGACTTCCTCTCCAGCCAGGAGCGCCAGGCCTTCCGCGCCGCCTGGAGCCCCTACGAGGAGGCGGTCTCCAACACCCGTGCCAAGGCCAAGGCCAAGACCAAGGCCCCGGCCGAGCCCGCTGAGTCCCTGGCCTACTGGCCAGACCGCTCGGACACCGAAGTGCCCCCACTGGACCTGGGGTGGACGGACTCCAGCTTCTACCGCGGTGTGAGCCGAGTCACGCTCTTCACCCATCCGCCCAAAGAAGAGAAGGCACCGCACCTGAAGCAGGTGGTCAGGCAGATGATCCAGCAGGCCCAGAAGGTAGGCCTCGGCCCCAATCCTGCACCAGTGGGACCCCCCACCCCAACCTGGTCTCACTTGCGGGCCACCCTCACCATCCTCTGGGAAATGAACCCCAGCTGGCCCTCACCTTGTGGAGCTGTGGTGAAACCTTTTGAGAGATGGATGTGAATGTTTGTGGCAAAGCACTGGTCTTTCTTACTACAGCGTCCAGGTGCGCTAGCTTTGTGTTGGTACACCTCTGTCACATCTTCCTTGGGCAGTGTGATGGTTGTGAGGCCCTTTGCTAAACTAGCCACTCAAAGGGCTTGATCATGACCTATGACCAGGGATTTATTTACAAGGTGTATCCTCAGCCGTTTCCCTATTTGATCTTCACAACCTCATGAAGCAGGTGGTTGGTAAGGACCTCCCTTCCCCTCCATGCCAGGTGAGCTTAGGAGCCTCTCTCCCCAAAACAACCTAGCTTTCCCATTATCATCTTCTCCTGGGCTCGTTACTAGAGCCCAAGCAGGCTCAAATGAATGAGGGAAGCTGTTTTGAGCTCTAGCAGTGGCTTGGCCCAGTGTTGGGTGCTCCCACAAGGCACTGGACTCCCGCTCAGGAAGAGGCTCCTACTTAGACCATCTGCTCTGCTTGGGTGTTGAAAGAAGATGTTTCCAAGGAGCCTGGTTAGAATACCAGTTAGACAGCTGGCTGTGGGGTAGGTGAAAGACTAATCTTTTCCTCTGTGCCCTTGGGTACTTTCCAGGTAAAATGTGGGCTATTGCATTAAATCTGAACTTCAAATAGGTCTTCTGTATCAGTTTATACCGAATAAACTGCTTGGGGCGCATTGATGCTAAAAGTGACTTTCCATTTACCTAAATTCAGATTTTATGGGACAGCTCTTATTTTACCTTCTAAGCACTGAGAGGTGATAGACAGACTTTTATCATAGGCATGTATTGTGTTTGGGGTGTCCTGGCACATATGGATGTCAAAGGACATCCTTGGAGAGTCTGTTCCCTCCTGCCACCATGTATGTGGGTTCTAGAAGTTGAATGCAGGTAGTCAGGGTTGAGGGCAAGTATCCCCACCCCCAGGTATTTAGTCAACTCGCCACTAGGATTTATTAAGCAACGTCAATAGCCTTTGCTGTCCAGATCAGAATATGCAACTAGAGGCTTGGGTCCACTGTTCTTACTCAACTTCGTGAGTGTAATTACAGTCTTTATCCTGGAGGCCAAACAGAAAAGATGCTAGGAAGGACAGTGAGGGCCTCTTCTTCCTGGGAGGCGTGGTCTAGGCTGTGGGCTAGATGCTTGCCAGAGAAGTTAGCTGTCCTTTCTTCCACTTTCCCTCTAGATAATTGTTCCTTGTGTGACTAAGCTTTCTTTGTGTACTACACTGTGCTAAAGAAAAAGGCAAGGCTGAATACACACACACACACACACACACACACACACACACAGAGGAAAAGGAAGTGGGTGGCAAGTAGCTGGAGTCAAGAGTCAGGACTGATGATGTAATATTCACTAAACTAATTTATTTAGTGCTTGTGACATGTCACCCACTGTGTTTTTGGTCATTTGCCTTCAAAAATTGACATTGTGTGTGTGTGTGTGTGTGTGTGTGTGTGTGTGTAGAGGTAGGTAGGTCAGGGGATAACTTGTGGGAATCCATCTCTCCTTTCTCTTAGTGGGAGGTGAGTTGTAGGTGTGGAATGGCAGATTACAAACAACCTGGGGTGGGCAGTCTCTCAGTGGAGTACTGAGCAGGAAATAAGAGAGTTCCTTCCTTCAAAATGCAAGCAGTTTGATTGTTGGGAGCTGAGCCTTGTGTCCAGTGCCCTCTTTTGTAGAAAGGAAACCGAGGCCCAGAGCAAACTCAGGTTGTCAGGTTCAGCAGCAAAACCTTCCTTGCCTAAGCACTGTCTCACGATCTGGGTAAGACAGATGTTTTCCTTATATTTGGAGAAAAAACAAACAACAAAATGCAGGAGAGTTAAGTTACTGGGACAGTTAAGTTACTGGGACAGTTAAGTTACTTGCCTAACTTAGCAAACAGCAGAGCCAGAATCCAAACGCCGAAGCCCTTGCCCTGAACCCCTGCACCACCCTCACCTGCTGGTCTTTGTCATGGTGTGGTGGGATTCTGCGTGGAGTTTGAGTGGATCTAGTGCAGTCAGCAAGCTGTGGTATCCATCCTGTACCCCAGTTAGAAGGCAGACACCAGGCCCTGCTCCGCAGTGCCTTCCCTGACCTGTGTGGTGGGGTTTTCTTAACTCTTTACATAAATGTTTAACAGAATATTGTGCCATTGTGAGCCAGTACTGTATGTGCAGATTGACCTGATAACATATTTCCAGAAAGTCTACAGTGTGCCAGGCACTAGCCATAAAGATCCAAGCTGTGAACTTTGCCCTTTAAGAATTTGTGTAATTGCTGAGGCATCTGCTAGAAGGAGAAGGGAGTTTTGAGGCTGTACCTGGGAGTCTGACTGCCTGTGGCAGGTGGGTTGCAGGTTTGGAGGGAAGACTGAGAAAAAAACTGGGTGGGCAGTCTCTCCATTAGGCAGATCAGGAAGTGGGAAATTGCTCTAGCTTCAAAATGCAAAACAGTTTGATTGGAGGGAGCCAAGGACTTTGTGAGGCGTGCTGGGGGTGTGTACAGGTGAAGAAACTGAGGCACGGAGCAGGAAGGAAGTTTGCTTAAAGGTCACCTGTGTAGTTATAGGAAAACCCAGATCTCTACCCTACCCTCCAAAGGCAGCACATCCTGGCCACTACCTGGCCCTGCCCCTTGCTCACCCAACTGGCAAGCATATTTCCTTGGCAATCAAATCACCCTGAGGGAGGGAGTTTCCCTTGTTTCCAGGGAGTGTCTAGCAGCTTCAAGGCTGGGTTAGACTGAGAGATGATGGTTTGTGTGCTGAGATCTCACGGCCTTGGAGGGAAGGCAGGCCACTTGGGTGCTAGGGATTCTGGATTTTATTTCATTTAATCCTCAGAATAATCTTATAAGATGCTATTATTTTTGTTCCCAAAAGAAAGATAAGAAAGAGGGAGTTGCTGTGACTTGGCCACACAAGGAACTCTTCCACTCCAGGAAAGAAAAAGGGAAACGGAAAAAGGAGCCTAAGAGGGACACTTTGAAAACAATTTTGCCTTTAATCCATCACTTGGGAGGCAGAGACAGGTGGATTTGAGGCCAGTCTGGTCTACTGAGTGAGTTGCAGGACAGCCAGGGCTACACAGAGAAACCCTGTCTCAAAAAAAAAAAAAACCCACAAAATTGGTCTGGGGAGGCAGGTCCAGGTGTGAAGCCAGTGAGGGCATGGGTCAGTGTGGAGGTGGAGAAAAGCCTCTGAGGAATTAAGCTTTAACTAGCCAGTCTCTGGACCTCTGCAAATGGCAGAAAAGCTTTCCTAAGCTGTGCTGGTACCCAACATTCAAAGATCCATCTGTGTTTGCTTGTGGGCTGGTTTCTGTTGTTTTTCCACCTTGAGAGATCTGCTTATTCTAGCATCATTAATGATTTCCCTTGTCTACTTAAACTCTAAGCCTTTTAGAAATGCTGGCCTGTGCCATGCTAACAAGGAAGACCAGGGCAAGCTGCTTGGGCAGCTCTGACACTCAGAACTGCCAGGGAGTATCCTGCACTAAGACCCCTTGGGAAACTGGGAAGCCAGAGTCAGAGGCACAAACAATCCCAATCCGCTGTACTGGCCACTTGGAGGCCTTGCAGCCCTTGATCATGAGGTCTCCTGTGTGCTAAACATGCATTAGTGGAAAAGAGGTAGACGAGATTTGCCCCTGCTCTTAAATAGCAATAGTCTGCTAATCCATCCTTATAATTCAGTATGACAAATGCTTGAGAGAAGGTGTGGTGGGAGAGGCACTAGTCCCACCCCTATGCCAGGTTAGCAAAGGCTCTTTGAAGCTGTGCCTGTCCTTACGACCAGTGGCATCCGTTTGGCTCCTGACTCCTATATTTCCTGGTCCCACATTCTAAATACATCAGCTTCCCACTACTCCATGAACTGCTTGATTTCCTTGGTTCTGTAAGGCAGGCATCATTCTCATGTCACAGAGGAACCCGAAGGTACAAAAGAATGAAGTAGACTAAGGCTGAGGAGAATTGGAGAGAGGCTCCAGGTATGTGAGCACAAGGTATGGGAGATAAAGCAGCTTTGGCCAGACGGGCGTTGGGAGGCAAGGGTGAGCAGCTGGGATGTAGTGCCCAAGGAATATAGCAAAGTCTTGGCCGTGTCACCAAGAGACCTGGTTTTGCAGGTGACGGGCTCTTCTTCTCCCTTGGCCATCAGTCTCCAGTCATACTCAGCAAATGGTACCAAGCTGAGTGCCTTCTCTGCACCAGGTTCTGTGATAGCGATTGACATACAGAGGAGATGTTGTCACTTTCTGGGGGTGGGGGTGAGGGGAAGGCAGGGAGATGACTGTGGTTAAAGTACTTACCAGGCAAGCATGAGAACCAGAGTTCAGATTCCCAGGACCCATGTGAATGCGGGTGACTGTAGTGGCTTACATATACATTTCAATCAAAGAAGGTAGAGACAGGTGACCCCAGAACAAGCTGGTTAGCAAGACTAGCATTTGACATGCTCTGAATTCATTTGAGAGACCTTGCCTCAAAGAATAAAGTGGAAGAGCTGTCAAGGATGATTCCCAGCATCCACATGTATGTGCACTTATACATATGTGTGCTAATATACATGCACACCACATATGTGTGAAAACTGAAAAAGGAAAAAAGACTTCCATTCTAAGATTTACATAGATTCTAGAGTTGGATAAGACGCTCACTTACACTGTACTCATCGCTGGTCCTATTTATTTCTAGCTCCCCTTGTCTCATCCTTCTCCCTTTCTACCTCAGTAGGGAGCTGCTCCCCACCACACACTTTTCAAAACAACTGGGTCTCTCTATGTAGCCCAGGTTGTACTACTACATAGTACAGGCTGACCCCAAACCTGCAGTGATCCTTCCATATCGGCCTCCTAAGTATAGGCATGTGCCACCATGCCCCAGCCTGAGCTGCTCTTAGAAGCTAATTTAAGTGCACAGAGCCAAAGGCAGTCTCTCTGAGCAGCCCAGGGGTCTGCACTTCATACATACTGTCCCCTCTCTCAATTCCTCTGCCCTTCCACAAGTAACTTTTCACCATGGGTTGATCTCACACACTTGGGCAGTTCTGGGGTCCTTGTCCCATGAGGGCTGATGGGGAGTGGCCCTGCTACAGTACCAGTTCTAGTTCCACAACCCTTGGTTCTTGCCCTGGCTTGTCTCGGCTTCCCCTGAAATCTCTAGGCACGTTGGCTGTGGAGTTTTAAGTCTGTCTTTGTGCTCAGTCATTGTTTTGGGGAGCTGGCATCTCTGAGTAATGGAGCCCCAACTTCCATGACAGTGACAGAATCCAGGCTTTGGAGTCGAAGGATCTTATCTTCTGTCTTAATCCAGCTATCCTCCTGGGAGCTGGGCTCCTTAGACAAATCTCTTTCCACTTGAGTCTGCTAACCAATAAAATAGATGGGACAATGTCTAGGTTTCTAGTTACTTTAGAAAAGGAGGAGTTGTCTGTGGAAGCTAAGCTTACCAGCAACAGAAATGTTAATTGTCCTGATAAACAGCTGCTTCTTTCTGTGAGCAAGAGAGGGGAAAGGCACTGAGAGTTGCAAGACTCAGGGCCTGAGGTTCTGGGGAGATGCATTTTCTGTTTCTGTATAGAAACTCAGCACCGGCTACTCAATCTCCCTTTTAGTGTATCCATTGGCCTTGCTTTGGTGAGGTAGAGGGAGTTGGCTGTCAGCCTGTGGCGCCCAAACCCTTAGGCTGGAATCCCTTTGGACTCTGCTATGAGTAGGGAGTAAAGAGACAGAAAAGCGTGGGAATACCCACCCACCCCCCCTAAACTGGGAAGAGACGGTGTACTGAGGTAGTTAGTCCCAGGAAGGGCCTGACCACTGCATGGGCTCAGCCAGAGTCTAGTAACAGTCCCCAGACCCTGTGACTATAGAGACCTACAGCTTCCAGGGAGAGGAGTCACCAGCCAGGAGTGAACTAGGCTGCTAAGCTGATTGTAGTTTGGTCCATTTGTCTTTGGGGAGAGTGGGATAGCCTCTTAGAAAACTTACACTATGGGTTCCTGAAATTCTGACAGAAGTGTGTACTCTTCTGCTAGTCCCAGAATAGAACATAGGAAATGGGGCATTAGTAAGCATATTCATGACCTCTGAGATTCCTGGTTGTAAAGCAGGGTCTGTTGGGCAGAGATCTCAGATGATCCAAGCCATCACCAAAGAAAGGCACCTGATGCTGAAAGCCAGGATTGGGAGCATCCTCCTCCTCTCTCACTCTGTCTCTTTTACTTGCTTGTTCCAGGGCAAATTGCTTAACTTAGCTGGGCCTTTATTTCTACATCCTTAACATGGGGGTGATTTTTGCTGTGTTGTTTACAAGATTGTACTAAGAATTACCAAGGACTGTGTCTTGAGAAGACTGAGTGATACAGGCGGACAAAAGGATTTCTGTGAGGCAAGGTTAAAAGTGTTGAGAAAGGAGAGGACCTGTTTCCTTTAACTAATCCTGAGGCTGAAATCCCACCCAGATGTGTCCTCGGGCAAGTGTACATTATTCTTGGGAATTGTACTTTGGAACCATCTCTTCCTTCTGAAATTTCCAGAAACGTTCAAAATGTATTTGTCATCAGTATGCTTTGCCAGGCCGATCCTGGAAGCTTGTAAACTGGCTTTGGAGACAGACAAGTCCATGGCTGTTAGCTGCCCTGATCTGGGCTGAGTCAGGGAGAGAAGGCAGTGTTGGGGCAGGTAACACAGGCATAGGGGGTGTGGGTAGATCCTCCTTATTGTCCTCTTTGAGGTCATAGCTCCTGGTCTTGTGGTTTCCCTAAAAGGCAAGGACCCTTTTAGGAATTCTCATACTAACACCCCTCCCCGTCCATGTTCTCAGCCCTCAGGATGCTGCCTCCTTTTGGCTGGCTGCTGGCCAGCCCTTTCTCCCTCATAGAGTGTACAAAGCAGAGCCTGTTCTGGGGCTAGCCGCCAATCTGAGCTGGGAGAAAGCAGGGAAGGGAACAGAGGTCTTGCAGGGCTGACTGCCTGGCCTGGCTCCTGGCACTGACTAGCACACCCTAGGTACCCCCTGCCCCAGCCCCCCATGGGCGCTGAGCAGCCAGCCGGCCTTGGAGCTCTGGCTTTCTCCAGATTTCCCTTTCCTCTGAACTCCATGGAGTCCACACTTGCTAATGATCCCAGAATCTTAGCCCTGGAAGAGAGCCGATGGCTTTCTAATGATTAGTGTCTCTGGCCCAGCTTCCTGATGATCCGTAATCTCATCCTGGATACAGCTTGTTGGCCGGTCATCATTGTACTGGGCACGTGGGAGGGAGGCTCTGGAGTCTCTCTCTCTCTCTCTTCCCCCTCCCCCTCTTTCATAGTGAGTCGGGGTGGTGGGTTGGAAATAGAGACCAGGACTCTTCCTTTTTGTGACTCCTGGAGTGGGGAAGACCTTAGCTTCTCCCAAGGGATTTTCAGACCGTCCAGAGAATCCTTCTATTGGTACCACCACTCAGCATGTCTTATTATGTGCCAGCTACCAGAAATTGACAGGTGAATTAAATGTGAACCTTGCCTAGGTCTAATGGGTGAGGTCTAGTTAGTACAGTGAGGAGTGGGATATGGTATCAATAGCTACTATTTTCTGGGTACTTAGGCTAGATATTTATTTTTTGTAACCCAGGGCTGTGTATGTGCTGGGGACATGTTTTACTCACCAAACTCCATCTCCAGACTAACAGCCTTTTTAGACTGTGTTTTAACACTCCAGCAGTTTACTATTTTATAGATGTGGGAACTGAGGGTCCGAGAGGATGAGGTCACACTGCTGGTCAGTGGTGGAGCTGGATGGTAACCGAGATGAACCTGAGGCTAGGCTTGCCTGTGTCTGCTGAGTTCCCAATGAGCCAAGGCACACTGAGGGCTAACTCAGCTGTTTGTGCAGGGCAGGGTAGGCAGTGGGTGGGCTGACACAAGGTAGGCAGTGGGTGGGCTGACACAGGGTAGGCAGTAGGTGGGCTGACATAGCTGAAGGTCTTGAGCACTGAGTTAGCTGCTCCCCTCCTTCAATATGGCCTGACTGCCTTCACCTGCCAGCCCCTCCCTGAGTCTGCCCCCTTACTCCAGCCAGGCACCTCCCTTTGCACACACCCCACCTCTCTGGGGAAGCCCTCCTAAGATGGTATCACCTGACAGTGGCCTCAGATTACTCCTGCTGCCTCTCAGAACCTTCCAGGCAAGCTGCCAACCTGTTGACCCACTCTGGCAGGTCCATCAGGACACACCTAGTCAGGCATTTCTTGAGATGTGCCTTGCTCTGAAGTGCCTTGCATAGGGCCTGGGGTGCAAGGACATATAACCCAGATTAGTGGATGATCCAAAAACTCGTTTGTGTATCTTCATTGGATTTTTTTTTTAGTAGCTGATTTATCTTCCTAATTATGTTTGGCTTTAAGCTAATGTTAAAATGAGCTTGCATTAGATCATTTTCACTAATTAACACCAACTTAGTGCAGGGGAAGTCATCCCAGAAGCGTGCCTTGGGGCAGAGAGAAGCTGGCCTAGGATCTTAAGCGGAATTGCTGCACTCACGCCCCAGCAGATCACGTGTGCTTCATGGTGGGTGAATGAGTTGATCTTGTTCATGTGGATATATATATCCTCTTTCTTTGGAGAGCCAGCTTGGGTCAGGTCTCCTTTGTATGTTCCCTTCATTCAGCCTTGTGTCAGTACAGAGGTCATAGGGTTAGATGAGTAGAAAGTGAGTTCCAGCATGCAGCAGTGAGCTCCACCCTGCAGGAGCACAGGCAGGGCTCTGAACTGAGGCTGAGGAGTCATGAGAGGAAGTGGCCTGCCTGGGCACAGTTGGCTTCCTGCATTTGCCAGTGCAACCAGGGAGCCTCCTGTTTAATGATGTCTAATTAGTGAGCCCAAAACATTGTAACATGGCTTCAGACAGCTGGAAAGCTGAGGCTGACAAAGCTCAGAAGTCCCACTGGTGGGGTGGTGGCAGCCTGGAAGTCACACAGGGAACAGGACCTTATTGAAAACCTGACTTTGGTTCTGCCTTCTTGGTGGGTAGAATTCAGGCCCAAACCACATCTTCCTCTCCGGAGGGAATCCCCTCTGTGGAGATCCCCTGCTTAGCAAGTTTGCTGTGTGCACATGGAAATACCAGCATGGGCCTAACAGGTATAGGCCTGAGCAGACATGCATCCAAGGGAGGCTGCATAATGCACTAGGGACTAGGAACAGAGAATGATCGTGGAACAGCCTCTGTAAGGGCAAAGCAGGGACCACATGGACAGAGTGCTGATAGCCTGATTGGAGGTATAAGGTTCCTAGCCTGCTCAAGTGTTTGGAGAGCAGAATCATCTCTGTGAACTCATTGTTGGGGGGTGGGAAAGGTAAGAACAGCTTGCTTTGGGTCCAGAAAATGTGGAATACCTTCAGCCAGTCTGAAGGACTATGGCTTGCTTCTGTAAGCAGTTGGAAGCCATGGAGTAGTTGGGTCAAGATAGGGCGTACTTGGGTTGTGTTATGAGAGCCATATGCAGGAAGAGAGAATGACCAGAACAGGGTAAGCTAGTATCCAGTTAGTCAGTGGTGAGAACTTCATGTGTCAGACCCCATCAAGGAGGAAGGGTGGAGGGAGGCATCTGGGGAAGATAACATATGCAATTCTGGCCAGATAGTATCACATTTCTTTTCTAAGGACCATGGAATAGCCACACTTTCTAGATGGATGTCAGAGAAATTAAGCAACTTGTCTCTATCTCACAGCTAATATGGAACTCCCAATTCCAAAGTCTGTTTTCCCTACTGTAGTTTTGGACTATGGAGATTTAGGCCAGGGTGGAAGGAAACGAGGTTGTGGTTCAGATCCGGGAGTGTTCTTGTGTGAGGTCCTGCCGCCTGAATTCCTCCCTCCTGGGGCTATCCTGGTCTGCTTTACCACCTTTATACCTGGCTGGCCTGGGTTGCATCAAGTGCCAAAACTACTCCTCATTCACATGGAGCCTTTTGCACTGTTGGTGACAAAGAAGGCCCTTGCCATGTGCCCAGAGAGCTTTCCACTGGAGGAGAACCATTTCCATACTCTGGAAGTTTCTTAACTGTGCAGTGAGCTCTACAGGCTCTGGGCATGCACACACTCATGTGTGTATACCACGCACATTCCAGAAGAGCCCTGTGAAAATGTGTCCTTCCCCTTTTACAATGAGTAAACGGCCCAAAGCCACACAGCAGAGAGGCTTTCTGCCTTGGGGTTATATATTCCCTTCCAAACAGCAGCCTGCACTCAAGGTGATCCACCTATTTTGTACTCAGACCACCTAAGTAGGAGTGCTGATCGGATGCATTTTTGGGGACCCAGGTATCATAATCTTTGGGTCATGGAATCCACACTCTGAACAGCACCCTCTCCCATCCCCTTCCATCCTTGGCATGGCTCCCAGTGACTCTTCACTCACTAAAAGCTGATAACTCTGAGTGCCTCCCTCTAAACCTTGACTTTTTGAGGGATAGCACAGAACGGGATTGCACAGTCAAAGGTGTTTGAGGACAGGCTATTTGATCGGACCTAGCCAGCATGGTCCTCGGCAGTGGGAAGGGATCGGCTGCTCTCTGAACCCTAGCAAACCAACCTCCCACCCCATGTAGAATAACCAGATTGGTGGCTATTCTGGGAGGCAGCAACTGGACCTGTTTGCCCAGGTTCTGCCTGTCTTAACCAGAAGGCTAAAGGTGTGGGGAGTTAGCCTGATAGCAAGAGAATTTAATGATGCCTCATAACTGCACAGGTGATCTTGGAATTTCAGTCACGACCTTATCCAAACTCGCAACAGCCCTGCAAGGCGGGCATGTGGGCTGAAAGTTGGGCCCCAGGCTCAGACAAGGACAACACACCCCTGGCTCTTTTTTCTTCCTCCACCGAGAGAAGTGACTTTTACCAGCATACATCTGAAGTCAACAGGCTAGTTGGTTTTCCCTCTGCAGAGAAATAGTGAAGATTGTGATCTTACAGACAGGTACCTACGCTGCCCACAGAGCCTTTAGTTCCATATCATGTGAGCTGGGGAAGCTTGTGTTTTGGGACCCAACTGTGTTATCTGTCTCTACCCACAGTCTCCATTGGCATCCTGGTTTTGTGTTCCCTCAGGTGGCCTAAGGTTCTATAGCTTGTTATATCCATATTGCCTGTGGGTAACAACTCCTGGTGCAGAAAATCCCTGAGCCTGGAGTCAGAACCCTGAGCTTTTTAATCCCAGTTGTCCTAGAACTCCTCTGGATGACTTAAACATTGGAACTGGGCTAATTGCTGAGTCTCCCTGACTCTCAGAGAGTCTTGAGTTTGAAATATTTCTGAACGTAGGGGCCAAATAATGGCACCCTGCATGTGGGCATGGTCAAGTGGCTTTGTGGGGGCTGGCATGCGGATGCTCTGTACTCCCTGACCTTGCATGCTGTCTTAGAGAAGAGGCTGCTGTTTGGAGTTGCACAAAGGCACTTGCTGTGTGCTGGGGAAGGCCCTGCCTCCTGGCCTGCTTTCCTTGATGTAGGAGCTCTCCCCCTGGATAAACATTGTTCTCAGTCAGGGCTGGCTGCTCCTTCAGGATCTGTGGTAAGCAGAGTGAAAACAGAGCCACCAGGCTTGTGAGTGTTTGCTGAGACTGTAGCATCGTTCTCTCTGCCCCTGACGAAGAACTGCAACTAAGCTGTCTCACCAAAAATCTTTTCTCTCAGTTTCTTGTCATTAACGAAATAAAGAACACTGAAAATCTGTAGTCATACATAGCAGATACTCACATCTCCACTAGATATGGAGACTAGCCTGTCCTGAGATATTTTCTTTGCCAAGGGTGGAAGTTCTGAAAGGAATCTGCTGGTGCCTGCTATCAGAACTGAGAGGGAATAGAGAGATGGCAGACAGACATTACACTGGAGTGCCCAGAGCCTCTGTTGTTTGCTTAGAATACAGATGGGCAGGAAGCAGAGTGTGGTTAACATTTCTGAGAGGAGGGACTCAGGAAATTCTTGTAGTTTTAAAAGCTCTGTAGATACTTCATTAGGTTATGAAAGGTTCAGAAACAGAAGCTGAGCTGTGTGATATTACATACTCAAGGAGACATTTATTTACTTGTTTTTAGCTAGAAATACTTGGTTTTCATCCCTGGGGTAATGCTGCTGGTACCAGTGAGGATGCTGTTAAATCTCCTAAAGTGCCACAGCAAAGTGCTCCAGCTCCAACTGTCACTAGAGCAACAGAGAAGTCCGAGGTCAAGGTTCTTTTAGGTCATTCTGAATGACCCGAAACAAAGGGCAGATGTGATGGGCTCTGCTGATGCCAGGACTCTTAAAAGTTTGAACCCTTTTAGGGTCATGGGACCAACTGGTTTATCAGCCTTGTTTTAGGCTATGGAGGGAATCAAGGCAGAGGGGACAGAAGGGACCAGCCACAAAGCTATTCCAGAAGTTAAACAAGAGACAGGGTGTCTTGTGCTAGGGTGACAGTATTCATGTGAACAGCAAGAGGTTAGTGACCCAGAGAGGGTTCATGGAACACCGTGAGGAGTGAGGACTGGTAGGATTTGATCAGTGAGGAGAAAAAGGCAAGACAGCTTGGTCTGTGACTGGAAGGATGTTGAATTTGGAAGTGCCTGTGGAGCAGCCCAGGGGATATGTCCCAGCAGCCATCAGCTCTGTGTGTGAGAACATCTGTCAGAGCCTTCTGTAGCCTGGGTCATCTAAACACACGGGGGCTGCAGGGCAAGGCAGAGCCCTCCTCATCTGTCCTCTGATGGCAATTAAGGAAAGAAGCTGGAAAGCCAGAGGAGTCATTAAAGTTGAATGGCAGATAGAAGGGCATCCTAGAGCTCCCTAACACTCTCCTCCCACTCCCCCCGCCCCTGCTGCCTGGGCAGGCTATCAAAGGAAGAGATGATGAGCTATGGAAACACCCCATGAGGAGTCCTGCAGCATCAGAGCCTCCTTGCCAGTCTGCCTGCGACAGCTTCTAAACAACTGCCAGCTCGTATTAACCTCCCTCTCTGCTGCGTCTCGCCTCAGTAGGTAACCAGGTGAAGGATGCTGGGTGTAGAGCCAGCCAGAGGGGCCTCATTTTCTCTCCTGACCAAATCTGTTTCCCTGGATTCTGAGTCTGTTGTAAATATTTTACTTTATTTTTAAATTACATTTATTTATTTGTCTATTTTGTCAAACTCAACCTCCATCTTCACCAGAAGCCTTGAAGTTAGACTTGGCATGGAGAATCACAGGCACATTCAGTGCTGCAGCAGAGGGGTAGGGTTTTCCGGGGCTTGATGCTGAGAGTAAATGTCAAGCAGAGGCCCCTGAGACCAGAGTGCGGGGTGATTATCACCCTCCACAGCTAGACTGCAAGAGTCGGTGCACAATTGATTATTGTCTCTACTCCAGATATTTCATTGTTTAATTGGTAGTGACACAGATGGCTGACTCTCACAGGGCTGTCTGAGACCCAGCCTCCTGCAAGCTGGTCCTCAGGACTTTCTGCCTTTCACATTCTTAGGTGGAGGCCGGCACAAGTCTTAATGTCTTGCTTGCTTTTTTCAGTTATGAAAAAAGTAAAAGTGGGGATCCCAGGCAGCCCTGGGTGACACGGAATGACTCTGAGGAGGACACTGAGGACAGTTTAGAAATGAGAGAGGGCAGTGGACTGTGGCCTCAGATAACACTGGCATGAGAGGGTAGTTAGTCATGGCAGGGATGTAGAGGTCAAATGTCCTCTCTGTCCACCTTTACCTGGGTTCTGGGGTTCAAACTCAGGTCATCAAGATTGTATCCACTCTCTGTAGGACCATGCCCCTCCTCCACAAAGGCCACCCTACCTTTCCCATGCATACCTATGTGGGACTGTGTCAGCCCCACTGGAGGACTTGGACATCTGTTTTGTTTGATTGGTTGGCCTCGTATGCAAAAGAACTGACATATTCCATAGTTCACAGTACATTACTCTCATGGGTTCACCTCTCCCATTCCCCTTCCTCACTTCTTCCTCATTCCTTTCTCCTGTGCTGTGTAAGTTCTTGGACACGTTTGTATCCTAGAAAAGTATACACACAAGACTACTTTATTAAATAGTATTATGCTATAGATTTCACTACATTTTCAATACGTATATTGAGACAGTGCCTCTTGTAGGCTAGGCTGTTCTGGAACTTGCTTTGTAGCCAGGGATTACCTTGAACTCCTGATTCTCCTCTGTGTGCATCCTAAGGCTGGGATTACAGAAATGCGTCACCATTCTTTTGAGAAGTATCTGGAGCGATGGCTCAGCGGGTAAGAGCGCTTGCTGCTCTTACAGAAGACTTGGGTTCCGTTCTCAGCACCCACATCAAGCAATTCACAAGCACCTCTAACTCCAGTTCTCAGAGATCTTGTGTTCTCTCTGGCTTCCTCCAGCACTTGCATGGATGTGGTGCATATTTAGATCTACACAGATACAAATAAACTAAGTCTTTGAAAAGAGCTAAGATCTGAACGTGGGACTTATTCATTGCTTCAGTAAGCTATGGTGCACCTACCCTATGCCTCTTTCTTTACCTTGTCTCCCAGAGAAAGACATTGAAATTGTTGGCAATTCTTTGATTCCCCAGGGGAGCTGCAGGGAGTATCTGTTTCCCTCTTTATAGAGCTGTGCTGAGATCCAAGAGGTTGTCCAGGTGCTTGGTGTAATTCTACTGTCTCATAACACACACTTGAGTCTAGACAGTTCTCCCACCACACCTAGCCCATGTCGTACTATTCCTTAGAGCGCTACCATATCTATAATTAATTATTTTCATTCTGAATTTTGTTTGTATCTCTTCTGTTAGTCTCTCCTAGATATTTGTCTGACTTTATTCCTTTCTAAGAATAGATTTTTTGATTCGGTGTTTCTAAAATATCATGCAGCAGTGAAATGTGGTCTTAGGTCAGAGGGTCCTGCTTCTTGCTTTGTTGTGTACTAGCTGTGTAACTTTAGGCATATTCTTACTTCCTGTGCATTTACTTTCCTCAATTGTGGAATGGGAATAATAGTCCTTCCCAATAGAGTGTGAAGAATCAGATTAGAAAAGTTCCCCAAAGTGCATGAGTACTTGGGGAGTATTTTAATACATGTTCACCCTCATCCTCAGCCTGCATTAGTCAGGGCTTTCCAGAGAAACAGAACCAGCAGTGCCTGTCTGTCTGTCTGTCTGTCTGTCTATGTGTGTGGCTATGCCGACAATGCCAATGATGCTGATGCCACCTGATTTCTTGCCTCCACCTTCTAAGTGCTAGTATTATAGATATGCACCACCACACCAGGCTACAGAGATTGCTTTTTGGACAAGTCTAAAACCTCAGGGTAAGCAAAGAGGCTAGAAAGCTAGGGAGAGTTATAATCTATGTTCAAGACTTGAGGCTTGCAGAATTTCTTCCTGTTCAGGAGAAGACAGTCTTGTCTATGAAGGCCTTGGACTGATTGGAGATGCCTCACACACACAATAATAGAATAGAGTCTACTTATTTGAAGCTCAAAATATACCTTCTTAGGAACATCCGGAATGGTATTGCACTAAATATCTGGACTCTGTGACCCAGCCAAGTTAATGTAAAATTAAGGACCATGGTGTTTCGTAGTGTCTTTCCTGGAGCTGTGCCTTTTGTCAGAAATTTCCACATTATGGGTTCCTCAAAGCAAGGAAGGCACATTCTCTCAGCTCAGCTGGGGTGCTTCTTGCCAGGAGCCCAGCCAAGTTTCCTGCTTAGTCCTCACCCTGTTCCTTCCCTAGGACATCACAGTCGCTGTAAAGCTTCTTTTATTCTTCCCCTTGCCTGGCTGGGAGCAGAGCTGCCTATCTCTCACTGTGTCACATGTCACTTGTGTAACTCTTAAGGCCATTATCTCTTTCACCTTATGCCTTAGTTACTTTGTATAAGTGGCTTATCATCCTTGTGACAATTGTAACTTATCTGTCTTTAGATCCTCTCTGTGCCTATGGGGGCCCAGTCATCATCCTGTGGATGTTAATGACTGGCAAATGAAAGAGCTAGGGAGAGCGATAAGTGATATTGTAGGAAGTGGGGGAATAGGGAGACCTCAAAGGCTGGACTCATGCTGAACTGTAGTGTGACGGTGCTGACGGTGGTGACAGTGCTGTAGGTGATAGAAGCCCAGCATTGCTCCAAGTGTCAATGTGTGTATTGTGTCATCAACACACTGAGGTAGGTGCCACTATTAGCTCCATTTTCCTGTCAGCATTGGCCCAGCTGAAGAGTCTATATTTAAAACTACTGTTGATTGAGGACTTACTATGTACTAGGGTATGTAGCATTTCACATGCCTTATCTCTAATTCTCATGGCAGATGTCCACTTTGCAGTTAAGGAAGCAGGCTTACTGAGGTCTAGTGTCTTGCCCAAGACCATATAAGTAGAAATGGTGGATCTATGGGTCTACCGTGTTAGGAGCCCACAAGAAAACCCTTAGGGCTGGGACAGGGGATGGTTTGTGTAGAAAAATGGAAGCAGCTAAAGTTAGAAAACTAGGTCTTCCCTGGGGGGGGGGCTCTGCTTCTATGGGGACCAATCAAGACTGCTTTTTGTATGTGAGGGTTCCTGAGCACTGTTCTTAATTTGATGATGGGTTAGGGGGAGGTGCTGAACATCAGAGGTCAGGGGTACCTGGCCAACTCTAGTTCTACCAGCATCAGCACTGGAGATGTCCAGGACTTTGCACAGCTGCTGGGAGACAGAGTGCCTGACCTGCCTTCACGCAGATCTGTGGCTGATGGAACCCTTGTGCCTCTGCCATAGCATCTCCTCATGTCTGCTTTTCCCTGGAGCAGGACGGGCAGCCCTTTCCAGACTCCCAGTCCTCTTCTAATATGGCTTTTGAAGAGTTCTGGAAATTTCCAGAGCAGGCTGGAGTTTATCCATAATGAAGTTCCTGCAGCAGAACCTGCACCCTCAGGTCCTTCACCTGAATTCAGTATGCTCTAAAGCGTGGGTAGAACTTTGGAGAATCTAGGAGTGGTGGTGGGTAGGGTTTTTGACTCCTGGTCATCAGTTGTCCCAAAGCAAGGTGGTCCTCTCTGGGCAGGTGTGTCTCAGTCACATGTCTCAGCAGCACCCTCTCTGCCCAGGTCATCGCTGTGGTCATGGATCTTTTCACTGATGGAGATATATTCCAAGACATTGTGGATGCTGCTTCTAAGCGTCGGGTCCCTGTATACATCATCCTGGATGAGGGTGGAGTGAAATTCTTTTTGGAGATGTGTCAGAGCCTAGAGCTTGCAGACTTCCGCATTCGGGTGAGTCCGCCGCTAGGACAGGTTGTGGACTCTCTTCCCGCCTCCTCCTAAGCTCAGGGGCTCAGACTGAAGTTCAAGATCCCAATATTTTTGCTTTTATGTGAAGCCAAGATTCAGAAACTTGTAGCTGCTTATATATCCTAAATGTTGTCCTAGAGCTGTTGCCGGAGGCAGCTGTGATCCAGTCCCGGGGGTCAGTCTGTAGAGCCACTGACTTCACTGTCAGGTTCAGCACAAGATCACAGCTCTCTGGTGAGGGACTTTAAGGAAGAGTTCTCTTGTTCAAAGTAGACATGTAAAGCTGAAGCAAGCAGAGAATTTGGGAAAGACTCAGGCAGCAGTAAGGGTCTGTGGTCCTCTCCCAAAGGAAGGCCTTGGTACAGAGCCTCGAGGTCTCCCACAACAGGGCAATGTGTCTTTCTCCTCTTCCCAACAGAACATCCGTGTCCGCTCTGTGACAGGAATTGGGTTCTACATGCCCATGGGGAAGATCAAGGGGACTCTCTCATCAAAGTTCCTGATGGTCGATGGGGACAAAGTAGCCACCGGATCTTACAGGTATGTTGGGCCAGGTCAGGGGAGGGCCTAGGAGACCTGGATTCATGGTAATTGTTCAGGAAGGTGCTAGTCTGAAACTTCCATGGTTATGTATTTTAAAAGGTATTGTGTCCTGATCACAAACAGCCTCCTGCCCAGTTCCTTTCCTCAGACTTTCTGTTGACAGATTAGTTATTCCAGAGAGAGGATCAACTCTTCCTAGGCATTAATCATTGCCATCTTGTCATTGTCCTCTGGTAGCTGGTTGTACTTTGAGGCTGGTTTTTGGGTGAGATAAGCAGGAAGTAGAAAGGACAAGCTCTGAGAAAGAGATGTAAAATGTTGTTTTAGTTACTTTTCTATTCCTGTGACCAAACACCATGACCAAGGCAACTTAAAAGAAAGCTTTAGTTTGGAGAATCATGAATCCAGAGGGTTAGAGTTCATGATCATTATAGCAGGGAGCATGGCAGAAGGCAAGCAGGTGTGGTGCTGGAGCAGTAGCCGAGAGCTTACATCTTATCTACACGCACAGGGCAAGAGAGCTAACAGGGAATGACATGAGTGTTTGAAACGTCAAAGCCCATCCACAGTGGCACACCTCCAACAAGAAGGCCACAGTCCTAATCCTTCCCAAAAGTTCTACCAACTGGGGACTAAGCACTCAAACAGATGAGGCTATGGGGACCATTTTCATTCACACTGCTACAGATGTAGCACAGAGAGATGACTCCAGAATTTGAATAGAAAGACAAAGTACCAGGTGCATGAGAACCTGTGTCTGAGTCATCTCTTTCCTCTGAAAAAGTGAAAATCAAGGTGAGCCTTAAGTACATTGTAGCAATGAGTAAATGGTCTGAGTCCTCTTCTGCAGTTAAAGTAAGAGTTTTGCAGATACTGTGCGCTCTGGGAAGGATCAGCAGCAGACTAGCAATGGTGCAGTTTAGTTCCTATGTATTGCATGCGTCTGTACCAGGTATTTAGCTGGCTATTTCATTTGATCTTCAAAGTCTTGAGTTAAGAACTTGCTATGTCCCTGTGGCATGTTCTCCCTTAGTTCCTATAAGCCACATTGTACAGGAAAGGGTAGATGTGGCTCTAGGTCTGACTTCTTAAGCCCCTTGGCAAGGAAAGGAAAAGAGAATCTGGCCTGGTGGAAGGAATGTGGTCCATTGTGAGGGCAAGAGGCATCTTTCTCCTGACATCAGGCAGTGTGCCTGTCTTAGTCAGGGTTTCTATTTCTGCACAAACATCATGACCAAGAAGCAAGTTGGGGAAGAAAGGGTTTATTCAGCTTACACTTCCACACTGCTGTTCATCACCAAAGGAAGTCAGGACTGGAACTCAAGCAGGGCAGGAAGCAGGAGCTGATGCAGAGGCCATGGAGGGATATTACTTACTGGCTTGCTTCCCCTGGCTTGCTCAGTCTGATTTCTTACAGAACCCAAGACTACCAGCCCAGGAATGGCACCACCCACAAGGGGCCCTCCCCCCTTGATCACTAATTGAGAAAATGCCTTACAGCTGGATCTCATGGAGGCGTTTCCTCAACTGAAGCTCCTTTCTCTGTGATAACTCCAGCCTGTCAAGTTGACACACAAAACCAGTCAGTACAGTTCCCATAGGGCAGGTTGAGGCCGGGCAGTGGGGGTGTTGAAGGAGCTACTGGTAGGACACTGGAGAGGTCTGGACCCATCCATGTCTCTGCTTTTCTATCCCCAGCTTTACTTGGAGATCGTCCTATGTGGACAGGAATCTCCTCTTGCTCCTGACAGGACAGAACGTGGAGCCCTTTGACATAGAGTTCCGAGAGCTGTATGCCATCTCTGAGGAAGTGAACTTGTACCAGCACCTGGGCCTGGCAGGCAGGATTGGCCTCAACTACTCCTCCACTGTAGCTCGAAAACTTATCAACCCCAAGTACTCGTTAGTGGCAGGTACCCGTCCTCCTCCAGGAGAGATGATGCGCTGGGCAGCCAGGCAGCAGCAGGAAGCTGGTGGCAACCCAGAGGGGCAGGAGGAGGGCAGAGGCGGTGGCGAGTCTGCCCGGCGTTTGGAGAGCTTTCTGAATGACCTGCTAACAGTGGAGCAGGTGTTGCCCACAGTGGAGCCCATTCCCTCAAGATTGCTGAGACCTAATGATGGCAGGACGGCCTCTCATGCACACACAGACCTGAGGCACAAATCCCGAGAGGCACTTCCCCAGAATGGCAAGGGAGAAGCTGCCAATGGAGAGGCCACTGCAGCCAAGGAGGGCAAACGCTTCAGCAGCAGGTTCTTCAGCCGTCGAGTGAAGAGGCCTGCAGTGCCCATCATCACCAGCTCCCCCTCCACTGAGACTTTTGCTGATGTAGAGTTTCCTCTCGGAAAGAGGCACAACGAGGGTTCCAGTGCCAACATTTCAGGTGAGCTCCTGGCCGCACACATGGCTGGATAGACTGACTGTCTGCCTCCTAGCCACAGGGTACAGTTTGCTGGCAGGAAGCAGGAAGGTGCTCCTGGGTCAGAAGGGTCTCCATTCCTGGTCTGTCTCTTGTCATTGAACCTGGTGACCCTGGGCAAGTCACTGCAGATCAAAGTTTCAGATTTCTGGTCTCAGAGGGAAGACTGCCGTGTGGCTTGCTCAATGTTGAGCACAGCAGTGGCATGGGATGGCCTTGGAGGACTCTTACCCTCCATGGTTTCAGATCACATAGGAACTTGGAAAAAGGAGGAAGTGTGACAAGTTTTCCTGTTATAAATAAGCAGAGTCTAGGGCTCTTTCTGACCACCCTGTTCCTTGCTGTCATCAGGATCTGACCAAATCAGACATACCCCACCTTTATCTGGTCCCACCGATGCCCTGACCCAGCTTCCCAGTGCCTGTGGTAATACTTAGAACTATTTTTCCCCATGTGTGTTTGAAAAGTGGATTTGCCCTCTGGGAGAGAGAGATTGGTGATGTGGTGACATCTTTTCTAACCATCTCTCTGGGATCTCCTTGAAGCCCTATCTTTTTTCTCTTTCTCTGGAGCAGTCTCCGTTATGATCTTTCAGGAGTCTGGTGGTGACACCAGACAGCAGGTCTGGGGGTTGCTAGGTTGTGACACAGAATGAGCACCAGAACACCCCCTTCCCCACTCCAGTGGGTCCACACTTTCTGAGCAGCGAGGCAGGCCAGGTCCTGCAGGGGCACTTTCCTTCCCTTTACCCTCATGACAGGAGTCAAGATGCAGGTAGGGACTGCGGGAAGCACATTCAGTGCAGAACATGGAAAATGACTGTAAGCCTGATTCAGAGCCAGGCCTGGACCTCTTCCTGTCAAGGAGCAGTGGTTGGTCCCTCATTCCCATTCCCCCTGGGCTTCCCTGGCTCCCCAGCACCAGATGCTGATGTGCCTGCGCTTCTTATTTGGAAGGAGGGTTGCCATGGTGAACACCTGGCAAGAAAGAGGAGGGGGTGAGCCCAACCACAAAGGGGCTGTTTCCCAACTCCTGACTGGAAGTGAGGTGGAAGCCTTCTCTTCCCTTGCCCCTCACCCTGAGGTGCTGTTTCCATAGAAACGCAAAGCCTTGTCTTGTCCCTTCCTGCTGCCTCCAGTGTCAGATTCCCCTGCTTAGATGTCTTGGACCCTTAGTGTTTGCCACTGCTGCCCATCTCTGAGCATGTGTGCCTGGTGCTCTGGAGCCAACAAGCAGACCCCATTGTGTGCCTTTGGGAGCTCTGGCCCCAGAGCACCAGCCCCCTGGGCAGAAGGGCTGGGTAAGAGTGGCTGGCACACATAGGAAAGTCTGGCATGTGTTCAGCTTCAGCCTTGGGAAGAACATAGAGCTGGTGCCCCCACACACACACCCCTGCCACCCTCATCAAGGCCCTGAAATCCCAGCTCTCTACTAAGGCCTCTGGCCCCTGCTTCATTCTTGCTCAAAGGCAGAGTTGAGAGGCAGAGTTTCTCCTCCCAAAGGCCCTTCCTACACTTTCTCTACACCGCGAAGCCCTAGGCTGAGGGACCTCCGGTTCCTTTCTTCAGGATGGCAGCCGCTGAGCAGCTGACTACACACCTCACAACACAGCATGGGCCCAGTCCTGGGGGAGCTGGAGCTTGAGTTGGATTGGAAACACTTCAGCTTCTTCCTCAGAGAAGGAATCCATCCAGGGAAGGAGTCCCCTTCCCACAGGGAGCATTCAAGCGGCAACAGACAAATCGCTGCCCTCCCCTCTCTGGGCTGTCTCCTCTTCTAGAGGAGGAGGGGTAAGCTGGGGAGGGCTTCTGAGGTCCCTTTGAGTTGATGCTGACTGTCCTATCTGTCTCTGCACCCTCTTGTCAGAGAGAACGTGGGTGGATGACGGGGTGGGCAAAAGAGAGGAAGATAGGAAAAGCCGAGCGCTGACAGCCTGTAAAATTGCTTGATAAGAAGTATATAGTTGTCAAACAGCATGCAAATTTTTGCAAACCCAGGTGTGGCCCTGGGGAGAATCTCCCAGAATTGCCTCCTTTGGGGCTGGGGGTGGGGGGCATAATGGAATCAGCCTGGCAGTTTGAAGACCCAGAGCCCCCTCTAGTGGCTGAAGCTGGGTGTCCTTTGCAGTTTTTCTTTTTCTCTAACTAAACCTCGCCCCCTGTACTGCTGCTATTAGCTGCTGCCTTCCTGGCCACTTGCCACCTGCGCCTATACAGGCTTTCTGGGGCAGAGATTTCATAGTCTTAGGAAGGCACAGCCAGGGGCATCCTTGTTTAAAAATTCTGTGAATAGAGTCTTCACTGCTGGGCTGTGCTCAGAAATCTGCGTTTCTTTTTTTTTTTTTAAACACTATGAAACAGGATTAAGTCAATTAGATCCACCATTCTCTGGATGACATTCACTATACAGGTAAAAGCTAAGGGATGAATGCATTCAGCAAATGTGGAATGCTGGCAGTGCTGACAGGAAAAAAAGCTTTGGAAACCAAAGTGTATATCATAGCTGTTGCCATGAAGATCCAGTTCATCTTTTAACCAATCCCCACTGCCAAGTATTTAAAATTAAACACTATATTAAATCAAAAGCATAGCACAGGAATGCCAGTATCAAAGACATTCATGTAACCAAATAGTGGATTTCAGTGTCTCCAACACATGAATAGTCATGGTTATTAGCTTAGAATGTGCTGGCTCCAGGGCTTCAGGGGAAGGAGACCTTTCCTGGCTACATCACATGGTAACAGATACATTAGCAGGTCATGAAGCACTGAATGGAGATACCTGCATTTTGGACAGCTGCAGCTGTCTCCAGAAGGCTAGAGATGTTACCATCTCCCAATGTCTTTAGACATCGGAAGGCCGGTGATACCATTTCTGATTTTGGAGTTGTAGCTACTAGGGTCCTGGATTTGGGGACTTCAGGTTTTTCTGTGTTGCCCTTTGAAGCTGGTGATTTTTGATATCCTTCCTGGAAATCTGAGACCTCATCAGGATGGTCTGGTGGGGAAGTGCTTCCAGGGCTGAGAATCTGTGGCCACATTCTTGGGAATATCACTCAAGTGTTGCTTCTGAGGATCATGGGTCAGACCTCAGCTGGTGTGTGCAATCTATAGTCAGATCTGATTATTCTGGGCCCTATGACCAGCAGAGGGTGCTGGTCACGTGGCTGAGGTAAGCTAACTCTGCTCCAGAGATGAGGCAGCTGTTCTGTTCACATATGTATGATTTATTTCATTTTATGTGTGCGAGTGTTTTGTCCGCATGTGTATACGTGTACTGCATGCATGCCTGGTGATTCGCTAGGAGGCGTCATGTCCCCTGTAACTGGAGTTGTAGGTGTTTGTGACCCGCCATGTGGTGTTGGGAACTGAACTCAGGTCCTCTGAAAGAGCAGCCAGTGTTCTTAGCTGCTCAGTTGTCTCTCCAGCTCAGCTGTGCTGCTCCTTCCCAGTTTCTCCGAGGATTATTGGGCCTCTGGTCATTCAGTAAGGTGCTAGGTAAGTTTGCTTTCAGCGCTATTTGTATTGGTCTGAACTCCAAATGTCTAGCCATTGCTTACTTGTTTTGAAGCGTTTGCTCTGTGGGGCACCATTCTAAATTAATCAGGGAATGGACTGAGCAAAAGCCCTTTCTTGTGGTGCCCATTGCCTTAGAGACAGTTGAAGGCAGGGAGTGTTGTCACTGTTATACAGGGTGCCTAGGGGACGCCTCATTGGTTAAGGAACACTGGAACAGAGCCTCACATGGACGTCAGGGGAAGAATGTTCCAGATAGAAAGAACGTGAAGCCCTAAAAGCTATAAAAAGAGGGGACTTACTGTCACCACAGCGCTGCTGTGACTTTCCATATTGCTGTTGCTGCCCCTTTTCCTGAGGTGCCTTCCTGCTAGCTGTCGTCCACATGCCCAGGCTGTGGCATTCCCATTCCTCCTGCATGCCACACTCACATGCCTCATCCTGTCCCTGCTGCTCCTCACTCCTCTTCCCAGGCTTCAGGCTGATGGCCCTCTTTTGTTTTGGGTTGGTTTAGTTTTTTGGTTTGTTTGTTTAAGACAGGGTCTCTCTGTGTTGTCCTGCCTCTGCCTCCCGAGAGCTGGGATTGAAGGCGTGTGCCACCACTGCTCAGCAATACCAATCCTCTTTGTAGCTTGACTTTCTCCCATAAGTTTTCTTTGGGCCATTCACTACCCTGCTGACATACTTTATAAAAAGAAATAGTTTGGGTGGTTGGTGTGATTCTTCCACGCTATCTGCATGGGTCTGAGGCGCCTACCCTCAGCAGTTTCCTAGTAAAACGAATATAGAGGGAATTATGAGACAGAAATGATTTTCCCTCAAGCCTGTTTAGGCCGGTATCCAACCCTGTAAACCAAAGGGTCAGGTCCTGCTAAAGACTAGCTTCTCTGGGAAGGAGCTGGCAGGGCACGGGCTCTGTCTGTGCCCCTGTGCCCTTGGCATGCTCCTGCTCCGTTTCTGGATCCAGAGATTGATTTTTTTTTTAATTTATTTATTTATTGTATGTAAGTGCACTGTAGCTGTCTTCAGACACCCCAGAAGAGGGCGTCAGATCTCACTGTGGATGGTTGTGAGCCACCATGTGGTTGCTGGGATTTGAACTCAGGACCTTCGGAAGAGCAGTCAGTGCTCTTATCCACTGAGCCATCTCTCCAGTCCCCCTGATTTTTCTTACCTGCCTCCAAAATGCTACTGCCTCTGGAGAGGTCCTGGGTATCTGCTTACTGGGCCAAAGCAAACAAAAAGCCACTGAGGAGAGGAAGTGGGAACTATGCATCCGCTGGTGCTGCTGCAGTGAGGGGCTCCAGGGTGGTAGAATTTAATGACTTTCACAGAGCCATACCAGACACAGCCCTCGGCATCACCACAGAAGGCTGCTGGTTTCCTGTTCTGCCTCCCCCTGGGCAGTCATCTGCCTGAGTCTAGGGGACACCCAGGAGGGAGGGGCTCAGGCAGTTTTTTTGCAGTAGGTCCTGAGGTATGAGTTCATTGTAGCCCCAGTGAGGCAGTGTCTAGTGGAGCACGAACAGCAGACCTGGGCAGTGTGGCCTTCAAACGGCATAGGGACTCACAAAGGGACTGCAGCAGCCCTGCCTAGCCTAGCCTCTGCCCAGTGCCTCTCCTGCTACTACAACTCACAAGAGGCAGTGTCACCTTAATTAAATTCACAGTTGAAGTGATACAGAAGGTGGTGTGAGCGCCAGGGAGATTGTCTTTATTGTATAAGGGGGAATAGGCAGGAAATAACACAGTGGCTTCCGCCTGGGAAAAGCAGCCAGCAGGCTTTCTGAGGAAGTGGACTCTGCCTCCAGGGCCAGCCAGAGGCGTCAGGGCTGCCTCACGGCTCCCCTTCCCCAGAGTTCAGAGCAGGGTTCATGAAAACTGCAAGGTAGAAAGGCCAGGGAGGGGAGAAAGGGGCAGTCTAGAGAAAGGAAGCCTTCCCAAGCTCAGGGCCTATGCTGTCCCATCCTCTCCCTGGGTTACCCCATAGCAGTGTGACCACCCTACCCACCAGGGCAGCTGGCCCTCCCCAGGGCTACCTGAGTGGCAGACGGGCCTGAGGCTGGACTGGAAGGCCAGGGCTCTGACCAGCGAGGAACAGGGCTACTGCTTGCTTTAGCTCTGCAGTAAGGCGAATAGTTGTGGCCCTCATCCTCGCTACTCCTGTTCTCTCCGTAAGGATCCCCGTGAGTGCCTTTGATTTCACTTTGAGAGCTTGAAGCTGCCTACAATATTTAGTTGCTAGTGACAGGAATCTTTGAGTCATTGGTGGCTGACTCTAGAGTCCCTGTCTGTTTTGGTCAGGAGACATAGATCTTGATGACTCCAATCATGGTGAGGCCATTGAAGCAGATAGTACCTTTGCTCTCCTGGGCTCCCTGTGGACCTGGATTCCAGATTAGCAGCAGAGAGGTATTAGCCCTGAACACCAAACTCATAGTATAAATGGTTCCAGGTTGGACTTCTTACTAATGCCCTTCATGTCTGCGCCCTGTCTCCACAGGTAAAGGAATCACCAAGGCCAGCAACTGTGTGATCTCCTGAGCTGCAGGGTATTGGTGGACAGGACCTGCAGATGCCCACCCATATGGTCCTGTGCCGAGGAGAAGATGGCCTCTTCCCTGCACTAGGTCACACATCAGATCCTCAAAGGCCTCCTACCCTGTAGCCTCCATTCCAGTCTTAGTGCCGGAATTCCAGACAGCAGGATCTGAATCTCATCTCAGCATCTAAACCATCGCATGCCTGCAGCAGACCGCAGTGGTCTGACAAGGAACACCGCTACCTTGTTTACATGAAGTAGAAACCTTACTAGTGTCTGCTTTCCTTGTTGCCAACCTGTCCTCCACTGGGCCAGCCTTCCCTACAGGTCCTTGGGTGGGACAAGGGCCATTCTTTCTGCCTTGGTAGGACAGGACGTCCAAAGCAGTCCCAGCCACTTGACCTTCTCCTTTGACATCTGGTGCTGACTAGCTCTCCAGACCCCAGAGGTTGGTGGGAAATATGGAAGAAGGTGGGATTCTGAGTCAGTCTTGCTCCAGGTAGAAGATGCAGCTGGAACGGCTGGAATATTGGCTATTATGGCCTTACAGACACTCATTCCTGATGACTCCTGAACTAGTCTCTCACTGGAATTGGGGTGGGGATAGGAATACTTCTGCCTTCCTCCAGCTAGTGTGGCAGGATCTGACTGTGTGGCAAAGAGCCCCTTTCCTTCCTACACTGTGGCCGGCCTGAGTGCCCTGGGGCTCCCTGGCTGGTGCTGTTGAAAACTAGAGCTTGTAGAGTGCCTTTCTCCTGGCCTGCTCCTTTCAGTAGGCTTCTGTTTACAGACCCTGTGGAGGCTGGGCCCTGAGGACTAAAGCATTTGCGTTCCTCCTAGCCCTCCCTCTTCACCCACTGGGGCTTCCTCCACGAAACTTCAGCCAAAGACTAGCCTTAGCCTCTTTCAGAATTGCTGGCTGTTTTTAGAAGCCTCAGTTTCTCTAAAAACAGGTTGGCTTAATTGCCAGGACAAGTAGCCACCTCCCCTTACAGTGACCTGTCAGGCTGAGGGAGAGTGAACATGACATAGAAGACATCATCTGACTCGACTCTAGTCATCCCTCCTGAGCAGGCAGAATGACCACACTGAAGCCTTTCCAGGCCTCCAAGCCAAGATCTTGTCCCCTTTCCTTTCTTAAAAGACCTTGGGTACCACTAGTACCAGGGAGGGACAAGGGCATCTGCAGAGGCAGCTGGTGAGAGGCAGGGAGGGGCCACTGTGGACTACAGAACTGGGCAACACATGGCAGCCTGTTCCTGTGTCTGGCCTCCCTGCTGGTGGGGAGGGAGAAAGAAAATAATGGATGGCCTCAGTCCAGAGTCCCCTCTGTCTACCCTAAGGTTAGCCCCGCCGTGGCTTCCCAAGCCTTTGTGAGGATTAAACACTTCTGGTAAGTGCTTCCTGATACAAGGCTAGCAGTGTGGTGTGTGTTTACTCTGGAGGAATGGCAGGGAGGCCTGGGTGACGTGGGAAGTAGGCTGTTACACCTCTCCTGTGATGGTCACCTTGAAGATGTGGGATACAAGATACTTCAACCGTGGGGAAAGAGGTGGAGAGAATATATTGCATGGATGTGTCACCTGCCAATTAAAAAACCTATAGGACATGGTAAAATAGAAGGTGGGACATCCGGGAGGCAGATCTTTCTGGGACAGAGCCAGGCATGGGAGATGTAATGAGACGGACACTTGGGACCTGAGCATAGATAACCAGCCATGTGGGAGAATGTAGATTAAAATAAATGGGATAATTTATGATGAAGTAAGAGTAGAGCCTAGGGCTGGAGAGATGGCTCAGTGGTTAAGAGCACTGGCTGCTCTTCCAGAGGTCCTGAGTTCAATTCCCAGTAACCATATGGTGACTCACAGCCATCTATAATGAGATCTGGTGCTGCCTTCTGGCATGTCAGAAGACAGCGACAGTAGACTCACATAAATATTTAAAAAAAAATAGAGAAAGAGTAGAGCCTAGCTATATGGCCAAGGTATTTACAAATATATTTTGAGTCTGAGTCTTATTTCTGGGAGAATGGGGCTGAGAGGAAGAACCAGACTAAGCATTTACAAACAGTGCCTCTTTGAGTGCCAATTATAGATTAAAGATATTAATACACTATATATATTAATGCTGGAAATTGATAGGTGGCAATTTTTCCTTAACCCCCAGCTTTTTCCCAAATAGCCACACAGAGACCTGTTAATATTTCAAAGCTTTAGGCCTTAGCTGGGCAGACCCCCCACCAGCTCATCTAAGCTTACCACCTAGCCCCATGCAGCCTCATGGCTAGCTGTACCTTCCAGGACTGTGATCATGTCTGCCACCTCCCATGTCTCCTGGATTTCCTCCTCCTTTTCCCCAAAGTTCCTTTCTCCTTCCCAGGAAGTCCTACCTTCAACTTCCTGACTAGCTAATTAGCCATCAAGATTTTTATTAAAGCCAATCCAAGAATGCCTTGGGTAGGTGAGGAAGGACAGAGACAATTTCACACAGCATACCCCAACAGAAAGAAATGAGAGTCCATGGAGAATAGTGGCCTGAGACTAAGAAAGAGCTGCTCCTAAGTCGTTCTGCTGAGGCCATCTTCTCCCTCCCCAGTGAGTGAAGCTGCCTCTTTCACCCTGTCCCTTGGTCAGGCCTCCTGGACAGGCAGCTAGAGGGTGAGTGTTCTTCCCTACCATGCTGCATTTCTCTTACGGAGACATATGCTTTATCATGAAACTGAAAGCCTAGCTCAGGAATGAGTCCAAGTGAAGGTGCACCCCTAACCCCAAGTCCCACATCACAAACATCAGTGGCCAGCACTGCAGAGCCTGTCTGGGAGGGGCTGTGCTGTGTGCAGCAGGATGTGGCCCAGGCTGACCTCCAACTGCTGCTCCTGTTCTCCTGAATACTGGGGTTACAGGTGTGTGCCACCACACCCAGTTTACCTTGTGTAGCTTTGGCATGGTTCTGTGGCTCTGAGGTTGGCTGACTTGCCTGAGATTTTCCATCCTGGGACATCTTTCCCCTCTCTCCTAGTTACCTTGGTTAACACTTCACTGCCTCATTCTCCCCAGAACAGGTGTGTTTATGTGCTCACATCTGCCTTCTTCCATTTAGCTCTCTGTCAGATTTCCTCCCAATCTGTTCCCTTTTTTTTTTTCTGTCTCAGCCGTGGAAAGTACAATGGGACATACTTCTGTGTGCCCTGGAGTGAGTGTCCCCCTCCAAAAAGAGCCAGAGCTGACAGCAAGTGAACCTTCAAATTCAAGTGAGGCAGGGCGGGAATTCCTATCCAGCTGTCATGGCCAAAATCTGGGTAAACCGGACAAAGTGCCCCGCTGTAGCTCATTAGCCCTGCCTGTGCCACCGCTGTGGTTTCTCGCCTGGCATTCCCTACCTTCAGCTCCTCTTGCCCATAGGGCCCAGTGGCTGGCATGAATCACCTGTATTGATTTTCCAGAGGCACAAGATTTGCTTCAGAATGGCACCCTAGGCTCAATGAGTGGAGCCTGATCTGGGTGGAAAGAATGCACTCTAAAGAGCTAGAGGCAGTAGGTGCAGACACAAGTGCTCACACATGACGTAATTGCAGGACAGACCCACCGGCCTCATGGAATTAGCCCCAGACTTCCATCCCTCCCATCAGTGCTTCTGCCTGCCTTCCCAGCTGTGAAACAAGGAAAGCGCTGATTCCAGATAACATGCTTTGCTGTCTGACGTGATGGATGCCCCTTCTCCCTTGGCCAGGCCCTGATCACAAAGACCACATCTGTCTGGCTCAGTGCCACAACCACAGTATCCTCAATATCTGTTGGCTAAATGGTTGAAAATTGGACAGCGGGGGCCAGCAAGATTGGCCAGTGGGTAAAGTCACTTGCTGTACAAGGATGGTGACCTGGGTTCAATCCCAGAACTAAGGTTGGGAAAGAACCAACTCCCAAAAGTTATTCTCTATAATCTCCATATACACACACGGTGGTACATGACGTTATCATTCACATATACATATCTGAGTCTTTTCAGAGGGAAGCTAAGAAAGACCTTGAGATTGGCAGGTTAGTACAAAGTTCCTGTAAATTCATGGCTGGAGTTCAGTCATGGGGACATTCTAGTTAGTGCACTGTCTCTCTGCCTTTCCACAACAGCCATTCTGACAGAAATTTTTATCCAGGAAAATGGTTAGAAGCTACAGCAGTGCCTCAAGGTACCCAAAAGCAGTGTCAGGAACAGGAGCCTGTGTCGTAGATGAGCTAGGACCTGTCGTGGAAGCCAGCAGGCATGTGGGAGCCTGCAGGAGGAAGAGCACAAAGACAAGGACAGAAGGCGTGCCCTCAGTGCCTGCGGCTCGATATGGTGTGGGGCTTAGGAGACTCGATAGGGAAAGGCAGCTCACTGCTTGTCTGTGGTGAATTGTGGATAGTTCCTGGGTGCCAGACCTGGGGACCCAGAGTGACAGAGGAAGGCAATGTTTGAAAGAAGAGTGGCTGAAGTCAGGTGATGGTGATGAACACCTTCAAACCCAGCACTTAGGCGAGGGGGGGCGGGGGAAGGAAGGCAGATCTCTGTGAGTTCAAGGCCAGCCTGGTCCACAGAGTGAGTTCTAAGACAGCCAGAGCTACATAATGAGACCCTGTCTTGAAAACAACAACAAAAAGAAAAAGAAATGAAAGCTGAGTGGATGCATGCTGTTTGTGGTGACTTCTGTGGGCTATGAAGTAGAATGCGTCGGCCTGCTGGAGAGAGGGCTCAGCGGTTAAGAGCACTGGCTGCTCTTCCAGAGGTCCTGAGTTCAATTTCCAGCAACCTCATGGTGGCTCACAACCATCTGTAATGGGTTATGATGCCCTCTTCTGGTGTGTCTGAAGACAGCGACAGTGTACTCACATACATAAAATAAAGAAATAAAAAAAAAAATAGGTTGGCCCAGGCACTGTGTGCTAAGGACTCAGCAGGCCTATTTCTAGAATTTGGGTTTCCTTACATGTCACATGGAGGACACCCATCTGGGGCAAAGCATCTAACATGAGAGGCTTGGAGCTTCCAGAAGTATTTTCTGACAGATTCTCCTGTGCACCTACCTACCCTGGATTAGTCAAATGGATGGTCCTTGGCTGGCACACATTCACCTAGAGGGAGTTTCAAGGCCCAGGTTCTGAAAGTAGGGAAGAGAAAAGCTGCCAACGTCACTCGGTTGGACAGGGACCTGTGTTCCCCATGTGTACCACGCCCCCACCTCAGAAGGCAGCAAACGTAGCTGGTTTCCTGAAAATCTCATTTTTCTAGACTGATAGTTTTGGATGAGATAGACAATTGTAGCTTCTTGTCTGGAGAGAATACTGTAAATACAAAATACGAATAAAGCTTAAACCAAAGCCAGGCTTCTGTACTGTGGAGAAGCAAGCCAACTGGGTGCCACACCAGTCCGGCATTCTTCCCCCCATAAACTTCAAACTTCCTCAGGTGTGCTCACCTGTCTTCTCTGCCAGTGGCTGCCTGATTACCCTCACAGCTACTCTACTGGGAGGAGCCTCCAGCCTGCCCTGCCCCAGGAGTCCTGGGTGCCCAGGTTCCTAAGGAGCCCGAGTGGCTAGAAGCATTGGTGGAGAACGGCTGACACCTTGTGGCCAGCTGGCAGCTTGCAGCATCCCTCTCTAGCTCAGAAGGCCAGGCTTGGTGTGGGCAAGCTCTTTCTACAAAGAGGCAGAGGAGTAAATGCTGTGAGCTTTGACCAAACCTGACGTGCACACTTCCTAATCCCATCTCTCGAGAGACCGAAGCAGAGAGGACCGTTGCAAGTCTGCATAGTGGCTTGCATTTAGGCTTTTGAGACACACGTGGTGCCTGACCTGACCTCAGAGCGACACTGGAGCAGCCCCTCACCGTACACAAACAAGTGCACACAGCTGAGTTTCTATAAAACTTATGGGTACTGGAGATGTCCGCACATACTTGTCAAGTATGACAAGACATATTAGTATTGTGATTCTTTTAATCATTTAAAACTGTGAAATCTCACGGCTGGGGAGATGGTTCATTGGTTAAGAGCACTTGCTGCTCTTCCAGAAGAGTCAAGGTTGGTTTCCAGCTCCCTCATCAGGAAACTCCCAGTCACCTGTAACTACAGCTCCAGGGGATAGGGCCCCTTCTCTGGCTGCTTCAGGCACATGTGTATGTGTGTGTGTGTGTGTGTGTGTGTGTGTGTGTGTGTGTGTGTGTGTGTGTGTAACTAAAACCCAAAACAAAAAGTTCTTTAAAATGTAAAAGCTCAAGCTGAAGATATAAAACTAAGTTGCAGACCATGAGCCTAGCATTCTATGTAAGTCCCTGGTCCAATTCCTAGCACTAGAAATCTAATTAAAATGGAAAAACCATTCTGGACTCATAGGCTATAGTGACAGGTGGCAGGCTGGATTGGGGCAGCACACTTCACTTGGCTGGCATCTCACTCAGGACACTCCTTCACACCTTGTTCCCATGGACTCTCAGTCACCGCATTTGACATGTGTCATTGTTCTATTGTGGGGAATCCCGACGTCTCCTCCCAAAGGAAACTCAGGAGCAGTTGTTGATTTTCCTTTATTTCATATGTTAGCAGATGTGCCCATTGGGAGCCCTGCGCTAAAGGGGCAAACAAGAGCCTAGAGTTTTAATATTTACTTGTAGTTGTTCACTTATTGGTTAAAAACAAAACAACTCACTGAGAACTCATTGTATCTGAGGTACTATGTTATGTATGGCCTGCACCACAAGGGCAGAGGGAGATGCTGAAGGAATATAGAATATAGAAGCTCAGAGAAGGCATTTGACCTGGGCGTGCAGTTTGAAAGAGAATCCATGAAGGAAGAGGCAGCTCCTGAGACACCCCCAGGGGAACCTTGAAAAGCCTAGAGAGAAATCTTTTAGAATTGGAAGCATAAAAGATGGAGCAATTAAGAACACAACTGAAGACTCAGATGCATTATCTGTCCCCAAGACCTCTCTGTTCTTGACAGCAAGTTGTTTTGGATTTGTGGTGGGCATATGAGGCCATTTTCTTTCAAGCCTTGTGGGATTGCCTCAAATGGGCAATGACATTTGATTGCTTTTTGGTTCTAGCTAACACCTGTGGCCAACCTGTGCATGGGGTTGCTTTCACCTTGGACTACAAAGAATGCAAGGGCTGGGGGCTGGAGTTAGAGGGAGAAGCCCCTCATAGGGGTAGGAGTGGAGGAGTTTAGATAGTGCTTTGAAGAAAGTGCAGATTCACAGGACAAGGAGGATGGAGTGTGCTGAGCTACAGATAAAACAACACACACACACACACACACACACAACACAAAACACAACAGAGGAAGGGATGTCATGGCCAGGCTGAGGGCTTCTGGAGAGGGAGCCATGCCTCACAAGATGCTTTCTTGTTTTGTCTTGGGTGAAGATGGTTGTTTTCCAGCTTCTTCGATTTAAAACAATATGTCCCTTGGCAATTACTCCCTCTGCTATCTTACTTTCCTCAAAAGGACAAAGAAACTAATGTATGTATGCTTGGCATGACGGCCAGCTTCATGTCCCAAACAGCCACACATCCAGAAAGTGACGTGTCCATATTTAATATTCTACCAGTACCCCATCTTGAAAATCTTGATAATTTTTAAATAAGAATCCTTGAGTTTTCGTTTCATACCAGCCTTATAAATTATGTAGGCAGCCCTGCCTGGCAAAAATCTTTGCGCTAAAATGTTATGTTTGGGGCTAGAGATGAAGCTTGGTGGAGTGCTTGCCTGGAATTCATGGGACCTTAGGTTTGACCCCCTAGCACTTCATAAACTGGGCATGATGGCTCACGCCCATAATCTCAGGCAGTAGACAGGAAGATCAGAAGTTCATGGTCATCCTTAGCAGCTACATAGGGAACCAAGGGCAGCTTGGGATACAAGAGACCCTGTATTTAAAAACAAAAAAAAAGTTAGGTTTTGTCACTGTCTTAGAGTCAAGATTAACAGATCAGATTTAATATATTTATTCCTGCACAAAGAGGCTGGTGACCTTAGAGGTGAAGGCAGGATAAGGACCTAGCCCATGGAAAGCCTGAAGAACATGCAGGTCCTTTGAAAGGGTCTACAGAAAGAGATGGCAGGGGAAGTTCATGAACAGTTGCAGAGGTAGGAGGGAAACTGGCTATTTTGGGAAGCAAAGAAAGAGTGAAATCTCAGAGTAAAACGTAGTGGGGAAGTCATGGAAACGGGTCGGGAAATGTCTCTTGGATCTCGGCCACAAAACAGGTTATAGACGAGCTTAGAGAAGCCGGCTTCAGTCGAGTTAAGGAAAAGCCAGGGCTAGAGAAGGAGGGTACAGTGACCGAGGTGGAGAGGGCCACAGACTATTATCTAAGACTTTGGGATGAGGGCCCAGAGGGAAGGAAGGTTCTTTGAAGAAGAAAACTCGGTCCCAGTTAGGATGCAAGTAAAGGCCACCAGAGGGCGTAACCTAGCCAGGAAGATGCATACCCTTTTTACCTGAGTTTGTAGGGAAACAACAGGGTGACTGAGAGTTAGGGCTGCAGTGGGGGTTGGGGGTGGATGGGTAGTCAGCCTTTCTAGTAGGGACTTATCTCTCCAGCTGTACGAGAGTTCTCAGGCCACCATAGTTTTACGAGCAAGAGTTCACTTATTTGAATCAGACTACCTAGCTTCAGCTACTCCTTGTGGTAACCTGGTACATGTTGGTTAACTCTCCGGTGGCTCTATTTTTCTATCTGGAAAGTGAAAACTATTATTGTGGGAAATATTAACTGCTGCAGTCCAAGCAAAGCCCACAGTTCAGTGTCTAATATACTGCACATGTCAGTGACGCGCGCGCGCGTGTGTATGTGTGTGTGTGTGTGTGTGTGTGTGTGTGAGAGAGAGAGAGAGAGAGAGAGAATAACCACATTTTAAAGTTCCCTGTAAACTGCTCTTTTGTGTCTAGAATCGGCTAACACACCAAAAGGGTCAAATGTCCTCTGCTCAGCAGAGTCGCTTTTCAGGAAACGCAGTCATAAAAACCTACAGGTGATTTAGAAGTGACACAGCGTCTATCTCAAGGGCTTTTGTTGCATAATAAATGCTACCACACATGTAATAAAAGCCTATGAGCATGTCCTCTGTCATCTACACCCTCTAGCACGTTCCCTTCCCCCACTGCTCCTGATTATTGGTTACCAACACACCCAAGCTCCAGTCAGCTGTTAGCTGTCACCTTGACTTTTGGATTAGGATTCTTTACAGGGATCACCTCATTGCTATGAGCTTTGAAAATTAAAGAATGCTTTGCAAATCTTGCCAAAAGCATGGAAAGGCCAAAGTAAGGAGGGTGTTCACTTGTGCTGCAGACATCAGAACTGGAATAGATCCAACTGGCTATAACTGCCCCAGGCCTATGGGTCACTGCAGAATCATTTGCTAAAGTTCCTATTGGTTTGGCTCTTATCCAGGCTAAGGGCAGAGACCACAGCACAGTCTCTCATGGGCGATAAAGGAAGTCTGTTGCTGGGATGGCTGGGAATGCTTTTGGTAGCCATCCAAGGCAACTATCACTCATTAAATCTGCCTTCTCCTCCAGCAGAAAGCCAACTTACAGAATGCCATCTACAAAGCTCCCAGAATAGTACTAGGCTCCAAGAACTCAGTGCACATGGCCAGTATACAAATGTGCAGGGGCTAAGGATTCTTTCCGCCTTCAAATCTGGGTGGGTTTGAGCAAACAAAAAAGTATTTTCTCCAAGTGGCATCCTGAGAGGAGATGAAGAGAATATGCTAGCCTGGATTGTCTTTTTGGATTCCAGTTGATTCCACAGCCACAAAAGCATGCCAGGAAGCTCCCTGGCAATGACAGTGAGTTCAGGAAACACCTTGGACCAATTCCTTAGCTTTACCTTCACACCAGGCTTAGCAAGCCTGTAAATCCTGACATTGACTCCAGTGGGAATTTGAAACCTTTGCCTTTCGCCATAAATATTTTATTGATTTATTGGCTTCCTTACTATCTGTGTAGAAAGTGAGGAGAAATTCTGGCCAAAGTTGTAGTTTGGGGAAATGAGGGATCTCAGCACCCAGACAAGCCTACATCACATCCCACTGTTTGCTGGAGGATGAAACCTACGTGTGTTTCTATTCCTGAAAGACCACGGGAAGGCCTGCTCCTCTGTGAATGGATGGCTATAGGATAGCATTGTGGGAAGTGTGTATTTCCTACTTTAAAACATTCTGTATTGCTGTATTGAGCACATGTTCCATTTATTCAGTGCTACTTTTTAGATTGATTTTTTTTTTTTGACACAAGTCTTACTATGCAGCCTAGGCTGGCTCTGAACTCTCTACCCTCCCCTTGCCTCAGCCTTCCAGATGCTGGGATTACAGGCCTGTGTCCTTATACTGGGCTTTTCAACATTAATATTGTTGTCAGTAAAGCAATCTTATATGGAAACTGCAAAGACCTGGACTACAGGAACAACAGGCGTGGGTCCACTCCTGTATGCTCCTGTGGTTCTCCGTATCCTCTTCCTCTCCTTACCAGGCCACCACCTGTTACCAATCTCTTCCCAGCTAACCACACTTGTCCTGCAGTTCTTGTAGATGTCACTTCTACTTCCCAGACTGGGTCCCCAGTCCCTCCGATGTTCTCCCAGGACACAGTCTCACAGCACTACACTATGATTGTTTTACCTGCTGTCCACTCCACAACAGTGAGGCCCATGGCAACAAAGAAGTTTTTTTTTTTTTAATCTGTGGAGAAACCCTTGGACCTTAGGAAAGTTCTTAATAAACTCACTATGTAATTACTGAACAATTATTTATTGGGGGATCTTTTATAGACAGATCAATATCAAAGGACACAATGGTGAAAAAGAAATCTATCTCAAAGAGCTTACAACAGGGATTTGCCTAATAATTCATATAAAACCAACCATTATCTTGAGGGTTAAGACTGAGGTACAAGAGATGGAGACAATGGCTCTGAGGTTAAAAAACATTTGCTGCATTTTCTGAGTACCTAAGTTTAATTCTCAACTGCAGTGTTGGAGGCAGCTCATAATGACCTCTAACTCCAGAATACCCAGAGTTATCTTCTGGCCTCCATGGGCAATACACACACACACACACACACACACACACACACACACACACACTACATAGATACAGATGTATATACACGTAAATAAACATTGAAGTAAATATTTTTAAACGATACAAAAACAATCACCTTTGAAGGCTGGGTAGGTCTGAAGCTTTGACATTTCTCAGTGCATTGTTTTCTGGTTCCTAATCTCTGTTTTGAATGCTAGTATGAACTCAGTGCTTGTAGTCATCAAGTTTCACCTCTTTGGATCCTTTATTAGAATTTGATTTATGATTTCCTTCCTGTCCTTGAATTATCCTAGGAATACCTGGCATTTGCTCTTAACTGATGCTTGTGAAATACCTTGTCTTCCTCTGCTGAAAGGGAGTAAGTGTTGAGCCTATTGCTGTTTTACTGTTAAGCCAGTGCCGATGAGATTACGCAACAGCTTGGATAGGGAAGAGAAACAAGGGCTGTGAACCCCTTACGTACCAAGGGCAGGGATTTGGTAAAACACTAATATTCCCAGATGTGGGTTAGAGTCCAGCAGTAGGTTCCTGGAGATCATTTCAATTCCAGAGGCTAGAGGCTGGCACTCTGGCAGTAGACCTTAAGAATCCTGCCCTCCCCTGGCTGAAATGTGGATTCACTTCCATTAAAGCTGTCACAGAGAAAGAATCCAGTGGACGGATGCCAGGAGTACACACATGGCTTGCTCGACATCGGCAGCTCTGGAAGCTTTCCAGGAGGCAGAGGACTGTTCCATTTGCACACAGTCAATTATTTCTAAGGGGATTTATTCTTTATCTCACTCTAGAATTAATTTCTTCTAATTTCGAACTCTTGGATATTCTTCCAAAGAAACAAGCTAAAGATGGTCAGGGGTGGGTATGAGTGTTGCTTGGGCACATAAGGATGGTTAAAAAAAATTAGCCATTTACAAAGACAAAGAAACAGAATATAGATTTATATGTGCTCCTTGTCAGGAAAAAAATATTGTTTAACTTAAAAAGGGGAAGAATGGTTCCTAGAAGCATATCATAATCTCTCCAAAGTTAGTCTCCAATAATGTTAATGATAATCTTTCTAATTGCCAGAATCTGAATAAGGAATTTGGGTTCTGAAGGAAACAGTTTTAAGATGCTGGGTTGACTGACAGATACTATTCAGAGACACTAAGGCATGTATGCAAACGAGTCAGACAGGCCTAGAAATCACTGTATGCCCCAAAACGTCTTTCTGAATGGATGACCTTGGGTAAGTCTCTTTTGGCTTTGCTTTCTGTAAAATTGGTGTTTAATCAGATAGCTTCTGTAAAGAATTGAGCAACATATTTGGAATAAAATACAACAAATGATAGTAGTTATCACTGTCAACTTCCAATGACCAGAGATGCCCCTCTCCTCAGCCAAACGGTAGTGTTGTGAATCCGGATCTGACGGACAACACCGAAGTGCCCAATAAGATGCTGGGGTGGGGGAACAGTGGAATCAAACCAATGACATGGGCCCTTGTTGTTGGCCGCTTTCAGGCTGATCCACCAATAGCTTAAGGATGTGACTTGGGAGCGACACTCTGACAGTCCAATGACGCACAACCAACCCACACTCAGCAATTCGGAGGGGATAAATCAAGAAGCCTGCACGTATAGATTCCGTTATTAGTGCAGTCTCGAATGGTGAAAGGAGCTTGGGAGAAACAGTCCCAGAGAGGGGCATTAATGAGCTAAAAAAGAGGGAAGAGATGATGACTGCGTTAGACGAGCTCGTCCGCCATCATGTTCTAGTTTCCCCTTCGTCTCTCTGGGTCCGCGACCGAGGAAGCGGCCTCGGGATGCTGAGGGGGTGTGTCCCCTCATGATTGGCGCAGGCCGTTCAGCCAATCCCAGCTCAGCAAACGGGAAGCACTTAGCCAATGAGGGGAGACGGCAGCTGCAAGGACTTAAGGGAGGCGGAACAGCGTCTTGACGGGCACGAAAGCTAACCAGTGAAAGCTAGAGGCATCCTGCCTGCGGCCAATGGAACGGGGATGTGGGCGGGCGCCAGAGTGTTTGTGTTGTGGTTTTGGGGGAGGGAGGCGGAGGGGAAAGTTTGTTTATTTTGTTTTTAGTTTCTGGGGTCCCCGAGCTTCGGGAAGGTGAAGCGAGCGACAGTGACCCCCCTCGCCTCTCAGCCTCCCCGCGACGTTGCCTCCACAGCTTGCGGAGAAGCGGAGACCGCGGTCACCGCTGGGCTTCACAGCGGAACGACGCGCACTTGGAGCCGGCGCTGCTCAGCGGTGAGTGAGGACCGTGGGCCGCGCGGGCCTTCTCCTTTCTCGCGAGCCGCCAAGCGGAGCGGGGCGGCCCAGGGTGGGCGACTGAGGACGCCCTCGGGGGCGCGCGGCACGGCACGCTGAGGTGCAGCGTGTGCGTGTCCTCGCGAGCGCGCGCGACGGGAGCGAGCCGAGCGGGAGGGGCGGGGGCAACGCGCGCGGTCCGAGTGGGCCGCGGCGGGCCGGGGCGCCTGCCCGGGGCGCGCTGTGGGATCGCGATGTGCAGACGTGAGGCGGGGGAGGGAAGCGCGGTCACGTCGGTCGTGAGGGCCGGGGTGTCCCAAGTGTTGGGGCCAGGACAGACCGGTGTCACGCGCCTGCAGGTGTGAGCCGAGGAAAGGGCTTCCGGGTGGGCTGGCGGCGGTCCGAGCGCTTCGTGTCGCCTAGGGCCCTCGGAGCTGCAAATGCCTGGCGGTGGGGCGCGAGTATCCGGTGTCCCCACGCGGCGGGCGTGCAGGCATGTGTGTTGGACCCGATGGCGGGGGGTCCCACGGGCATCCCGCGAGAGCTGCGTGCGGTGGAGTGGGGGGAGGGACTGTGGAGAGGCGATGCTCACTTTGGATGAGGAAACAGACGAGGGGCGGAGGGATGACAGAGTTGGAAACAGCCCTGGGGAGGGATTGCTACCTTCTGCTGGCCCGGTTCCCTTTAATTTCAAACTAACGGATTTGTTAGTCCATAATGGCTAAATAAATATCTGGTCTAGCGAAATTCACTACAGTGGCTATCACGACACCCAAGAACAACAGCGTCTCATCCATCCTTAGTCTGGGACGCACGTCACCCATCTGGACTTTTAGCTTCATTCTTTTCTCCTGTGTCTTTTGGCCGCTTAGATTCTGAATAATCAAGACTCCGTGAATAAAACATCATTTGTACCTCCTTCACAGTTAAACGTAGCAGTAAGCTGTACAAAAATCACACATCCTAGCCTTTTGTGAAATGTTTCTTTTCACTTGTGGGAGATTTCAGTTCTTGACTTTATGTGTTCGCGGTGGTTTGTAAACGCTCCTTAAAGAGCAGAACATGTAGACAGTTGTCTTGCACTCGTATAGTGTGAGTATCCATATAGTAAGTGGGAGGGATATCAGTGTAGTAGTCTCTACAGGTAGGCACATACTGGATCACGAGTATCCAGAATACAGATCAGACTGGTTTGTGCCACTTGGGATGCAGTGATGAGGGTTATGATGCATGCCTTTGTGTATTTTGTTTTGTTTTGTTTTGTTTTTGAGACAAGGTCTCATCGTGTAGCCCTGGCTGGCCTGGAACTGCTTTGTAGATGCCTGGAACTTACAGAGATCCACCACCTGCCTCTTTCCAGAATGCTGGATTAAAGAGGCCCAGCTTAGTTCTTCACTATTTTTAAGGGCTTGTCTTAAACTTGATTGTCTGAGTAGTGTAGTTTCTGATAGTACTTAAAGAGGTACAAAACAAAACAAAAACCTGTTCATGCTGCATGGCTCTGTTAACCCATCATATCCTGGAAATCTTCCCCACAAATAGAAACTCTTAAATGGTTTTTGGGTTTTTGTCTTTTGAGACAGTTTTTTGTTTTTAATGTTTAGAATCAAAACAGTATTTTTGTTCCATGTCAGTACTGGCTACTGTTTGTTGTGTGCTTACACTACACATGTCTTCCTCTCTGTTAGTTTTTCTTTATTTATTATTATATGTAAGTACACTGTAGCTGTCTTTAGACACACCAGAAGAAGGTGTCAAATCTCATTACGGATGGTTGTGAGCCACCATGTGGTTGCTGGGAATTGAACTCAGGACCTCTGGCAGAGCAGTCAGTGCTCTTAACCTCTGAGCCATCTCTCCAGCCCCCTCTGTTAGTTTTTAAATCCTTGTTTGAAGCCTGTAGGGCAGAAACTCTCATTGTGGTAGGGATGAGGACAGGGCTCCCAAGAACCAAGCAGCGAGGTTTAATCTAGGCTCTATTTGGTTTTTTATCTTCCATTTGTTTTGTTTTCGCCTCCTGAATTACCCAGAGGGAGAAAAGCATAAAGAACACTTCGAAGCAGAGAAAGGCAGGAAAGGAGAATCCACTGACTTCACTGCTAAGATTTCGTTGCCTGAACCTGGCTTAAGAATTTAATGCTAAATTGATACTATTCTTGTTTTAGAACTAAGCACCTTTAATAAAATATGTCAACCTTTGTTTTTTAATTGACATATTCACTGTACATAGTACTGCAAAGCTCTGTTTTTGTTTGAATTTTTAAATTTCTTTTTTCCTTAGGTCTTGTTATGTGGTCTACGTGGCCTCATACTCATGATCCTTGTGTCTCGACTTCCCCAGTGGAGGAATTACAGACCTTTGCCACCTCAAAAGAGTCAGTCTATTATTACTCTCTCCCTTTCTGGACCAGGATACCCTAGAGTTCATTATGTTGCCCGGTCTGGACTTGAACTCTTAGCCTGCCTTAGCCTCTTGAATGCTGGGATTTTAAGTGTAAGCTACAGTGTCCAGCTTCTGAAGACTTTTTCTTTCCGTCTCTGTCCACTAATTCCTTATTACCACTCAGGTTTCTTAGAGCTCCTGTTCATTTTTGTAGTTATCAGCTTGTGATTCAGGGCCATGTCTGTTTCATTTGCCATTAATGCCAGAGCCTGTTCAAGTGTCAGGTTTTTAGCAGACTCCTGGAAAATATTCGTTGACTGTCTTATGATTTGACTTTTATTTATTGTTTTTTTTTAATTTCTTGTAGCCTTGACTGCCTACCTCCTCCCGAGAGTATCTGAGATTTGATGCCACTCTTAAGAGAGCTTTCCATATAAAGACAGGACCACTGTGTTGAGCTTGCGACTGAATGAGCATTGCACCCTGGTTGTTCAGGCTGGGTTAGCCCTGCACCTGTTCTTCTTCTCTGTCTCAGCTGCTCTTGATTTCCTCTCTGCAGATGATTCTAGAGACCGTACAGGTTCCAGCTGAGCGGCCTCCTTGCCCTTTGACATTGACAACTGCCTCTAGTGTTTCACCCCTACACATTGCCCCCACACTAATCTTCCTGAAAGATTGCTTTATGTTTTCTGCTCCTTCCCAAATCTACCACAGACACTTAGGTTGGAAATCCTCAATGGTGTTTGATTGCCTAAAGGGTTTAAGTGCTTTTGCCTGTTATTTACAGATCTTTGCACTAGTACTGTCCAATAGAAATAGAACGCAAACCACAAATGTGGACCACATATGTAATTTAAAATTTTCTAGTAGCCACATTAAAAAGTAAAAAGAAAGGGTGAAATTGATTTTTTTAGCATTCTACTCACTTCAGTACATTCAAAACCTTAGTATTTAAACATGTATCCGTAAAAAACTAAACAAAACTAGTACTAGGGTATTTTAAAAATCTTTTTTTCATGTTAAGTTTTTGAAATCTAGAATGTATTTTTCACTTGAAACATCTCAAGCCATACTAATCAGATTTCAGGCGTTCTATAGTCAGTGTTGTTTGTGGCTACAGAACAGATCTTAAATATATCTTCAGCATAGTGGAAGGACCAGGCCTAGGTAATTCCAGCTGCTGTCCTTTGCATAACTCAGTTTCTCTCACTTAGAAACAGCTTTATAATCCAAATATGCTAAATCTCTTTGAGAGAAACACAAGGGAACCTAAGATCGCTAATCTTTAATTCTTATCATCTCTGGAACTGTGTGTGTGTACAGATGTGCCGACAGAGACCAGAAGAGTGTTAGAGTTCCAGAAGCTAGGCAGAAGTGGTTGTGAACCATCCACGTGGATGCTGGAATCTGAGAGCTGGGAAGGCTGCAAAGTGCTCTTAATCTCTTAGCCATCTATCCAGCCACTTCTCTGGAGATTTTTTAACATTATTATTGTTTTTTTAAATGATGCACTTCTTTGGAGATTTTTTTAACATTATTATTGGTTTTTTTTTAAAGATGCATTCTTTGTTGTCCAGGCTGGCCTGGAACATCTGGGCTCAAGTGATCCTTCACCCTTAGCCTGCTGACTAGCTAGGAGTACAGGTAACATGACACTATCAGATTTAATGTTATTTCTTTTCTCTTAATATTTTTTTAATGTCATTTCTTTTCATGTCATTTTATATTGTAACTGTTTACAGTCAATTTGCGTTGTAATCACAGGCGATAAGGCACAAGCGCTAACCAATGATTATCTGATGAATTAGAGCCAGTGACAGCAGTCCATAGCCTCCATCTTCTCATCAGTGTGTGCCTGCCGAGTGACAGCTCGATTGTACTGGACCGTGTGTGCTGACATCTTCCTCCTTGGGCGCTTTGAGAACAGAACTTTGCCTTCCTCATTTGTGTTCCTGACCTGGCCAGTGCTAGGAAATCTATAGATCTATATATTGATTTTTGTGTGTTTTGTTGTTTTTCAAGACAGGGTTTCTCTGTGTAGCCCTACCTGGCTGTGTTTGAACTCACTTTGTATGTAGACCAGGCTGGCCTCAAATCCAAAGACCTACCTACCTCTGCCTCCTGAGTGCTGTGATTAAAGGTGTACACTACTGTGCCTAGTTCATATGTACTTTTTAAATATTTCTAGTTAGATAATAGTTAACACTCTGTCCTTTGAAGATAGCAGGTCATGAATTGTGAAAGATACCTGGCTTTGGGGGCAGCGCTAAGGATGATTGAATCTGGGGCTTTGTAAATGCTCAGCACTGACATTTTGCCATTAAGCTAAATCTCTAGCTCTCTGGCATAGTTTTATATTCTTCTTTTTTTTTTTTTTTTTTTTTTTTTAGTATACATTTGTGTCTTTCCCCCTTTATTGAGGTATTACTGATGTTCAGAAAGCTAAGGATATTTAATGTATGTAACTTGGTATATTTGGAGTAGATTTACTTTTTTTTAAAAGATTTATTTATTATATGTAAGTACACTATAGCTGTCTTCAGTCACTTTTTCTTCTCCCTCTGACCCTGCTTGCTCACTGTAGCTATCTTCAGATACCCCAGAAGAGGGCATCAGATCTCATTACGGATGGTTGTAAGCCATCATGTGGTTGCTGGGATTTGAACTCACAGCCTTCGGAAGAGCAGTCGGCGCTCTTAGCTGCTGAGCCATCTATCCAGCCCATAGATTTACTTCTTAAAACAAAACAAAACTGTTCATATTGGGCATGGTGATGGATGCCTTTAATCCTAGCACTCAGGAGACAGAGGCAAACAGATCTATGAATTTGAGGACAGTCTAGTTTACATAGTGAGTTCTAGGATATCTGGACTGTACATTGAGACTTGTAACTCAAGAAAAAAGTTAAAATCAAAAATAACTGTGATAGCCAGGCATTAGTACATAACTTTAGTCCCAGAACTTGGGGGGACAGGCAGTCGAATCTGTGAGTTCGAGGCCAGCCTGGTCTACAGAGTGAGTTCCAGAACAGCCAGGTCTACAAAGAGAACTCTGTCTCAAAAAACAAACAACTGTGCAGGGCTGGGAGATGACTCATTTAATAAGATGCCTTTATAAGCATGAGGACCTGAGTTTGGATCCCTGGAACTCATGTAAACAATTGGGCTTGGCTGTGCATGCCTGTAACCCCAGCCTTGGAGGGAAGTTGAGAAGAAACATGGCTGAAACCCACTGGCCAACAGCCAGCTTAGCTGAGTCAGTGAGCTTCTGTGGAGACCCTGTCAGAGGAAAGTAACGGTGGCAGACAAAAGAGGAAAGGTGCCTGATGCTGGTCTTAGACCTACACACACACACACACACACACACACACACACTTGCACATATATACCACATGTATACACAGTCCCCTCACACAAAATAAAAAATGCAAAACCAACTGTTTAGATGTTACAGTTTTCAGGTTGGATCAGAAATAAAGTTTGCAAGTGGGTGTGGTGGTCCATGTCTTTATTCCTAGCACTCATGAGGCGAAGCAGGAGGATCTCTGTGAGTTCTAGGCCGGCTTGGTCTACAGAGCTGCATAGTGAGACAGTGTCTCAACACGGACAAACAAACAAATGTAATAATAAATAAAAAGTAAAAAAGTAGTAGTACTTGTTACTTGCATCTTGGCATGGTGATCCCATCTATAATCCTAGTGCTCTGTGGTAGAGGCAGGAAGGTTGCAAGTTGCTCTGGGCCTATATAATGAGGCCTTGTCTCAGCTACCATTCCCCAAAAAGATGTTTAACTTTCCTGAGACTTGGTTTCCTTGTGGTTTGTAAACTGACTGTGAAAGCAGCTTCAGAAGCAGAGCTCCAGACTAGCTCCATGAGCATTGGCACCATGCACATGCCATGCAGAGCACAGCCAAGGCACAAGGTCTGAGCCAGAAGCCAGAAGTCCTCCGTTTGCTTGTGTTGCTGATACTTGCTTTAGTGCCAGCTGTGTTCAGGCACAGAAATGGCTGAGAATTCAAAAACTACAGTGAAAAAAGTTTTAAAGCCCTTTTCACAGAGAGGTGAAGTGATTCATTCTTCCTAGGAAGATTTCATTTCTCACTGTTCCTTGATGCTTTACTTTGTTTATACCTTAACATATATCATATTATGTTTCTAGGTCTGTCTGTCCTAAATTATAAGCTTTAAATAAATAAAAAAATGCTTATTGCGTGGTTTTGGATGTGCCTTTGCTATAACATGTGCATGGAGGTCCGAGGAAGCCCTTGTAGATGTAAGAGTTGGTTCTTTTCTTCTACCTTTATGTTGATTCAGGATTGAACTCGTTTGTCCACGCTTATACAGCAAACACTTTTACCCACAGATCCTTCTTGCCAGTCCAGAGTTTAAGCTTCCAAAGACCAAGACTATTTATCCCTGCATTTGCAAGTACACACTGTACTATGCCTGCCATACTTTAGGCATTCAGAATTCTAGTGAATGCCCCAGACAGATTACTTAGTTCTGTGGCTGTACATAGGTTAGTTGGTAGGGTGCTTGTCTAGCATACACAAAGCCCTGGATTTGATCCTTAGCACTTCCTTAAACTAAGTGTGGGGAGTGGAGAGATGGTGCAGTGGTTACTCTCCTAAAGAGCCTGGGTTTAATTTCCAGCACCTACATAATAGCTCACAGCTGTCTTTAATGACAGTTTCATAGGCTCAAAGAAGACCTTCTGGCCTCTGTGGGCAATGCATATACGTGTACAAACCCACACAGACATACACACAAAATTTTAAAAAAGCCCATATGTGGTGGTTTATATTTGTAATCCCATGCATCCTGGCGTGATGCTTCACATCTCTAATCCAAACACCCTTAAGGAAGATGCAGGAGGTTTGCAGGTTGCTCTGGTGGAGGCAGAAAGATTAAAGCTCAAGGTCATCCTCAGCTCTGAAGTAAATTGAAGGAAACATGAAGATTCTACTTCAAAACCAATAACCAATAAATTACTTAGCTTCATTTACTTTTGTACCAGCTAAAGAATTTTGTGCCTGGGAGAACTATATGCAGTTATAGTGAGATTAATCTTTTAAAACTACAGATCTATTCTGTATGTGTTTTACCTCAATAGAAAACATTTACTTACTAAAACAAATATACTTAGGAGTAGGAGTCCATGCTTGTGACAGAACTTTTCCTGGGGAGATGTAACACATATCTACTCAACCCCAGATAAAGATCCCACCACAGACCAGTGTACGGATACCACCCAAATCTAACTTGGTGAACCAGTGAGTTTTATTGAGTTTGTGGGGGCAGAAATGATGAAAGTACAGCTGCATTACCAAGGCTCACCCCAGCATGGGTGACAGCTCACAAAAGCTGGAAACCTGGAACACACTGCAACCTTCAGGCAGTTGTACAGTTTGGAGAGTGTCCTATCTAAGTGACTGCTCTAAATCTCTTCTAGGCAGTTCAGCTGGTTTCTGCTGCTTTCAGGCATCTGGAGGGATTTTGCACATTACATAGATAGATTCATCCTCCTTCCCTCTCTCCCTTCTTCTCTCCTACCTTCCTTTCTTCTTTCCTTCCTTCTTTTTCTCTTTCATTAATTCAACATTTTAATTACTTTTATTTACCTTTTTTCATGTTGAATGCATATGGAGTCAGAGAACAACCTGCAGGAGTTTGTTTCTCTTCTACCATGTGGGTCCCAGAGATGAAACATAGGTCATGAGGTTTGGTGGCAAGGACCTTCAACTGTTGAGACCTCTCTAACTCTTCTTTGTTTTTGAGCAGGGTTTGACTACATAGCATAAACTGGCTTCAAACTGGTAATCTTCCTGCTTTGGCCTCCTAAATGTTGGGATTATGGACATGGGCCATCGTGCCCAGGTCCCAGGTTCTTTTGTTATTACTTTTAAAATAAAATTTTAAAGATTTATTTATGTGTATGAATGCTTTGCCTACATGTATATTTGTGCACCACATATCTTCCTGATGCTCATGGAGGTCAGCAAAGGCATCAGACCTCCTGGAACTGAAGTTACGAACGATGAGCCACTATGCAGGGGCTGGGAATTGAACCTAGTCCTTTGCAAAAACAACAAGTGCTTTTAACTGCTGAACCATCTCTTCAGTCCTTTTATTACTTCTTTAATGCTGGGATCAAACCCAGCATGTTATACATGCAAAGCAAGCATCTACCACTAAGCTCTACCCTAAATCAACTTTTATGTTTGTGTACATGTGAGGGTTGGTACCCATGGAGGCCAGAAGAAGAGTTAGATCCCTTGGAGCTAGAGTAAAGGCAGTTGTGAGCCACATGATATGGATGCTGGGACCTGAACTCAGGTCCTTCTCAGGAGCAGCAAGTGTTCTTTACTGCCAATCCATTTCTCTAGTCTCCTCTCCTAAAATAGCCCCCTCCCCCAAAATATTAGAACACTTAAAGACATTCTGAAGTCCTCTTCAGGGAAGACAATCATCACAAGCCAGAGTGGAGCTCGTCTCTTCTGGTTAATGCACTTGTTTGAGTAGAGTACCTGTAAACTGCAAAAGCTGTCAGGTGGAATTAGAAAGTGATGACTCATACCAGCTTATCTGTGAGAGCTGTGCAGCAGAAATGACCTCTAGGTCACCTGAGTGAGTGCTGATGCCATCTCTGAAGGGCCAGACACTGAAGTGAAAGGGAGAAAGGTGGAACAGGAGGGACTGTCCAGAAGGGCCTCTGGACACATGTCTCGGGGAAGATGATTCCTATAGCTTGGAAGGCTTTGCATATTTCCAAAATCTCCCAAGCCAGTGTGAGTTTGATTTGATTCTCAGGCAGAGGTGGGAAAGGGAGATCACAGTGGAAAGTCAGTCTGCTTTCTGTCAATTACTCCTTAATTTCAACAGTTCTTTTCTTTCTGTCCTCTTCTGTGTTAGTCTGCTTTAAATTACTGTAACAAACTTGAGATAAATCAACTTTTAAAAAAACAAGAAAAGAAAGGGTTGAACTGGAGGACACCTACCTAGCAGGCGTGAAGTCCTGGGTTAGATGTGTAACATTGAAGAAAACTAAAATGTATTTTATCTCACAGTCTCATAGTTTGTGTGGTTTTAATCTATGATCTGTTGGCTTGGTGCTTTTGGCATGAGGCAAGACTACACATTATGGAGGGTGTATATGGTAGAGGAAGATTTTACCAAGTGAGAAGCAGAAAGCAGAGGAAGAAGAGGGGCCAGGATCACAGTTACCCTTCCAGGGAACATTCTCCATGACCTAATTTACTTCCACACCTATTCATAATGTTGTGAGCTGGGCATGGAGGCACACATCTTTGATTCCAGCACTCAGGAGGCAGAGGCAGGGGACCACTGTGTTCCTGGCCAGTCTAGTCTACAAAGGAAGTTCCAGGACAGCTACGGCTACACAGAGAAACCCTGCCTTGGAGAACAAACCAAACCAAGACAAAAAGCATTCAGTGTTAGAGACCATTCTCAACAGGATTCAGACTATAGTACTATAGACTGCCTTCCTTTACTGTACCACTCCTTCCCTGGCCATACTATATTTTGCTTCTTTCATTCTAGAATCACTATTTTTTTTTTTAAAGAAACAACCATGGTTTGGGGTGTGGTGCACACATGTACAATCTTAGTGTTTCTGAGATAAGAGTTATTTTCAGAACGGTAGGTGATTAAATACTGGTAGTGCTGATTATACTTATACGATGCTATTTGGTTGTTAGTAGGTAAATGTGTGTGTGGTCTGTGTACTCTCTTATTGTCCCAGATTATAAAGGACTGAAGAGATACTAGATAGATACAGTGAGTGTGGTTTATTTTGTAACATGGTTCTGGAGTGTCTTATTTTTTAAAAATATAATATGCAATCTGGGAACTCAAAGCTAAGAAGATGACTCAGTAGATAAAGTGCTTGCTGTTCAGTTACAAGGCCCAGAGTTCAGATCACCAGCACCCAGGTAGAGCCAGGCATGGTAGAACACTCCTTTAACTCAGATGGGTAGGAGGAAGCAGGAGTTGTCTCTTTCCTGCACAAGCCCTGTTGAGGGTGCATCAGACTCAGGGATAGGCTTTTCATGGGATGTTTTACTCAGGGGTATGTCTCTGTTCTAATATATAAGTCTCCGGTTAGATGAACTGTAAACTACTGATTTTAAAATACTTGTTCACTGTCTACACTTTTGTGTTTTACTCCAAAAATTTTGTATTTTTACAACAATATGCTTAACATTTATGATGACTTATTTGCATTTTGGCTCAGTCTCTTTTTTAAAAAAAAACCCAACATATTCATTCTTGCACTTAAACAGTGTGGGGAGCTGGGAGACACAAGTCTCTACAGAGAGGAGGGCTACGCATTCCCCACGCTCCTAATACACTGCTGGCTGGCTGGCCGGCCAAGGGGAAAATGTTACTTGTAAAAATACACACACACACACACACACACACACACACACACACAGAGAGAGAGAGAGAGAGAGAGAGAGAGAGAGAGAGAGTATTCTTTCCCCTCTCCCTCCCTCTCCTCTCCCTTTACCTCCCTCCCCACCACCTCCAAATCACAGTGAAAGGCTCTTTGTAAGACTAACAAAAACAAAACTAGAATGAAAATGTGAAAGACATCACATTTTAAACCAGTGAGGGCCGGCTTGAAATGTTTAAACAGGACCCTGTGCTCCCTGCATGGCTTGTGACCCTGCCTCAGCACTGTGTGCCAGGGCCTGCGCTGATGCCCTGTTTGTTTTGGAAGCCGATGCACTCAGCTTATTTACTGCACCAAGAAGTGTGTATGGCACTTTCTTGTTTGCCTTTAACCTTCTTCTCATCTTTGAGGCTGAGAATGCATTCAGATTGCTTCTCAGAAAGGTGACCCCAGAGGCTGGAACACATCCTCTGTCTAACTTTCTTGCAAATTGTTGACTTTCTTGGGTCCCCTCACTGGTCACTTCTCACTACCTGGATCCCGAAATCTGTTAATACAGAAATGGTGTCCTGTCCTTTGGTTACTTTCGCTGTGACTCTGGGCTGTTGTTGTGTTTGCTCTGCTTTGTTGTTTGTTTGTTTGTTTGTTTGAGACTGGGTTTCACTGGGTTGCCCGGGTTGGCTTTGAATTTGAGGTCTTCCTGCCTCGGCCTCATAGGTGACTCAGATTATGCACTCCAAACTCTAGTAGCTTTGTGAACTTCTGGTTTCTTTTTCCAAACCACCAGTCCAATTTGAAGTCATCCTCAGGCTATGTCTAGATTGTTTAAGTAGCTGTCTGCCGGTTGTCCCATTTCTCTTTGTTCCGAAAACATTTCCTACCCACTGGTTTCTTTTCCCTCATTGAAACCGTGTGTTTCTCGTTCTAGGAAATCAATGTCTTGTCTGAGCCAGGTACCTTTACTTTTCCAAATCTACCAACTCCCATTCCTAGTTTTCCATCCCTGACGTCTCTGGTACAATCTTTACTCCATTTTCCATATGATTTTTTTTTTCCTTTTGGCTCTCTCTCTCTTTTGAACGCTTGGTTTATGTAAAATATTCTCTCTGCATCTGCCCACCAGTTTATTTTTTTCTCTGTCAGGATTTCCTGGGCTAAAGAGACGATGGCTTAGTGGGTAAAGTGCTTGCGCTGCAAGACTGAGGACCTGAGTTGAGATGTGTATTGCATGTCTGTAACTCCAGGAATAAAGGGTCAGAGTCAGGCAGGTCCTGGGGCTTACCAGCCAACCAGTCTAGGAGACACAGCAAGCCCCAGGTTCCATGAGAGACCATGTCTCAGAAAGGACAGTGGAGAGCAATGGAGGAAAACACACCTAGTAATATTAATCTCTGGCACATATGAACTAGTTCAAATATATATACACATACACAAAATTTCTGTAAACATTATCTTCCTTGAAATGTTTCTTAACCAAAGGCCCTCCACATTGTGCATCCAGAGGTGCTTTTTTAGGCAAAATAATAGGTGCAGTTTATTATTACTATTCATTATTATTACTATTATTATTAAATCTGCAAAAATATAATTTTATAAAAGATTACGAAATTGATAGGTACTATATATTGAGGTCACTACATTAGACCAATATGAAGAGCCTGTTCAATGTCAAGATGAGAAGACAGTTCACACACTCCAGAGAATGGTGAAAGAAGAAATTAGCATGTGGCAAAATAATTTTGCTCAAAATTGAATATTTGAATGCTAATTTTTCATGTGGTACAGAGGATTGCAAGGTCTACCACTTGCTGGTCAGTGACTATACTGAGCTGTATCCAGAGGCGGTGGTGGCCTTTTCCTCCTCCTCCTCCTTCTCTTTTTCCTTCTCTTCCTCTTCCTCCTTTCTTCTTCCTCTTCCTTTCTTCTCCTTCTCCTCCTTCTTTCTTCTTCCTCCTCCTCCTTCTCTTTTTCCTCCTCTTCCTCTTCTTCCTTTCCTCTTCCTCTTCCTTTCTTCTCCATCTCCTTCTTTCTTCTTCCTTCTTCCTCCTCCTCTTCCTCTTCCTCCTTTCTTCTTCCTCTTCCTTTCTTCTCTGTCTCCTCCTTCTTTCTTCTTCCTTCTTCCTCCTCCTCCTTTTTCCTTCTGGTTTTTGAGACAGGTTTCTCTTTGTAACCCTGGCCATCCTGGAACTTTCCAGGCTGACCTCAAAGTCACAGAGATCTGCCTGTCTTGACCTTCCAAGTGCTGGAATTAAAGATATGGAAACCACTCCCAGTTCTAGAGGCTTTTAAAAATACTTTATTTTTTAAGTGTGTGTGTGTGTGTGTGTGTGTGTGTGTGTGTACATGAATGGAATGCCTGGTAAATATCAGAAGAAAGTGTTAGGTCCTCTGGAACTGAAGTTATAGGCAGCTGTGAGTTGCTCCAGTGAATACTCAGTACCAAACTTGATTCTCTGTAAGAGCATTATGGGTACTTAACTGCTGAGTTATTTCTCCAGTCTGAGTTGTTTGTTTGTTTTTTAAATTAATATAATGAGAGTATATTGAACTAGGCAAACTTTGTTAATTTCATTTATTAGTTCTAGTGACATTATATATATATACACATTATATGTACATTTTACTATATATATACTATATATGTAATATATATATATATATATATTTAAAAGATACATTTTTGTCTGTATTTGTGAGTGCTTGCATGTTTGTCTCTGCCACATACAGGCTATGCCCATGGAGGCCAGAAGAGGGAATCTGATCTTCCTGGGACTAGAGTTACAGATGTTGTAGGCTGTGCCATGTGAATTCTGGGAATCAAACAGAGGTTATCTAGAAGAACAATCCATGGTTTTAATCACAAATCCATCTCTACAGTCCCTACAGATATTTATATTTTTAAATATAAATATTGGGTCAACAAGATGGTAGGTAAAGTCACTTGCCGTCAAGCCTGATGATCTCAGGCAATCTCTGGGTCCTACATAGTTGAAGGAGAAAATAGACTCTCACAGGTTGCCCTCCACACAGGTACCTAACATAATAAATATAATACAACTTTTTAAAAACATAGACTGGGTGGTAGGGGCAAATGCCTGTAATCCAGCATTTGAGAGGCAGAGGCAAGTGGATCTCTTAGTTTAAGGTCAGTCTGGTCTACAGAGTGAGTTCCTTAATAGCCAGAAATACACAGAAAAACCGTCTAAACACACACACACACACACACAAAGAATGATGCTTTTATTTTTTATTTTTCAAGTCTGATTCCATTCCTTATTCAACTAGCTTAGACTTCAGGTATTATATTGAGCAGAAGTGATGAGATTGATCATCCTTCCTTTTCTCAGGGTAGGAAAAGAACATTTAGTTTTGTACTAATAAATCCTTTACCAGGTTATAACATATTCATTCATTCATTCACTCATTCATTCAGTTTTTGAAAAAGAGTCTCGTGCAATCCAGGTTGGCCCTTGAAGCCACTGTGTAGCCAAGGCTGGACTTGAACTCTTTCTTTTTGTTGTTGTTGTTGGATTGTTAAACTTGCTGTCATTTCTTTTTTTAAGGATTTATTTATTTATTATATGTAAGTACACTGTAGCTGTCTTCAGACACACCAGAAAAGGGAGTCAGATCTCGTTACAGGTGGTTACGAGCCACCATGTGGTTGCTGGGATTTGAACTCGGGACCTCTGGAAGAGCAGTCAGTGCTCTTAACTGCTGAGCCATCTCTCCAGCCCCCTGGACTTGAACTCTTGATAACCCTGCCAGCACTTCCTGTCTATAGTCTGAGTATAGGCACAGGCCTCTATGCCCCAAAGAATTAATTTATTCCTCTCTCCAGAAAAACCCTCTCCTTCCCTCTAGCCTCTTTCTCTAACTCTCTTTTACCCTTTCGCTGTTTTTGAGAGCTTCCCTTAAAGCCATCTTGACATGGTGATTTCTTTTTGGGAATGTTTTGGTACCAAATTCAGATTATCTAGCAGTTATATTACTGTTCATATTCTCCATCTTCAGTGAGCTTTGGTGATTCTTTGTTTTACTTAGGTTGTCAACTTTATTGGTATAACACTGCTTATAATTTTCTCTTACCAGTCTTTTTCCCCACTTTGAGATTTATTTTGTTTATAATCATGTATGGTTTTGTGCATTTGAGTGCAGGTCCTCACAGAGGCCAGAAGATGAAGGTCAAATACTTTGGACCTAGAGTTTCAAGCAGTTGTGAGCCAACCAACCTGAGTGCTAGAAACTGAACTCAGGTCCTCTGCAGTGCAGTATGCACTCTTAGCTACAGAGCCATCTCCAGACCTACCTGTCTTTTAATATATCAGTACAGTTTGCAGAGATGTGGCACCCTTTATTCTTATATTGGTAATTTACATTTCTGTATTTTTGCCTTTGTTTAGCTGGATAGGCATTAATTTTGTTGTTCTTCACAAAGAAACAGATTTTGCTTTCATTGATTTAATTTATTAAATGTTTTGTTTATTTAAGTTTTGGTTTATGAAACAGGTTCTCCTGCCTGTACTCCCAGGAGTACACCCTTTCACTGTGGTGGGAGTGTACCACTACATTTGTTTAAATTTTTTTATTTAACCAAAGGTTTAATATGAAAATGTACATGACCTGAGTTCCATGTCATAGTAAAACAGATGCACTGAAGAGAGGACATGTGGAAGCATTCAATCTTCTGCAATCTGCTGAATGCATGTATTTATTTTCCCATCCAAGATTTCCAATGTGCTACTATTTCCTCATCCCATTCCAGCAGTGTTCTGTTGCTCATGGCTGTCATCTCCACGCAGTTATACACCAAACTCTTTCATAAATAAATACTCATTGGACATGTCTGCCTTTTGTTTTTATTTGTTGGATTGGACCTAGAGCTCCAAGTAACATTGCCAGCTATTTTTTAATTAAGTTTTTTTTTTTATTTAGCGTGTCTGTGCCTGTGTAAGTGAATACCATGTGTGTGAGGGTGCCCAGGAAAACCAGAATAGAGTGTCTGGTCCTCTGGAGCTGGAATTGAGGTGGTTGTGAGCAGCCACCCACTGTGGATTCTGGGACCTGAACTTGGCCCTTAGAAAAGCAGCCAAGTGCTCTTAATCAATGAGCCATCTCTCCAGCCCCTTCTCTTTAATTTTTATTTTGAGAAGTTCTCATTAAGTTATCTAAAGTATCCTTGAACTCTTCTCCTAAGACAGGCCTTGAACTTGTGATCCTCCCAAGTAGCTGGGTGATATATACTTGTGAAACCAGGCCAGCTTCAGTGTGAACTTCTGACCCACAAGTATTAACTCAGAAGAGTGACTTTGTTATACAGTGCATCAGATTAGTGGACTAAAAACTTGAATAAGTTTTTCCTATTATGTTTCTGTGTTCTATTTTATTAATTTCCACTCTGTTATTTAATATCTTAATTTTTGTGATTGGATTGGATTCTGTTTGTCTCTCATTTTTCTGGGTAGACACTGAAGTTAATTGAGAACTCACATTGGGCATGCTATAGATCACCCTTTAATTTTGCTTTAGCTGCATTCCCAAAAAATATGATGAGTTTTCATTTTCATTAGTTTAAAATGCTTCCTAATCTTTTTCTTCCCAAAGAGTTCTTTGATTTTGAGAATATTTGGAAGTTTCTACATATCTTTCTACTACTGATTTATAATTCCATTATGGTTAGAAACCATGCTGTGTATGTGTGGAGTCTTCTAAGTGTACCTCCAGCTTTGGTATCTTCTGGAAGAACCCACAAGGCTAAGCCTGAAGTTTTATTCATTATCAAGGTTCAGTAAGGTCAGAGATGGAAAACATAATCAATGAAGGGAAAACAGGTGTAGGCTTCCAGGAGTGGATGCAGATAAAGCGTACTTCAAAGTTTAAAGTTTTTCTAGGATCAGATTGTGTGAGGTATGGTTTACCTAGGAGCTCATCCTATGTTTTAAAAAAGAAAACAACCTGTGGATTTTAATCAGGATTCTATCAGATAGGAGTCATCTATCCAGTATGTTGGAGGCCAGCTTGGATTATAGAGTTGAGAACTCCACCTCCCTTTGGTTTTCAAGATAGAGTTTCTCAGTGTAGTCCTAGTACTTACTCTGTAGACCAAGCTGGCCTCAAACTTAAAGATCTGCCTGCATTTGCTTACTAAGTGATGGGATTAAAAGTGTGTACCACCACTGCCCAGCCAAAATATTGTCTCAGTCTTTTTAATTGTGTATTCAGTTCTTGTATACCAAGTCTGATATATTCCCCCAGCAGTCCAAATTCATGACCTCTACGTGGTAATGATGTGTTCTGTCACTGGACTAGCCCTTTAGCATGTTGCCTTTCTTTAAAATGAGTACTGGGGGAGCTAGACATAGTGGCTCACACCTCTAATTCCAGCATTTAATTTGCTTTAGCTGCATACCCCAAATCCCCCAAATCAGAGGCAGGTAGATCTTTGAGTTAGAGGCCAGCTTGGTCTACACTCTTGAGTCAGTTCCAGGACAGCAAAGGGTACAAAGAGTAACCATCTTGAAAAACCCAAGATAAATAAATAGACAAATAAAATGATGATTAAGTAAAATTAATTATTCATTACTGAAGCTAGGGCCCCATTAGTTGTTAGGAAAGTGCTGTGCCACTAAGCTGTGTCTCCTGTGCTTTTTACTTTTTGTTTCAGGCTGTGGTCTCAATAGGTTGCCAAGGCTTTTTGGTCTTGCACTTGTTCCATAGTCCAGGCAGGCCTTGAACTTGTGATCCTCCTGCCATAACTTCCCAAGTAGCTGGGATTACAGGTTTGTACCATGAGGCCTGGCAGTGTTTTTGTTTTGTTTTGTTTTGTTTTTTGAGTGTTGGTTGGTTTTTGAGTCAAGGTTTTTTATATAGACCACAAACAGCCTTGGCCTCACAAATTTTCCAACATCTGCTACCTGAGTAGTGGGGAGGTGGGTGGTGTGTAGTATTTTTTGATCTTTGACATCTTGAGTATAACATCATGACTGCTTTTAAACATAAGTAGTTTGGGGTTATTTTCCATCCTGGAGCTGTCCACTGCCCTCACACTTAAGTGGAGTGAGTGAGACTCACACGTGGCTTCATCGTTTCTGGCATATTAGCGTAGGGAAGGATAGGAGTGAGAGATAGTTTTTAAAAATTAACCAATTATAGGCAGAAAGGTTTAAAGATTTAAAAAATTTTATGTGTGTGTGTGCGCCTTCATGAGTTTACATGTACTATGTGCCTGCAGTGGCCATGGAAACCAGAGGATACCCCAGAACTAGAATTACAGGTATTTGTGAGCCACCTGACATTTGTGCTAGGAACTGAACTTGGTCCTCTGCAAGAGTCATATATGCTTCTAACCACTCATCTCTCTAGCCCATTTCAATAAAACTCTGTTTAGGTCAGTAAGCCCTTATTGGAAACTCTAAAATCCCCATATATTTAGAATTCAGAACTTGTCTTTGGAACACTAATAATCCTCCATTTACGACTGGAGATGCTGCAGCCTGATGGTAGAACACATGCCTATCATATTCAAAGCCCTGGGTTTGCTCCCCAGGAAAGGAAATCAAAAGCCTGTACCATATACAATGTGCCCTGCAGGGTGAGGCTGGGTCTTCCCACTCAAATACATTAATATTATGGCAGTCACAGTACAGCTTTTCTTAATAAACTGGATAGATTATAAATAGCCTGATGTCAGTTAAGGTCAGATTATGCTGCTAATGAAATTCACATTGAGTTTTGCCAACAAGTAAGTTTACAGAAAGTGATCACTTTCCACAAGTTTTTATATTTGGGGATTATAAATAAGGGAGATTATGTGGACTGCATTCACCTTCTTAGCTCTCATGTTCAATTACATTTGTCACCTTCAGAAAATAAAGCTTGCATTCCTCTTTTTTCTTCAAGAGGACAAGATTAAATCTGTTCTCTACAATCCTCCTAATAGAATTAGGACACCTCTTTACAAAGCTTGGTACCCTAGGCAGGTACTTGTGACACCTTCCCAGCTCCTTCCTGTCGTGGCAGGCTCGAGCAAGGACTGATGCTGCACTCTTCTTCGTGCTCCTCTCAGAGGGCCTCCTCGATATAAATACTCGGAAACAAAGATCTTAACTACCCATGCATCACCTACTAGATCTCCTTTCTCAAGCAGAGTCAGCTGACTTTCTCTGGACTTACCTTTCCTATTGTTAGTCTATGTAGTAGCTTAAAAATAAATCTTTGTGGGCTCTGGGAGGTAGCTTTCTGGTACAGTGCTTGCCTAGCATGTGAAAGGCCCTGAACTAACCATAGCCTGCAAATAAACAAATGTTTGTTACAGAAATCCTAGCTGGGGTAAAATTTTAAGTAGTGTAGAAGTATAATAAAAAACTCATACTTTATTGTTTGTTTTTTCAAGATAGGGTTTCTCTGTGTAATCCTGGCTGTCCTGGAACTCAGACATCTGCCTGCTTCTACCTCCAGAGTGAGATTAAGGGCATGTATCACCATGATTGGCTTTACTCCATTCATTATTGACCACTTGTTTTGTAGCAGTTTAGACTTTTTGTAACTGATTATTTCTTCTTTTGTTCAGACATTGCATAGGATAGTTTGAGGGAAAAAAAAACTTTTAAAAGATTTAATGATTTAATGGGAGATGACGTGCATGACTTTAATCCCAGTATTTAGGAGGCAGAGGCAGGCAGATCTAGTTCCAGAACAGCCAGGGCTATACAGAGAAACCCTTTCTTGAAAAAAACAATAAAAAAATAATTATTTATTTTAAGTGTATAACTGTTTTGCCTGCCTGTATGTATGTGTACCAAGTGTGTGCCTAGTGCCTGTGGAAGTCAGAAAAGTATATAAGATTTCCTGGAACTGGAGTTACAGGTGATTGTTGGCCACCATGTCAGTGCTTGGAACCAAACCCAGGTCCACTGCATGAGCAACAAGTGTATTAATTGCTAGACCAATTTTCCAGCACCCAAGAAAAAAAATTTTTTCCAAGGAAATTCTTATTGCTTTTATTTTGTGTGTGTGTGTTGAGAGAGAGAGAGAGAGATCGATCACATGTGCCACAGTTACCTGTGGAGTTCAGAGGACAACTTGAGGTAGTCCGTTCTCTCCTGCTGCTGCATGGATCCTGTAGATTGAAGGGAGGTACTCAGGCTTAGCAGCAAGTGTTTTTACCTGCTGAGCCATCTTCCCAGCCTAATATAGTCTGGATAGGAATCGTAATCCCCTACATTGATTTTGTGTTCATTTTATAGGTTAAACTATGGAGATGACCTTTTCCAACACCCAAAATAACCAAAGCTAAAATCCCCTACCTTGTTGATAATACAAAACTTGACCATAATTCTTTTGTTTTATTTATTTATTTTTTAATTTTGGTGCTATTAAATCCAGGGCCTTACTACATGCTCAACATGTGTTCAACCACTGTGCAACACTCTCAGCTAAAATTAATTTAGGAGAAATAAAACTATTAAGTGAGACGAACACAAAAGCAATGTGTTTGCTTCCTTTCTATTGTTATAGCCAAATACCTTAAGGCTAGTCCATGAAAAAGAGGAGGACGGGCATAGTGCTGCACAGCTGTAACCTCAGCACACTGTGGAGAGGCACTGGCAAGAGGTCAGGCTGGCCTGGGCTGCGGGAGACCTTCCTTAAAACAAAGTTTATTGAGCTCACAGTTTTAGGGGCTGACAACCCAAGAGTCCAGCGCTTTTGATTTATGCTCTCCACTGTGTCCTTGCTGTGTCACATTCTGGCAGATGATACTGGTAGATGAGAACGTGGGGAGACTGAAGGCCAGAGAAGGGGAAGGGCCAGAAAGGACCTTCCACCAAGTCTGCCTCCTTTAGAATTACATTTTATTTATTTAATAGTAATATTGTTGTTGGAGGGGTCCCTTCCAGTGCTGGAATTACAAGAGTGTGCAACTATGCTATGCTCACTTTTTAAAACTTAGGTTGAAAGACAAGGGAGATGGCTGAGTGGTTCTTCTCTTCCCAGGCTTGATTCCCATGCACCCACACAGTGGCTCACAACTGTTTGTAACTGCAGTTTCAGGGTACCTGATGCTTTCTTCTGGCTTGCACAGGTATTAGGCACGGATGAGGTGCATAGATGTACATGCAGACAAAACACCCATGTCCAAAAAATAATAAATGGAAGTAAATTAGACTGGGATAGTTCTAAGTGCCTGCACTGCTGTTTTGTATGTACCGTGTCCCTGCATAAACTTTCGAGGCTCAGCTCGAGTGCCCTGTGGAGGAGCCTTCCTGTCTTGTCTCATCAAACTTCTCTGCTTCTTTCTGCTGAGTGTGAGCACCCATGTTAGTTAGTGCACCCACATTTTTCATAGTGGCCTGCAGTACAATGTACCTGGAGGTTCAAATGCCTTATAGCTTGGCATTCAAATTGCATTACCCAAGTGCTCAGCCTGGCTTTATTCATTGCATTTTGTGACCTGCAACCATTATTTAACACCTCGAAGCCTCAGTTTCCATAGGTACAAAATTGGGATAATAATTGTGAGTCCTTCTTTGTAAGTTTATTGTGAGAACTAGATGAGACAGGACCTCTGAAGCACACAGGGGCCCTCAATAAGAGCTCCCTGTTATATCTACTGCCACTAGACTTTGTTAAGACTTGCTTTTATTTATCTCTGAAATTTAATCCTTCGCCCAGAGTCTGGCAGGGAGTAGACTGATGAATAAATTACCAGTGTCCTCAAAACTCTCCCTTTCCTGTGTCACTTTCTCAGTGGTAACATCCTTCTCTTCAGCATCATCTTTACATTTTCTTGGTATCAAAACAAAATTTTACTGTTTATCATGAACCAGGCACTGTGCAAGGTCCTGGCTCTGTGAAGAGAAACATATATTCTCTACCCCCTAGAACTTGCAGTAGAACGGGGAAAGTCATTTAAAAAAGAAAATAAAAACACTCCTGGCTCTACTTCTCTGCATATTTATAACTTTTCAAAATATGTTTTAAGTAAATATGTAGATAATATTGTATGTTGTGAAAAAAGTAAACACAGCTCGTGTTTGGAGCTATCAGGGAGCCACATCAGAGAGTAGTCAGGAAAACCCAGGGAGTTTACCTTTAAGCTGAGACTGGAAATTGAGAAGAAGCAGTCAGAGGGAGGGGGTTTCTGATAGGAGTAGCAAGTACAAAGCCATGGAGGAGACTTGGACCTGGAGCGTGTGACTAGGGAGTGAAGAAGGTGGAGAGGCGAGTGCAGGTAAACTGCGTGTGTGCCACCCTGGAAAACCAAGGGAAAGGCCAGTGAGGTGGCTCAGTTTCAGGATGCTGGAAGATTCTTCTTCTTTCTTTGGTCTTGGGAATGGAACCCAGGTACTTAGGCATGTTAAGAGTTTGCTGTACCACAGAACTATACCCCAATTCTGCTAGAGAATTTTAACTAGAGAGTTTATATTTTTTAAAGGTATGTGTCCAAAAGACTGGAGGGATACAAAGGTATGGAGAAGAGCAGTTTAGGGAAGAAACAATAATAGTGAGAGAGATGAATACATCAAGATATATTTTGGGAATAGACTCAGCGAGACTTACTGATAGAAAGTAAGAGAAGATGGGATAGGAATCAGGTATCTTGCCTGAGAGTCCTGTGTGGTCGAGTGTGCCCGTATTCCCACTACCTAGTGGTGAAGGCAAGATGCCAAGGATGTCGAGATCATCCTTGATTATACAGTAGATTTGAGACTAGTCTCTGTAATAGAAGACCCTGCTTCAGACCCACAAATAATCAAGATTTCTGGCTTGAAAAGCTGTATATTATATTACTTACTGAGATTAGTAAAGCAGATAGCTTGTTTGGGATGAAATCAGAGTTAGAATTTGACCATGTTAAGTCTGAGATGCTCTGAGGCACCTGGTGGAAATGTCCAACAAGTAAGTGAACATAAAAGGACTCGAGGTGCAAAGTTCCCATCGATGGATACAGAGGTGAAAGTTTTCATGTGGAAAAAGCACAAGACAACAGGAGTGGATGATGCCATTTAATGAGAAGGTAAGTAAAAAGGGGCTAGGTACTGAGTTCTGAATTACTGTTAAAGTTCAGGGATGAGGTCAGAGGAGAGTGAAAGAGAGAAGAGAAATAAAAAAATATGAGGAAAAATCAGGAGAATGAAGGATCATAGAAGCCACTGAATTCCCAGCCAGTGCCTGGAGTAGCGCCTGGCCAGGGCTGCTGTTAGTACTTTTTGATTGAATGAAATAAAGAGTGATCATTTAAAGAAAAGGGAACAATTCACAGAATGTATTGCTACTAGATGAGAGCATGAACTATTCATTGGCTTGACTGCCTGGGTGTTGCTAGAGATGGAGGCAGGATTCTTGCTAAAATTCATTGAACAGAGTGTGCATGGGTGGTGAGAAGGTGCAGATGGCAGCAGACTTCTAACAGTTGACAGTTGGCTCTGAAGGGAGCAGAGAAACAGAGTGTTAGCTGAAGGTGATGTGGGGCGATAGAAGGCCAAAGAATTTTCCCCAAGTAGGCATTCTTACTACTCATTCACCCCTGGTTTGTTTGTTTGTTTGTTTTTTATAGACTCTCCTTCCTTCTTCCCTCTGTGCCCGCCTCCTTCCTCCCTTTTTTGACAGGATCTCACTTGGTAGCCCAGTTTGACCTCAAGCTCTCAGTCCTGCTTCTGCCTCCCTGCTGTCTGGATTCCAGGTATTCGATGCTGTATCTGTCTAGGGAGGCATTCTTGAGCTTCAGAGTTGTGGAGGAGAATGTTCTAAGACAGAGGGTGTTGATGGTTGGTTGCAGAACTGGAGTTTATAAGGAGAAGGCAGGATTATCGGTGCTCTTTAGAAGGAGGAAAGTTCCTTTTGTGGTATGGATAAGAAGGGGAGGGTGGATACATATTTGGGCAGGTTTATAGAACTGGTCAGGAATAGAAGACAGGGCACTAGTTGTGTTATATTATGACTTTTTAGTTCTAAGTGAAGGATCAAGAATATTAGCTGAAAGGCCAAGGAGGTTCAGGGAGGTGTGGTACAGGGAGGGGAATGGATAAGAAGTAGCCTTTTGAGAGGATGAGGAATTGGAAAGCCGTCATGCTAGAGAAATTTGGAAAGACTACAAGTTAAGACTGAGCACCCTCTTAGTAACTTTGAGTATTTAGTAAACACTGAATCATGTAGTAAATGATATAGTAGACATACTGAATTGAGTGCATATCACTGCCCTTGGCATGGAGAAAGCAGTTTCCTGAGACTGGGATTGTGGGGCTGGGGATGTAGTATAGCAGAGTACTTGCTAGCATGCTTGAGACCCTGGGTTCAATCTCAACATTGAGAAAGAAAGAAAAAAGGTAACCTTAACTCACTAAGTCCAGAATTTTGGTATTTGAGAGGAGGGACCTTGGAAGAGAGTAGTGAGTTTCTTCATGGGAATGGATATTTGATTAACTGTGACATTTCAAAAAAAGATAAGTGAAGGAAGAGGAAAATGAGGCCCAGCCAGCATCATGGCAATTACAAAGTTGTTTTCAGGGGGCACTTGAGTGAGTGAGTGAGTGAGTGAGTGAGTGAGTGAGTGAGTGAGTAGGCTAGAAGAGCCAAAGAGCAGACTGTTTGGGGGTGAAAGGGTGGCTCAACAGCGACTCCACTTTCATTCTTTACACCGAATTTAAACTACAACTTCTCTTTTGAGTTAAAATTCCCAGTCACTGTTACATAAGAAGTCTTCTTTGGAGCATCACATTGGTAGGAGCTGGAGGTAAAGTACTTGTTGCACAAGCTTTAGGGCCCAAGTTCAGATCTCTAGTACCATATACACGCCAAGTGTCGCCATGTGCATCTGCAACTTCAGTGCTTGGATGCATGGGAGAGACAAGTGGGTTCTGGAGAGGCTCACTATCATGTCATTCTGGTTAAGCCAGGGAGCTCCAGGATCAGTGAGAGATGTCTCAAAAAATATGGTGGAGAAGGTAAAGACACCCAAAGTTGACCTCCAGCTTCTACCCACTTGTACCCACACATATAACATTTTAAAAAATGAGAAAAAAACCCCATCACATTAGAAAGCAGCTCATGCAAAGCCAGATGGTGAACATGGAACATAGTTGACAAGCCGGAAGTTTAATATGCAGTCAGAATAGCTGCCTTCTGCAGGTGCCTTCTGGAATGTTTTCCATTTCATTTTAACTCAGTTTTGATTACTGCTTCCATGTAGTTAAGAAATTTTTGCTAACTTTATGTGAGCATGGATGTTGATCTGTTTTAGTTGGTCTTATTGCTGATGACACTGAAATATGTGCTAGAGGGTATAAGCATAAACACTCTTTCCAAACATTTTGATTTGGTTAGAACATCTTAAATCATTTCTGAGATGCTAACTAGAGTGTTGTCAGTTAATGACTTCATATACTCCAGAAGTCATTACCATTTACACTACCACAAAAGCAGATGACCACTTGTTGTTAGTGAAAAGGAAATGCTGTTTGGTTTATTACAGCAGCCTCAGACACTCACTTTTGTGTGCTTTTATCAAGGAGGAATACATTAGACAATTTATAATGAAAATATAACTTTAGCCAATTGCTTTTCTCTTGCACATCAAAAAACTGAGAAGCAAGTAGTAAAGGAGCTCCACAGCGTGTTGCTGCCTCTGTTCTTTAATTCATCCTTAGATATGCATCTCCTGATGGTGGGAAGACCATTTTTCTTCTTTACTCTCCTCAGTACCACCTCACCTTCTCAGTGTGCCTTGTCAAAAATGCATCTCACTGGCCAGAGCTGTGACTTGTGGCCATACCTATTCATAAAAAAAGTTGTGAAATGTGAAAGGTTCTGACTTCATTGAGATGTGATTTACATATTATAAATTTCACCCTTTTAGGTGTAAAATTAAAAAGTTTAAAGGCCCGGTATGGTGCCGCATGCCTTTAATCCCAGCACTTGGGAGATATAGGCAGGCAGATTTCTGTGAGTTTGAGGCCAGCCTGGGCTACAAAGCGAGTCCAGGACAGCCAGGGCTACACAGAGAAACCCTGTATTGAAAACCCTCCAATATTTTTGGGATTTTATTTATTGTTGTATATTATGGGTGTCTCCCCTGCATGTATATCTGTGCACCTTGTTTGTGCAGTGCCCCAGAGGCCAGAAGAGGGCATCGGATTCTTTGAAACTGGAGTTATAGTCCTGAGCCACATATTGAGTCTGTCTCAATGAAGACAAAGATTCTACCTAAGTCTGACTTAGTGAATAAGCTAGTTTATGGGCTTGCTTATAAGAACAAAGATGGCTTTCCAGGACAGTTCCATCACCAAAAAGTCTTGCCCCAGCATGGATGACAACTTCCCTGTAGTTGCATAGGAGGAGCCCGTCCTCGGTTAACCTTCAACCCACCATATGCCAGCACCTCCTTAGACTAGGTCCAAAGGCGCAGAATTCCGTATAGTTGGGAGCAGGGCAGAGGAACTGGTGGCTGCAGTCTCTGCTTGGGGTGATCACAGCTGTTCTGGTTAAGTTGGCAGTGGCCGTTATGTTTGGAGGATAGGATTCCACGATACCCATGTGCTCCCTAAAAGGTGTATGCCACTATGCCCTTTACCACAATCACACAGCCAGAAAATGACAGGTCTGGAATTTGGACAGGGCAGTCTGAATCAGTCCCTGGCACAGTGATCTCCAGTAGGAAAGAGAGCGGCAGGAACATGGTTGCTAGGCCTACATGGTTTTCTGTTATGACTGGAAATGAAGAAAGCACATGGTTGGGAGTGAGTGCAGCTGACAGGTCTTGAAAAAGGTGAGTGACAAAGGTCTGGGCACCTGAAGGAAGAGATCAGACACCTGGAGAATCTGGGCTCTGTGGTTTAATTTGTAGAATTTTATCATGCGCACCACTTACCCTCCATTTGTTTGTTTCTTTGTTGAGGCAGTCTTTAAATTGTCATCCCTTTGCCCCAACTTCAAGAAGTAGATTTAGTTTTGCATTTATTTATTTATTTATTTGTATTTTTTATTGTATATCACACAATCAGAAATGTGCAAAAGGGCAATGGGGTGGCTTAGTGGTAGACTTTCATGGCATGCAGGAGGTACCATGTTAATTCCTAGCACCCTCCCACTAAAGTATGTAAGATGCAAACGTAAAATTTAGTGAATTACTTTAAAATAATTTTTATTTTTTAGACTGTGGTGACCCAGCAGCCCTTTGTAACCTTTGTCGGTTGTAGTGGCTGCTCTCCGCCCTACATAGTAACTAATTTTTTTTCTGTTTTAGTTCCCTTTCTACTTCAATCACCTCTGTACAAACACTGTGATTGAACTGGAACATGTGGATCCATGTGCTGTGCACTGCTTTGCTCTAGTCACTCATGCTGTCGTGTAGCCTGCAATGTCAGGATGTGTGGTGCTCCACAGTGTGTTCCTGCTCGTCTGCTGAGAATATTTGGGATAGTCACAGTTGAGGGTGTCAAAGAACAAAAATCACATCAGTGTAATGCAAAGATAATAATAAGCCTTATTTTATTTTGCTTTTTTAATTTCCCTTTATGCTAGGAATGTAGCCCAGAGCTTCATGCATGCTAGATAAGCTATACCCCCAACTGCTTTAGTTTCATATCTGTTTTTAGTAATTGGTACCTTTTATGTCCTATTTTGAAAATTCCTTTCTGCGGCCGTGGCAGCCATCTTCCAGTAACTCGCTAAAATGACGAACACAAAGGGAAAGAGGAGAGTATATATATTCTTTAGGCCTTTTAGGAAACATGGAGTTGTTTCTTTGGCCACATACATGTGAATCTACAAGAAGGGTGATATTGTAGACATCAAGGGAATGGACACTGTTCAAAAAGGAAGTATTACCATAGCAAAACCGGAAGAGTCTGCAATGTCACCCAGCATGCCGTGGGCATCATTGTAAACAAGCAAGTTAAGGGCAAGATTCTGGCCAAGAGGATCAGTGTGCGGACTGAGCACTTCAAGCGCTCGAAGAGCAGAGACAGCTTCCTGAAGCGGGTGAAGGAGAACGAGCAGAAGAAAAGGGAGGCCAAGAGAAGGGCACCTGGGTTCAGCTGAAGCGCCAGCCTGCGCCACCCAGAGAAGAACACTTTGTGAGGACTAATGGAAAGGAGCCTGAACTGTTGGAGCCCATTCCATATGAATTCATGACCTAATATACAAAACAGAAATAAAGAACCCGGACTGCAAAGTGTTTTCCTTAAAAAAACAAGAAAAAAGAAAATTCCTTTCCTATCTCTAAATTTAAAAATCATTATTCTATAATACTTCTAAAGACATTATTATTTATATTTCATATTTAAGTATGTAGCTTCTCTGGAATTTGTTTTTAAAAAGATTTTATTTTTATTACTACTTTTAAATTCCATGTGTGTCTGTGTGTGAGTATGTGCTTTGAGTGCAGCTGCCCATGGACTCCAGAGAGTGTTGGATCCTTTGGAGCTGGAATTACAGACTGCTGTGAGCCATTTGGTGTGGGTCCTGGGAACATAACTCAGTTCTCTGCAAGTGCTGTACGCTCTTAATGACGAGACATCTCCCACTCCTGGAACTAGCTACTATATTTGGCAATTCTTGAGTGACTTATTAGTGCTTCCCTAACTTCAGGGCTTTTTATTTTATGTTTTATCCAGATTTTCTTGCTGTCCTTATCAGAGCAGTTGGTCTGAATCATCTAGTTTATATTCCTAATATCTCTAGAAGTTTTGGTTTTATTTTGACTTAAAAAAATGATCTGTTCTTTTAGAAGGCCCTGGGCTCACTCTGCAGTATATACCACCCCCCATCTGTTCTGTCTTGTTAAGGAACCTTATTTAATATATTTACTAAAAAATGATTAAAGGCCTGAAAAATCATTTTATAGATTAATGCCAGTTTCTGTTTTTGTATATTACTTTTTTATTTAAGAGACCAAAAGAGGTTTCTGTTTTTTCAGTACTTCTCCTGGGTTTAAAATACTATTAGTGGAGAACTTGCTACATTAATAACTGGACATGACTGTATGTATGGTGGAATAATTTCAGAACCCTAGTTGTGATGGAAATTGAAAAATAAGCTCCCTAACATGGACTTGACAGTTACAGAAGTTTAACCATTACCCCGGTCACAACCATTAGCCCCCTTTCTCTGTTTATTTGGAATTTCAACTTTTCTTTTGGCCAAAGATAGACTGTATGCAAACCACATCCAGAATACTTTTAGTTTGTACCACAAAGTATGAAGACAATGTTTTGGTTGATGGCAACTAGATCAGTGACATATGATGCTCCAGGAACTGTTTTTACAGCGCTCAAGATGCCCAGGGACAGAATAGCAAGCTCACATGATCATTGGCAAGGACAAACCGGCTACGTGGCTGATGTTAAATTTGCTTTTGAAGGCAGTCAGACCAAGGAATATCTGAAGACTCAGAGGCTGCAATAGGGAGAGGATTTTGCAGTTAGTAAACAGTAGCAGGAAGCTGTAGCAAGGCAGTGGTTGGTAAGCCATTTGCAGCTTCTAGCAGCCGAACAGGGAGACTAGAGAGGAAAAGCTGTCACAGCCTTCAGGGAATGTTGCTCAAGGCAGTGAAGGCAAAGAGGCTGCCATTCCACAGACTTTCTTTCTGGCCCATCTTGCTGTCAGTGTGACTCTGGCATTCTTATGCTGTGAGGTTTACCAGGGACTGAGTTAGCTTTGTTGATGCTGAGCTGCTCTTAGATGTTAGACTGTACCACTGGCCACACACTTCCTTCTTGCTCAGCCCTTGCTTAGATTATACTCATTACCTTCTCAAAGTGTGGCCCAGGGATATCCTCTTGCTCATTGTCTCAGTTATGGTTCCTGTTACTGTGATAACTACCACGACCAAAAGCAGCTGTGAGAGGAAAGGCTCTATTTCGTCTTCAGCTTGTCGTCCCTCATCCAGGGGAGTGCCAGACTCAAGGTAGAAGCCTGGACCCAAGAATTGAAGCAGAGGCCATGGAGGAATGGTGCTTACTGGTCTGCTTCTCATGTCTGTCTCAGCCTGCTTTCTTACATACCCTACAGTGGGCTGGGCCCTCCTACATCAATCAATAAATGGATCACTGGCTTGCCCATGGACTAGTCTAGTGGGGCTATTTTCTCATTTGACATTCCTTCTTCCCAAATGTCTCTAGCCTGTATTAAGTTGGCATAAAAGCAGTCAGTACACTTAACATCAGAGTCTTCCAAGGGGTCCTCCGGGTCACACCTAATTCATTTTCTACTGGGATGCAGTATGCCTTAAGGCATTCTTTCCTTAGGGCACAATAGAATTTTCTAGAGAATCCAGGACATTCACTGTTACCCAAGACCAAGAGCAAAAGCACACGTGTGTGTGTGTGTGTGTGTGTGTGTTGTATCTTAAGCCAGGCTTTAAAGAACCTTGCTTAAATATAAGACACTGATAATTTCTCATATTATTAATTCCTTGAAATATGATAATTTCAATTTTGAAAATGTAAAGCCTTATTGTAGATACCCTTCTTTCTTTCCTTTTTCTTTCTTTCCTTTCCTTTTCTTTCCTTTCCCTTCCCTTTCCCTTTCCCTTTTTCCCTTTTTCCCTTTTCCCCCTTTTCCCTTTTTCTTTTTCCCTTTCCCTTTCCTTTTCTTTTTTTTTGAGAAAAGAATCTCACTATATAGCCCTGGCTGGACAAGAACTCACTGTGTAGAACAGGCTGGCCTGGAATTCAGAGATCTGCCTCCTTTGCTCCTGAGTGCTAGAATCAAAGGTGTAGACCACACACCTGGCCTTGTTGTTGGTAGCTTTTAATAAACTAACAAATTTATAAGTAATTCATACTTTTAACTGTTTGGTATGATATATATTGGTAATTTTAATAACAAAATCACTTTGGAGTCCTCTAATTTTTTGGAATGATATGAGATCCTCAGATGAATAGGTTTAAGAACTACTCTTTTAAATTATATCATTTTCAGTTGGAATCAGTTTTTCTTTCTGAAGGAGGCATAGGTTGCCCCTCCACTTTCTGTACATTCTGTGAACTTCTGTGTCAAAATATCTACTGCTTAGTTTTCTTTATGTATGTGAGTGGCAGGCTATGTATTAGGTGAAATTTGTTCATGATTATTTGCCTCGTTGTTATCATCCATATCAATGTCCAGTTCACTGGTTTATCTCAAAAGCAGGGTACATTTAAAAGCTTGCCAACAGTTGGGCATGGTGGCATATACCTATAATCCAAGTACAATCACAATGAGTTAGAGACCAGCTTGGGCTGTGTGAGACTTGCCTCTCAAAAAACAAAAACAAAACAAAAACAAAGGGAGCAAGATGTAGCCCAGCTGGTAGAGTGCTTACCTATCCTGAACAAAGCATGTGCGTGTGCGCGTGCGCGCGCACACACACACGCGCACACACACACACACACACACACACACACACAGAGAGAGAGAGAGAGAGAGAGAGAGAGAGAGAGAGAGAGAGAGAGAGAGAGATCGATCGATCCAGGCATGACACATTCTTAAGTGGTCAACAGTTAGAGTGAAACCTGACTACAGGCCCTTGGCTCTGAAATCGTGATGAGAATGAGCACAGTTACTTGTGTTTAGGTTTTCAGAAGGCAGTCCTATTTCCTCAAGCCCTTTGCTTAAGAAGTGACCACTTGTCCTGGAGGTAGCCTGGAACACATGCAATTGAATGAACAGACTTAGTAGCCCAAGGTGGGATACCTATCTTTCTCATCATTCCTTTTTGAGACTACCTCCCTACACCAGGCAGCCTTTCCTGATTTCCCCAGATAGTAAAATAAAATTGAGGCTTTAAAGTCAGGAGTTTTATAGCTAGGTGTTGGAGGCAGAGGCAGGTAGATCTTTGTGAGTGTAGAACAGCTTGTTTTACATAGCAGATTCTAGGCTTCTGCTATACCAGTCTCAAGGCTTCCTCTACTACTGTGAGTACCATGGGGATAGCATGCTGCTCTGATATACTATAGTTTTGTTTTTTTAAAGAGATGCGTGAGTAAGAATCCTTCCATGAGTCAAATCAAAATATTGTGTTGAGTTTATTTTTCCCTAAAAATGTATGTCAATCCCACAAGGTTTTATTGAGAATGTCCCTTGGACATACACTGTATTTAATAATACCAATCAAGTATTAAATAATCCCTCTGATGCAGATGGTCTTAGTTACTTTCTGTTACTATGAAGAGACACTACAACCAAGGCTCACAAAAGAAAGCATTTAGGTGGTGCTTACTTACAGATTTAGAGGTTTGGCCCATTATCATCACGTCAAGGAACATGGTGGCACACAGGCAGACATGGTGTTAGAGAAGTGACTGAGAGGTCTACATCCTGATCCATAGGCATGAACCTAACTGGAACCTTTGAAACCTCAAAGCCTGTCTCCAGGTGACACATCTACAAGGCCACACCTCCTAATCTTTCTCAAGTAGTGCCACTCCCTGATGACTAAGCATTCAGATATATGAGCCTATGGGGGATGTTCTTATTGAAACCATGACACAGACCAAACCTTCAGGAAGCTTATAAGCAGTAGTCCACACATAAGCATCTTAGGGAGTAATACCTGTACAGTTTACTAACTCAGAAGAGTGACACATTGAGATTGCCTGTGAGAAGAGATGAGATGGTGTCAGAGATTTCACAGAAAAGATTGCCTAACCAGCATCTGTCTTCAAATTGAGAAGTTTGGCCTGTGGGTACTTCCAAGAGGAAATAGCTTGCACAAAGGCACGTGAACCACTGTGGGTACTCTAGGGAAATTGAATAATACAGTATAGCTTTGTAAGATTAATCAGGAGAGTTGAGCAGGTACTGGACCAGGTATAGCATGGAGTGGAAATTATATTTTCTTAATCAAGAGTTTGTACTTTCTAAATATCATTCTAATGTTGAAGGAAGTGGGTATTGAGGCTAAGAAAACCAAATTTTAAAAACTAGTAAAACTAGTAAAAATGAATGAAGTCAAAGTCAGTGGCAGTAGACATAGGTAAGAAAAACAGGCTGGAGTGTTAGAGATTAGAATTGATAGGGTTTGGTGCTAGGAAGGAGCTGATAATGGAATCAGATTTCTGATCTGAAGGAATAATGTCATTTCTGATGAGGTAGAGGGAGAACACACGTTGGGGCCAGGCTGTTTGAGTTGTAGTTGCACAGTCTTAGGCACCTGTGGCCCAGGAGGTAGAGAAATCTGTTGCAGTAATCCATCTGATTCTAGAGGTTGGTGAGAAAGCTCAGCACTGGAGCTGGGAAACATCAGCACAGACTGGTGGTTACATTTGTGAAAAAGAAAAAAAAAGGTAGGGACGCTGGAGCTACAAATACAAGCTGCTTTAGGAAGTTGAGGCAGGAAGACCATGAGTTCAAGGTCGGCCTAAATTAAAAGAAAAAAACTTTTTTTCCAGCAAATATGATTAGCAGAGAAAAGAGAGACACCAGCATAGATTTTAGGATTAAAGGGACATGTGTTTAGAAATGGGTAGACCTGAATGTTTTCACAGAATCTCTAAAGTGTTAAGCTAAACTGAACCTGTCTAAAGCTGTGAAGGTAGCATTTCCAAACCTGGGGCAAAGTGAACACTGAGTTTGGGTGGCTAAACAACAAGCCTGCTCGCACCTGGACTCTTAGGGTTCCCCTAGTATGTATGGACTTAATTCAGTAGGTAACCTTTTTTTTTCTACTTGGGCTAGCTGCTCCTTTCCAGAACTGGCCTGGAATGACCTTTCCAGCCTCCTTGCTGGGGTTTCCCTTATTACATGTATAGCTTCACTTAAGATACTACCTGTAGACCTCTTTGTTTGTAGCCAATTGCCTTCAAAGTAGGAACTCATGGTTTTCAGTGTCCATTTGTGGCTCAGTTAATGTTTTTGGTTTCATAGGCTTGTAATTCCAGTAATTGGGAGAATGAAGCAAGATATTTGAGGGTACCCTGAGCTACACAGGAAGATCTTGTCTTACAACCCCCGCCCAAAAAAAACCTCACAAAAATAAGGGGTTTCAGATGTAGCTCACTTGGTAGAGTGCTTGCCTAGTAGTCACAAAGTCCTGAGTTCATCTGGGTATTAGTGACATACTCCTTTAATCCTAGCACTTGGGAGGCAGAGGCAGGTAGATCTCAGTTCAAGGCTAGCCTGGTTTACAGAGCAAGTTCCAGGATAGCCAGGGCTACACAGAGAAACCCTGTTTCAGAAAACAAAAACAAAAATGAAGTCCTGGGTTCAGTCCCCAGCAACTGGGAGGTAGAAGCAAGAGGATCAGAAACTCAAGGTCCTTCTCCCTGATGGAGAGCGGGCCAGACTGGGTTATGTGAAACCCTATCTCAAAAAATAAACCAGAAAAATACGTAGTTACAGAAATGTGTGGTATTTTCTTTTTGCTGTTGTTTTGGTGGTTTTATTTGGCTGGTTTTTGTGTGTTGCTTTTACATTGCTGGGGTATAGTATATTCCTTATCAGTCCGCATTCCAAGACTATACTAGATAGATCTGGTGACAGCAGGGAGAACTAAGGAGGGCTGTGAGGGTAGAGACTGAGTGATCAAGGGTTTTTTTTATGCTGCTTGAATTTTTAAAATGAGAATTAAAATGAATCACACTGAATAGTTAAGTTTGAAAATGAAAACCCTGTCACATCAGAGGTGATACTAGAAAAGTAAGTGTCATTTGTTGAATATATATGCCTTTCAGCTTGCCATATTCTCTAGGAAACACTTAGCTGTAATTATATTGTGTGAGTTTAGTTAAATACTTGACTGTAGTCTATTTCAGTTTAGCAAGACCTGGGAGTGGATGAGTCTGAGGTCTTCAGAATCTCATTCTAAGTCCCAGTATTGCTTACTCTGGTTGTTCCTTAAGAGAGTAGAACTTCAGCGTGTTGGTAGCTTACTACCCGAAAAATTCATGACCAGGTGGTAGGATTAGATTACTTCTGAGCATGTTTTTATTTTTTTCTGGCCCAAAGATATATTTATTATTATAAATAAGTACACTGTAGCTGTCTACAGACACACCAGAAGAGAGGGCATCAGATCTCATTATGGATGGTTGTGATCCACCATGTGGTTACTGGGATTTGAACTCAGGACCTTCAGAAGAGCAGTCTCAGTGCTCTTAACTGATAAGCCATCTCTCCAGCTCCCCCTTCTGAGCATTTTAAAATAGTCGTTTGAAGGCATTTTCCTGGTATTCATCTCTTAGAAGAAAAATACTGCTATAGATAACTTAAGCTTTTACAATCAGCGTTTATGCTTATCTTCAATATGCAGTACTTAGTTCAAGAAAGAAGCTTTTTTTGAGAAACTCAGTTTGAGAATACCTGGAAGCCAGGCCTGGTAGAGCACCCAGGTAATCTCAGCTACTGGGGAGGCTGAGGAGGCACAGTCACTTGATCCTAGAAGTGCAAAGATACCCTGTCTTTTATAAGGAAAATATGCACCTGGAAAAAAATACCCAGTTTCCCTTGCTCATCTGTACTCTGTGTCTTTTTGTCCCCATTAAATGTCAGCGAGTGTCTAAGATGACAATGAAACAGGAAAAGGACCCACCTCTTTGGTTACCATCTCCACCTAAAGTTTTCTGTCAGGAGCATATGTAATAATGAGCTACATTATGACATTAGTGTAGAGTTTTGATCTAGAGAGACCAGTCTGGGCAGAAACTCATCAGAATAGAGAACTAAGATTAGGCAGTGTTCTCTTGATAATCAGAGACTGACAACAAATTGAAGAATCTGACTGTTCTCTGAAATGCCAAGGGTCATATGTAACTACGTAGCCCTGAGTCTTCCAGAAGGACCAGATCTGTCTCGAAGGCGCAGTCAGCTCCTTTAACTTTATACCCAGTGCCATTTGATGGGGGAACTGCCCGCATTATGGATTAAATTCCTAGGATGCAGTTGGGGTTTGCTTCAGCATGTTTGTTGAACATCTCACCAAATTAAAATATATGTAAGACTTAATCTTTGCTGTCAAGGAGCTCATGTTACGTGCGTAAGACAGACCTATGTATATTACCAGTATAACATGATATATCTCAGAGGAGGGTCCAGGAAAGTTCATGGAGAGGACATCAGTGGCAGAGCAGTGGAAAGGAATCAGTGAGGGTCTTCAGCATAAATCACAGCAGGTATGGTGAACAGAAACCAGGTCAGAGTGGAGGAGAAATGCATCTAGAGAAAATGCTTTTTTTAAAAACTGCACTAAAGGTAGTGGGTTCTTACTGAGTCAGTTTAAGCCACAATATACACATAGGTCAGATTTGCTTTTGAGATTATTGTAACAACAGTGTGGTATAGCAGAAGGATGAGGGAGTAATGGAGATAGTCCTAATTCTGTTTGCATCATCATTGGTGTATTGATTTCAACAGTTAAGTGCAGTAAACAGAGGTAATGGAAATATGATCATTCAGTAAAGTACCACTTTAACTATTGTGACATACTGGGGACTTAAAGCTATCCCTTATTCTGCATAGCCATGGGAATGGCATACCCTCTCATATATAGAGCACAAAGTTGGTTGTGAAACCAAGTGGGCAACTTCCAGATAGAGACAGTTCTCTGACAGCCTGGACTGGTGCTTGTTTTGCCCATCTCCAAACACAAAGTAGGTGAGTAGGAGAGAGACTTGTCATCAGAAAATAAAGTCACCTCTGCATTTACTAGCTGCTGGTAATGAACTAAATTTAAGAGATCATGCCAACCATTATTTGATAGTGAATTAGGGAGGAGCAAGAGTGGAAGGAGAAGTGATGATGACAGTGAAAATGAAGAATTGTGGGTGGATCAGAGATGCAAATTTTGAAAGCATAAATAGTAAAGATTTGTGTGTGTGCGCGTTGTGGCATGCCTGTAATCCTAGCACCTGGGAGACTGAAACAAGAGAATTGTGAATTCTTGGCCAGTGTGGCTACATAGAGAGACAGTATCTTTTTAAAATTAATTTTTTAAAATTATAATATAATTGCATCATTTCCCACCTTTTCTTTTTTCACCAGTCTCTCCTATGCATACTTGTTACTTATTCATACAAACACATCATGCAGACAATAATAATAATCAAAAATCAGTTTGTTTAAAAAGAAAGTCATAAAGATTGAATGTAGATTTTAATGTCTCTTCAGAAACTGTTCTCTTTTCATGGGTTTCGAGGATGGAACTCAGGGCCTCATACATTAGTCAAGTGCTACACTGGAGAGCGTCATCCCTAGCCTTTACTGCACATTTTTTATTATGATCTGACCTTTATTGAATGGGTCTTTGGCACCTTGCATTATATGTGGATTTTACTCATATTTCATTTAACTTAACCCTTTTTTTTCTTTTTTCTTTTTTTTTCTTCAACATGTCACTAACCTGGTGACTGACTGTGCCAGAAAGTCCACAGCAAGTGAATAAGGTCAGCCGTTATTCTTTGAGGACTCTAGCACACTAAGGCAACAAGAAATACCTGAGGGTGACTCTAGCCTCGGATTAACTTAACCCTTAAGGAAGGTATTTGCATAGTTAGGTCGCTGGCCCACAAACTCTAAACAGAAGAAAGAGTGGATTCAGAGAAAACTGTCTGCTGCCTGATCTGCTGCTTCTCTGGGCAACTTACGTCATCTCTATGGCTCATTGTAACTTTTTTTCTCTTCAGGGTTTTGGCTTTTTGCACTGAATGTAAGCTAGACTGATCGTCTCAGTTGCCCCAGGATACTGTCAGAGGTAAGTTTTTATCATTGGCTGTAAATCAGGAGTCTTCATCTTAAAAAGAGGGAAAGTGTATGGGAGGGCTTCTTTCTTTCTTGAATCCCCCCTTTTTTTAATTATTAGGAAATGGAGAGATGGTTCACCAATTTATAGCACTAGCTGCTTTTCCAGAGGCCTGGCTTTGGTTCCTTGCACCCACACTGTAGCTCATAACTGTCTGAAACTCTAGTACAGAGGACCTGATGCTCTCTTCTGAAAATCTCTGGCACCGGGCACAATGTATAATTCAGGATTAAAAGATTTATTTAAATTTTTAAATTTATGGTTTCTTACTGACAAGGTCTCTTTACATAACCCTGGCTGTCCTAGAACTCAACTATGTAGATTGGGCCAGCCTCAAACTTACAAAGATCTGTCTACTTCTGCCTCCCAAGTACTCGGATTAAAGACTCACACTACCACTTCTGGCAATTTATTTTTATAACATGTATATGGGTGTTTTTTACCTGCATATATGTTTGTGTACATGTATGTAGTGCTCATGGAGTATGTTAGTCCTCTGGAACTGGAGTTGCAGATGGTTGTTAGCTGCCATGTGGGTACTGGGAACTGAACCTATGTCTTCTGTAAGAGCGACAAATGCTGTTAACTGCTAAGCCGCCTTTCCAGATTCAGATTTTCCGCATCCCTTCAGAAGATGGACTACGGCCAGAACACCAGCTTTTTGCATTCTTACTTTAGCTGTTTTCTTTACAATATACTGGTATCGAGACTGGGGCATAGCCTAGTTGGAGAGTGCTTGCCTGCAATGCCTGATGTCTGGGTTCAGTCCCCAACACCACACTCAGACTCACAAAATGCACTGGCATTCATATTGATACTGATTTTGGATGCCTCATCCTATAGTGAGAAGTTAGTCATTAGGATTAGCAGTTACAGATTTAAGTGAGTAGTCCTTACTGCTCCAGCCCACATTTGCTTTCTGAAAGGGACTTAAAAGCCACTCTACTGAATCTGCTCCTGTGATACCTTGGGGCCTATAGAAACCTTTACAATGTAATTTCAGTCTGAGTCAGCTTTATTTTACAGATGGGGAATTCCTATCTGTAAGTTTTGTCTTTAGTTGGCTTTTCTTTGGTGGTGCTGGCACCAAAGTCAAGGCTCTCCTCCTGCTAGACAAACTCTGAACCACCACCATTACCTAAGTCTTCTCTAAGACCTTTTGTTGTTATTGTTTCTAGATCAGCAGTGGTTTGTTGTAGTTTTGTGTCTTGGTTGCTGCTGTTTTCTTCTGTCAGCATTTAGACGATAGAGGAGACATTCTGCTGCTTTAGCTCTCCTGCTGGCCTTCCTCCTGGTTCCTCTGCAGGATCTTTCTCGTCCAAATTGAAAGGCCCTGCTGTTAGTGCACTAGTAGTCATCCATTGTTTTACACTAGTGCTGTTCAGCATCTACCGACTTGTCTATAAACTCTGAGACTTCTTAAAAACTTGGAAGAGTTTTTTTTTTTTTTAAAATAGATGTGTACTTACAAGGGTACATGTGACACATGACACATATATACATTGTGTAATGTTTAAGTCGGGGTAAGCAAACCTGTCTCCTCAAACACTTCTCATTGTCTTCATGAACACATGGAAATCTTTCTCTCTAGCTTTTTCTTTTCAGATTTGTTTTTATTTTTAATTGTGTGAGAGATGGGTATATAAGGTTAGCACAGGTACTCATAACTAGTCAAGTGCTGGAGTTAACAAGTGCTTGTGAGCTACACGTGGGAATTGGGAACTTAACTTCTGTCTTCTGTAAGAAGCAGTAGACACTCTTACCTTCTAAGCCATCTTTGTGGCCCCTGTCAAGTTTTTAAAATTACAGTGCATTGTAATACTCTGAAGTTCCCTGTTGTACAATAACAAATCAGAGCTAGGAAATAACATTTTAAAAATTTCTTCTATATGTGTAAGTAAGTGTTTTGCTTGTGAATATGGAATATGTGTGACTTGTGTCCACAAGGCCCAGAAGAGGGCATCCGTTCCTCTAGAACTAGTTACAGCTGGTTGTGAGTTGCCACACGGGTTCTCTTAACTGCTGAGCCCTATTTCTAGTCCCAAATATTGCATTTTTCATAAAAATCACTTCAGTTGGTTAATTCATTTATTTCTACATAGAAACTCATTGAATATCCATTATATGGCTGGTGCATATTTTTTGCTGTTTTGGTTGGTTTGTTTGTTTGTTTGTTTTTCAAGATGGGATTTCTCTGTGGAACTCTTGCTGTCCTGTAACTCTCTGTAGACTGGACTAGACTTGAATTTAGAAATCCACCTGCCTCTGCCTCCTGAGTGCTGGGATTAATAAAGGTGTATGCCACTATGCCGTGTTGCAGGTGTACAGTTTTAAGTAGACTGAATACAGACATTAACAAGATCTAATAGTTGATATCAAGGGTTCAGGAACTTCTCTGTTACATAGAGAATCTCTGTAAGCAAATAAATCCAGAAAAGTGTTAAAGGTTCATAATGGAAATCAGACATGCCCCACTGAGGAAACAATCTCTTCCACTTGGAGATGGGTCGAGGAATACTTTACACGAGCTGACCTTTGAGTGAGAAGTAATGTGTTCATTGGTGACACCACAGGAGAGAGAGAGATGGAGGGAAGAAGATGAACAGAAATGTGGAAGCCTGAACCAGTCTGACATATTGGTGAAACAGGAAGTAGTTCAATATGTCAGGAACAATGAAAGCAAATGGATAAGACTGGAGAGATCAAAGACTGGAGCCTAGAAGGCTTTGAAAACTCCAGCATTATTTCCGTTTTATAGAAGAAATTCATAGACTGTGTATGATTTTATTCACATAGTAATTAACAGTTACTAGTTGTTGTCCTTTATTGATGAGCACAGTACTAGGTTAAGACTATCCAAATGGAAGACAAAACTGTAGAATGTTCTGCTGAAACCAGTCGAACAAACACTATACCACTTAGAGCATCTTTACTCTCTCTGGGTACCCCGTCCAAGGATTTTTATATGGTTTGTTTTGTTTTGTTTTGTTTTTTGAGACAGGGTTTCTCTATACAGCTCTGGCTGTCCTGGAACTTGCTTTGTAGACCAGGCTGGCCTCAAACTCACTGAGATTCACCTGCCTCCCAAGTGCTGGGATTAAAGGTGTGGCACCACTGCCTGGCTTTCAGTGAATTTTTATATTGACCTTTTCATCACTTTTCTAACACTGACATCTTACACACTTCTCTGCAGTTCCCAAGTAACACCTTTAGTTCACTGTGTACTTCAGTATTGCCTGTTATTCTTTTTTGTCAAAATGACAGTAAAACTGAACTGGATCCTTAAGAATGATTTAAGCCATGTTTTCAAACAAGAATCTTGTCAAGACTTTCAGATAGATTTTTTTTCTAAAGACTTATTTTTAATTTTAATTATGAGTATGTTTGTGTGCCAGTGTGTAGATATGTGTATATGAACACACCTCAGTAGCCAGAGGTGTAGTGTTTCCTGCAGCTGGAGTTACAGGTGACTGTCAGCTACCCAGTCCCAGTGCTGGGAGTCGAACCTGGTTTCTCTGCAAGAGAAGCATGCACCCCTAAACACTGAGCCCAGTATGCAGGTTTTTTAGGGGCAGGGTTTGTTTGGATTCTGGGGGTTGAGTACTAAGCACACACTTTTGAGTTGTACCCCTAACCTTTCAACACTGAAAAGGAAACACTTGTTTTTTAGTTTGATTAATTTTGGTTTTGGGTTTTGAGGCAGGGTCTCATTCTGTGTAGCCACAGATGCCCTGGAACTAGCTTATATAGACCAGGCTGGCCCGCAACTCACAGACATTTGTCTGCCTCTGCCTCCTGATAACTGTGATCAAGGGCGTGCACTACTACACCCAACTAAAGGAAACACATTTAAAACCTCTACGATTAATTCCACAGGAACAACAAAAGTTGAGAGAGAATAAGGGCAAAGAGGGAAACAGGTTACTGGTGGCTCACAGTAAGTAGGCACACCAGTGGAAAAGTCAGGGATGAGTCTTAGAAATAAAATCAAGTGGATAGCAGAAGGAAAGGCTATGGATAATGCAGGGGTTCTTATGGGGTATTGTTAGCTGATTGCCACCATACAAATACACATGGTAATTAACATATGATAAAAATGATTTGTTTATTGTGGCAATAGTGTGTGTCAGAACAAAACTGTTTACCTTGTATTAGTAAAAGGAAGAAGAAACCAACATCCCTCATTCCACTCCAAGAGCATGTTCTCAAAGACCCAGAGATGTATAGACCTGAACACCTTTCAGGTCAGTCTCTGGGGATGAGCTTCTTACTAACTTGGGGGCATGTAAGATCTCAACTATAGATGGGGTAACCTGGGGTTGTGCAGAGAGATACTAGCATGTTATGTGGAAAGAATAGAGAAGCTTGCCTGAGTGACCTGCAGAAGAGGACTTATATGGGAAGAAACAAGGTTAGTGAAGAGTTTGGGAAGGAAAGGTTTACTACTAATACCAAAGTAATAGACTGTGGGGAAGAGGGCCCAATAAATAATACTCTCCCTAACAAGTCCTGAACTAACAGAAGCATAGGACAAAGGGGTGAGACAAGTAGGAATCAAAAATTTCCTTCTATTATGAATACATTTGACTCTAGAGAGCTGGCTTATATCTGAGGGCAAGTAGGCTATTATTATGAACTCTAGGACCTAACAAGTATATTGAGATGGCAGCCCTCATCTGAGGTAAGCCTCCTCTTACAAGAGGGGGAGCAGAGCAGAATGGGTATCAGTGAGGTAAAGGTGCAGCAGAGGGGGTGAATTTTGTGAGTCCAGGTTGAGTTTCTTATAGATACACTAATCGGATAAGCCCTCCACCCTGTCAGGTATTTACATCCCTAATATTAAAACATTGGCCCTATATCGTGAGGAAGGAAACATCAAGAGTGTTGGGGGAGGGCCTTTCTTTCTGTAGCATGCCCTTTTGTCTCTCAGTGTACTAGTCTTAACCAGTAGGTCTGGGTCTGCCAATGTATGCCCAGACCCTTCCTTCCTTTCCTTCACTAGGTACAGTCAGAAACCTAATTTTCATTTTCTCTTTGAAACACCTACATATTTCTAGCACAAACCATTTAAACATAGACCTTCACTGACTTTGTAATACTTGTGCTGTTTGAAGTTTAGCTGCCTTGTAGCTTATAGACGGCTAATAATTGTCCCACTTTCTGGTGTCTAAAAGGTACATGGGAAGGAGTCTCTTCTCCACCATCTAATCTTTGCTTCAGCCATGCCGGCTTAGGAAAAGCTGGGCAGGCATAATTCAAGGTCAAGCAGCAATCTCTGTACGCTGCAGCCACCCAAGCCTGCTAAAGCCCTGCTGGCATTTGCTCCAGGCCAGAGTGGTCAGTGTACGTGAGGCTACCTACACAGCTGACGTTTAGTATCCATGAGCTTTTAGTGCCACCAACCACTGTGACAAGCTGTGGCTTATTCTTGGTGAGACCTGCAAACCCCTAAGCTTTTGCTAAGGCTTCTGAGCCTAATGCATGCAGCCTTGTCTCTATAGAAACAGCCACTTACTTAACGACAAAGTTGCCATAACTACAGTCACTGCTGAGGTCAAAATGCTGGGTGGCCTATAGTTTATAAGGCTTAGTAACTAAAAGCTAGTATACAGCTTTCATCTAATATACAAGAAAACACTTTGTCCCTCTCTAAAGTCAATCTTGTAACAGAAGCCTCAAAAATTCCAAAGGTTCTAAAAATTTTGCTTTATGTCGTTTAACCAAGATTTTAGTCTCAGGGTTCAGAAGTTGGCTCAGTGGTAGAGAACCCAGGTTTGATTTTCAGCACTCACATGGCAGTTTATTACCATCTGTAACTCCAATCCCCATGGATCTAGTGCCCTCTCCTGACCTCTGAGGACACCAGATAAAAAATAAAAATAATAAAAAAAAATTCAGTTCAGTACACTGGAGTTTAGACACAGAACAACACTGTGTTGAGACTCCTGCTGGAAAATGAGATAAAAGAGGATATCATCCACAGGGCCATGGTGATGCTTCTGTTATTAAACCTATATACATGAATTTCTCAGTACTAGACTTCAGAACTCCCCAGACTTGGTAGGTGTGTTAGTATATGCTTGTAGTCCCAGCACTTGGGAGGTGAAGGCAAGATGATCAGGAGTTCAAGACCAGTCTCAGCTACATCATTTAAAAAACAAACAGACAGACAATCATAACTCAGTTGACTTTACCTTCTGTAGGGAATTTTGAAGATGTCCCTCATTTATGAGGAACCAAGAAGAATGCCTGCTTCCTGGGTAGCGTGAAGAGAGAAGTGTTGAGTGCCATATGTCTTGTGTCTCTGAGCTCTTGGGCAAGCTGCCCTTACCTACTCTTGGGCAGCTAGAAGTGAAGGAGCAGAAAGATGAAGAAGCCTTCTTCTCAGGTGCACAGTAACAGGGAAAGGGCCAAGAGGTAACTGAGAATGTGAACCTGTAGTAAGCTTCAGGGTAGAGGGGCTACCAGATGGGCCATCAATATTGGGTACCAGGTACAAATGACTGACATTAATCCTCAGAAAAAAATTATTCTTCCCAAGTTTCCTTAAGGACACCAAGCCTGAGAAAAGCAGTAATTTTTCTCAAGGTCATACATAAATAAAGCATTAGTGATTGAGTCTGTGGTTATAGCTACATCTATCTCTGCAGATTTGTTACTGCTTCTTGCTCCTTCATGCTTAGTAACAGTAAGTTTGCCTGTCGTTGCCAGCCACTGGGTGGTTCAGTGTCCTCTGTTGGTCAGCTTTAACCATTTCTGCCTTAACAAGACATCAGACTCAATTGGGCCATGATGTATGGGTAAGAAATAAAGGATTAAGTAGTGAGTAGAGAGGCAAAAGTTGAGGTTAAAGCCTTGAAGGCAGAGAGAAGTAGGAAGATCAGAAGACAGATACATGTTTATTTCTGGGGACAGGGAAGAGGAGTCACTGAAGGGCAAGAGTAGTGACTGACAGAGAAGGCGGAACTGATAGAGTCAAGTAAGTCAGACTAGAACAAGATATTTAATAACAAAAAGAGGATCAAGTAGGAGAATCTAAAAGGTAAGCTAGTAGCTTTAGTTTACCTGATGAGAACAAGTAGCTACTACTTGTTCATAGACTAGCTACTGCTGGTCTTCCTGTCTACTGTCAGTGAGCGTCACTGTTAGCTTAGTCAGTGGTCAGCAGATAAAAGAGGCCAGGAACGGGTTAGAGAGATGGCTCAGGCTTAAAAGCATTGATTCATGCAAAGGACCCAAGTTTGAGTCCCAGGACCCACATGATAGCTCACAATCATCTGTAACCCCATTTCCAGGGGAAATGGCACATATATGGTGCATATATATGCATTCAGGCAAAACATTTATACACATAAAATAAAATAAATCTTTATTTAAGGAGGTACAGATAATACCTCTTAGATGGGGCTGGAAAGAGATCTCAGCAGTTCAGAGCATTTGTTTCTCTTTCTAGAGGACCAGGGTTCAATTTTCAGCACTTACATGGCAGCTGACAACTGTCTGTAATTCTAAGTCAAGGGAATCTGATAGACTCTTCTGGCTTCCTTGGGCACCAGGCATACACACGGTGCACAGACATACAGAAGCAAAATACCATACATGTTAAATGTTTTTTAAAAGAGAGGCCAGAGATAGAGTCCTTGCGGAGGAAGAAGGGACCTGGAGCCGATGGGGAGTAACAGTGTCGTCTATGAGCACCGAGATCTGGGAGCAGGAAGAAACTGTAAGGTGTGCCAGTGATACATGGTCTATGAATGTGATCTGCACTTCAACAAAGAGGGGGGCACTTTGCAGCATGGGAATCACATCTTTCTGGACAGATTATTAAATATTTCCAATGTTGTCAGGGGGGTTTCTCTCTTCTCTCTTTTGCTTTTGAGGCAGGGCCTCGCTCTGTCTTCTAGGTTGGCTTTAAATTTAAAGCATCCTCCTGCCTCAGTCTTTCAAGTGCTTGGATTATAGGTTTGCATACCATATCTAATTTTATAAGTTACTGGGGATCAAACTCAGGACAAGCACTGTACCAACTGATCTGTATCCCAGCCCTACCAATTTAATTTTCATAGAAAGAACAATTCTATTTATGCATAATTGCCATAAAAAGTGAAGGACATGAGCAACCCCAAGAAGCTTTTTTCACTTGTGAACACAGAAAGATTGAACAATGTTCATTCATCTGGGCCTGAGTAAATAGAGATTTTATAAATACAACTATTCCAATTTTATGTTTCTCAGTAAATAAATAAACATTTGTTTCTTAAAAATTGTATTAGTGAGCACAGTAGATATTTTAATACCCTTTGCCACATAACCTGTGGAAATGTAGAAGTCCCTTTTTGGCCTCAGGTTTTATGACTTTTCTATAGAGAGGCCTGCACCAAAGCAGATCTCCAGGCCTGGGTACGTTCCTAAAGAGTTTCTTTGCACATAAGCATGTATTATGAACATCTTTTTAGCTATTATATAGTGGTCACTGTACTGGTCAGTTATACTGTCCACTGTGATGGTCATCTGTAATGGTAATGGTTATGGGCACTGTGGTGGTGTTCACTTGTAGTGTCCATTGTGGTGGTTAGTCATAGTAGATGCTGGTGGTCACTGTCATGGACACTGTGGTGGTCAACTGTAGTGTTCACTTTGAGGGTCAATCATAGTGGTCACTGTGGCGGTCACTTCTAGTGTTAGCTGTGATGTTCAGGTAGTCTGAATGAAAATGGCCCCCATAGACTCATGAGAGTGGTATTATTGGAGGTGTGGTCTTGTTGGAATAAGTATGGCCTTGTTGGAGGAAATATGCCACTGACAGATAGGTGTTGAGGTTTCAGAAGCTCAAGCTAGGTCTAGTAGCTCACTGTCTCTTCCTGCTGTCTATGGATCCTGATGTAGAACTCTCAGACACTTCTCCAGCACATGTCTGCCTCCATGCTGCTATCCTTCCTGCCATGACAATAATGAACTAAACCTCTGAACTTCAAGTCAGCCCCAATTAAATGTTTTTCTTTATAAGAGTTGCCATGGTTATAGTATTTCTTCACACCAAAAAAGCCCTAACTAAAACAGTCAGCCATGATGGTAACTGTTGTGGTTACTGTGGTGGCCATGTGTAGTTTTCATTGTTACGGTCAGTCAGGAGGTCATTGTGGTGACCATTGGTGTTATCACATAGTGGTCACTGTCATAACTGTGGTAGTCACTTGGATTGTTCACTGTGATGGTCGCTCCATGGTTAGTTGTAGTTCTCACTGTCATGGTCACTGTGTTGGCCATTGATGTGGTCATTGCTGTGGTTGCTGTGGTAGTAGATTGTGTTCACTGTGATCCTTAGTTGTAGTGGTCTCTGTGTGGTAAATGTGGCCACTTGTAGTGTCCACTGTGATGAACTCAGAGCAGTTCCTTCCAATTGGTTTGACTAATTATTTAATAATTACGTATTTGAAGTTATTAAAATATAAGCTAGATTTTAAGACAGATAATGCATATATTCTCTCTTTTGGGAAATCTAGGTTAAAAAAAAAAGACAAATAGAGAAAGAATGGGGCCAGGATGAATGAGAGAGTTTTGAGGAAAATTGCAAAAATAAAAAGTGTCAAAGGAAACTTAAAAAAAATTAGCTTTGAGGGGCTTGAGTCATGATTCAGTAGTTAAGAGCACTTACTGCTCTCACAGGGGACTGGGGTTCCGTTCCCAGTGCATGCATAGCAGCTCATAACGTTCATAAATAACGTTCGTAGTCCAGAACTACTGATACCCTCTCTGAGCTCTGAAGGCACTAGACGTGTACACAGACATGCATGCAGACAAACACTCATGTGTGTAAAAATATATAGATAAAGCTTTGCTAAAAATTCTAGGTTTTAAAGTTGAGCACTATTTTTTGTTTTGTTTTTTCAATGCTGGTCATAGAACCCAGGGCAAATTGTGTATATCAAACAAGTGCTCTCTATATAGCCCTGGCTGGCCTGGAAGTCACAATGCAAGCCAAAATTCTCCTGTCTTTACCTTCTAAGTGCTAGGAGTAAAGGTGTATACCACCTTCTTCTTTTTTTTTTTTTAAAGATTTATTTATTTATTTCATGAACACTGTAACTGTCTTCAGACACCAGAAGAGCTCATCAGATGTCATTACGGATGGTTGTGAGCCACCATGTGGTTGCTGGGATTTGAACTCAGGACCTTTAGAAGAGCAGTCAGTGCTCTTAACCACTGAGCCATCTCTCCAGCCCACCTCCAGCCTTCTTAATAGATGATATTTTAATAGACTTCTTGATGTATACTCTTTAAATATTTTTTTACATTTGATTGTGTGCATATACTACATGATATGTGTGTGGAGGTCAGAGCACAATTTTGGAGAATTGTCCTTCCATTGTGTGGGTTCCAAGAATTGATCTTAGGTGTCAGGCTTGGAAGCGGTGTCACTGGTCTCAGCTCTTATTATTAGAGGATACATTGCTACTTTTATTGTATTCTATAAATAACCAATTTATTTGAAAATAAATGAGACAACATTTAGTTTCTTAGGCATGTTTTCCTTAAGTATACTTCATAATTAAAGTACCTTAGTTACTATCTTAGATTTGGTTTTATTGCTGTGAAGAGATACTATGACCAAGGCAACTCTTATAAAAGAAAATGTTTATTTGGGGCTGGGTTACAGTTTTAGAGGTTCAGTTCATTATCATCATGGCAAGAAGTATGGCAGTACATAGGCAGACATGGTGCTGGAGGAGCCAAGAGTTCTACATCTTGATCTGAAGACTGTGAGGAGACTGGACATGTTTCACATTGTGTAACTTGAGCATTTACATCCTCAAAGCCCCACCTCCACAGTGAAATATTTCCTCTAACAAGGCCATATCTCCTAATAGTGCCATTCCCTATGGACCAGGCATTCAAATACATGAATCTATGGGGACCATACCTATTACCAACCAGTTACAAAAGCCAAGGATGTTAAACATAGTTATAACCCAAGAAATGCAGTCAATTCCAAGCAAGACTCACTGTGGTATCACATCTTTGCTCATTGGCATTCTTTTTGGCAGGTGTCTACTGTAAGAGTCCTTGAAGAGTTCCATTATCACCTTTTCCAAAAGACAAACAAATGGGTTGAGAAGTTTAAAACTATTTAATACTCCAGTGCCTTGAACCTTTCCAACTGTCCTCTGAGATGGGGAAGCTTCCTGCTCCAGCTCTGCCTCTTTTTTCCTTTTCTCAGATGCCTTTTGATACATATTTGCACACTGAGAGATCCACCTAGTTAAAGTCATTGCTTCATCCAGGATATCCATGACAGATTTTCATCTAACTATTTGAAAAAGCAAACTTTTGCCTTGAAGTCCTTACCTGTGTTTTCTCTTTTTACTTCCCAGGCAGTGTTTGTGTGTGTCTGCAGAGTTTTGCACAGAGTCTGTTCCCATGCAAACCAATGAGGGAGAAGTAGAGGAAGAAAGCAGCTCCCAGGTCAGTACACTGCTCAGCAGAGCAAGAGCGGGAGTAGAAGCTGAGCAGCAGCGGCAGTGGATGACTGAGCAGGTGTTCTGTTGTAGGTACATTTAGAAACTAGACTGATGAGATCTTTCTTCTCAGTATTCTTTATCATGCTACATGATAACTTTAAAAGTAAGTTTTACAGAAGTGTGTGTGTGTGTGTGTGTGTGTGTGTAAGGCCTGGCTTATGCTAGACAGATGATTCTCTACCTCTGAGCTATACTCTTACCCCTTTTTAAATGTTTATTTTGAGACAGCTCTGGCTAAGTCACCTAGGCTCTCCATGGACTGACTTGGCAGCCTAGCAAGCCTTGAGTTCATGATCCTAAAGCCTCAGCCTCCTAAGAGGCTGGGTAATGGTTGTGATTCATTTTTAGAATACTAGCATTTTATTGTAAATTATATTATGAAAATTGCATATACTTATGAAAGTATAAAACAAACCAGAAATATCTATGGCAAATTTTGTTTTGTGGGATGGAAGGAAACATTGGCTGCTTTGGTTTTTAGTTACGTAATGACACATTAGTTCAAAATCAGACTAAAAATGAGAGAATACAGCTAGGCACAACAGTACATGCTTTTAATCTACTTGGGGCACTGAGACAGGAGGATTGCCTTGAATTTGAGGCCAGCCTGGGCTATCAAATGAATAGCAATTCATTCAGGCCTACCTTGTCCTTGCCTCAAATTAACAAAAAGAGAAATTGGACTTTAACTTTGTCATCAGTCTTTTTAATTAAAAAATTTATCTCCCTGTCTTGCTTTTTTTATAAAATCTTATATTTGTAATGATTTTTATTAATGTAAGACTTTATCACAATACTATCTTAACTTAATTTTGGATATGTGTGAATAGAAAGCTTGGAAGATAAGTGGAATATATTCTGTAAAATGTAGTTTTGAGCTAAGTCTATTTCTTTTTTTAATAATAATTTTTTGATGTTTTGCCTGCATGTATATATGTGCACCCCTAGTGTGCATGGTACATAAGCATGTCAGAAGAGGATGTGGAACCCCCTGGAACTGGAGTTATGGATGGTTGTGCACCACCATGTCAGTGCTGGGAACCAATCCTGAGTTTTCTGCAAGAGTAATGAGTGCTCTTAGCAACTAAGCCATCTCTCCAGTCCTCAATAAGTAATTCTTAATCATATGTTATAAGGTAATATAACAGAGAGTGGTTAGTCTCAAGATGGTCACATTTTAAGGAGAGACAAATGAATATAAAGATATTAATTATAAACGACTGTGAGAACTGTGAAGAACAGAAAATAATACATAGATTAAAAGGTGATGAAGAAGAAGAGCTGGGAAGGTGGAGGAAGGCCTCTGAGACAGATATTAGCTAAAGGGCCAGGAGGCCAGTTACGTGAAAAGTGAGGAAAGCAGTGTTCTACACAGAAGAAAGGGCTACAGAGCCCCGCCTGTTCTAGGAATGATCAGATGCCCAGGTGGCCCAGTGCGATAGCAGATTAGAGAAGGGCGTAGAGCCTGTGATCCTCAAAGGACACATGTGGACCTGTTCTCTGGGCTGGGCAGCCATTTACAGCTGTTTCCTTTGGGAAGAACAAAATAGTGTTTACCACTACCAAAATAGTGTTACTTTACCATCTGGAGTCTGCAGCAGAGAGGTAGAAGAGGGATTGGAACCCTGAGTTGCAGCTGTCAGGTGATGAGCCCATGTTTCTGTGATAGTGCTGGAGACAAAGGAAAGACAGATTTGAAGTGTGTTTTAAAGTTAACTGATTTCACCTTAGCAGGGCTTGAGGTCCTTTGCATCACAAATCAACAGGGGAATTTCCAGAAAAAGGGAGATGGCTCAGTTGGCAAAGTCCTTGCCATGCAAACACACGGGAGACAAACAGACAGGCAGGCGCGCGCGCGCGTACACACACAGACACACATACACACACACGCACACTTCTCCAAACCAATTAAGTGCTGGGATTATAGATAACATTCATTCAGTTTATGTGGTACTGGAAATCAAACCAAGCTTCCTCTTCCTTCATGCTTGGCAAGCACCCTACAAATTTATATATTTAAAGAAGTAATAAAAGCTAGTATGGTCGTTTACACCCTTAATTCCAGCACTTACGAGACTTAGGTAGGATTGCAAGTTTGAGCTAGCCTGAACTATATAGAAATCCTATATCAATCTCAGCTACATAACAAGACCTTGTCTCAGTGCACAAACAAAAATAGTGGTAGGCACATCACTGTGGAAGATGCCTGCAGTTTCTGCCTGTAATCGTAGCACTGAAGAGGCTGATAACTTGAATCTAGAAGTTTGAGGACAGCCTAACAAGAACCCATCTATTAAAACAATAGCAAATGACTTATTAAAGGGACAAGGCTTGAGAAAACCTATGAGAGATGGTTTTGTCAGAGATGCTCTGTGTTTGGTAGGATACTGTAATTTATAATAATAAAAATTACAAATAGACACAGATCAGTTGTATCCACTAGTTTGTGAAGTAATAGTCATTGAATACGGGGATGGATGAATTGAGGTGTAGATGAGACAAAGGGAACAGATTATGACAACTTTTGAAACCTGGAGATGGCTATGTAGATGTTCTTTCACATTTACATTATACATACATAAAAATTCCTCTAATAAAACTTTTTAAAAGCTTTGTACATTTTTGTTTCTTTTTAAAAAAAAAGATTTATTTTATTTGTATGAGTATTGTGCCTTCATGCATATACACGTGCACCATTTGTATGCATGTTGCCGTGGATCTCCTGGAACTGCAGTCACAGACAGTTGTAAGCTGCATGTGGGTGCTAGGAATTGAACTCTAGTGGAACATCCAGTGCTTCTAGCTGCTGAACCGTTTCTCCAGCTCTTGTTTCTATTTCTTGAGACAGTGTCTCCTTATGTAGTCCTGACTGTCCTGGAACTTGCTCTATAGACCAGGTTGGTCTCAAACTCAGAGATTGCCTGCTTCTGCCTCCAGAGTGCTGGGATTAAAGCCATGTGCTGCTGCTGCCACCCACCTCAAAGACAGTTTTTTAAGACTGGGGAAGACTGTGCTTGCTTGAGAAAAGAAGAAAAGAATGAGTGGAAGGATCAGAGTAGAAATATAAATTGGGCTTCAGATTTGCAAGGTTGATGGAAGCTCGGAACCAGTGTGCCTTGGTATCTGAGCTCAGGCCAGCTCCTGTTCCTGCTTGGCAGAGGTGAAGGGTCAAGGAGGAAGAGTGGACTGCATAATTGAGAAGATAAATAACAAGATTTCTTCCTGAAGGGAAAGCTTTAGAGTTGAAACAATGGAGCAGATATTAAGAATATTAAAAACAAGTTTGCTGGTCAGTACATTTACAAGAGACCAAAAGAATGTTAAATAGAAAACAAGATGCCTGGGGAAGGACAGCTTCTTGGAGCATGATGTTCCTCATGAAGAGAATCTCTAGAATAGTGTAATATTTTCCAGACTTTTTCCTGGAGAGAAATGCTCACATTCAGAGAGGATTATAGATTATGTATTAGTCCAGAGTTGGGAACTGTAGATTCTGATTGGTTTTTTTTTTCCTCTGCCAGAAAGAGATGATGTAGGTAGTAGCTTCCAAAATCCACAGTAGGTAAATCATAGATAATTCTTAATTTATGTAAATGTATACTTTCCATTGTTGCTTTCTTACTACATTTTGATTTTTAAAACTATTATTATTATTGCATGATATGTGTGTATACACATGCCACACACTATACCTGTGGAGGTCAGAGCACAGCTTTACATAGTCCACTTTTTTATGGGTTCCTGGGGCTTGAACTCAAGTCATCAACTTTACACAAAAGCACATTTGATCTGTCTCATCCACCCTATTATTACCTTTCTTTTTCTGTTTGTTTTTTTGAGACAGGATTTCTCTGTATATCTTGCTGTCCAGGAACTGTCTGTCTGTTGACCAGGCTGGCCTTGAACTCAGAGATCCACCTTCCTCTGCCTCCAGAGCACCACCATGCCTGGGTTCCTTGCTTAGTTTTACTTTTACCTTTTTCTTTATTCCTCTTCTCTCTCTATTAATTCAGCAAATATTTATTGATCATTGTTGTCTGCCAGGAACTGTCCAGGTGCTGATACAGGGTTGTTTATTATATTGTGATTTTTTTTTTCTTTTCTTTTGGTGATTGGTGTGCTAGTGGTTTAAGTGGAAACAAGAATGTTAGTTTCACGTTAGTTTAGGATTGTTGCCTGTCTTTACCCTGAATAGTCACTGGAATGTAATTTTATATGGACAATGAATCTCGGAATTTTAGTGAATTTAGTTGTTTTAGTGAAAATGCATATTATAAATACTAAAGGAATACACATCAACAGAGTTGTCATTGTAAAACTCTAGAAGTGCCCTAAATATTTCTTTCAGAGGCACAATGCTATTCCTTATATTTTTTACCAAGGACCATTTCTTAGTTAATTTCCCCACTGTATATAAGAAAGAACACTGAATGCTTCCAACACAGTCACCACGTGTCAGTCTTTGTTCCACACTTGCAGAGGTTAAATATGAGAATTATATACTATAAGGTTTTATTGGCGCATCCTAAAGGTAGGAGGTATGCACTTGATTCCTCATCCCCTTAGAGGCTCATGTGACCTACTTCATTTGACATTTATGTGCCTGTTGGCCTGAAATACATTTTATCTGTCACAGTGGCTCTCACTCATTGAATGTAATGATCTTTTTTTCTGGTGCCTTGCCTAGCTACAACAGAGTGGAACAGAGAGGATTAGCACTGTTGTACATTTACTGACATATTTTGGACCTTAGATGCTTGGTGTTATCCTTTCTTTTATTAAGATATTATCAAAAATGGTTTACTTTATAGGCATCTAGTTAATTAAGTTTACATGTACTTATTGGGTACTTAGGATTTACTGTATCCTAGATATAGGTGCACCAAGTGAGGCATAGTGTTTGCACACTGGGTACTTCAGTCTACCCAAGAGTCAGACGTGATCTGTGGTACTGTTATTCAAAGTGTATCTACCTTAAAGCATTGCATTTTTCCTTAGAGGAAGCTTCATGGTGAAGAAGGAACACATGGTCTGGGCTTTGGAGGATGAATATTAGGTTTCTGGTTTTCAGGATTGTGTGGAGGTGGGTAGAGGCTAAGCAGTGTTATAAGTAGAAGGACCTGTGTAGATACTCCACTCTGAAGGATGCATATACTAACTTTCCATTCCTTTATCGTGGCTTCACATAGTGGAGAAGTCTGCAAAGGTCAAGTTCAACATTATCAGTGATTCCAGGTTTCCAGTTTGGACCATTGATGTAGTGTGAAGTACTTCTTCCGTAACCCCATTGTCCTACTCTACTCAGAACAATACAGGAGGGACCCCATTGTGAGGCTGTTCTACAAAGTTCCTGACTACAGATATCAAGGAAAATGAAAAGGTCTGAGAAACAGCCAAGAGGAGCATAAGGAGACACATGACTACATGCAGTGTGTTCTCCTAAGTGGGATCCAGGGACATGTGTAAATACTAATGAGATCTCAGTGGAATACACACTTCAGTAAAAGATAATGTGTCATTATGGTTCTTTAATTGTGACAAATGGGCCAGGTTAGAACCAGGGTAATAATGAGCATAGACTAGGTTCAGGGTATGTTTAGAAAAGCCCCATTTTTCAATTTTCTTGTAACTCTTAATTTGCTCAAAAAAAAAAAAGAAGAAAAAGAAGTTCCTTTACATTTATTAAGTTCTCACAACAGCTTTGTGCTGTCTTTAATGACTTGATGTTAGTTGGCTGAGCTCAGTAGGGCAGTTCTTTTGCTCCGATATTGTATTGGCTGGCTCTGCAATCAGCTGGATGCCCAGTTGTCCAGAAATGTCCAGAACAACTCAACCCATGGCTGGCAGCCAGTGTCAGCTGCCAGCTGGGAGCTCAGCTTGAGGCTGTTGACTAAGCATTGAGGTGCATCTCCATGTGACCTTTCTATTTGCCTTAAGGTGGCTGGGATCCACCAGGGTATGTTCCAAGAATGCAGAAGCCACAGATATCTTAAGGCCCAGCCTCAGAAGTCCTCCATGTTCTGTCAGATTAAACCAAGTCACAGAAGGACTTCAGATTTAAAGGGCAAAGGCAATAACTACTACCTGTTAGTGAGAAGTTTGGCAAAATATTCAAGTCTGTCTTTAATCTTCTATACAGCAAGTAGAGTGCTAGATGCCAGAATGAAGAAGATGGTGACAAGAGGCTGGATTATTTTAGACTGCAGAGATTCCAGAATAGGCAGCAGATTATAGAAAGGGAAATGAAATCCTCATTTTACTTTACAGTTTTCTTTGACTAGTCTTGTTGGAGGAGATAGACTAAAATATTTGTATGACCTTGAGGTTTCCAAAGAAAGAGAATCTTAGTCCCACGTGGTAGCACATAACCGTAGTCCTAGCACTTAGGCTGAGACAGGAGAATTATAAATTCAAGGTCAGCCTGGGTAACACAGTCAGACTCTGTTCCAGAAAATCAGGGAGGAAGGAATAACAGCCAACCCAACCTTGCACATCCATTTCCTTTGTTGGATCTTGAGCTTTCAGTGTAGGTCCTAATGGAAGGCATGAGGAGGGGAACCGCCATCTTTCTGGGGTAGTCTCCTGATGCGCGTGTGCATGTTCATGTGTGTACTCACCCCCATGCCCCAACGCATATTTATGGAGGTCAGAGGACAACTTGACAGAGTCATCTTTTTCCTTTAATCATGCAAGTTCCAGGGATAGAACTCAGGTCATCAGGCTAGGTGGAAAATTCCTTTACTAGCTGAGCCATCTTACTAGCCCTATATTTCTTTTTCTCTGTTCTTCCCTCCCCTTCCCTCTTCTCTATTTATTATTTATTTAATTTTTTTATTTGGTTTTTTGAGACAGGGTTTCTCAACATAGCCCTGACTGCCCTGGAACTCACTCTATAGACCAGGCTGTCTTAAAATTCACAGAGATCCACCTGCTTCCAAAGTGCTGGGATTAAAGGGGTATGCCACCACTGCATGACTATTTATTTTTAAGGAAAGACTTCTTTATATAACCTTGACCGGCCTGAAATCCACTATGTAGACCAGGCTGGCTTCCTGAGTGCAGCTGGGATTAAAGGCTGGTTCCTCCTTTATGTTTCTTATAAAGAATGAATTATGATGGTAATTTTCAACTTCCTGGCTACTTTTGTCTAAATCATATTTTCTTCCATTTCTTATACTAGAGGTTGGAAGGCTGGGCCTCATGCATTCCAAACAAGCATTGTACCACTGAGTTATGTCACCAGACGTCTTCCTACTTTTCTATTTTGAGACAGTCTCACAGTTACCCAGGCAGGCCTTGGATTTACAGTCTTCCTGTCTCAGTGAGGCATTAGCAAATTATAACAAGGTTTCACGGATCTTTAAATCAGGTGATAATGGTGGGTGGGTCTCACAGAAACATGTTCAGAAGTGGGATGGGAGCAGCTGAGACAAATATAGAAAGGAGGAGGACGCTTGGATGGTAAGAAGTAATAGAGAACAGGATGAATTTATTGTAGCTGTTGTTACTAATGTTATTTCTGTGGTTCAGGTTGGTTTGTTTTTTTCTTTTTATGGTTCTGGCTTGCAATTCCGATTCACTGTCCATCACTGAGGAAAGTCAAGGCAGGCTTTTGAAAGAAGGCCTGCTTTTGATATTCCTTATGGAATTGCTTCTCACTAAGGAACTCACTTCAAAGACAAAAAACTATGGAGACACCACTTACTGTCTGGCGCGCAAGTTTGTGGTCAGCCAGCTTTCTTTAGTGATGCTGCTACCCACAGTGGGCATCGGTTAGCAGTCAAGACAGTCTCCCACAGACAGTCTCAGACACAAGTGTGATATAGGCGTGTCTTAGTTAAGATTTTATTGCTGTGAACAGACACAATGACCAAGACAACTCTTAAAAGGAGAACATTTAATTGAGGCTGGCTTACAGGTTCAGAGGTTCAGTCCATTATCAAGGTTGGGAGTATGGCAGCATCCAGGCAGGCATGGTGCAGTTGGAACTGAGAGTTCTACATCTTCATCTGAAGGCTGCTAACCCTAACCCTAACCCTAACCCTAACCCTAACCCTGCTAGGAGAAGACTGACTTCCATGCAACTAGGATGAGAGTCTTAAAGCCCATGCCCATAGCACTGTACCTAACCCTTCAAGTAGCAGGATAGAACTGCTACTGAGAAATGAATGTTGTTTCCCATATAAGGTTTGAGATGTTGTATACTATCCTTGTCACTAAATCTAACCTCCAGGTAAAGATACATGGGTGAAAGGCAGAATGGTTCAGGATGCAGGACAGAATTTGGCATCACCCAAATGTAATAGATGAGCTTGTGAGATTAAAGTAAATTGCTGTGGCAGAATGTGGAGAGAGAAGTCCAGGGACAGATACTGGGAGAATTGCATGCTTAGGGAACAGGGAAACAAGAAACAGTATTCAGTCCCTTTAGCTTTATCAGATATTTTATTTGTGCCAGGCTTTTAGTGAAGAAGACATTCAGAGTGTCTGACTCAGGAATTTGCATTGTTGATGTGGAGTGAAACAGAAAAACACATGAACAAATAAGAGGTCCTTCTGGAGTGATCTGTGTTACTCAAGGGAGTGTCTGAATATGGAAGATGCTTCAGGGAAGCTCTGCTCAAAAAGATGGCACCCGAGTGGGTGTCTAAATGATGGAAAGAAAGTTTTGATGTAACAATATTGGAAAAAAGTATTCTGAGTCTAAGTAATAAATCCACAAGCCGCAGTATTGGGTGAGGGAGACAAAAGGAAAACAGTGGAAATCTATATGAGAGTAGAAGGCAGAAAAGAATTTCAAAAGGGTAGTGGTGGCTACTCTGTTCAATGTTGGTAGAGATTAGGGAATAATAAAAGTAATAAAAATTTATTGGGGAGCCTACAAGATGGCTCAGTGAATAAAGGTGCTTCCACCATGCATGGCAACCCACATACAAGTAGAAACAGAGAACTGACTCTACAGAGTTGTCTCTAAGCTCTACATATACACAAAGCTATGCATACACATGCCACACACACACACTCAAACGTGAGTACACACACATATACACACAATAATCATTATCATATAAATTTATTGAAAGGTGAAAGCAGGGATACAAATATTTGTCTATGTGTGTTCGTAAAAGTATCGTTCACAAGATCCAAAAGGTGGGAAGCAATCAAAAGCAATCAGAATGTTTCTTAATGGGTGAATGGATAAAAATGTAGCACAAATGTGTGTGTGTGTGTGTGTGTGTGTGTGTGTGTGTGTGTGTGTGTGTGTGTATGGAACTTGCTTTATCCTCAAAAGGAAAAAAATCTGGACACACGCTGCAACATAGGTGAGCTTGGTAATACTATGCAAAGTGAAATAAGCAGTTACAAAAAGAAATGTATCACCCCACTTACCTGGAGTTGTCATGTCATAGAGACACAATGTTCAGAGACCAAGAATGTGGAATAGGACTTGTTCTTAAGTAATACTGGATTTCAGATGACACCCTTCTTTTTAAGTGATAGAGTAGTGGTGGTTACACAGCAGTGTACTTAGCACCAATGAACTGTTCTGTTAATGGTTATGGGGGCAAGGATGTCATACTACAGTCCTAGAGTACCTGCCTAGCGTGTATCAGATTCTGGGTTCCTTCTCCAGAACCATGTAAAAAATATTCATTTATTTTAAGTGTTGGAAGATAAAGTTGAGAGAATCCTTAGAAAGTAAGATGAAAAATACTGGCAAGAGAGACATGGATAAGTTTAAAAAAAAAAGTTAGTGGATCAACCCCAGAACTAAGCATTAAAATAACAGGACTTGTAAGAGGAGAGAACAGAAATCAGAGGGGAGGAAATTCCCAAGTACATAGAGGCAATGTCTGGCACCTGAAGGAGCTGTTGCTAGACTGCAGTACCTGCCCTGTACAAGCAGCCAGTGAAGAGAACTGTACTTAGTGGTTTGCATTTTAAGAAAAGTAAACATAATAGAAAACTGCAGAAGATTTTAGAAAAACAACAGAGTACCCCCAAGCAGAATTCGGAACGACATGTCGCTTCTGTGTGGCAACTGTGGGAGTGTGCGAGCTTACTCTGCTGCTTCTAGAGGGAGAAAAACTTCACAAAAAAGAAAACTGAGTTACACCATTCCAGATGATTCACTGTTTGAAGTACATATTGATTTAAAGAAAAATCATGATTCAGATTGGGAGGATAGAAAAGGAAGGGAAGTAAGGATTGGGGAGATGATATTATTTGATATTTAAAAGCATGTATATAAGAGCTGAGGTGTAGCTAAATGGTTGAGCACTTGCCTAACTTTATAGAAACCAGTTAATCAAGCAATCAGTCAATTTTCCTTACAAATTTCAAAAATTAAAAAATCATGTTATTAGTGAGAAATGGAAATACTGATTGTAGTTTACTCTTAAAAATCCGGGCAGTAAGAGCATGCATGGGGCCTAGAGAGGCGGCTCAGCAGCTAGAATCACTCACTGCTCTAGTAGAGGACAAACATTTTGTTCCCAGAACCATGGCAGCTCACAGCTGACTAACTCCTGTTCCAGAGGCTCCGACACCCTCTTTTGGCCTCTACAGGCACTGTATCGTGTAGTATTCTTACATGTGGGCAAAACAATCATACACATGAAGTAAAAATAAGTAATCTTAAGAGAACAAAAAAGCAGGCTGGAGAGATGGCTCAGTGGCTTAGGGCACTAGCTGCTCTACCACAAGACCCGGGTTCAAATCCCAGCACCCATATGGCAGCTTATAACTGTCTATAACTCCAAGATCTGACAGCCTTACACAGACATACATATGCAGGCAAAATACCGATTCACATAAAATAAAAATAAATAATTCAAAAACTGGCCATGGTGGCACACACCTGTTATCCCAGCACTTAGAAGGCTGGAAGATTTTGAGTTGCAGGTGGTTAAAGATGGGGTAGTTAAAAAAGTAATAGGGAGATATTTGAGACCACAAAGTCAAAATTAAATTTTAGATTAAGAGAGATTGCAAAATATGTGTCAGTTGAAGAGATAGACTTACTGAAAATGGGCATTGGGCGCAAGAGAAAGAAGAGTTCCTTAGACAGGAAGAGTCATAGAAAGCAGAATCATTCATGTAGATAAAGAGTTTAGGGAGCAGGCAATGACACTGGCCTGGCAGAGCAGTGGAGGTGGGGAAGGGTGATGAGTAAAAGACACAAGCTTGTAGTTATGGTCAGAAGAGTAAAAGAGGCTTGGTGTGGAATAAATTCTCAAGACAGTCTTGGGCCTTGTGGAGCAGGAACAGCTGCCTACTGGATGGGCCCTTTATGTTGGGGAATTGTGGAAATATTGACCGTGTAGGAGTGATGGGGTACTCACTCATTCCGGTGTCTACCTTTTGGAAAAGGTCTGTGGAAAGTGTACTAAATGAATGAATGTCCATGCTGGAGGGCTGTGTTCTGACCACAGGCATTGCATTGTTTCTGTCAACTCCAAGCTCACCCAAAGGGAAATAGAACAAAGGGGTCATAGCCCCTGCAGTAGTAGAGGTGTGAGAGCAGGTGGAAGAAAGGGAAGGAAGTGCTAGACATCAGCAGCCACTTCCTAGAAAGTGGAAATGACTGGTGAGTAGGCCCCAGATGCACTAGGGGCCTTCCAGGCAGTGCCAAGGACTGAGGTGAGAGGAGGGAGGGGAACTTACACACTCTTGCTAAGGGGATGCCCTTTGTCACTTTACAGCAGTGCTGTGTAACCTGGGGCAGACTCTGCGGATGAGACAAGGGGGTTGGGAAGACAGTGTTCTAAGAGCAGGCCAACTGAGAAGCAAATATTGAGAAGGAAATATTATGCCTTCCTGTGTTAAGATCTGAAGGGTCTTTGGGAAGGAGCACCCTGAAAACAGAAGCCATGAAGCTTCCTTGAAGGTTTCAGCAGAAGGGAGGAGCTGAGGAATTTTGTGGACAAAGTCAAATTCTAGAATTTTTTTTATTTTCATAGTGAATGTTGGGGTGAAGTTATGTGAATTGGTGGTGAGGCCCAGAGCCCAAGCTACCTGTTTCCTAACTAAGATAAAAGAGAGATAGGCCACTGCTTGAGACAGGTCAAGAACGGGGTTGGGGGTGGGGGGGTAATGTGTGTGTGTGAAACTTGACAAAAGATTTCTGAATATGTATCAACCAAAATTTAATGCAAAATCAAGTATATAATAAACACAAGGTGTTTTGGGCAGTGCGTACCTTTGTTGGATTACCCAGCTTCAGAGCAGCTTGGGTTCTGATACACAACATGGGTGCTTTGCATTGCAGATGCTGTCACATCCATGCAACACTTGACCAAAACACTTGACCTGAGATGGAAACTGTTACAATGCTATGAATTGAAGTGTCTTGTTTTTGTGTGTGCATATATGAAGACCAAAAGGATAACTTCAGCTGTCATTGTTCAGATGATAACTACCTTTTGTTGTTTTTGTCTGTGTGTGGTGTATGGATGTGCATGTGTTCTTGTGTGTGCAGCTCAGCCTACCCACTGCTCAGTTCTGCCTTTCATTCAGCTACTTGTGGCCTCTTGGCTCTGTGTTCTAGCTGTTCTGCTATTGCTGTTCCTCTGCTGCTTCTGCCACTGTTTCACTGTCATTTCTTTTATTTCCAACTGAACCTGAAAGGCAGAGAAAAATTACTTGAGAAAAGTCATTTATTGAGTATGTTACAACCACTCCTACTTGCTTACATAGTCATCGTAGCAAACCTCTTGTGCAAATGAGAGTTTGTGTTTGCCCTAGTCAGCGGTGTCTCTTTCCAGACCAGTCACTGAATTCCCTCTAGTAGGCCACTAGGGAACGTGCACCCTCTCTGGCTGCAGAGTCACCTCGAGTTCACTGAGGTTTGTAATAGCAAAACATCTGGTACTTTGAAACAGTCCTTACTGGGCCTTGTACTTTCATGAGCAAAAGCAAGCAGCTGGATCATCATGCATTTGTTTTCCTGAATGTGTCAGAGGAGTGTTTAAAACAGCTGGTGCTAGAATAAGAGCGGGCATCTGGCTGTTTGACTGGCAGTTCCTTTGCTCAGGGAAGGTGGGGCAGCAAGGGAGAGTGCAATAGCTCAACAATACTGTCAACATACTGCCTCCCTCCGTATGGCTTATTTACAAGAATGTTCTTATACTAAGATAAGAACTTGAAGAATTTACCAACAACACCAGTAGTGATTTTAACAGTTTTTAAAGTTCTTTAACAATGCTTAACACCTGCTCAGTGCCCCAGGTACAAGTTCCACTTGGAGTCTCATTGAATGTGAGATTAAGGAAGAGAGATTAAGGAGCTCATGTATTTTATAGATTTCTTACTAATGGGTCTTAGTAAATTGTGATGCTATTTACATAAGAATTAGAAGATGCATTGCTGGGTGTCAGTTGCTCATGCCTTTAATCCCAGCACTGAGTGTGTGTGGGTGGGGGTGGGGTGGTGGTGCAGAGGCACGAAAATCTCTTGTAAGTTTGGGACCAGCCTGGTCTACAGAATGAGTTCTGGGATAGCCAGGGCTACACAGAGAAACCCTATCTTGAAAAACAAAAACAAACAAACAAAAAAAAGAATTATGAGATATAGAAGGCTAGGGAGATGGTGGCTCAGTGCTTAAAGTGATACATAATCAGGAGAACAGGAGTTTGGTTCCCAGAACATACATAGATGGCAGGTGGGTGTGGCAGCCCATTTGTAAGCCAGCCTTGGAAGATAGAAATAGGGGATTCTCATAGAAAGCTGGCTGATGAGACTAATCATATCAGCAGATTTGGGGTTTGATTGAAAAGAGACCCTGCCTTAATGATTAAGGTAAAGAGTGATCTAGGATGATTCCTGACATCACCTTGGGCTTTCACATGATTGTACACACATGTACTAGCTGGTTTTATGTGTCAACTTGACACAGGCTGGAGTTATCACAGAGAAAGGAGCTTCACTTGGGGAAGTGCCTTCATGAGATCCAACTGTGGGGCATTTTCTCAATTAGGGATCAAGGGGGGAGGGCCCCTTGTGGGTGGTCCCATCTCTGGGCTGGTAGTCTTGGGTTCTATAAGAGAGCAGGCTGAGCAAGCCAGGGGAAGCAAGCCAGTAAGGAACATCCCCCCAGGGCCTCTGCATCAGCTCCTGCTTCCTGACCTGCTTATCAGTCCTGATTTCCTTTAGTGATGAACAGCAGTGTGGAAGTGTAAGCTGAATAAACCCTTTTCTCCCCAACTTGCTTCTTGGTCATGATGTTTGTACAGGAATAGAAACGTTGACTAAGACAACACATTACATGTATACCCACACATGCAAATACCACACATATGTGCTCACTATGCACATGGAAACATGCAAAAATGGATAAAGGAAAATATGGGGGATAAAAATAGGAAAAGAAATTTAGGAAATAAGATTTTGTTTAATTTTGAGTCTGTTGGGCCAGCCAGCTAGAACATGAGGACTGGACTTGAAGATCTGGGACTGATACTGAGGATTTTGTGAGGTTTTCAGTTATTGCTGCTTAGTGTTATTATGATATTGTAGTATTGGTTACCAATAAAACACCCATCTGGACTTTTCTCTGGTAGTTAACAGTGGTCACAATTGAGAGGTTTTTAACTGAAGAACAATATTTAGAAAGACAGTTTTATGATCTATCTGAGTGGGAAACTAGGTCTTTGAGAAAACAATTTAGTCCTAAAGTTCCTAGAAACATTACATTTCAGAGTTTTCTTTTTCTTTCTTTTTTTTTTTTAAACCTTTTTTTCACCAGATTAAAAGATGACATTTGTATGGTCAAGTGTATAAAATACACAGCTCAGTACTTTTTTTGGTTTTTTGAGGTAAGGTCTTGCTGTATAGCCATGGCTGTCCTGAAACTCATTGTGTAGCCCAGGCTGCACAAAAAACTACTGGATTCCTGGACGTCACATTCACAGATACCCATTGTTAGGTTCGTTGGACTATAGACTGTAAGTCATTACAGTAAATTAAATTAATATGTATAGAGACATTCTATAAGTTCTGAGAACCCTGAGATACCAGCTAGTGATTTTTAAAAGCATTTGTGTGTTTATATGTATATAGATACATGCATGCCACAGTGTATGTGTAAAAATCAGAGGACAACTTGATGAAGTCAGTTCTGTTTCCTCCAAGTGGGTTCCAGTGGTCAAATTCATATTGTCAGGCTTGGTGCAAGTGTTTAACCCTTAGCATACCATGGTACTTGTCTGTCTTCCACATAACTAGAACCTATAAGAAATGGATTTTTTTTCTCTTTAAACTGTGATTCCAGCTCTTTGGGCCTATCTGTTGTAAGGGTCCATGATTCAACCCAGACTCAAATAGTATGCAAAAGCAAAGAGCATTTGTTTTATTCTGCAGAAGTCCAACATGCTGGGGTCTACCATTTACCAAGATGGAGATGCCCAAGTGAGCTCACAGTCCCAATTTAAAGCACATTAGGGGAATTCCAGAGAAGGGTAGGTAACCTTCATCTTAATTATTTGGCTCTATATCTAGGGACATTCCAGAACTATTGCTGGGGCAGGCGGGGGCGGGGAGGCTGGAAACTGTTGCTGAGGCAGCCTGAAAATTGTTGCTGACCCATTGCCCTTACCTCAGGCCTTGTGGTAGGGCAGCTACTGATGATGGCTGGGCAGTTTCTGATTGGCTGCCTGAAGCCTGGGGTTTTTCCAGTAACTAACTTGCCTGGACTTGCCCAGTTTTTGGAAACAGAGATTAAGGTCTAGTCTCCTGAACTACCAATTTGAAGTCTGTCATGGAGTCAGTCTGTCCCAGTCCTCTCAATTCCTACTTCAATAATGAGCCATCTTGAATCCTTTTGATGTTTCTATGGGCTAGTATTGTTGTTTGAGAATCATCAGTTGAACAGTGGAAATCCATTGTTAACAAACTTAACTAAGCACTGATTATACAGGGATTGCAGGTCAAGGCCAACATCAGGATAAGAGGACCTGTCAGGGCGGAGACGAGGGTGGTCAGCGAAGGAGACCAGTTGAAGAGGATCATACCAATCCTGATACTGTTTTCTTTCTATTCTTCTGTCCTTTAGTCTCTTTGTGACTAAGGCCATGGATTCTTTGATCACCCCTGAGAGGTCAACATAGAAACAACATTCTTCACCTAAGGCTGCAGAGTCCTCCCTGCTGGAGGAATAGCAAGTCTAGGCCTCTTCTGTAAGAATATTTCTGGGGGCTGGAGAGATGGCTCAGTGGTTAAGAGCACTGACTGCTCTACCAGAGGTCCTGAGTTCAATTTCCAGCAACCACATGGTGGCTCACAACCATCTGTAATGGGATCTGATGCCCTCTTCTGGTGTGTCTGAAGGCAACTACAGTGTACTTATATATACAAAATAAATAAATCTTTAAAAAAAAAAGAGTACTTCTGCCAGGAAGGATAGGGAATCCTTCAGGGCCATGATGGATTTTTCCATCTCCTATATATATCTGTATCCCTGTAATTTTTATCTTTCAGTATTAAGGCCAAGGCCCCGACATTAGCAATTCTGGCCAGGCCTGTGCCAAGGAAAAAACCTAGCAACATAGAAGGAATGGCTATCCTCTTACCGGATTGTTTGGAGATATTAGCTGGTTGGCAGAGTAATAAATCACTCTGGGTACAAGCTATACTAGGTCACAAAAATTCTCAGTCATATTTACAACCAGGCTATAAATGCATGGAGTAAGAAGCCCTGAGGTACAAGCCCACCAAGTGTTCTCTGGAGGAAGCATATATCCTATAATAGTAGGGGGTTACAGTGCAGTTGCAGTGGTAGGAATAGGCTGAAGGGTACCTTATTTCCAGTATAGAATCCCTTTCCTGTTATTGACTGTAGGGTCAGCTTACCTCTATCTGGTTGCTGCCATCTACATTGAGTACTTTATGTAGTCTGTGAATAGTCTTCAGGGATAGCTATTCCTTTATAGTAGGGGAGCTGAGCATTTAAGTATAACCAACAGTCCTGTGTTAGGTGTGGGTGGGAGGAATTAAGAACCTGGAAAGTAGCTTCTAATAATTGCAGGGGTCCTGACCCAGGCAATGGAGTGGTAATGCAGGAGGTAGAATAGTCTCAAGAAACAGTTGGTTAGATGAATTGAGACCTCGCTGGGGCAAAAGGGTCCTGATGAGGGAAGCAGAGATGGTTGGGGATTGGTTCGGCCTCATTAATTCCTTGTTGGGGCTTAAGGGAGCGATGGGTCTCACAAGGCTAGGTTGGAGCAGTTGAATAGTAACTAGGAGTCCAGGAGCATAGCCATGTCTTACCAGCAGTCCAGTTGGCCTTCTTGTCAGCAGCCTTGAATTTGATGACAAGGTTGTTGCATTGTCCCTGGGAATACCCAGATTTGAATCCCTGTGCCTCACAGAAAACAGACTCTGGGCCTCCCCATTTGATTTGCTGGCTCTGATCCCAAGCATGCACCAATAGATGTAAAAGGTCAGAGACTAAGACCTGTGTTCCTTCAGGTCCTGAGAGAGTTGTAACTGTAACCAGGAAAGGGCTGTTGGTTGACCCAAGGGGTGCCATCCCTCATCTACTGTTGCATCATTAACTATCTGCCAGGTTTGATTTAGAGGCTAGTGGGGCTAGTGGCTGGTGCAGCAAATCATAAGCAGCAAGAGAGCAGGATCAGGAATGCTGAGGTCCCAGTTTCAGTGGATTGACTGAGTGTGGAGTGACCTTCCATTGGTCTTATAGTGGTTCATCTGGAAGACTGCTCTGGTGCAACCTTAACTTCAGGATTCTCTCCTGGCAGGCTTAATGTTGGCGTGGTATGTCCATGTCCTGATCCTGTTGACCTTAACAGTCATAGGCATGGTCAGGACCATGGTGTGAAGTCCTTTCCAGCAAGGTTCCAGAGTTTCATTATGTTTCTTAATCCAGAGTTCATCACCTGGTTCAAAGCAATGGGGGCCAGGGGGAGGAACACACTCATAAATCTGGGAGATGGCGGATCTCTATAGAGGACTTCCAGGGATTTAAAAAACTTATGTTGGTCATATTCAACTAAGATATTAGACTGGAGGTTAGGCACCATAGGAGGGGGCCTCCTATATAGGATCTCAAAGGGGGTGAGACTTAAAGTATAGGGGGTGTTCCTAGCCCTATATAAGGCATAAGTTTGGAGGGATACAGTCACTGACAGTTTCAAGGGTTAGTATGGTCAAGGCCTTCTTTAGGGTACCACTCATCCTTTCTACTTGCCCTGAACTCTGGGGTCTGTATGCACAATGTAATTTCCATTTGACCCCAAGAACCTGTGCTGAGATTAAGGTACCTGAGAGATGAATGCTGGTCCATTATCAGACCCAAGCACAGTAGACAAACCATACCTGGGTATGATGTCTTCCAGAAGCTTCTTTTCCACTACATTGGCAGTCTTCTTTGTAGGGTAGGCTTCTACCCATCCTGAAAAGGTATTTATAAAAGCTAGCAAATACTTGTATCCATCTATTCCTGGTTTTATTTCTGTATATTCCCAATTAGCCCTGGTCATTGACCTCCTGATTTTGGTTCCTGGAGCCAGTTCCTTGATTGGAGCCTGAGGGGTTCACAGCCTAACAGGTAGGACAGTGTAAGATTACCTGATCAGCCAAGTGTCCTAAGCCAAATATTTTGTATGTTGCCCTCACAGCAATTCTGTCAGTTTTCAGTGACCCAGGTGTGAAGCTTGATGAATCTGGTGGAAGAGTTGCTTAGCAAACTCTTTAGGTAGGATGGTGCAGCCTTCAGAGGTCAGCAACCATCCATCTCTTCTATAAATTCCTTATCATTTTGCCTGATTTTTTACTTCAGAAATGTATTTAGGGATGGCTGGGAGTGCAGAGGGTGACAAAGCTACCAGGATATTGGCAGAAAAAGTTTGGGCAGCCTCCTTTATGGCTTTATCAGCTATCCTGTTCCTTGGACTATTTTTGATATCCCTTTCTGATGCCTGGGGCAATGAAGTATGGCCATTTTGAGAGGAAGCCATAATGCCTCTAGTAAAACATATATTTCATCCTTATTTTTGATGGTTTTCCTTCAGCAGTCAATAATCCCCTCTCTTAGTATCCCTCTCTTGGTATATGGACCCATGTACATGAGCCATAGCAGTGGCATATCTGCTGTCAGTGTAGATGTTAGATATGGCCACTTTTGCCAGGTTTAAAGCCTGGGTCAGAGCCTTTAGTTCAGCTTTCAGGGCTGAAGTTCCCAGCAACAAAGCAGTTGCTGAAATAACAGAATCCAACCTCATTAGCTGCTGCCCCTTATACCTGACTTCCATTCTGGATAAAGCTGCTCCCATCCATGAAGTAGATGGGAGCACATACATTCCATGTCTGGCCAGGGTATGTCAGTCAAGTCTGGCCTGATGTTTTGGGCATGCCCAAGAACTATGGAGCAATCATGCTATACATCTGAGGATGGGTCAGGTAGCAGGGTGGCTAGCTTTATATCTTACATGAGGGGGAGTAGTAGAGCCTGAAAGTGAACTAGTCTGGCATTGGACAGCCATCAGAGAGGTGGATTCTGGAGAATCCCCTAACTATTGGGAGGGTGGTGATAACAAGTTTCTGCCCCATGTTTTTTTTTTTTTTTTTTTTGTTAGCATCCTTGACTAGCAGGGCAGTAGCAGCTATGATCTGGAGGTAAGCCAGCCATCCTTGGGCCATTGGGTTCAGCTTCTTAGATAAATAAGCCACAGATCTTTTCAATGGTCCCAAAGTTTGAGTGAGCACCCTGTTTGCTATCCCCTTTTTCTCATCCACATACAAGTGTAAAGGTTTGTGAATGTCCGGGAGAGCCAGCGCCAGCACCTCCAATAAGGCTTTTCTTAAAGTCTTAAAAGTCATTTCTATCTCAGGGGTCCATTCTATTTTATCTTTTTGGCCCCTGGTGACCTCATATAATGATTTAGCTATCTCAGTGAACCCTGGCACCCGGAGTCTACAAAACCTGGCAGATCCCAGAAATTACCATATTTGCCTTCAGGTTGATGGAATTGGGATGTTAAGGATGGTTTGCTTCCAGGCTTCCAACAGCATGTGTTGCCCCCCCCCCCCACCTTGAGTATTTACTCCAGATAGGTGACCTCAGGTTGACAAATCCTGGCCTTCTTAGCAGACACTCGGTAGCCAAGTTGACTCATCTCCTATAACAGAGCTCATGTGGCCTCCTGACATGTCTCCAAGTTTGAGGCTGCAATCAGGATGTCATTTACATACAGGAACATGGGAACTTGGGGGTGGGCCCATTGGTACCTACCCAAGTCCTCATGGGTAAGGGTTGTCAAAGATGGTGGGTGAGTTCTTTAATCCCTGCAGCAGACATGTCCAAGTCAGTTGTCCCTTGAAGCCTTTCTCCAAATTTTGCCATTTGAAGGCAAATAGAGGCTGGCTTTCAGATGCCAGAGGCAAGCTTTTCCCCTTCCTTGAGCTAGGCTCTTAGGCTCTCTCTCATCATGACCATCATGGTTTATGGCAGCAATTAAGTAGCACTTTCACCAGTCCTCTTGTCTATTTATCCTTGGGGTGTGCTAGTTGTTGAAAACCTTCTCAGCTATGGCTACTAACACAATCAGTTGCTTACCTGCAAAGTTGTCCAGGCAGTGAAGCTTTTGACGGGTTCCTGGAACAGCTTGGTTAACAAACACTGTTTATAGCTGACTGGTGCTCTGTAGCTTCTGGGCCAAAGGAAGTATAGGTGCTATAGGCTTCAAAAAGTCTTTCTAGATATCTATCCCCTGGGGTTCTCATTCTTTCCCTGCATCACCTGGCTCAACTTAAATAAATGTACGTATGGACTGTCTGGTGGCCTCTTGGAGGCTCCCATCAGAATCTGTCAGTAGATCTGGAGCCTCTCCTTACCTTTAGCAGTGTTAAAGTCTGGGTCAGGTTGAGTCAAAGGAAAGGCTGCATCAATATTAGCCTGGACTTGGGTGGGGTGCCCATCTCCCCCCAGAACCAATTTTCAGGCAGCTCCTATGATCCTCTTTCTCTCCTCTGTTGTGAAGAGTACCTGGAGCATTTGCAGGTAGCCATCCCTGGTGGACAGGTAAGTCAGCGTGATTGAATCTAGAAGACCTATGAGAGCTGATGGTCTTTCTAAAAATGGGGAGTTCTGTAACTTCAGTTGTAAAGATCATTACTGGCAAATATGTCATGAACTATCTCCTCTGAGCATCTGGGGATCCTGTAGTCTGTAGGGGTAAGGCTGTGGTAGAGTCTGTCCTATGGGCAGTAAGGACCTGAGTGTGAGGGGAACTCCAAGGAGAGTCAGGGCAGTCAGGGGCTGCTCCTCCCTCTGCCTGTGCTGCCTGGGCAGGGGTAACTGTAGCAGGAGCAGGAACATAAGGAGGGGGACAGAGATCCTCCTCTGGAGCAGAAGGGTGGAGCAAGGCAGAGGGCTGAGGTCAACTATCCTTTAAATAAAGGTCAGGGAGCAGAGAGGCTGGTGCCAAAAAAGATCTCATCCAGGGGGCTTCTTGACTAGGTATTGTCACATGGTGATGTATGGATCTTGATCCAGGTGGCCCCTGGACTCATAGACTATAATCTTCACCCTATAAATAGTGGGGAGATAAAAAGTTCCCTCCTCAGGCCAACCTACTTGATGGTGGGCCATTTGTTCCTGCAAAAGATGGTTAGTTTGAAGGGACAAACAACTAGATCTGAGTCCTCTGTGACTGACTCAGTGAAAGTCCTTAAAATGGTTCAGGATCAAGCTTAGTGGGGTGCTCTGTGCCTGACCAATCCTAGGAATTAAAGCAAAGTTTGTACCAAGAGGACAAAATGCATAAACAGAATACATACAGGCAGACACAGGAGGATGTTCCTAGAAAAACAAAAACAAAGCGAAATGACTGTCTCAAGCAGTCTTCCTCCCTATGCATGGGAGGCCCATAGACTTGTGTTGCCCCTGACCAGGTGACAAAATACCCGCTGCTTTGTCCCTCTGGGCCTCCAGATTAAAACAGAAACTGAAACACAGAGATGGTCAAAACAAAAGCCAACTGGATTCCTGGACTTACCCATCAGAAAAACACTCCACTATTTGGGTTATGGGGTCTCCCGCAAATCCAGGACAAGAGCCCCCAAATGTAAGGGTCCATGATTCACTGAAGAATGATACCCTGGACTCAAATAGTATGCAAAAGCAAAGAGCATTCATTTTATTCTGCAGAAGTTCAGCATACGAGGGTCTACCATGTACCAAGATGGAGACACTCAAATAAGTTCAGAGGCCCAATTTAAAGCACATTAGGGGAATTCCAGAGAGGGGTAGGTAACCTTTATCTTAATTATTTGGCTTTATATCTAGGGAAATTCTAGAACCTTTGCCAGTGCATGGGGCTGGAAACTGTTGCTGAGGAAGCCTGGAAACTGTTGCTGACCCATCTTACCTCAGGCCAGGTGGTAGGGCAGCGACTGATGGCTGGACAGTTTCTGATTGGCTGCTTGAAGCCTGGGTTTTTCCAGTAACTGACTTGCTTGGACTTGCCCAGTTCTTGGAAATAGAGATGGAGACCTAGTCTCCTGAACTGCCAATTTGAAAGCTGTCATGGAATCAGCCTGTCTCAGTCATCACTTTTTGTCTTTTAAAGATTCATTACTTTTTTCTGTGTATGAATATTTTGCCTCAATGTCTGCACATATACCATGTAAGTTTATTAGGTTTGCAGAGGTCAGAGGGTATCAGATCCTATGGAATGGTTGTAGGCCACCATGTGGGTACTAGACACAAACCCTGGTTCTCTGCAGAAATGTTAGTGCTTTTAACCACTGGGCCATCACCCATTCCTTGGTTTTTAAATTATGCTTTGGGGGTAATTTTCATAGGACTGATAAGCCCATTAGCAGAAGTATCCTTTATGACCAGTAAATCCCTGGCAGTAAAAATGCCCATTTTCCTTAGAAATTTATATAAACTCTATATTAACTATATATAAACATATCATTAAAAGAATAATTACAAAGAACTCCCCCCCCCCATTGATCTCTGACTGACCTCAAACTCAGAAAGAATCGCCTGACTCCACTTCCTGAGTACTTGTACTAAGCCAAGAAGTAGAAGATAATCATACCCTTGGTGAGCCCTATGTGTCCTCCCTGAATCAGTTCCCTCCCTGATCATGCTCTCTCCCTTGCTAAGAAAAATATCCTAAATTGTATATTAATAACTTTCTTTCTTAATAGTCAAAGCTTTATTTATTTAGATATATCTATACATATATACAGGTTAAATTTTCATTATTTTTTTTAAAGATTTATTTTATTGTTTTATGTGAGTACACTGTAGCTATCCTCAGACACACCAGAAGAGGGCATCAGATCCCATTACAGATGGTTGTGAGCCACCATGTGGATGCTGGGAATTGAACTTGGAACCTCTGGAAGAACAGTCAGTGCTCTTAACCTCTGAGCCATCTCTCCAGCCCAATTTTCATTGTCTTTAAATGCTCAGCAGTATTTCAGATTTTAAAATTTTTGGGTTTTGTGATGTTTTACATAGTATTTACAGATCATGCATCCCTAATCTAGAAATCTGAAATCTAAAATGCTTTCAACACTGAAAAACTTCAAGTACCAGTATAATAAAATTTTCTGATTGGGAATGCTCAGCCTGTAAGTGTTTAAAATTGTAAGAGTGGTGGAGAAATGTCCAGTTTAAGAACACTGATTCCAGAAGACCCAGATTTGATTCCCTGAACTTCCATGGCTGCTCACAACCATCCATTTCCAGGAGATCCAATGCCTTCTTCTGGCCTCCATGGGCACCAGACACTCATACAATACACAGACATAAATGTAGGCACAGTGCCTATACACATAAAATAAAAATAAATCCTTAAATAAATAATTGTATATAGGCTGAGGAAGGAGGATTGTGAGTTTGCAGCCAACCTGGACTACTATAGCATATACAAACAAGAGTTTGTATATACATATGTATTTGTACATATTCATAAGTAAAGTCATAACCTATTTGTTTAGACCATCCTCCCTGTATGAGTTCCTCACTTAAAACACTCAATCACTTATAGCTAGAAAATACTGAGGTTGGGGCAAATAGATAAAGGCTCTAGCTCAGTCGTAGAATTATTGTCTACCAAACATGAGATACTGGGTTCTACTCTTTATGTTAAGAAAAAATACTAGAAACCATTGTCCTTACTCAGAGTATGTACAGCTGTTTGGTTATTCCATAAGCAATACACTATGACAGCAATTCACATAGCATCCATTTTATATTAGGTGTTAAAAGAAAACTAGCGCTGGGCATAGGGGTTGCATGTTATCCCAGCACCTGAGTGATAAGGAACAGGAGATTAAAAGTTCAAGGCCAGCCTCAAGTCCATAATAGCAAGTTCAGGCAAGTTCAGTTCCAGCCAGGAAGGACTACATGAGATCCTATTCCAAATAAAAACAACAAAAATATCTTGGTCTAGTGAGATGGCTCAGTGGGTAAAATTTCTTGTTAACAAGGCTGACCGCCTGAGTTCAATTCCTATGACCCACACGGTAGAAGGAGATAACCAACTCCCACAGATTGTCCTCTGACCTCCCCATATATTTATGTCCATACATGAATATATACGTGCACCTAAATAAATAATATGTTAAAATACAAATATATTTTAGGCCCAGTGGTACAGACTATGTTATCTTATCATAGGTTGTATAAAAATTCTGTACTACTTTGTGCTGAGCCTCCTTGGATTTTGATATCCTTGAGAGTCCTGGAGTCAGTCCTCTATAGATACCAAGGGATGAAGGTATTCTTTCAACAAAGGTTAGATTTTTGTAACTTAGCTAAAAATGTCTTAACCCATTTATTCTATTGTCAGTGGATATTCATTTTTGTATTTTCTTCTGTTAAAAATCGTACTGTTCTGCTAGATGTTAGTGATGCATTTCTTTTTTAAAAATTTAAATTTTTTACATATTTACTTTGCATCCCACTCACTGACCCCCTCTCCTGGTCACCCCTCAACAATCCTCCTCCTCCCTCTCTCCTCTGAGTGGGTGGGGTTCCCCGGGAAATCTCTCCAACCCTGCCATTCCAAGTCTCCTTGAGGTTGGGTGCTTCTCCCACTGAGGCCAGACAGGACAGCCCAGCTAGTAGAACAGCTAGCAACAGCTTTTAGGAAAGTTCCATTCTAGTTGTTCAGGACCCTCATGAAGGCCTGCCTGGTCTATACAGAGACACGGAGGTGGGGGTGGGGGGTGGGGGACGGGGAGGAGAGAGAGAATATAATATCAAATGGATACTTTTGTATATTTATGAAAGTTCTATTAGAGCACATACCTAGAAATGTATTTGAAGTTTGTGTGGTAAGTCTGTATTCAAATGTACCAAGTGAGAACAAACTTTCTCAAAGTTGTTGTACCAGTTTTCCCTCCCACTAGGAGTGGAGAGCTGCCGTGCTCCTCACCTCCAACACTCCAAGTTCCTGGGCTTTGTCATTTTACCCAATCTGGAGGTTGTGAAATGGTATCTCTTTGTGGTTTTAATTTGCATTTTTCTGACTGAAATGAAATTAAACAACTTTTCATGTGTTCAGGGACCATTTATGTGTACTCTTCAGTGACACTCCTACCCATTCATTTTGCAGGTTTTTCATGGACTGATATTTTCTCATTGATTCTTAGGTAGTTTTTTATGATCCGGATGCTTGTCCTTTGTCACAGTTGCATGAGTTGCTGATCTTCTTTTTCATCCTGTAAACCTATCCACCCAAGGAGAAGTGCCATGAGCAAACCTGGAGAATGAAAGTCTCAAGTTCTAGACACTGTAGTGACACCCTGTGGGTGTGCACAGAGCAGGGCCTGGCACTGAAGTAAGTCGCATCATAGTACTGACTGCTGCTGACCTGTGGTGCTTGCCTTTGCAGGTGGAACAGGAGGATTTTGTAATGGAAGGGCATGGCAAGACTCCACCTCCTGGAGAAGAAAGCAAACAGTGAGTCACAGTTTATTAAAAGGGTCCTATTACAGATCCCCAGAAGCAGTTGGTTCAGTGTGCTGAGAACATGTTTGCTGGGCTGTGTAGACGTTGGAGATCCTGCAGAACATGCCAGTTGCTTTGTTGATGCATTACTTCTATTTATAGATTAACTAAAGGGACAAGAAAGTTGGCTTTGTTGTTTTTCACACTTGGCTAATCAAAATTTATGTTATGCTTAAGCAAAGGCTTTACGGCTCAGGATGTTCCAAATTGAACTAATTAAGTTTGGGTGTTTTCCAAAGAAAGTATGAAATGGTGCTTCCTTTCCTTAGCAATGTGTTCATGAAGGAGGCTCAATTAATGGGCTGTCTGCACACTCCAAGTATGGGTTTGTCTGCATACTACTTCCTGAAATTCAATTCCAGTGATAATTGAAACTTCTGATCACTATTAAAATAAAGTTTTTATCTGATGAAACAGAAGCTAAAAATACTATAACCTAGCCACATTCTTAGTAATTTAGGATTTATCTCTTCCCACTTCTGAAAAAGCGGCTGGTTTTAAACTTCAATTTGGAACCTTTGGTATAGCTTTTCAGTGGCTCTAAATAGATCTTATTTTCCCTTAATCTGTCATAGAATTGAGAAAATGGTGTTTCAAAGCAGACTTGTTTTTCATATGCCCTTTTAAAGGGAAAACACTTAAGATGGACTTAAAGCACTGACATAACTCCGAGTTTTATTTAGACAGTAGTTTCCTAAATTGAATGGGATGGTGATTCATGAAATTTACCAAAATCTGTAAAGAAAACTCCTCTTCTTCGTCCTTCTCCCTCTTTTTTTTTTCCTAGAAAATAGTTTATTTTGGTGGATCTTAAGAAAATGATGTTTCCTAAACCCTTAGGAATGAATTATGCAGAATAGACTGCTGTCAGGAGGCCAGATTCATTAAAGGGGAGTGCCTTGTCTTGTGTTTGTTGTGAATGGAAACCAGGAGATCTTCACAGCCCTTTAATTTGCTAAGCTAACAGTTTTAAAAATAGCTCACAGTATAATCCTAACTTTGCTTCATTCTGTCTATTGCACTTTCATTTTAGATGAGCTGGTGGCATCAATTCCTCTTTAGAGAATTAGAATGCCAAACACCTATTTGGTTCCGTGAAAAGGGAAGAGAAATACTTCAGATGATTTTCTCCATGGCTCCCACCCACTCTTCTACCCCACAATATTGTCCTATAAAAATCACAGTTCCATTTGTCAAGGGCTTTCTGTATTCACAGTAGATACATGACATCTTACTGGCTCAGTTTTTTCATTTTTTGTTTTGTTTTGTTTTCTCTTTAAAGATGTACTTAATTTATATGTATGGGTGTTTTGCCTGCATGTATGTCTGTGCACCACATGTATGCTTGATACCCATGGAGGCCAGAAGAGGGTATCAGATTCCTTTCAACCAGAGTTACACATGGTTGTGATCTGCTCTGTGAATGCTGGGAATCGAACCTTTATCCTCTGGAAGAATAGTCAGGGCTCTTTACCACTGAGCCTCTCTTCAGCTCCAGTGTCAGCATATTGTCTCCATTTTAGTCAAAGATCTACCTGTGTCAGTACAACTCAAAATGAAATTTAAGATTTAGTCCCAGGTCTTGCTTACCGTAAGGTGCTTATAGAATTATTCTGTCAGTTCTTTAGCTATCCCTGAGCAGTGCTCCTAAAGTGCATAGTTAGTAACAGAAGTCAAGGCCAATACCTTATGAAGAATAGGAAGTTGGGGGAAAAACAGTGAAAGGGCACAAAGACTTCTTCCTGGATACTAAGGAAAGTTCTGCTCTTTAGAGGATTAGCTTCCATTTCCTAAACAAGCCTGTCTTTGTCTTCAAAGGCCTCTTTGGTAATTGTAACCTGTCCTGAGCTGGCTTCTTCCAGTGCTCAGGAATCCTTGAAGAGAGATTGTGCACATGTGTGTGTTCTGCTTTTAGAGAATTTCAAACAGCATATTAAACTTGAGGATCTTGTTTGATATCTTCACCGTTCTCTAGAAGCCCTCTAAGCCTTAAAGCTTTGTTATGTGGTTTGGTTCTGTGCTAAGGATGGAATCAAGGGTCTTGCACTTGTTAGGTGAGCACTAAAGTATAGTCCCTACCTTTGTTTGTTTTTGTTCATTCATTCTTTAGTTGATTCATTCATTCTGGGTCTGCTCTGAAATAATTAGGCAGAAATGTATCTTCTCTCCTAAATATGTTTACACTCTGTGAGTGTCAGGAGCAAAGTCTCTGTGTTCTTTTGTTTGAGGAAAAATAAAGTTTCCATTTCTTTGTTTTGTGGGTTTATTTTTTCATTGTTGTTGTTATTGTTTTGTTTCCCGTGGTACTTGTGATAGGACCCAGGGCTTTGCTAATGCCAGGTAAATGCTCTGCCACTGTGGTCTGTCAAAAGTACTTGGCAGAAACAACTTAAGGAAGAAAGGATTTATTTAGGATCATAGTTTGAGGGTGTGTGGAGGGAGAGCATGAAGCAGCTGATCACATCATGTCATACTCAGCAGAAAGATGAATGCCAATGCTCATCTTGTCACCTGTTGTCATTTTTATTCAGTGTAAGACCTTAGCCCATGGGATAAGGCCACCCGCATTCAATGTGGGTTTTCCCTCAGCTAAATATCTCTGGAAACACCTTCACAGACACACTCCAAAGTGTGTCTCCTAGGTAATAATAAATCCAGTCAACCTGATGAAGGTTGAACTTGCCAGGCAGGTACTTGGTCACAGCAGTGAAGAGTAGCAACTACTACACATGGTTCAGCACAATGTATGAGCAAGTATCTGCTCATGCTATGTTTTGAAAAGTCATCACGCAAGGCATGGTGGTGCACTCCTTTGATCCCAGCAGAGAGGTGGATCTCTGAATTTGAGGCTAGACTAACCAGACATTTTTCATCATGCTTTTGGAGAACTTGTTTTAAATAAATGTTTCATTCAGGCTTTTGATTTGGTTTTGATACTGTTTTCTTTTACACTCATAGGAAGAGCATTTATTGTGATTTTCAAGCTAAGTGTTGGTTTTTCATGTGCTGCTGGGTTTGGCCTCTTTCATTCTGTCCTTTCCTTTTCCTTTTTCAGTTTCACTTTCTAACAAATCTACACTTTGAATCTCCATGCTGAAATTGATTCTCATCTTCAAAAGATACGTGATACATGTCTTTAGTCTACAAAAGTCACTAAAGTGATCCAGTTTTTCTAGCAAATTATTGAGTCTATTAATTCTTCATTTGATTTTTTGAGAGACCAAATATCTAAAAGCACAGTGTATTGAAGAGGTTTTTGCATAATTGTGTTCACTTCAGATTGCTGTATTGTTCAGTGTTCAAAAGATCAGTGATAGCAAGGTAGAGTGCTTGGCTAGCGTGTGCAGAGCCTTGGGTTTGATCCCCAGCACCACATAACATAAACTGGGTATAGTAATGCATCATGCATGAGTCCCAGCACTCAAAGATGGATGAAAAAGAATCTGAAGTTCAATGTCTACAGTGAGTTCAATCATTTTAGGACATAAAAGAACCTGTTTCCAACAACAAAAGAGTGTCAGCCTATGAATGGATTCATCTTACAACAAAGAACAACTCACAAAAATGTATTCATGGAGGGCTGAAGAGATAGCTCAGTGGTTAAGAGCACTGACAGTTCTTCAGAGGCCCTGAGTTAAATTCCCAGCAACCATACAGTGGCTCACAACCATCTGTAATAGGCATCTGATGCCCTCTTCTGGTGTGTCTGAAGACAGCTACAGTGTACCCACATACATGACATAAATAAATAAATCTTTTTAAAAAATGTATTTATGGTTCTACCAGGGAACTCAGTAGGTAAAAGCACTTGCCATTCAATTCCCATAACCTGAATGTGACCCTGAAACCCATATAGAGGTGAAAGAAAGAATGGCCTCCTAAGTGTTGTCGTCCAGACTCCACACGAATTGTTCATGTGCACTCCCACAGTCACTCACATATCATATATATTTTAATAAATAGATACCCTAGATCAGACTAAAGATCCCTAGGCTAGCCTTGGAGCACAATAGTAGAGCACTTACCTTGCAAATACAAGGTCCTCAGCTTAGTCTCAAGCAAGGCAAAGGGGAAAAAACAAAAAGATTCCTTTTGCTGTTCTATTCCTTGCTCTGTATTTGACCACTCTGTTTAACACTATGCACATACACACCCATACAAAGGTATGTACACACACACAAGATAAGAATAATAAAGCTGGTCACGGTGTTGTTGACTTTAATCCCAGCAGTTAGGAGGTAGAGCATGAAGATCTCTCTTGAGAGGCATGAGTATGAGGCCAGCCTGGTCTTTATACTGAGTTACAGGACAGCCAAGACTACATAGAGAGATCCTCTCTCAAACAAACAAACAAACAAGGAAAAAAGAAAAGAAAGGAAGAGAGAAACAAAAAGAAAAGATAAAAGTAATAAAAAGCCTCTTTAAAGTTCTAGTTTATAAATATAACAGAGTATGATAGTAGCATTATAATTTCCAACATTAATCTGAAGATTATTGGATCCAAGTTGTATTAGGGGTTCCCAGGTAGTTTGGGGTACTATTCTGCCTTCCAACTATGTTGAAGGTAAGACCATAGAAACAGAACTCACAGTTAGATTTTTCTCATCCTCCTCCTCAGTTGCATTGTTTGGTAGCATTGAAATTAGTAAAATTTAGAAAAGCCTTTGCTTTTGTGTCTACAGTTTCCTTTACCTGAAATGGCAAGCCTCCTTCTTTAGGACTGCATTTAAGGGACTGGAGACATAGCTAAACTGGAATGGCACCTACCTACCATATGCAGAGCCCCTGCTTCAATCCCTAGCACTGCAGATTCATTCAATCAATCATCAATCAATCAATCAATCATCAATCAATCAATCAATCAATCAAGGTGTCATAATGAAAATGAGAGAAAAAAATTCACAGCAGAGGGGAGATTTAAAATTCTGAACTGAGTTTCCATTTTCTCTTCCTGGTTTTATTTTTTCCTTCCACAGTCTCTGTCTTTTTTTTTTTTTTTTTTAAATCCCAGGCCTGGTCACACTGACTGTGTGAGCGAGCATGGACCTCCTTCCTGTCCCCTGAGTGCTGGTGCTATGGAGGCAGGCCACCAAGCCTAGTTTTACTATCAAGATGATAATTTATCAACACCAAAACAGAGACTATAAATCATGGAACAAATAGTTAGAGACCAGGAATAAGCTCTCATGTATATGGGTAAAAAGCTTTGACAAAGATACAAGAATAAAATTATAAGGCATTTCCAGAAATAATACTGAAAAAACTGGAATATCTATATGCAAAGTATGAGCTTTAATCCATACTTCACACACACATTTCTCAAAAGTAGTTTATGGGCTTAAGCTTAACTTCAAAAATTTCGAGATATTCCACCATAAATCACAAGACAATGAATTTGAACTGAGCAATTTTTTTGTTAGTATAATATTTTTTGTTAATTCTTTGAGGATTTCTGTGTATGCTCTATTTTCTTTACTGGTTTGTTTGAGATAAGAGTCTCACTATATAAAGCCCTGACTGGACTGAGACTTTGTCTGCCTCCACCTCCCAGTGCTGGGATTAAGGGTGTGTATCATTATACCCAGCTGATATATAGTGTATATTTTAATCATTCATCCCTTATTCTTCCCCTAACTCCTAGATCTGTCCTACCATTTGTTTCCAACTTTATGTTCAATTAGTGCTACCCATCAGTGCATGAATGTTGAACCATCTCCTGGAGCATGGTTGACCTATGAGTGACCACACTGCTAAAGAAAACTAATTCTTGCCAGGCGGTGGTGGCGCACGCCTTTAATCCCAGCACTTGGGAGGCAGAGGCAGGAGGATTTCTGAGTTCGAGGCCAGCCTGGTCTACAAAGTGAGTTCCAGGACAGCCAGGGCTACACAGAGAAACCCTGTCTCGAAAAACCAAAAAAAAAAAAAAAAAAGAAAACTAATTCTTTACCTTCTCTAACACCCATCAACAACCAGTAGCTCCTTGGCTAGGGTGGGGAGCTTATGAGGCCTTTCCTTCTCTATGCTAGAATGTTAAAAAACTTGACCTTGTGTGGGATACCCTAGTTGATAGAAGTTCAAGAGTATATTGATACTGTCATGTCCAGAAGCCACTGTTTTCTCTGATCCTTCCCAATCTCTGTCTCTTAAAATCTTTTTACTCCCTCTTCCAAGATTTTCTCTAAGCCAGGAGGTTGGGGGGAGCTGTTTTGTATAGATATCCCATTTATACCTGAAAACTTTGCAGGCACATATTCTTTACACTTTGATTAGGTATGTTTCTACATTAACCATTGACTACTGCACAAATAAGCTTTGATGAGAGCTGAGAACTGCAGTACTAATCTAAGTAAAGATGCAGGTCTTTAGAGAGTAATTTGATACCATGTCAGTTTAGAAAAAAAATAATAATAGGTTAAGCCCATAGAGCCTTTGGTTTCCTCACCCATGGTTTCTGGATCAATTTACAGTACCAAGTATGTGTTTCCTCTCATGCAGTGTCAGGCCTTAAATCCAACCAGAAAAGAGTTGGTTACTTCTGTACCATTTGTGCCACTATTGTGGCAATTGGCATATCTTGCCAGTCTGGTCCTAATTGTAGCTTGCAGGATTCACAGGTAGGTAAGACTTTTGAAAACTTTCCTTCACCAGCAGGCTGCATAGCACCTTCCAGTACTTTGAAAGCTAGCCAGCAAGAGAAGAAACTTCCCTATTAGTATCAGCTTGATTTCTTCATGTCCTGTGACCAAAGTGTGTGGTGTATTGAGCAATATGATCTTCCCATCAAGACCTGGTGTGCAATCAAGAGCAGTGCCAGTAGCCTGTATTGTTTTGGGGGTCCTTAGGACATCTCTGACCAAGACCTTGAGGGGCAGATACTCTCTTAGCACTAGACCTTTTGTTTTCTTTTTGTTCTTTGTTTTATTTTATCTTTTTGAGACAAGGTTTCTGTGTAGCCCTGGCTGTCCTGGAACTCACTTTGTAGACTAGGCTGGCTTCAAACTCAAAGATCCACCTGCCACTGACTCTACTGAGTGCTGGGATTAAAAGTGTGCACCGCTACCACCCATCAGTACTAGACTTTCTTTATTTGGCAGTCTGTAACTTCTGGGAGGAGCATTATCCTCTGTTTAGGGTTATTTCAATTTCTCTCTCTCTCTCTCTCTCTCTCTCTCTCATACACACACACACACACACACACATACACACACACACCCTCACACATAGCACACACATAACCCACTTATGAAACAGTAAGTTTACATGTTTTTTTCTTCTTTTAGATTTATTTTTATGTATATGAGCATTTGCCTACATGTATGTAAATGCACCATGCATGTACCTAGTTCCTTCAGAGGCCAGGAAATGGTGTCATATCCCCTTGAATTGGAGTAACAGACAGTTATGAGCCACCATGTAGATGCTAGAAACTGATCCCAGGTCCTCTGCAAGAGCAGCCAGTACTCTTAACCACGAAATCATCTCTTCAGGCCTATGGCTTTTCCAAATTATCCCTAGCGTTAGGTATCCTTTTCTCTTCCCTTCCTCCACATTGCTAGCCCCACTTAACACTTCCCATAATTCCCTTTCATATGTGTGCTACCTTAAAATCTTTCTTCCCCTCCCCTTAGTCCCTTTCTAGTTTCCTGACTTTTACAGCACTCTAGAAGATTGAGCCCAGAATCTCAGGCATGCTAAGGAAGGTTAGAGGAAGACAGCACTATTCAGGGAATGTGGCAGCATCTGGAAAGTGGTCAAAGGACACAAATGGCTTTTACCCTAGAGCAGTGGTTCTCAACATCCCTAACGCTGCAATCCCTTAATACATTTCCTCATGTTGTGGTGACCCCCAGCCATAAAATTATGTTAGTTGCTACTTGATAACTGTAATTTTGCTACTGTTATGAATCATAGTATATTTTTGGAGATAGAGGATTGCCAAAGGGGTTGCAACTCACAAGTTGAGAAGCACTGATCAAGGGTGTGTTCTCAATAAGAAAGCAAAGTGAGCTGGAAACAAATCCATATCTCTCAATGCAGCTGTAAGACTGCCTAGGTTCTTGGTATACTTGTGTTTGCAGACTTTGAAGGCTCTGTCCCATATTATAGGAACAATAAGAGATACATTCTATATAAATTCATGATTTTATTTATTATTGCTCTCACATTTTAAAAGAATTTTTATAATTTCGATTCTGAAATTCTTTGACTAAAAGCACCTGATTTAATTGATGATAATCTAGGACTTTTGCTGAATTCTTTTGCTGCAGTTTTGTTGCTTTTTGTTTGTTTTGTTTTGCTTGTTTGTTGTGAGGCAGGGTCTTCTCATTGCCTGTTCTGACTTTGAACTCTGTGAACCTGAAACTGGCCTTGAATCCCTAATACTCTGCCTTCTACCTCTTAGGTGCTAGTATTACATTTGTACTTCACCACAGTGAGTGCCTTAATTTTTCTTAGTTGAGTTTTGTTAGTTTGTACTTTCTCTATCATCCATTAAATTGAATCCTCTTTCCCTTCATAATTTCTGACAGAACTGTGTAGCTATATAGCTCCTGCTGGCTTTTAGATCTTTTTATTTCTCTCTGCTGCAGGTATGTGCTATAGGTAATAGTTATTGAATCCAGAGTCTAATGTATGCTAGGCCCTAGCTTCTTTTTAAAATTATTATTATGTTACTTTTTATGTGTATGGGTGTTTTACCTCCATGTACATCTGTGTACCATGTATGGAAGCCAGAAAAGAGTATGGGAGCATCTGGAACTGGAGTTATAAATGGTTATTAGCTGTCCTGTGGGTGCTAGGAATCAAATCAAGGTCCTCTAGAAAAGCAGCAACTACTCATAACTGCTGAGCCGTTTCTTCAGTTCCAAGCCCTAGCTTCTTGAATCTGTGGATTGTAGTCTTATATGGAATTGATTGTATATCTGAATGTGAGGGTTGTAAAAATATTGGGCAGCAGTAAAACATTTCTGAGTGCAAAGTGGCTAAAAATTGATTCAAAAATCAAATCTATAATGAATGTGAAGTGTTTGCAGCAGCACTCACCTGTGTCCATTGTAGGGCTTCACTGTAGCCTTGCTGCTGAACACACAGTGCATGCACTTTGCACCTCACATGCTTTCTCACAGTGCAGTGCCAGCAGATGTTGCCTGAAACACCTTGGCTCAGACTCAAGACTATTGTATGTTCTGATGGCAGTGTTTTCCCTTTCATACAAACTGTTGAACTCTTATAGGAACATAATGGTTTAATTATGGAAAACAAAGACAGCATATTTTCCTATGTCATTCTTCAGCAGTAAGTATAAATTGGTGTATCTCTGGAGTGTATTGTTGTGTTACAGTGTTAGATTTTAAAGATTGCTGTTTAAGTTGCTGTTAATAATATATATCTTTGAATGAATTTTGGCTTGGATTAGGAGAGAATTCTAAGAGTTTCTGAAATGGCCCTAAATGCATCTCTGCCATTTTGTACTATGTATCTATGAGAAGTGTTATTTTCAGTGTTGGTGATTATAAAATCAAAATATTAATCAGTTCTGAAAATATTAAAGATTCCCTATGTCCTGCAGTATCAAATATTCAACCAAGATTTAATTCATTTAAAAATAATTAAGCACACATATCTTATTAGTATTAGTATTTGTTTTTGTATTTAATAAAGAGTGATGTTACAATTATACCAAAGAATTATTTTAAAATATTTTTTATGAACTATTATAAATAAATATTGTATTTACATACTTTTTTTTTATTTATTTCTAGTGGGTGTGTTCATGCATGTGCCAGTGGATGTGGCAGCTAATGGCCGGCCTCTACTGTTTAGATGCTTTTGTCACATGGGTGATTATGGCATGGCAAATGACTTACTGACAAAGCCTCATGTAACTCAGGCTGGCTTCAAATTCACTGTTGCCAGAGGCTGACCTTGAACTCCTGAATGTTGGAATTATAGGTGTTCCCCACCAGCATATGTTCTATATAATGACATCTATAGACCTAGGTTGTATAAAAATTGGTCAGGTGAAGAAAGGTTATAAGAGGGAACAGTGTAAGAAGCTCTATGTAGTCTTAACTAAAACAGGAAACATTTAAACATCTGTATAAGAATACTGTACCTCAGAGGATAGAGACAGCAGAATAAAAATTTGTGACCATCACAAATTGAAACAAGGTGGCTGTGTAGTCGTCACAGGTTTTCACTTATTGAGCATACTAAGGTTTACATAATTCATCTGGAAGGTATTGGAAGGATAGAAATAGATGAATGTTCAGAGTTTCCAGCCTGGGAGTTTCCTGCCTCTGTCCGAATCTCAGTTGTCAGTCCAGGTCTCTGCATCCTTCTCAGTGCAGTGCAGATAGTGGAAGCGCTTTACACCACAGAGTATCAGAGCTGCCAGATTATCAGACTGGGCAGTGCCTCTGCTTGCCCTGAAGCAGCTCCTTTCCTGTGTTTTTCTGCATGGAAAAGTGGAGGGGCATAGTGTAAAGGCATTAAAAGCCAGAAAAACAAGCACTTAGCATTTCGATGGATTTAACAGGTTCTTTTGCAAGGCAAGCCTGGCCTTTAGAGTCCTTGGTTCTCTGCTGACTGGCCACTCAGCCTAGTTTGTTTGGGAGAAGCACCTTGGCCAGCTTACTATTTCTGCTTCTTTATGTCTGTAAAAAATCCTTAAAATAGATAGAATGGATAGGGATTCCTGGAGATCTCTGACATTCATTCCCCTAAAATATTTATACTTGTTTGTTACTTCTGTTTAGCCCAGCTCTTCTGAGCAGAGTTCTAGGTGATGTCATTGATTCATTCATTCAGCTGCTGTTTGGAGTTCAGGGTAACACCTCACTGAAGATGGGGAAGATAGTGGTGTTTGCCCACAGACAGTTGACAGTTTATAGGGAAAGACCAACATTAAGTAGTTTCTGTCATAAAATGAAACAACTCTTCAATGTAATAAAATGTATACTAGGAATGATTAGCTAGAAGGCCTGGCTTGTACTGGGAGGCCCAAGATGCTTGCTTTGGGTAGTGACTGACTTTTTGAGGCGGGGTCACATGACATCTCTGGTTTACCTGGAACTTGCTATGTAGAGCAGAGATCCACCTACTCCTATACTGGAATTAGCAGCATGCACCACCACTCCTGGCCGGTGACTAACTTGACCAGAATAAAGCGAACAGAGCCAGGAAGGCAAAGAAACCAGGAGGGGCTGGAGAGAATGCTCAGTAGTTTTGAGCACTGGCTACTTTTGCAGAGGACCTGGGTCCAATTCCCAGCACCCATAACTACAGCAGCTCACAACTGTCTGTAATTCCATGTCCAGGGGATCCATCACCCTCACACAGACAAATGCAGGCAAAACTCTATGCACATAGGAAAAAAATTAGAGAAGAAAGAAACAAGGTACCATGACTTCCCATCTCCACAGCCCACCTGCCAAAAAAAGAGACAGGTGGGGGTGGGGGACTGGACTTAAAGCACAGGGTGGGTTTTCTAGGGTTGAGGAGTCAAGTTGTCTCTGAGAAGCAGGGACTTGGGCCAAAGGAAGCTAGGTAGGCTTTAATTGAGCGCCTTCCTCAGCAGGGAAGGGATTAAAGATGACTCAGAGCTACCCAGCCTGGAGGAATCCAGTGGCGAAGCCCTGGCTTAGTCTTTACTTAGGTTTGCAGGAGAGGCTACAGAGTGCTTTACTCACACAATAGGCGCCAAGTTCAGGCTCTCCGTTCTCCCTTTACTGAGCCGTTCGGATATCGGGTGCTGCTTAACCTCACTGAACTGACACTATGGTTATGAGTGGGTAGAGTAACTTCCTGTCTTTTTGTGTATTTTAGAGGTAGCTAGAAATCAGCTGTGTCCTGTTTCGTTTTAATCTAAAAACTAAATTCTCTTTTTGTTTAGGTAAAGCTTTGTTTAAGCCCCCTTTTAAAGAGCAGTTTGCCAGTCTGTTCTTGCCCAAACATCTAGAGAATAACTAGCAAGGGAGCCAAGATCAGATCCAGGATCTGCAAGCATCGTTAGCAACTGAGCATATTTCTATAAACCAATAAAGGTTTTTCTATTTTGTTCATCTGTTACCCTTATGGTGTTGCCACTTTCACATGCAGTATCTGTAGGCGGGAGTATAAGTAACAGCATTGCACAAATGAAAGCCGGTGGAATGGGGCTGCTTTCGCTTTAAGGCAGCTTCAACTCCAGCTCCCTCCCCTTTCCTGATTGACAAACCTACCCGAAGTCACGTGATCCGCCTCTATTTGAAGGTCACAAAAAGCTGCTTCCTTTAGAGACAGAGGGGGAGAGAGAGAGCAGGAGGGAGAGTGAGTGAGAGTTAGTTCAAGCCAAAATGGCCGACAGAGTCTCTGCTGGTTTCTGAATATTTAAAATACAAAATACAGATAGACAAAAAGAGTTCATTTTTTGGACCTTTTTTCATTTCCATTTCTACCTTGTATGCCTCAATTTGCTGGATTTAAGCACTGCTGCACTTTATGAGGTTGGTAAATATTTTCAATTTTTAAAAACCAATTGATTTATATGGATCGTGTCTAACCGTTTGCACTAGTGGTGTTGCAAATCGACATTTCTCTAGCATGGAGACTGGCTTCAGACATTTCGTGAATCTGTAAATCATACTCGTGATGTACTTTTGGTTCAGCATTTTAGAAATGGAAAAGACTTGGTAAAATATTTAAATTTTGGAGTGATTTAATTGCACTTTTAGTTTATATATAGCTTTTTATCGTTTCTATCGTGCAAATAAACGAAGCTGTGAGTAATTGAAATTTGATATTTAGAAAGAGGTTTTTTAAAAACACAAGCCTCTCCTTCCCCCCCCTTAAATCTGCTGCAAAAATTTGCATAAATATAAATGGGTTTGCATTCTTTCGGCTGCTAAGGCCGACAAAGGATCAGGGAGGGCTAGCCCTAGAATGGGAAAGCTTGCTCTCTCTCTCTTTCTCTCTCTCTCTCTCTCTCTCTCTCTCTCTCTCTCTCTCTCTCTCTCTCTCTCTCTCTCTCTCAGACTGGGCTATCCTTCCTGGAGATGCGAAGAGCCTAAAGTGAGATACATTTTAAAATAGGGCCAGCGGGTTACTGAACACACCAGGTTTGGGTTATAAATTCCCCTTCTTGAAATGCAGGCAATATGTGGCTCACCCCTCTCCTGCGCGCGCTCCTTTACACTGGAACCCAGTGTGTGCTCTCAAATGTGCAGCCAGATGCGCTTTTATTTTGATCGTGGCTTCAACCAAATGGTAGGACTGTCTTGTAAACACGATTATTTTAAAGATATAAATGGCTCTTTACTCTGTTTAGAAATTGTTTCTTTAACAGTTCTTCGTGTACATTGGTTTCCATTTCACATGAAATAAAATATTTTGTTTAATGTTAGATTTTCAACGCCAGTTGAGTGTACGATGTGTGCCTTTTGGACATATATTTGTTGTAACGTAGTCATTTAGGATCATAAAGCCTAGTGTCTGTGTGATTGTTAGTAACCCTGAAAGTGCGGTGCCTCAAGTTAAATTCCATTACTCCTAATGCAGGATTCTAGAAGCCTGAGAGCAGGCTGGAAAGAAAGCAGAAAACTTGCTTTCTCAGGGCCACCTCCCCCTATCATTGTGAGAGTGTGATGTAATGCCTCTCGGTCTGGTGTGCTGAAAAGACTGTAGTTTGTGATGTGGCGGGTAAATTACCCCCACCCCCGACAAAATCCCTTCCCCCTAGCACATCCTTGGCTCTGAGAAGCCTTGTTTTCTTTCCTCTTTTCTCCTAATTTGTGTCCCCTTGATTTGTGCTGTGGCATATTGGCAAGAGAAAGATACCATTCTTCTAAATCTGCTACAAAGTATAGTTTAGAGAAGACATTTAAAATATGCAAACGATCATATCCCCATTAAATGTGTAGACTTGGATTAAAGCTAATTAAGCATAAATGGAATAATTTTGATCAGAAGTGAACAGTTTTTGGGTTTGTTTTTTTTTTTGGTTGTTCCCCTTTTAATTAATCTAATTATGATATGCTAGCCAGCTGGGCCTTAAAGTGTTCAAAAAATAAAATGGGGAAACTGCTGGACCAATTTGAAAATTCTGACAGTGTGGAAGAGGGTGTGTAGTGCTTTCAAAAGCTTTATTCACTGTTAAAATGGGTTGGCCTCTCATGCTGAAAATGGCCTGTTTCTTTGGGCCAATTGTGTGTAGATGAAGGGACTTTTCACACTAATTTAACAAAAAGACTTTCCATTTGAATACGTAAGGATAATTAGTCTTCTGTCTCAGAAGAGCCATCATTTTATTATTTTTTAAAGTAATGTTGTTATATTAGTAATGGCTATAAGCAGAGAAGTGCCTGGAGTGCTAAAGGCTTCCACGTAAATTTTATGGTGACATAAATTCAGCTTTTGTGTGAGAGGAATTGGAAACATTACATTAAACAGGAAGACACATTTGACGGTGAAATATCTTTACAGTTTGGATTAGTAGAATTTATCTCGGTGACAGGAAGTGTTGCATTGTGCTGGGTCTGAGGAAAATTAGAGCTGGTTCTTGTTGTTTTCTCTGAAAATGAAAGCAATCATTTGGAGCCTCACTTGGTGGGTGATTCATTTTACCCCTGTTTCCTAAGTTGTGACTGAAGAAAAAACTCAGCTTGCCATGTTTTGCTTTCTGCTTCTTTTTGTGTACTGTAAACATGTGAATGGCAGGTTTATTCCCTCTCGCAGAGAGGACCCAGAGCAGTACCCGCTCCCCTGGGCAGAGAGGAGAATGATATTAAGCACATTAGCAGAATGCCATCAGAGGCTCTGACAAGGTTTAGTAAGGACCCTTTCCCAGAGACAGTGCAGAGGTGAGATAAATAAGACCTGCTCTCCTGAATGGGGAACTTGAGGTGCTCTGAGGAGTTTTTAAAGCTCAGCTGCCATTTTGGGTCCAAGTTTTTGCGGAGTCAATTCTTATTCTCACCAAATTGATAATTCAGAGCAAATAAATGAGTAGCACATGCAATGTGCAGATGACTAGAACTTAATTGTGTCTTCTTTAAGGTTTTCTGCTCATAGTATGAATTGTTGGGTTAAAAACTTTAAAGATGTGTGTGGTGGTATGAGGAGCAAACCCCAGCCGAATTAGAACTCAAATATTGTGATTTTATGTTTTAAATGACACGGTGTATGCAGAGGAAGGGTCTTACTGGAGAAAGTAAACACAATCCTTAAGCCCCACCCCCATTCGTGTTTTTCCTTATGCTACTTGTTGCTTGAAGCTCTAAGTCATTATTCTCAGCTCCACTCTCTTGCTCTCAAAGAGATGTTTTAGCATTTGATAATATTTATCAGAAGTTTTTCTGTCCTTCCATCTGGTCTGCACAAAGCATTGGCATCTTTGATAGATGGTGCAAATGTAACTCTGCTGTTCAACTCCGAGTGGCCTTTTGCTATTTGCTATCACTGCTAGGACAGTCCTTTAAAAAGAAACTTCTGGATATTGAAGCAGAGACTTCTCCAGCTTTGTCTTTACCAGGTGCTGAAATGTGAGTGGGTCAGGGCTTCTGGTGCAGACTGAGCAGTAGCAGTGATGGAATGACCCTCACCCCACCAGATTACCCAGCACTGAAAAGTTGAGAAAATTTATCTTTTATAGAGGTAAATTTACTCTGCTTAAGTTACACAGGTGAATATAGACTATCCTTTGTTTCTATCTACCAGTAAGGTTATTAAACACATCATCTCAACCTGGTTGTATATGTGCAACATTCAGAACAAGCACCTGGCCACAGAGCTGTCCCAAGTATTTTCATTGAAAGCCCTTATCTAGAGAACTCAAATAATCATCCCCTTTGTTAGTTTTTAGTCATCATTTAGATATTAGACTTTAGGTGGAATTTACTATTTCAAGATTGGATCTTTGAGCATTGGTTGAGAGGTAACACCGTAAGCTAATTGTTTCCTAGTATAGTATTGTTCCTGGATTTAGTCTAATCCCCCTCATCTCACCTCCTTCTTATGATTAGACCACAGAGTGGCTGGAGAGAATTGAAGTCACTTGGCCTAAAGAGAGATTTAACCCATGAGGGTTAAATGTTCTCTTCCTTCCTTTATGTATTTCTTCAGCAATCATTCGTTATATCCTGATGTACATGCTAAGAGAATCTAAGAATTTTGACCCGCCATTCACTCTGAACAGCCAGCCACTTAGTTTCTGTGGAAATACTTGGTATCTGATGACTATTGTGACTAATAAATAGCCTTGAATTGCATATAAGATAAAATTCTATAATTTCCTTTACTGATAATCTGGAATTGAATAGTAATTTTTGTTTCTGATAATCCTAGAGCAGTGGTTCTCAACCTTCCTAATGCTGCAATTCTTTAATACAGTTCCTCATGTTGAAGTGACCCCAACCACAAAATTAATTTATTGCTATTTCGGAACTGTAATTTTGCTGCTGTTAAGAATTATAATGTAAATATCTGTGTTTTCAGATGGCCTTAGGTTATTTTACACACACACACACACACACAGAGAGAGAGAGAGAGAGAGAGAGAGAGAGAGAGAGAGAGAGATTGATTTCATCCCATAGGTTGACAACTGCTGTTCTAGAGATTTGCACTTAAGGTTTGACATGGTAATCTTTCCCCTTCGTTTTCAATAGCCCTGCAGAATCTCTTCAAGCTTACCTTTAGAGTTATCTCTGAGAATCTTATGATTTCAGTTGCTTTCCTAGTTACTCTGTAACATTCTTTGCTTTTACTTTAATTCCCCTTAATCATTTCACTGAGTATACTCATGAGTATACTGAGTAGTTCCATATACTACTGGTATATGGAACCCTCTACACAAAGTAACCTTTTCCAGAACAGTAAGTGTAGAGAAACCTGCCTACTTGAACCAGGAGGAAGTGCTCATGATTAAATGGATTTGAGTGCTGGGCACAATGGCACAGGTTTATGATTTCAGCTTCCAGAGGTAAGGCAGGAAGAGCGAATGTTATAGAGGCAGCTGCTGTAGCATCCTTATGGAGACAGACTCTTGCTCAGTTTTTTGTTTGTTTACTTGTTATTGTAATTATTTGAGTTAGACCTAGTATAAGGTCACTATTCCTGTGTAAAAATGGGGAGAGTAGGTTGCTGTGAAGTACAAGAAAATGCTGTGTGACAGCAGGTACCTAATCTTGTTTCTTCCACCTTCACAGAATCTACCTTAGTTGAGAAACCAGAAAGGCTTTTTATAAAGACAGGCTCATAATATGAGACCCAGGCTGGCCTGGAACTTGTGGCAGCCTTCCTGCTATGGCCTCCACAGTGCATGAATTACAGGTGTGAGACACCATGGCCCAAAATAGAGGAAGACAGGAACAGGCTAGTGCCTTTTTATTTTTCATAAAGCCCCCAGAGGCCCATGTTTTCATCTTATTTCATCCTCCTTTTTCTTAAGGTAATCTGTTATTTATATTTTATTGATAGATTGAATTTATTTATTTATTTAGAGACAGGGTCTAACTATATAGCTCTTGCTGGCCTTAAACTCAAAGATCTGCCTTCCTCTTTTTTAAAGATTGTTTGGATTACAGGAGTCTGCCACCATACTTGGCTAATGCAGTCTCCATACTCATTTTCTTCCATCTCTAGCCCTATAAATATATTCTTGTCTCCTTTTCATTTATTCTGTTTTGTATCAGAAACTTCTAGGTAATTTTACATGAATTATTATTAGAGTTGACAAGACAAAGAAGAATGTAGAATACAGTATTTCCTCTCATTTTAAATATTTGAACCCATATATAAATTATATTTAATCAAATTAATTTTTTCTTTTTTTTTTTTACTCAGAAGATGCGTTAAATAAAAAAAAAGTCAGTTGTCCACTTTACAAAATGCTGTTGAATTTATAGAAATGGCCTTTGCTCTTTAAGCTTGTTTTTTTTAAACATATTATTGTCTACTTGATCATTAGTACAGCAAATAATTAGTGAATGCATGACAATATTAAGTATTAGCATCAGAGAAAGTAATGGCTCACCTGTTGCTTTCAGATTGATTTGATTGATGCCTGTTCTGGTCCACAGGAGAGGAATTCATATCTGAACCTGTAAACTTGGTCAAAAGAATGTGGTTGGGAACGTCATAGCCACTGCTGTTGCTTGCTAAATGGACATGGTATGCCTGTCAACCTGCCTTCCAGTGACTGTGCTCATGCTTATAGATGAGTGCTGCTGTTAGGTGTGGGCAGAGAACCTGCTTTCTTACAGTGGTCTGTAATGACTGTAGAGACTGGTCAAAATGCTGAGAATGGAGAGACATGAATGGGAATCTGCATCTCCCCCCTCTAAAGTTTAGGGAACATCTTGGAAAAGGGGGCAAAAAGAGCATAAGAGCTGGAGGAAGCAAGAGGGGGTGTGGAAGGTAGGCTTCTGGGGATAATATGGTTGTCTACCTGTTGAACTCCAAGAATGAGCACACGCTTACCCATACAAGCTTTGATCTGAGGACATCCTGACATGGGACTGGGAGAGGCTTTTCGGGGCACCATCCTTCCCTGAAGACTTATGTGCATACACATACATATTCAGTGTGTGTGTGTGTGTGTGTGTGTGAGAGAGAGAGAGAGAGAGAGAGAGAGAGAGAGAGAGAGAGAGAGAGAGCGAGCCAGCCAGCCACTGACTGGTAAGCTCCTGTAAATCTCTATACTCCTGTAAATAAATGCTCCCTCACACATGCTCCTGTGAGGAATCCAAGTAAAATTCATTGAGTCTCAAAGCAGAACAGCTCATGAAAGTAGATGGAGAGATAGTTGGGGAGGGGAAGGGAATTATTTCTGGAGCAAGATGAGACGGAGTGGCGAATATGGTCAGAATACATCATGAACATGTATGAAACCCATTAGTAAACATAACAGTATGTTTTAATAAAAAACAAAAATGTAATATGAACATTTTCTTTAGGCACTATTGCTGAATTAGAAAGACTATAAATGTGAGGAGGATGTCTGGTTCAGAATGTTGCTTGATTACTAAGGAAGATCACCCAACCCAAATGGAAGTAAGCTTGTACAAAGGCCCTGCCTGCAGCAGGAGCAGACAGTGGCGTATTTGAGGGGCTTCATTACATCATATATGGTCATTCTTATTGGGGTGTAATTGTGCTTAAGGAGAGAGATGACCTGGGAAATGGAGAATGAAAGTTAAACCTTGGCAATGGAGTCTGTCAGCCACTAGAGAAGTCATTTTCTTCAGAGCACTTGGAAAAGGTTTATGCAGGAATGTCATTTGTTTAGATTGATTTGGGGAATGGCTGAGAGGGTAGAGTATGTGACCATTCTGACCATTTGATACAACAGTATTCTCAGGTGGTGTTAGCCAGAATTGTCCGCAAAGTTAGGAGGTAGATGATTCCCAGGAACATTTGGGAAGCCATCACTGACTCCGGGCTGGGCGTGAGTACCCTTCACTGAGTTAGAGTCCATCTAGATGAGAGGCAGATGTGGGGTTCACACTATGAGTCTAGTTTGGAGTTATTGAATGTTGTAACTTTCAAAAAAAAATCTGCAGAAGTTAGAGACCTAGTCTGAGATAAATTTAAGAATCCTTTGTAGTTTCAAGTTTTCAAAATTCTCCTTCTTAAATTGGTTTTCTTGGTAAGGTGTCCAAATATGGCACACCCCTCGTATGTAGTATAAAGGGCAGTGGTGGTAGGAAACATTGTTTTATAAAGAAGATAAAAGCCAGCCAGGCAGTGGTGGTACACACCTTTAATCCAAGTCAGGGGCAGGTGGATCTTGAAGTTTGAGGACATCCTGGTCTGCAGAGTGAGTTCTAGGACAGGAAGGGCTACATAGTGAAACCCTTTCTTAAGGGGGAAAATGATTAAAAGCTATATAGTTCCAATACCACTACAGTAATGGTAGTAATACCAGGGTTTGTTTTATTTTTCAAGACAAGGTTTCTCTGTGTATCCCATTCCTGGTGACCAAGGGCATTTGAAGAAGAGAAACTGGTTTGAGCTGGATTGATTGATCTGGAAATGCTCTGTGAGGACTTCGCATATAAGCAGGGCCTAAAGATTGGGCAGAATTGGGCTCAGGGAACTCTGAAGGCTGGGCATTCTAGCTCGAGGGGCAGAAGCAGGACTGTCCAAGAAAACTGATTGAAAGTTAGTGAGGTGAGGAGGAACTAGGTGCCTTCTGTGAGTAATTGACATTCATGTTAGGCCACGAATGGAGATCTGTAAGCTTGGTGACAGTATTAACAGAGTTGCATTTGGGGACTAGTAAAACAGCAGTAGGCTGGAGAGGACAGTGATGAGTGTAAGGGGTTCAGAGTCCAGCAGGCCAATTAGAGTTGAACCAGGCAGTGGTAGCACACGCCTTTAATCCCAGGACTCAGGCGGCAGAGCCAGGTACATCTCTGTGAATTTGAGGTCAGTTTGGTCTGCACAGAGAAATCCTGTCTTGGAAAAACTTTTTTAAAAAATGAGTTTGGTGAAAGGACTATGATGAAAAGACCTTGCTTTGAGTGGGGCTGACCTTGGACTACAGAAGGGCAGACTCCAGGTTTTCTAAGTGAGAGCTTGGAGTCCTCTGTATGTGAATTTCTCCCCATCCATACAGAGTTCTTCAGGTAGAACTGTTGGGCAGAAAACTGGCCCTGTGGAGCTGTAGCCTGGAATGAGGTCAGAATGGAGATGAGTTGGATGACTTCCTGTTGAAGTGATAGTGGATGCTTAGGGGTGAATGAGGTCACCCAGGACTCTAAACAATAGAAGAAAATGAGAATGGGGACAGGAAGAGAAAGGAGACCTGGGAAGAATTAAAAGAAAAGTAGAGAGTCAGTCACAGACACCAAAGATGAGGGAAGGACTTTTCAGTTCAGTTCTGCAGTTTCAGGTGCTGGACAGGAAAGAAGGTATCTATCTGGTAATGGCACTGTTCCCAAGCTGGTGTTGAGAGGTGCCCCAGCAGGAACAGTTGGAGAATCATTACATGATGCCAGCACAGTTCAGGGGAAATAGAAAGCAAATCATGTAAGAATGAAGTTAATTTGAACAGTGTTTTATTTAACTGGATATGTGTAAAATATTATCAGTAATTGTGTAATTGATCTACAGCTAGAGAAAGGTTTACTTTCACATTGAGTCTGAAATTGGGTGTGTACTTCACAGTTAGAAAACAGTGCAGTTTGAACATAACATTTTCACTGGAAATACTTGGTTTGTATTTAGATTCTATAAAATTAACTATTTTTTCATGAAAAAGTAAATTCACACACCCAAGTCTTTTCTAAGCATATGAAGTTTTTTCGGTAATACAGAGAACTGTCAGTGTTTATACTAAATTAAGTTTGAGTGGCACTAGCCACATGTTGCTACCACAGTTGGATACCGTAGTAGCTACTGCAGGGTTATGCAAAGTAAGGCAGGTTGTTTGTGGTGCTGTACACTTAAAATATCCAAAATGGCTTCCACAGTGCAGAGCCTTTCACAGGGTAAGCACTACTCTGAATACTCCTTGGCTTAGCCTGTCAGGAAACTTAAAATGAAAGAGTCCAATTTTTTAACTTGAAAAGGCAAACTTTTTATCAATGCACACAAATTTCAAATTTAAAAACACTGTTTTAATTAAGGTCAACAGAATGGTATACTGGTAGAGGTACCTAAACACACCAGTTGGTGTAATATGTCAAAATGCCCCATGTGGAAGGCCTCCATCTTGAAACAAACTTGGGGAAGGGTATGAACACTTCTACCCCTTTCTGTAAGTTTCCTTTGAATCTAGTCAAGATGGTGGCTGCACACACACACACACACACCCACCCTCTCCCTACCCCTGCTTGACTGTTGTGGTATATGAGGGAGAAAGGTGTCACAGGGTAATTTGTACTTATGCCTGACTTCCCTTCAGCAAGATGCAGGTTGTTTTTTGTATTCTTTGCCCACCTGGGTCAGTAGAACTAATATTTACTGGAGATGGGTAGTTCTTAAGAGTTTATAAAAACCAGGTTCAGAGCTTTATATTCATCATCTGTCCACTTAAGCTGCTTTATAGTCATAAACTATGCAGAACTTCTAAGTAACTATCAGGAATGATAAAAAAAAATAGTCTTGAATTCTGCTTGGAACTGAATCTTGTTCATGCTGGAAAGTAATTGTTCTTTGGTTACTCTTCATAATTGTGTGTGTGTCTTGTTGTTGTTGTTGTTGTTGTTAAGATGGTGGTAGGGGAGGTGTCTTTCTATGTAACCCTTGATTTCCTGGAATTCACTATGTAGATCAGGCCAGTCTTGAACTCAAAGACCCTCCTGCCTCTGCCTCCCTGGTGCTGGGATGTCTTTAGACATGCCTAGCTCTGCACAATTTTTTTGTTGAAACAAAAGAGCTTATTTTTCTACCAAGTGTCCAGTAAGAGTTTGGGGTGTCAGCTATTAAGTATTGGTTTGTTTTATTTTAATTTTTTTCTTAAAAGACAGAATCTCATCTTGTCCATTTTGGCCTTGAACTTCTAGGTATAAGACAGCCTGTTAGCCTTGAAGTGCTTCAATTACAGACAAGGGCTCCCACGCTAAGCCATTTGTTTTTTAAAGTCAATATAGAGAATAATCTTTTACAGTTTTGCTTCCCTTTAGAAGGGCCTTTTGGTTATCCATTTATGCCTTTGTTAAGATTGTCAATGGTGGGCTTAAATAAAGCCTTTTATTGCTATAAGGGTGGAGCCCTAGCAAATGATTGCTGCCTTTCAGGAGTCTGGAGCAGTGGGCTCGTGTTAGTAGTTGCCTCTCTAGGCCATTGTTTCTCTTACTGAGCTTACAGAAATAATTGCTGTTCTTTTTATGCCGCACAGATTCATTCAGTGTAGACACATTGAAAAGAGAGACAAAGAGACCCAGTGACCTCTTCCATCCATAGTCCCTCTTCTGGGGTCCTGGCATGAGGTGTAGGTCTAGGTGGAGGAGCAACAAAGGAGGTATACATAGTTAAGCAGTCCTGGGTAGGGTGTGGCCATGGCCGGCAGTCACCTCAGCCTCTGATGGAAGGTTGTCTGGCTAGTTTGTGTGAACTCTCTTCCAAGGAAGTAGGTTCCCATGTAGCCTCCACCGAGCTTTAGCTCTTTCTTTCTCTCAGCGTGAGATTTGGAGTGCCTTATTTTTAATAGTTGAAGGGAAGGTCATACTTGTCTTTTTAAAATATTCCTGCCAGGCAGGTCAGTTACACAAGACATGGAAATAATGCTTAGATATTCCTTTGGAGCTGTGGACGCCACACCTGTGGATTCAGTAGTCTGTGTGTCAAAAATAATTTTTAAAGAAAGTTCATTTAAGCAAGTTTGTAATCTAGAGGTGATTTACTAGGATATGTGAGTATGGTGTAGGTTATATATAAACACATCATTATATGAGTTATACGTGAACATCCACAGATTTTTGGTAGTTGAAAGGGATCCTGTATCTCCCAGTCATATTTTTAAAGAAATTTAGGTAGGAAACACTTCTCAAATCCCTACTGATGTATTTTCTTGGAAAACCTCACAAAAAACACTGCCATGATTTGGGGAAGAGAGAAGATACTGTTGCCACCTTCCCCAGAGTTCATGAGAACATCTCTCATATGCTCTCAAAACTGTTTATTTTGTTGTCGTTGGTACTGATAGATCTGCTTGTGCCTTCCCCAAGGAGGGGGGGCTCTCAGTTAACCTGAATTAAAAGTCTGTGATTGCTGCAAGCTGACATGTTTATAATGAGAGTGTTATAGACAAAGTATAAGTAATGTCATTTTTAAAGTGCTCATATTTTTCTGTTTTGTTTTTGTTTTTTGAAGACGGGTTTCTCTATGTAGTCCTGGCTGTCCTGGAACTTACTCCATAGATCAGACTGGCCTTGAACTCAGAGATCCTCCTGCCTCTGCCTTCCAAGGGCTGGGATTAAAGTTTGTGCAACAACCACGACCAGGCTTCCCCACTCCTCCTTGGCCTTAGTTGGAAAAAGTGTGACTAGCATTTTTTGAAAGTTTTATTTTTAACTTAGGTATATGTGTGACTCTTCCTGGGTATATGTTCAAGAGCTCTTGGAGGCCAGAAGAGGACATCAGATCCCCTGGAACTGAAGTTACAAATGGTTGTAAGCTGCCCTGTAGTTGCTAGAAACCAGTTTCAGGTCCTCTGCAAGAGTAGTAGTGCTCTCAGCCACCAAGCCTTCTCTCTGACCTAGCATCCCATTCCTAGTATTCTTCTCTAAAAATTACATTACAGTGAAGCAAGCTGGATTTGGTATTTCCTGAGTCACCTCAACATTTTAATATGATAGTCCCCAGCTTCAGGTATCTTTGAATTAGAATTCTTTTTTTCTGTGTTGTCCTGGAACTTACTGTATAGACCAGGCTGGCCTCAAACTTAGAGCTCCACCTGCCTCTGCCTCTGGAGTGCTGGGATTAAAACTGTATGTGTGCATGCCTATGTGTCCCCTGGCCTTTGAACTGAATTTTTAAATAAGACAATTTTGGAGCCTTGAGTGATAGTTCATGCCTGTGGTCCTAGCACTACAGAGGTTGAGGCAGGAACATTGTTGCAAGAATAAGGCCTTGTCTCAAAGCAAAGGGAAGGGAAAAGAAAAGAGGGAGAGGGGGAAAAAGGCATGCTAAACTCCCACATGAGTCACTGGTATTTGTTAAGTCAAACTCACCATGATTAGCCTTTCAAAGTAAATAGTATTAACAAAAAAATGTACAGATGATCTCAGACTAAGAGGCATACCAATTAAATTGAATATAAATTTATAATATAGCAATGTGAAGAAATCTACATTGCTTACTCTTTTCTACTTTCCCTCTATTGGTCAGTACAGATGCTCAAGTTTAGTATTTGGAAACTGCATCTTAATTATGGATGAACTCAAGATGTATCACAGTTAACTATGTGCTTGGTCCTTTTATTAGCCTCACTCACAGGAATAAACCTTTTTTCAAGTTCTAGGACTACCTTTTCATTCTTTCTTAGTGACTAAAATAGTGATTTCATCGAGTTACATTTTAAAAAAAATTTTTTGAAGGAAATTACAAGCCACAGATGAAACTCTGTAGAACAGTGACTGCGCAGAGTACATAGTCCTCAGTGCTACAAGAACAATGCTATAATTTTTTTTTAAAATTACTTTGTTCTATCTTAAATAAACAGATAATAATAGAGAGCAGATAACTATTAACATTTATGGAGCAAGTAGAATCTAGAGAAAAGTGAGGAAATGGTGGCAGAGTTGATCTGATTCAGCGAACTGTGTGATTCTGTAAGAATAGCAAGAGGGGGCTGGAGAGACGGCTCAGCGGTTAAGAGCACTGACTGCTCTTCAGAAGTCCTGAGTTCAATTCCCAGCAACCACATGGTGGCTCACAACCATCTGCAATGGGATCTGATGCCCTCTTCTGGTGTGTCTGAAGACAGCTGCAGTGTACTTATATACTAAAATAAATAAATGCATCTTACAAAAGGAATAGCAAGTAGATTCTAAAGTTGTATTACAGACATTTCATTATTTTTTATTTCATTTATTTTGTTGGCATGTGTGACACAGGCAAACATAGATGTCTGCCATGGCATGCATGTGGGATCAGAAGACAGCTTTCAGGAATCCATTCTAGGGATCCAACTCAGTTGTTGAGACTTGACAGCAAGTGCCTTTACCTGCTAGACCTTTTCACTAACTCAAGGTTTTGTTTTTGAGACAGGGTCTGTATCCCAGGCGGGGCTCCCAATTTCTTCCTGTCTCTCAGCTTCCTGAGTACTAGGATTAAAGACTATACCTTATGTATGGTTTAGCTAGCCTGCTTGTCAGCCTTTATGAGTTATGGATAATGTCATGGCAGAATTTCTAACATATTACATTTTAATTTTAGTTTTCATCTTCTACTGTTGTATTTTAAATGACAAAATTCTTAATTCTGGCAACTCTACATCAATGGTTGCTGTATCCCTCTGAAAGATAAAATGTTTCTTGGATTCATTTTACTCCAGTAACTGAGGCCCTAGCCAGCAGCTTACTCTGCCATGCTGACACTATCAGCCACTTGGGGTGGGGTGGAGCGGGGCGGGGCATTTCTCAGCTACCCTAAACTTATACTCCTCCTGCCTGGCCCTTTCCAGTATTTAAACAGAAATAAGGTTCTGAAGTCAGGGCTGTTGTTTGTGCAGTTGGTCTGGAATTGGGCAAATCACGTTGCTGGATGCCTCAGATTTTTTTCTAAGGTACTAGGGCAGTGATACCTTCCTTAGGAAGTTGCACTGGGGGTTGTCTGAGTCTGTTTTAAAGTGTTTAGTATATTGTTGACTCTCAGTTTTTGTTTATTGTTAGTGTTTCAGGCAGAGGAGGTACTATCAACAAGGAAAAGAGTTAAGGAGGTGAGTGTAGGGCTTGTGGGATAGCAGTGGCTATCTGGAGGAGTGGAAGAGTCATTTAGTTTCTCTCCCTGTTCCCGTTTATTTTCAAGACAGTATCTTAACACTATAGTTCAGACTTCCCTAACTAGCTGCAATTTGTGAGTGACTCTCCTACCTCAGTCTCCTGAGTGCTGAGATTACAGGCATATACAACCTCACCCAGCTAGAGTTGTGTCTTGATGTATTTTATAATTGAAAAACAACAATAACAACAAAAAATCCTGGATTTTGCCAGATGATGGCACACACCTTTAATTCTAGCACTTGGTAGACAGAGGCAAGTGGATCTACAGCCTATCTACAGAGTGAGTTACAGGATAGCTAGGGCTATACAGAGAAACCCTGTCTCAAAACCACACACATAAAAACTGTTTGTTTAATTAGCTTGCTTGAACTGATGTTCTTGTTGAGAATCTGAGGGAGGGGAGAGATTATGGATGAACAAGTCACAGAGCAAGAGGAGTTACTGGGCAGAGACTAGAAACATGAAAAGACAGTTTTGGAGACTCTTGTGAAGTATAGTCTGTCTAAGAGAGTGAAGACAAGGGTGGCGTGTGCGTATTCCAGGCCAGGGAAGAATCAAGCTGTGATCTGGGAAAAGAGATGTATGTAAAATTAAGCTTTGGGACATGTTCTACATTTGCTAGATGGTTAATGTAACCTAAGGAGACAAAGGAAGGGGCTGGAGCAAGAACAAGTTTGGGAGCTTTCAGTTTATGTGAGACAGATGAGAACAGGAAAAAGGCTGGTGCAAGAGAAGCCCAGACAGGAAGCTGGGAAGTAAAGGATAACATCAATGCCCCGGTGCCTAGGGCTAGACCAAGGTAAGCCCCCCATTGCTCTGAGTGCCTGTCTCTCACATCACCTTCTGATCTCTACCTGCCGTTACTTTGAGCAGGTTCAGAACCAGAACTTGTTTTGTTACCTAGCACATACACAGCCTCGGATAGATACCCAGTGAGTGCTCAGTGTTGTTGAGTGGAGAATCAAGTCAAGGACATTTCTCCTCATCAGTGTTTATTGAGTACTGTATGTATGTGAAGAGCTATGCTAGTATCTAGGGGAAAAAAATAAAGCTGTGAGCAAAAATGGAGTTTAAAAATCCCTGCCCTTGTTGGGCTTTCGTTCTCCTGAATGGGAAAGCTGTCATTAAAAAGTGGGCAGGGCAAACCCAGACACTATTGCGGATGCTAAGAAGTGCTTGCTGACAGGAGCCTGATACAGCTGTCTCCTGAGAGGCTCTGCCAGATCCTGACCAATACAGATGCGGATGCTCGTAGCCAACCATCTGACTGACCACAGGAACCCTAATGGAGGAGTTAGGGGACTAAAGGAGCTGAAGGGGCTTATCTGGCATCAGTGGGAGGAGAGACCCTTGCTCCTATGAAGGCTTGATGGATGCCCCAGTGTAGAGGAATGCTAAAGTGGTGAGGCAGGAGTGGGTAGATGGGTAGGGGAGCACCCTCATGGGGGAGGGGGTGGGATAGGGGGTTTGCAGAGGGGAAATCGCAAAAGGGGATAACATTTGAAATGTAAATAAATAAAATAACCATTTTTTAAAAAAAGTGGACAGGGCTGAAGGCACTAAAGATATCTGTTCATCATCCATGAACTGAGCCTGTACCCCAAAAGGCACTTGTTAAAGTTACTAACTTGGAGTTGGAGAGATGACCCAGCAACTAAGAAGGCTTACTACTCTTACAGAAGACCTGAGTTCAATTCCCAGCACGCCACATTGTTTAGTTCACAACCACCTGTAACTCCAGCAGATCCAATGCCTTCCTTCTTCCGGTTGGAGTTCCTCTCCCTCTCCCTCTTTCCCTCTTTCCATCTCTCCCTCTCTCCCCGCCTCCCTCCCCCCCCCACACACACACACAAATAAATGATAAAAGTAAATTGTAAAGTTATTAACCTGAGCATGAGAGAGAGTGAGTCAGAGGAGAGATCTAAGCATGGGATCAGTTAGCTTAAAGAGAAATGTAAATTTGGAACCAGAGAAAGAAAGATTGCTGGGGGTGGGAGGATGTTGTCCCTGGGAGGCATTCACTGTAACTTGTCTTTTTGCTACTTTGTGGGTTCTTTCTTCCAACCTTCTCTACTCCTTTTCTTCCACTCTTTCAACCCCTAACACTAGACAAGAGAGAAACAAAGATAGAGAGGAAAGAAAAGAGATCCTTGAATAAAGTCTCAGGGGTCAGAAACGGGGCGACGATATCGTAAGACTACTTCCTGCTGATTAGGAGCATTAAGTTCCTTGGGGCAAGTTTGATCTTTGCAGTCAGGATATCTAATTTTTTTCTTCTTCTTCTTTGCTCACAACTACTTGACAAACTGCAACAAACCAACAACCCAACAACCTCTCAGGGTCCTAGCATTTATATACCTGCTAAAAAGTCCCCAGAATTCCAAACATCACATAATCACAGAAACTATCTGCAACTGGCAAAAATACACTCCTGCTAGAGTACAAGGCAAATCATAGTCAGCTGCTGTGGACAGTCTGAAGCAGCCCCATATCTCATACCTGGGATTAAACCAAAAACATATTCCTGTAGTATTTCAGTGTGGGTTTTTTTTTTAGAAACCAAAATTTTCACTACATTCACTGGCTCTGTTAAATAGGTGAAGTGTTAAATGGAAAAGAGAGGCAGAGGAAGATGGCATTTGGAATAGCCCCTCTCCCTGCCAGAGCCCTATTGAGGAGAGGGCAGACCTATTGGTAATTGCTGTGAACATGTAGGGTTCTCTGCTGGTGTGTCAAGGTGAAAGACAGTTGGGGTTATCTGAGTCCCAGTGAAGATCTGCTTGGGAAGATCTGCATAGGATAAGTGGGTTTGGGTATGGGCATGTTCATGGGCGCTTAGGCCAAGTTTGGAATAAACTAAAAACCAGGAGTAGGAAACAGCCTGAAAGAATAAGAAAGACAACCTGGCTGCAGGTGATGGAACGTCATATATTGGAAGTATAAGCTGAAGTGATTCTGTCTTGTGATTGTTCTGTGAACCAGGCAGGCTGTTTCTAACAGATCTTTACACACTATAACTGTTTTGCTCTTCCCAAAGATCTGGTGAGCTATGCTGCTAAGCAGTTAGATAGGAAGTGATCCTAACAGCTTTAGCCGCTGAGTTTGGGTGCTTAAGCACTGATATTTGGTGATGGAGGAAGGCGGTTAGAGGGGACTTCACAGGCCAAGGAACTTTTCAGTGGCATCTTAAATTTTTCTGGACCAACTTTCCATATATCAAAAAAATATTGGGGAGAATGGACCGTAGGCTGTTCCCCTCTGTATTTTAAAATATATATCTATACTTTTTTTCCTTTTAGACGGGATCTCAACTATGTAGCCTTGACTAGCCTAGAGCTCACTATGTAGACACTCTCAACTCAGAAATATGCCTGCCTGTGCCTCAGGAGTCCTAGGATCTAAAGCCTGCATCACTGTTCTAGGCTCACAGTCTGCACTTAAGACAACAGCACATATGTGGCCCTACTTAGCCATGGAAAATAAATTAACAGCTATATTGAACATGTATAGAGCTTTTTGTTCTTTTTCATTATTTCCTAAACGATACAACAACTATTCACAGTTTACATAGTAGTTATATTCTGTCAAGTATTATAAGTAATCTAGAGATGATTTGATAGAAGAAATATAGAGATGTAAGAGGATATACTGAGCATGGGTTATGTGCAAGCACTACACATAGGTTACATGCAAGTACTACATTGTTTTCTCATTTGATTGTCTTTGGATTTTGGTGTAGGAACTAGTCCCCCACAGATACCTTCATCCAAGGACTGACTGTGTACCCCCTGTTGGGCTCTTTGTTTTTCCCAACAGAAGCCTATATACTGTTCCAGGGAGAGTGTTCCTGGTTATTAGCTTAAACAGGCCCTTCTGGAGAACTCATGAACTTGACTAGTGGGTAAAGAGGTTATTCCCCGGCCCTGTGCTTTCATTTGTATTTGTAGCCTGTGCTTTTGCCCCTGGACCCTCTGTAAATGCAGGGAGAGCCCCTTTAAATTTTATCTAGAAGCTGTTCAGAAGCACAGAGGCTTTTACAAGCTTTAGCAATCTAATGACAAACGAATGATTTATGGAGACCACAGTGGTTATTCTTGGTACCTCTGCATTTTGTATACGTTCCTTCAGTTTACTCTCGTGGCTTTTGAAGGAATGTCACTCTTCCTTCTGTCTTTTCAACACTTAAAAAAAAATTGTACATGTGTCATTTCCCTTTCTAGGGACAGGGTCTACTATTGCTATCTAGCATTGTCTGACCCAGAACTCCTCTTATAAACCAGACTAGCCTTGAACTTGCAACTATAATATTGTCTCTGCCTCCTAGAGATTACAGTTAATGAGCCACCATTCCTGACTACATGGCTTTGAAAGAAACAACAAAGAGAAACTACTGTGTACTCTTTCCAAGAAATTTTAGTCAAATATTGAAAATATAGAGCAAACAGATGACCAAGCTTAATTTGCTTACCATTTTTGGATACACTTCAGACCCTAGTGCTTTCTGTTGAGATCATGGGCTTGGAATCTCTTAGCGGCTTGGACTGTCCCTGTCCTGCTTTGTGCTTGTTTGTTTTTATGTTTTTAATCACTTATTTTTGGTTTTTGGAATAGGTTCTCAACCAGAGCTAAAGCTAGCCCAAAACTTAACATGTAGCCCATGCTGGCCTCAAACTTGGAGTAATTGACCTGCCTATCTCACAAGAACTGAGATCATAGTCACGAGCCTCCATGTTTGATGCTTCCAGAATGGTCTGCAATACCTTATATTCTAAATATCTTTGATTTTTAAATTGCTTGTTTCTCCTGGGTTTTAAAAATGTGATCTCTGTGTTGAAGAGTAATAGAAAATATCCCAGATGGTTGTGCATTGAGATTGAGTCTTGTGGTCTGGAGACTCACGGGCTGGGATTCACTGGGTTGCTGGGACTAGTTGGCATCACCATGTGGAAGTCAAGGTAGAAATGTAACCCGTTTATTCCTCACCTACAACACCAACTCTGTTCTCTTGGATCATCTTAGGTTGTGGAAGCCTTTATTGGCACTTGCCATTGCCTCCCCTTGCCTTTGTCAGTGATGAGGGCACAATACTGGTGATGATGGCATCTCTCTGTTTCTGAATCATGCTGTTTTCATGACACTGTTGGGGAAAGGACATTGAACCATATTAATTATTCATTTAAATAGCAGGTACTTCCCTTTACCTCTTAGCCCTCTTGACAACTTTTCAGGGAGATTTTATCATCTTAAGGAAAAGGAGTGATGAAGCTAGTAATTAGGCTGAGGCCCACAAACAAGGAAATGAGGAACTGGGTGCTATAACTCCAAGGTATGCACGTCTTCCAAGCCTTTCTTAGTTAAGGATATATTAATTGGAGAAAATCCTATTCTATAAAATGGAATGGCTTAGATAAAATAAGGATGTAAATGGTGGGAACCAATAAGCGTTCTGGGTACTGGTAGCTTTATAGGTACCATCTTCACAGCATTTATGTAAATATTGCAGGAGGAGGCTTGTGATGCTGGCATGCAAAGGAGGTCTCAGGTACAGCCCTGTGTGGTCATTGAAAGGCATTTCTTTGTGTTTTATTTTTAGCTGCATGTCAGATTGACGGCGTGGGGGGGGGGAATATCACTGGTGAGTCTAAAAAGAACACACAAAACTTTATTTTAGAGGATTAATTATAAAACCAAACTGATTAATGAGCATTTTAAAAGAAATTTTAACAGTATTGGGCTCAAGTTGCTACTCTTAATGTAACCAAATAGGCTTTATCAAAGCTATAATGAAGAAAATAGAAATCGTTTGTAATTAGACAATAATTAAAGGCTGGTACATGCCCAGTGATTTTTAAAGTGCTTGAAAAACAATTAGTCTCTTTAAGTAGGTTAAACATCTGGGTTACAAGCTTGTTCATATTGTAATTTACTTAGCAAACCTGTTCTTCATAGATGATGCAAAGGTGAACTTCATCTTGCCTCTATACAATCACAAGTTTAAGTTTAATGGGTATCCTTTAATTTTCTTTCTTTTGCATTATGTGAGTTTTTCTTTTAATTCTAAACGTGTTCTTTTCTTCCTTTAAACCTCCTGAGTAGTGGAGTCCTAAATTCTAGTAAGAAAGAAGAGCAAGCAAGATGCAAGAGGCCTAGACAGAACACAGGTAGTAGACCAAGAAACCTTCCCATAGAGGAGTGTGGTGTGGCATTTCAGAATCCAAGAGAGCTGGAGGCATCTATGGTGGCTGTGCTGGTGGTGGCAGCAGTGAAAGACTAAATGTGTTAGCATGTTCAGATTAATGGGAGCCAACAACCATTTTTATGGAGAAGGATATTAAAGAAGCCATAGAAGAAACAACTTGAATGGACCCTACAGTGTTAAATAGTAAACAGAAATGTTTGTGTAGAGGATTGGGAATGTAACTCAGAGGTAGACCATGTTTCCAAAAACAAAAAAAAGAGCCAATGAGATGGTTTGCTGGATAAAAGCATTTGCCCCCAAGCCTATCTTTGTTCAAGCCCCAGACCTCCACATGCACACATTTTTCACACAATAAATAATTGAAAACATTTTTTTTTTCTAATCCAGCCTGTGTTGTTAACAGTTGTGACAGATAGCTCAAAACAAAACGCATTTCCAGGTCTGTGCTATTGATGCTCTTGAGCCGGGAGCCCAGGCACTCTAGTACATCATAAAGACCTCACATGTCACACAGCATGCCAACTTTTTCACTCACTCAGTGTCTGACTTGTCCCCTTAATGGATTCCCACCAGGGTCCTCTGGCTGTATGACCCATCTTCCTTTATGAAAGCTTCAACCCTGTCTTCCCATTTGTCCTTCAGGTATGTCATGGAAACGCAAACTTGTACAGTTGTGTGGTGGAATGGAACTGGGAAGTCTTTGATGACTCTGGCATCCCTTTATAGTTCTAGCAGTCCTTTGGTTTTTCCTTGGCTTTTTTTTTTTTTTTTAAATTTAATTTCTTAGTTCTGGGAATTAAGGACCTGGCTGAAACATGCTGGACAATTACTCTACTACGGAGCCACACCCCTGGCCTTCAGTTACACGGAGTTCCATATTTAAGACATTTTGAGACTCAGTATCTTCATTTCTAGTCACCATTTCAGCAGATCAGCTCATGCTATGAGGCCCTCTGCTGATGTTTTATTTCATTTTGTTTTCCCTTTTTTCCATGTGGTAGGAGCAGGTGAGAAGTAAGTACCTTTAGAAATTGCTGAAAATTCTAGCCTTGTCTGTCTTTATGTGGGTTCAGTGATCTAGAATCCAGAGGGGCCATTAGTCCCAGAATGGGAGGACAGCAGCCAGCTAGCGTCAGCCGCCAGCGTGTCCTTCATTGTTCTTCGTGTGCCTCACATTGCACCTTTCCTTCCCGGGCTTGCTTCTTTCTAGCTTTCTATCTAGAGTTCCTGCCTCTGATGTTATCTTCTTTAGTTCCCTACTTCTCACTTCTCTTTGCATCTCCAGAAATAAAATAGAATTTAAGGAAAAAACAAAGGAAATAACTGAGAAAGAAGCGAATAAACTTTATTTTTAGAGACAGGGCCTTGCTGTGTATTTCTGGCTGGCCTCAAACTCAAGGTCCTCCTACCTCAGCCTCCCAGGTGCTAGTAGAAAACAGGTGGGCACAGCCACACCTAACAGAAGAGACATTTATAATGCAAAGTTTTTAGCAGAAGACCTGGTTTCATTTGAAACAAGATCTTTTGAAAGAAGATTAATTTTGTGTATGATCTGTGTGTGGGTGCTCATGTAGAGGTTGGAGTTGGTTCTTTCCACCTTTCTGTGACTTCTGGATAACAGCTCAGTTTATTAGGCTAGCATCAGTGGGAAGCAAACACATTTAGTTGCTGATCTGTCTAACTAGCCTGAGACAGGTGTTATGTACCCAGGGCTCTTGACTTGACTATCTTCCTGACTCAACCTCTCAGGTTTAACTGTTTTTTGAGCTTTGGGTTTCATGAGCACTTGCCTGTGTCCATGAATGCACTCACCTGTGCGTGTGGAGACCAGAGATTGATCCAGGTGTACCCCTCACTCTCCGCCTTATATTTTTTGATACAAGTTCGCTCACTGAAGCCGGAGCTCACTGACACTAGCTAGACTGACTGGCCAGCAAGCTGGAGGGGTCCAGCTCTCTGTCTCAGCATCCGGATTATAGGCACATAGTCAGTGATGGGTAAAGCTTCAACATGGGTAATTAGAGTTAAATACAGATCTTTATGCTTACATGGAACACTTTACATTAAAGCCATATCCCTGGTATCTGTCTTATGTTGCCTCATATTTCATAAGCCATTAACTGTGTCTTTTTTGTTTTTTTAATCATGAGAAGTAGATATGTAGGCTTTACTTGCAAATTCAGTCAATCTATGAACTGTTGCCATCTAGTATTTATTCATGGGTCACTAGGATAAATAAGGCATGTAAGTTGAACGCCCCCCAACCCCTACCCCCATACACATATACATATGAAGATGCTGTGGCCAGTAGCCAAACCAGTCATTCCACAACCACATTGCTTTCCACATTGCTTTCTGGAGATTGTCAGAGCCTAAGCAGTGTGTTTTCCTGGCTCAACCTGGTGTTTTGCTTCCTGTATAGCCTGCTTCTATTCAGAAGGTGCTAAGAAATGACTGGATGAAGTAGATTTTCAGTATTGTAGAGCAGTTTGTGGAACTTGAGTCTTAATATTTGCGACATTGTAAGTGTGTGTCTCATGCATGGTAAGGGGGGCTGGTGGGACAGGACTGCTGGGCCTTCTTGATACTCTTCTGTGAGAATAGTTGACTCTGGTGACTACAGAGCTGCCTGACACCACCTGCTGTTGTTCCCACTCATTGGTGGCTCCTGCTGCTGCTGCTGCTGCTGTTACTGTGACTGCTTTTTCTGTTTTGCCAATTAGTTGATTCCTGTAGTGATGCCAGTAGTTCACTGAAATAGCACAGAAGAAAAACATAGTTGGTTCCTAACCCTTATTCTCATTTACCAGTGCAATTAACACCAAAGATTCTCATCAATTACTATTTTGAAAGTGTGATGTATTTTTATCTTAGTACATAGCAGTGTTGTGTTTATTGCATTCTTTTCACTGTTCTTTCAGCACCACTTAACAATGTTTAGTTAGCATACAAAATAATGGGTTTCATTATGACATTTTCACATGTATGTCATGTATCTTCCTCTTATTACTACCCGTGTCTGTCCTCTCAACCAAGTCCCTTTTCTGTTTGAAGAGATTATAAACTGTGTAGATAAGAGCTTTTCTTAGCATACATATTCGTGTGTGATATATGCACGTGTTCTTGTAGGTCTGCACAGGTCTCCGTATATGTGCACATGTGTGCATGTAGAGGCCTGAGCTCAGCATTGGATGTATTCCATAGTTGCTCTCCATTTCATTTTTTGTGACAGGGTATCACTGAACCTGGAGATCATTAATTTGGCTAAGCTTGACGGACAACAAGTTCCAGGACACTTCCTGTTTCTGCTTCTCCAGCATTGGGATTGCATACATGTGCCCCTGGGCCTGGCTTTTACATGAGTACTGGAGATTCAAACACAGCTCTTCATGCTTGTATGGCAAGCACTTTACAACTGGGTCAGCTCTCTAACATTCTTCATATATTTTGATGGTTGTGTTAATTTCAAGTATCCTCAAATAGGAGCTGATAAACTGGCTGTCCTGACCACTCCAGGGATCACTATCTCTATTTTCTTCATTGCTTGGCATTTTGTTGTAGAACTTTTTTTAATTGCTGTTAGTATCTTTAAACTGTTTTGTTCACTCATGTGTTCCAAGTCTTTAATAGTAGTTTATAGTGTCATAGCAAGCAAACAAATGTTCTTAGTGTCTGTGAATAGTCCACGGTTTTGTATCAATACGGAAAAGGACTGTGTGATACTGATTAAAAGGCAGTTGCTGGTACTCTGGAGTGCTGATTCAGATTTACATTAAAAAGTCTCATGATACAAAAGTATGATCACTGAAAAATAATGAGCAGAGACAAGTGGTAGTCTCCTAAAAGAAGTAATAGTCATCAGCCTGGAAGCTTGAGATTTGGGTGAGCTCTACTAGAGGATCATTAATTCAAAAATTATCATTGATTATTGTTTTGTATTGTTTAGTTGTTTTTTTTGACACAGCATTTTTCTGTGTAGCCCCTAGTTGTTCTGGAACTCACTCTGTAGATCAAGCTGACTTCAAACTCAGAGATCTGCCTGCCTCTTGTCTCCTGAGTGCTGAGATTAAATGCATGTAACATCACTGCCTGGCAGGCATTGAGTAATTTAAAAAATTAATTGTAGATGATCTGAAAACAAACATTGATAGAAACAGAAATAAATGTGTGTTGTTGCCCAGTAGTATTGGTGCATGCCTTTAATCCCAGAACTTGGGAGGCAGAGGTAGGCAGATTTCTGAGTTTGAGGCCAGCCTGGTCTACAGAGTGAGTTCCAGGACAGCCTGTTCTATACAGAGAAACCCTGCCTCCAAAAAAAAAAAAAAAAAAGGTGTGTTGTTTTGCGATACATATACTCTAACATTAAAACTATTCCCTCAGCTCAGAAATGCTAGTCTTGTGATGATTTCCATTTTCTATAGTATCTCATTATTTTTAAAATGTTATTATGGAGGCTGGAGAGATGACTTGGCAGTCCCTCTGGAGGTCAGTTTCCAGCACCCATGTCAAGAAGCAATAGTTAGAAGCACTTACTATTTCAGAGGTAACTGGAGTTCCGACGTCAGTACCTATGGGTGGCTCACATCTGCCTGTAAGACCACCCCAGGGAATCCAATGTACATACACACACACATTGAAATAAAAAAAATTAAGTTTGAATTTGAGAGGCTGAGCATGTTGGCATATACTTAAAATTGAAGTACTTAGGTGATAGAGACAGGAGGAGTAGAAGTTTGAGGCTACCCTGAGCTACATAGTGAACCCTCATCTAAAAAATAAATAAGTAAAAAATTAAAAACTGCTATATAAGTTGTGTATTCCGAATGTATTGACCATGAACTATTTCTAAAGGTCAGCAAATTCATCTTTTTTGTTTAAACAAGTCCCCATTAAAGTATGTAGTTTTTATGTGTCAGTTAGATGACTCAGCAGATAAAAGCATTTCCCATATAAGCCTGATGACCTCCATGAGTTTGATGCCTAGAACTCATAGTGTGAGTTGTCCTCTCATACCCTACACACACACACACCATGGCATATAAATACAGATAAAACAATAAGGAATAAAACCCAACAGAATAATATCCCAAGGGATCTGAGAAATGCATTTGGGATTAAACTTAATTGGACATCTATGGAGAATGTGTAAAAAGATTAGAAAATATAAATTTAGACTTAAATAGTAGTAGAAATTTATTAGCTCAAGAATAAAGAAGAATCACTGATTTAAAGATATCGGGTTTCCTAGAAATGGTTTATAAACTCAAACCCATTTTAATAGTTCCAATAACCTTTTTGAAACTTGATGAGGTGATTAAAAATTTATAAAGAAGAGAGAGAAGAGAGGAATGAAGGTAGGAGGGCTGAGTCCGCTATATCTCAAAAGCTCTAGTGCAGAAGGCAGTGGTGGGTCAGTGTCAGAGTAAGCAAGTCTAAACTTTGGGCTCCATGTGTATGGAATCTTGCTCCATGATAGAACTAGCCCCACTGTTCCCTGGGGAGAGGTGACATTTGACACCAAAGATTAGGGAGCAAAGGAATAACAGACTTCCCAACAAATGCTGGAAATATTGCATATGGTCTGCGCTTGTGTCTCAGGGCTGTCACATAGCATACCACAAAGTTGGTGATTAAAACATCCAAAGTTTATACTCTTGACAGTTTTGCTGATTAGCAGTCCAAAATTCTGCTCCCTCTGAAGTTTGGGAAGAATCGGCCCTCTTTTCTACCTGGCATCTAGCTGCCTGGTGCTTCTGGTGTTCTTTGGCTTACAACTGCATCACTTCAATTTCTATCTCCATTGACAGGAATGTCTTCCTCTCTATGTATAGATCAAGCCAGGCACCATATAAATACCAAGTAAATACCAACTAGATGGAGAGAATATGAAAATTTCTCTTAGTTATAGAGTGAATATGGAGGGGATTTTAATAATTTGGAGTAGGGATATTTAAATACAATAACAAGCAAACGTAGTGAAAAAAATGATCCATTTATATTCATTAAGACTTGCAGTCACTAAATGGCACTGATGAGAGTGATAAAGAAATGAGGAGAAAGTTTTTTCAGCACATATGGTCAGCAAAGGATTTGTAGCTGTGTATCTGTATACAGTAAAGAACTCCAAACTTATGGTTAAAAGAACCAGTAGGAAACACAAAGTTAAACAAATAGCGATTTGAAAGTAGAGGAACTCCAAATGACCAAATAAACTAGGGTTGGGAAAGTCAACTTAATTAGTAACCAAAGAAATGCAAGTTAAACCACAATGAATGCCTTTATACCCACCCATCTGGCAAAAACGGAAGTGTTAAAATATCGTTTTGTTTGAACCTGTGGAGCAATGAAAACTCACGCTCTGGTAGGAGTATTTGAAAAATAACATAGGATGTATTAGAAAAGTTGGACAGTGTGGGTACCTTCTGTCCAGCATCTCAGTTGTGGGCCTGGATCTGTCCCCCCAGGAGGTGAACACCTCTGCACATAGATACAAAGATCGTGTAGTGGGTTGTTTGTGGCTCATAGTGGTAGAGACTGAAAATCTAGATGCCCGTCAAAGGAATGAGACAGGTAGGGTCTTAATGCAATAATTAGTACATGTGGGCCTTGAACTACCTATAAAGTGAAAATACTAGGATACATGGTACATCAAAGGGGATGCAACTAGGGTGGTAAAAGATAGATTATAGAAGGGCTTCTCTGTGCTGGAAGTGTTCTGTTCCTTAAGCTGAGTAGAATTTGTACAAGTTTCTCTTGTATACATTAAATACTTAATAAAAAATGTTTAGAAGTTGTTTTCAAGATTGAGAAAATAATAGAAATGTCCATCTCAAACCAAAAAAAGTAGTTCATGTGCTGAAAACTTATTTTAAAATGTGTTTTGAATTCTGTATAGATGAGAGAAATTTGAAACAGGAAGGAGAAAGACCTGGCAATTGTGGTTTGTCCTGTACTTTGCCGTTGAAGTAGTTTCCACTACTATATACGTTATAGTAGCCTAGAAGTCAGTTGTAGGGTGTTTTAGCTGGACTCGAAGTTTATTCACATTTTCATTAGAGCAACAGTATGCCCATCTCCTGTTCATTTTATGTTTCCTTGGCATCTAAGTAATTGAGCCAGATGGAAAATGGCCCAACATTAGATTCTCTTGCAACATGTCAGCCTTTTAATTTGACACTTCAGAATGTGAGTAGTTGACTAAAATTCTAATTTATTCTAGTCAAAGTTGATTATAGGCTATTCTCAGGGCAGCCTTGCTTTAGAACATTGACTTTCCCATGAAATTCTCTTAATGATAGCTTATACTCGCCCATTTCTATTGAAATCACATAGCTGATAGACTGAAATAAATAAAATTAGCTTTTGTTTCGTCCAAGCTTATCTGAATACAGTATTCACAGTATTTATCTAGTTAGTAGTTGAAAAGCCTCAAACCTTTATCACAGAAGACAGCATGGAAAACTCACTGTGAGTCCTAGTTAAGATAAAAAGGCCAGGGGAGGGAGGAGGGTACTTTGAGCCAATGCATGTCAGCCTCTCAATATCCAGAATCACTTTCAAACACAACTGAGAAAAAGGGCATTTTGAGAGCTGGTAGGAGTTGATATGGTAGGACTGAGATGTAGCTCAGTTAGTAGAGTGTTAGTGTAACAAGCATGAAGCCTTGGGTTCAATCCCTAGCACTGAGTAAACTGGACATGACATTTGTAATCCTAGCAATTAAAAAATGGAAGCAAGAGGATCAGATATTTGGGTCATCCTCATAGAAAGTTAGAGGCCAACCTGTGTGTCTCCCCATCTCACCCCAGAAAAGAGTTGACATGATTTTAAAAAAAAAAGTACTATCAGGGATCAGAGAAATGAGTCAGTGTTGAGATCACTGTTGCCCTTCCACAGGACCCAGGTTCAACTCCCAGTTATCCACATGGCTACGCACAACTGTCTGTAATTCAGGTACAAGGGGATCTGACATCCTTTTCTGACATCTATGGGCACCCAGGCACCCAGATATACTTGCAGACAGAACACCGATACATATAAATCTAAAAAGAAAAGAGTTTAAAATGTAAACTTTGTCTGACCATATTACACTAGCCATAAATGAGGTACTAAATTTCGTTACCTGTTTCAGCTCACAGTTCCAGGTTACAGACCATCATGGTGAAGAGGGAAGCCAAGGCAGCAAATTTGAATTAGCTAGTCAAAAGCAGAATGAGAACACTTACCTGTTTGGTCTCTGGCTTGCTCTCTCCTTTTGTCCAAATCTAGGGACCTGCCCAAGAAACGATGCCACATTAGAGTGGTTCTTTTCATCCCAATTAGTTTAGTTAAAAAAGTCCCTCACAGGCATACCCACAGACGCATGTCAGTCTAGTCATTTAAAATCAATCACCAGTACGAACATCCATTTTCACCTAGCCATGTTCTTGGGGCCACAATCTTTTGATTAGCCAGCCTGCATAGGAAGGCCTGATAAGCTATTTTGCTTTCAGCAGACAGAATTCTCAGAACAAAAAACCACAAACAAACAAACAAACAAACAAAAAAAAAAAAACGGGACAGATAGGAAAGCAGCATCAATAAGTCTCTATGAGAGAAAGAATCACTACAGAGCTGTTAATTTAGAGTGATCTACCTTAAGATATTTTGGCATTTTTGTCCCTTTTTTGTAAGTAGGTTGGGGTCTAATGTGCTTACACATTTTTAAAAAGGATTGGGGGCAGACATAGCCAAAAGATAAAATAACGGTTTCTTTAGAAATTTAAAGGGTCCCTCTCATCTGATCCTGGAACTTAAGGATCAGATGCTGCAGGGCTGGGTGGTAACATGTTTTCACAGTATACCTATTACATTGTGGCTACTGGGTGGCCCAGTGTCAACTAGCACATTTTGTGTCTTAATTATTTGTGTTTAGTAATATATTTTTAGTAGTGAGCTCTCTAGTACCTCTTGCATGCTTAACTGTCCATCCTCAAGTTGTAGCTTTCTCTCAGAAATTCCTTTGATCAATAATAATATCCCTGGTTCTCTGACCCATATACCCAAGGCATCACTAACCTAAGCAGGCAAGAAAAAGTAACATCGAAGATAGAAACAACTTTCTTGGGGATTCTGAAAAGGCTAGTTGGAACTTGCTCCCTGCAGGGATAACCCTAAGGAATACTTTTCCAAAGGAAGTCTCAACATTCTTTCTCTGAAAATCCCTTCACTGCACTGGTAGCTCTGTACTTTCTTCAAGGTCAAACTAATTCTGCATTTCAAAGGCAACAGAGAAAGAGAGGTGTTTTTACTCCCTGGATGGATGCCATGAGGGAGACTTGAAGAGGGATGCCATGAGGGAGAGTCAGTGCACCTTAGCCTTGTCTTTTCTGTCTCCTTGTCAATCACCAGAACTATCAAAAGTCAAGATTAAGCTATGATGATGGAGATGACAGTGGTGGCTGAACATCTGTAATTCCAGCCCTTGGGAGGCTGAAGCTGAAGGAGAATGATTTTGAGACTAGCTTGGGCATAGCAAGACTCTAATCAGAAGAGAATAAAAAGAGGAATTGCATCAAATTTAAAGATCTTGGTTAGCTTTTTTTCATGCTTCTAGAATCAGCAATACTGCATTCCATAAAATAGAATGTGCCTGGTGAGCTAAGCACAGGTTGGTTCATAATCTGAAGGCAGAAACAGAGCAAAAGGCACGGTTGGGATTCAGACCTGGGACAAGGGACATATTTTACATATCACGGCAGACCTGCCCTCCATGTTCTCCCAGTATCCTTCAGTTCCTACCTGTTATAGGGAATGTCAGGCATACCCTGCCCTCTCTGCTGAACTTTCCAGCCCAGGGGCTATGCTCCCCCTACCCCAGAAGTTTCCCCCTATATAATCTAGACATTTTGGTCTCTCTTCTCTCTTCTCCCTCCCTTCTTTACTCTCCCCCAACCCCGTGTGTGTGTGTGTGTGTGTGTGTGTGTGTGTGTGTGTGTGTGTGTGTGTGTGTGTGTACGCGCGCGCGCGCGCGCGCGCATCCTCTGTCTACTTCCCCCATGGCAACTTACCTGGCCCTGTTCCTTGAGACCAGTAAACCCACCAGAGAGCTGCTTCCCTATGAACCTGTGTTTATATACTTTAATTTGACTTGAATTGGCTTATTTCATCAGTGGAGAATACCTATCAAGCACATTGGTTATTTCAAAGTTATTTTCCCTGTAGAGGTTAAGTAGGAAGAACAGGAGGCTGATGCAGAAGGATTGCTGGGTGTTAAGAGACAGCCTAATCTATACAGTGAGTTCTAGACCAGCCTGGGCAACAGTGAAGTCCTGTCTCCAAAAAATAAAGTACAGGGTATTCTCTTATCACACCAACTAATACTAGTTTATTTGAAGATTTAACTACTAACCTCTTACTCTCTGACTTCTCAGGTCAAAAAATGGACTTAATTAGGGTTTTGAACTGTGGCGAGACTGATTTCATGTTGCATTGTTCAGGTGGGTTGAGTACAGGAGCTCAAGCCAAACCAACAGTGTGTTGTAAATTGTACTTAACACTAGGTACCCTGAATTCCTATACCATACTTATAAGTTGTGCTCAGTATGGTTTACTCCAAGACTACTTTTCCTTACCAGTCCTTTATCCTGGAGAAGGACAGCAGGAGGGTGCACCAGAACACAGTAGGGCTTGCCTAGTTCGTTAATGAGTCCTTCATCTCTAACAAAAATGTGTAGCTGCATTCTCCCTTTTACACCTAAGGAAACGAAGGGTCTTAGAGGGCAACTTTGAGTCCAGGTTATATTAGGATGAATGAAGTAAATTCTGGCTCCAAAGTATTAAGTTCTTGCCATTAAGTCTCTTCCAGTTTTTGAGTTTCATCGTTTGCCACATAGCTTAGTTTTTCTTCACGCTCTAAAGTATAAATTGGATTGCCTAATTACTTTTTTAGTAGATTCCCTTAGTGTTTCCTGCCTAAGGTAAAGTTCAAATTCACCCTGAGAGACAAGCCCTGAGCATTGTAGGCTTGGCTTCCCTCCTTTATGGGACACTGCTCTCACTTCAACTCTTCATATTTCTGCAGCTGTCTGGGCCTAGGAGAGCAGGATCATGGACCCTGAAAAACAGGAATTAAATTTTTGTTGTTGTTTGAGACCAGGCTAGCCTCAAACTCAGATATCTGCCTACCTGTTCCCCACAAGTGCTGGGATTAAATCCTAGAATATTGCATGCAGATAACGAGCATTTGAAGTATGACTAGTGTGACTGAGGAACCCATTTTTTAAATTTAGTTTTAGTTGCCACATTTGGTTACTAACCATAATGGATACTTAGGTCTTAAATGGATTTGGGGTTTTGTTTGTTTGTTTTTTGTTGTTTTGATAAATGCCTTGCTTTGGGGAATTATAGGTAAAAGCCTATATGCCTAGTCTTTTGTTTATTTTTGCTGGTTTTTGTTTGGTTGGTTTGTTTTGTTTTGTTTCGTTTTGTTTTGTTTTTTGAGACAGGGTCTTACTATGTAGCCCTGGCTAGCCTATGGTTCACTTCAGTTGATCAGGCTGGCCTTGAACTCTAGAGATCTGCTTGCCTCTATCTCCTAAATGCTGAGATCAAATGCTCTGCCACCATGCCTCTCATTAAATGATAGTCCATATTTTCTAGTTTTTAACTTCAAATGTTCTTGTTCCTCTATAGAAAACATAGCCTGCTGTATCTAGATGCCATCAGCTGATAGAGGAATTGGCCCTTCCCTTCTCCTAGATTCAACCAATCAAACAGTGATAGAAAATAATTTAGGGGTGGGGGTGAGGGCTAGCGGGAACTGTATCTGTACTGAGCATGTTTAGGCTTTTTGGGTCATTATTCTATAAGCAATACAGTAGTGGCTTACATGCCCTTTACATTGGGTTAGAGATATCAGTAATCTAGAGATTATTTGGAGTATGCAGGATACCCATATATTATATGCAAAGACTACAGCATTTTATATGAAACTTGAGCATCCTCTGTTTCTATGTTTCCCAGGGGGCTCTTAAAACTAGTTTCCACAAATAGTGAGAAATGACTCCTGGTGGCTTTGAAGTACACTAAAATAGTTAAACGATAAAAGTTTTGTCATATTTGTCACAGTGGAGGTGTGCATACATGGTGAGGGGACAAAACTTGTGGTGGAAAACCATCAGAGAGGTTTTTTTGGAGGAGGCAGTATCCTGAGTCTGTCAGTGATCAGCAAACATCCCAGAAAACAGGTAGTATATAGCTAGTTGGTTTCTTGGTGTGGACTTGAGGGCATCTGAGAACAGGCATGAAGGTGATAGGGCGTGAAGACCCTACCTGCTATTGCAGACCAAGTGTAGAAGACTCCATTAGGAAAACCATGAAAGGGCATAAAAGATCTTAAGTAAGCACATTGCTTCATTTTATAACGGGCACTGGCTACTCTATGGCAAATCTGTCAGGCAATGGCAACTTTAGAACAGAAAGATAGGCTAATAAGTCACAGTGATAACAGCAGCAGCTGGCATGAAGAGAAAGCTTCAATCCTTAGGAAATACCGGCCTCACAGAGATTTCCTCATTTGGAGAAATCTTTCCGTTGCATTGCATTGCTGACATAGAAATAGTTATCCCAAAGCTGAGTAGGATATCTTGGTCATTAATTACTCTGTATATTGGGAAAAAAAAAGATGCTGGGGTCCATGTGACAAATAATGGCAGAATAAGATAAACCCTTGGGGTGGGGGGCAAGTCTTGGAAAGAGAGGTGATTGTGGTGTGGAAGAGCAGCGTGTGATGACACTGTACTGTGTGGTTGTGGTTATGTGAGTGTGCACAAGAGAATGTGTACAGACTGTAGTGAGTCCATATACATGTGAAATCTGAACACTGCTTGACTGATCACTGAGTCATCTGGCTGAAGTGCTGTACTGTAATTAAGATGTTACCTTTGGGAGAGCCTAGGCAATGTCATTTGTGTGCTTGACTCTAGTATTTCCCAAAATTGCACACACTTTATCAGTTTTCTCAAAGTAAAAAGTTAAACAAGCAAAATAATTGTATTTGGAGCTCCTATTTTAAAATGTTTTTCACACCACCACCACCCCTTTTTCTGCCGGGGTTGAACCTTACACATGCACATGTTAATACCTTCAAGTGATAATGCTCATTTCAAATATTTTTTTCCAACCTATTTCTTTAATAAAATTTTATGTAGAAAGTGTGATGGGCTTTGTTTATTTGATTGTTTCAAGAAGGAGCTTATATATCATGGGCTGGCCTTTGACCCACTAGGTAACTGAAGATGACCTTCAACATTTGCTATTGTGCTCTTCAACTGGAATTACAAGTGTGCTTACCCCACCTGATTTGTGTGGTATTGGGCATTCAACCCAAGGTTATGCATATGCTAAGCAGTCACTCTGCTAATAGAGCTACATCCCAGCTCCAGAAATTACGTTTTGTTTGGTATTTTGTTGCAGAATATGTGGTTGTTTTGTCCTTTCACCTATTAGCAGTTTTGAAATATGGATATATCTTAAAGTTTGTCATAGCTTCAAGCCAGTGTATTTGATGTCATTTTTTTTTCTCATTGGTGTATAAAATACTGAGGCTTTACTACCTTTGGTTTCCCAGATTTGATTTCTTTGCTATGATACATTTGATTAGCAAGTTGTTGGTGACATTGGAAAAGAAGAGTAGATGCTGAAATTGGGCTCCTGCCAAATTTGTCTCCTGGCTCTTGGCTGTACAGTACTGGGAAGGGGCATGGCTAGAGAAGAGAAAAGGCCTTTACTGTTTCCTGAGCCCACGAAAGGCAATTGGCTAACATTTCTTTGGTCCAGCAATATCAGTTCCTTCTTGTAGCATCAGCTTAATCCAGTTTCTAGTTTTCCCCATATGTAGGATTGATACCATGGCACTGAACTAAAGTTCCCTGTTCACAGGTACTTGGCCTTGCCTCACAATCTCTTCTCTTTGTTTCCCCTGGCCCTGGGAAGTTCTGATTTATCTCTCCTCACCCCTATCAGCAACTAATAACTTTATACCTAGTTATAAATTCTTTGTATTACCCTTTATGCTACAATTTCACTGCTAAAATTATGAGTGTGGTTCCTGTCTCCTGGGTGGACCTTAACTGATAGCTACTCCATGGGTCCGCCAGTTTGAAAGTGTCCTACATTTGTGCATCTCTCACAGGTACCCTGTTCCCTGCTGCCATTGACCTTTTGAAATGTAAACGTGAGATTCACCCACTTAATCATCAGTAGGCTCCTGTGCTCATAGTAAAGAATATTCTTAATGAGACCTACAGAGCCATGAGTTGTCTAGTCCCTTCTACTAGACCGAAGAGACCTGTCTCATTTCATAGTTGCCTGGGAATGAAACCATGAGAAAGAGATCACTTATTAAAGAATTCATGATATGTCAGTTTGCTGCCTTCTGTAATAATTAAATGAGAAAAACTATGAAACTTTATATTCCCTCTGAAACTTTAAATAACAGGCACAAAGTCATCTGGCTTGCTTCTTGGGAGCTGCCATTAGTCCAATGAAACATTTTACTATAGCATGAGCACAATGTACAGGTGCTTGTTCCTCCAGAACTTTTACTCCTGTTGCAGTACAGTGTCTGGTGCAGCCACTGCTTTTCTTCTTTCCTCTTCTTTTCCCTTTCCTCTAAGCAGGGATAGCATATATCTTAGTTACTTTGGAGGAAGCTTGGAAGGCCCAGAGCTGGTGAATGGCTTGTCTGAATCCTATGGGGTGGTCCAAGCAGAAACAGAGATGGCAACACCTGCCTTGTGTTTTTGGTGATTATAAGGACCATAAACCCATCATTTATGAGGCATTGTTAAAAGAAGAGGATGCATTTGATTATGTAAATTAATTTATTTTTAAATCTGACTTGCCCCTCTCCCTCCAGATTACTGAAAAAGGTGTCCTAGTATTATGTGGTCTAATGGGGTGGGGGTGGGGGTGGGGAGGTGCCAGGGACTGAGCCAGGACAAGTGTTACAGGAATAAACTTAGAAGACAACTAATTAGGAAGAAACCAACCTCACTTCAATAAATTCTACTATAGTTACTGTAGCATAAACACTTAGCAAGAGTCTACTCTCAGCCAAAGTTTAGTATACAGTGCAGTTAACTATAGGAACAGTGCATCTTGCCTGTGCAGTTCTGGCAACCACCATCTCACTTTGGTGGTTGCTTTATGGATTTGTCTATGGTACTAGAATCATGCCCTGTGTTTTTCTGTGCTGAGCTTATTTCACTTAGCATTGTGTCACTTAGGAAGTTTTACCCAAGTTTTTGCCTATTGCACATTTTAATAGACTTATTTCTGTATACTTTAGCTTATAGAATGTAGGGTTTTGAGGCTGCTTATAATATTCCTAGAGACAGTGACTTAACACACTAGAACCACCACTACCCCCCCACCACCACCTGTGCTAGGGCTCAAACTTTAGACCATGTGTGCATTTGGCAAGTACTTTAATGCTGAGATTCACCCTGGCCCTAGAGATAATTTTTGACTCCTGTGATGCGGTGCCTTACTGATTCTGAGTGGTAGGAGATGTATTGAGAGAGGAAGCACTGTTGGCAGAGCTTTGTAGGTGAGAGACTTACATCCCAAATACACTTGATTAACATTGCTCCTTTTTCCTTTGCTTTAGCAAGCAAGTACTTTTCATGGCCCAAATGGATTTGTGACTGAAGAGGGTAGTAATCTAATCTAAAGTTTGTTCTTTGGTTTTATTTAGTTTTTGTTTTTTGGCACAGGGTTTCTCTGTGTAGCCCTGGCTGTCCTGGGAGACTCTTTGTAGACCAGGCTGGCCTTGAACTAACAGATATCAACTTGCCTCTGCCTGCTGAGGGCAGAGATTAAAAGCTTATGCCACAACATCCAGCCTGTAGTTGGGTTTGATAATAGTGGTCTCTTCAGCTGGAGGTGTGAGTCAGGAGCAGGGTTTAGGAGCAGGGGCTTGGCTTTGGTTTTGATGGGGAAGACAATGTTGTTGTCTAGCTCTGGGTGTTTCAGAAGAGCCACAGTTGTAAATCTGATCTTGGAAGGCATTCTGGGAAGACGCCCAACCTGTCATTTGGGTTTTCAAGCTGGTTTGGGTAAATGACATCATAAGCCAGAGTGAAGTTGCTGTCAAAGGCAGTTCAACAGTACAACTGATGAAAAAATAATCAGTGCACCTGTGCTATTACAGTCACCAGTTGTAGAGGATGTGTTTTGTTACCTGTCCTTCCAGGGAAATCAAGCTGAGCCTCTTAAAAATGGCTGTGTCTGGTTCACCCTTCTATCCCCAAACCCTGAAAACCACCTGACACTTAGTAGGTAGGTGTTGACTATTTCCTTAAAAGGGGAGTTAGCACTCTGGTCCTCATATGCACTTTTTGAAGAAAAGTGGGTCTTGGATGGGAGCTCTCCGGCGAAGCGGGCTGGGGAGTGAGGAGGGAAGGATCTAGCAGGAAGTCAGAGATGACTTCTCTTGTTGCTCAAGAAAAGTAAAAATCTTCAAAATGATGTCCCTTTTGTACTGGTTAGGCATGACAGTGACCTCCTGCACCACTGACTCTCTAATCAGCGACTGTCTACTCTGCAGACTTTGACTGGGGAAGTTGATGTCACCAACAGCCACCCAGACCTGCTCTCAGTGCCCCTGGGCTGGTTTTTCCTTCTACCTAGGCTGTCTTTCCATATCAGACTGTCTTCAGCATTCTGCTTGCATATGGGTCTCCACCAGAAGCTCTCCTTAGTGCTTACCTGAAAAGATTTCTGCCCTGCCTACATTCTGCCTTGTTAACTCCACTGGTTTATTTCTCCACAATATTGATGTCTGCTGAAGTCATTGGGTTTACCTCTGTTCTTTGTCTGGAATGTAAGCCCAGTTTCTGTCATGTTCTACTCTATCTGTGTACTCCTGCAGGCTATAGGAGAGTGTCAGAGTGGGAAATGGTTACTTACTATCTTTGTTATAAGAACTGTTTGTAAACTTTAGGAACCTTTTAAGATAACAACTGATGCCCTTGAGGACTGCTGTAGCAGGCAAGGGATCCTTCTAAAGTGTGGGTCATCACCCCATATAGGGTTCATGTAACTGAATGTGGATGTTGTGGAAAACTTAGCAACAGAAAAGGGTATCTGAAGATTGAGTGACCAAAAATTAGCTTAAAATCAAAAGTAACATTTTTCAAGTGTTTGTGCAATGTTCACCGATGTTGCATTACACAGCTTAGCCAAAGCTGCAGCCTTGGTTCTGATTTGCACTGAGCACATCATCACACCTTCAGATGCTGCCTAAAACACCTCAGCTTGTATTTGAGACTATTTGTTATGAATTACAGTATTTTTACTGTGTAGACAGTTTCCTGCTCTTACAGAAACATAATAGCGTAATTACAGAAAACAAAGACTTCTGATTTTTTTTTTACCATTATCTCCCAATAAAATGTCAAATGTATGCCTTTGAATTGTAATAATTTAGAATGTTTGATTTTTTTTTTTAAATTGCTGTTTGAAAGCTGGGAAGGATAGTTTACACCTGTAATCCTTAGTACTCAGAGCCTGAGACAAGAGGATTGCCATGAGTTCTGGACCAACCTGGGACACAGAGTTTCAATCCTTCCTCTTCCCTCCCCTAAATCAGTATCTGTGTCCCTATCCTGGGTTTTATAAGAACTGGTTAAATTGGGGACTGGGAAGATGGCTCAGAGATTAAAAGTGCTTCCTATGCAAGCCTGGCCATTCATATTTATGAATGCAAGGGACAGTCAGGAGAATTGCTGTAGTCTGCTGGCCTGCCAGCTTGGCTCCAGGTCCAATGACAGATCCTGTCTCAGTGGAATAAGGTGGAGAGAGAGAGTGAGACACCTGATGTTCTCATCTGGACTCTAGAGTGTGTGTATGAGCACATGCACCCACACACGTGTGTACATACACTGTATACACAATACACTACAACTACACACACTGAATCAATGGGTGAATTTTGACTTGTAACTTAGCTTCCCACAATTTCTGAAATAACCCTAAGTATACCTCTGGCATTTTGAATATATATTTATGCAAAGCAGTTTTCTCAACTTTACTGGTTGTAAAGTTCAGATATCAGTCAGTGCTGAAAAACAATGAAAATGTTATACTCTATGTTCTGCATCATCAAATAAAGCCAAGATTTAATTCATTTTATAAAAATAAATAAGCACAGCCATCTTGTAAGTATGCAATTTTGCTTTGTCTTTTAAAAAATACTCCTAAGTGTCAGAGACTGTTCTTTGGATAAAGGTGTGTGCCACCAACCCGACAACTTGAGTTTGATTCCTGGAACTCAAATACTGGTGGGAGAGAAGAGTCCTGCAAGCTGTCCTCTGACCCTACACTCTCTCAGGGTATGTGCACCTAGCCTCAGTAAATAATAAGTGTTTTTAAAACACCCAAAGAGCTTTGCACAGTGGCAGTTTCATAACCAATGAGGTCTATCCAAGGCACTATTATTGCTAATTGAAAACATCCAAAGAGTTGCTTTTAAATACATTTTACTATTATTTGCTACCGGTAAATGTTTGGTGTATGCGTATCTCCTGAGTTGCATAAAAATTTCTCTGGCAAAAAGATACCACAAATGGAAAGGATTTTTAAGATCTTAAGTTCTGCCCTGACTGGCCACCTAGCACTTGAGCTTTCTAATTGTGAGGGCCATGGGGTTTCTAGTAGGGATGCTCATTGAAGGAGCCCCACATTGTTGGTGGCTACACACAGGTTGCAGTCTGAATCATGGTCCAAAATAACAATGTGACCTGGAGCCAGGCTTGAAGGCACACCAGTGAGTGTGCCGGATGCATCTCTTCTGGGGGGTTGAGGGCATTGTGCTCTTGTGCTCTCCACACCTCCCACCTTCAGTGAGAAGCCTTTGCAAGCTCAGCTTGAAAGTAAATGGGAAGGAAGGCAGGTGGGGGTTGGGATGAGGACTGTTTGATTGTGCTCAGCTGGAGGGAGTAAATAGTTTTCAGTGTATAACACTACACCGTGTCTTAGAAACTGCTTAGCTTTTTTGGCTGTCCCTTTATGGCTTCGTTTTAGTGCTTGGTGTCAAATTTCTTGTTGCCATTCTTTTTTAAATTTTTATAAATAGCAAAAAAATGTACACACAGAAGTGGAGAGCTGTATTGTGGAAACCTTAAGTTGGCCAGAATTGGTAGGCCAACTTTGTTCCTTCACTTTCCCTTCCCTTTTAAAGCCTTTGTTTTAGGAAAAGGAGACTGGTGTATTTGGAGAGCAATTGTCGGTTTCATGACTTACTAGTCTAATTTGGCAAGGGCCTAGAGCTGCAAATGAAGTGAATGGAAAAGATAGAGCTGAAGCAGACATGCTGGGAGGAAGCAAAGCCTGGACGGTCAGCCTGTCTCATAGGACTCCATCAGAAGCTTTTCAGGAAGGCCCTAGGTTACTTGGTGTTCTGCCTCAACAAAGACTAAGGAGGCAGGTACATAAGCAGACTTACTTGATTAGATTTCTTTCTTCAATCTGGTTCGGCCAGCTGAAGGAAGGAAATGAGGTGGCTGCCTTCTTGAAGTTACTTACTCTTTCTACCTTCTTCTTGTCTCCTGCTCAAAGACTCCCACTGGGCATTTTGCCCATGCCTGTCCTTAGCCCAGGTATACTGAGTTTGAGAATTAGATGTTGCCTGATGAGCAGGATTGCCTTTTATGGACTGATTTAATTGAAGGCCCAACCAACCCTTTCCATTTTAAGATATATCCAGGAGGCAGGTGATTCATACCAAGTACTAGAGGCACTTTCTACCCTGGGAAAAGTGGAGACACGAGCAGAGTCTTGCTCTTAAGAGATTCCTTGAACCTCTGACTGACTCTTGTGTGTGGTGTTCCATTCTCACACTTTGTCATAAACCCTCTTGGAGGTGATTTAGGGAGACCCTGGAACCTCTCAGTGCTCTGTTGGCAGCTTGTTGCAGAAGAGGATTTACTTCTCTCATGGCTGACCAGGTGAACGGTCTGCATTTCTGTGTTTGAGGCACTTTCATTTACCTCCGAATCACTCACTAGACAGAGTGCTGAGCTTTGGGGAGATGAATGGAACCTTCTTAGTTATTTGATGTTTTGAATGTGATAAGAATAAAGAATAAAATGAAGTTGCCTGGGTGGTGACTATATGAGCCAGAGCAAGTTCAGAGGTGTAGGGATTGAATAGAGCACAGCAGTGACTCCATCAGGAATCTTGGATCTTCTGTGGTAAAACCCCAGGGTCTTAGGAACATGGCGTGTCTGTCCTGGCTTCCTCCCAGATTTCCTCACATATACCATGGCATATGTATGCACAAATGCATAAATGTAAAAAATATATTTAAGAAGCTGGAGAGATCACTCAGTGGGTAATTAAGAGCACTAACTGTTCTTTTAGACAACCTGGGTTCAGTTGCCAGCATCCATTTGATGGCTTACAACCATCTTTTACTCCAGTTCTAGCAAATCTAATGTCTCTTCTGGCTCACAGGTACCAGGCACACATGTGGTACACACATATACATGCAGACAAAGCACACACACACATAAAATTTAAAAAAATACTTTAAATATTTTTGAGAAAAATATCTTTAAAAACAATGAGAAAAGTAAAAATCAAACATACCAACTATAAAAAGCTTCTACACACTGGCACTTGGCAATATGGCTCATCTGTTAGAGGAACTGTCATGCAGGCCTGATGCATGATCCCACAAGATGGCAGGAGAAAACCAATTCTGGAAAGTTGACCATTGGCTTCCTCACTATGCACTGTGGCATGCACATGACTGAGCTTTCACACACACTTTTTTTTTAAGGCTATCCAGTTGTCTACAGGTACCTTCTCTGGTATAGCAGCAGTAGTAGTTTCCTTCCAAAGGATGTGTACCCCTATATAAAGATCACAAACTCCCTTTTACTGGTATATATATATATATATATATATATATATATATATATTATAGCATGAACTATATTTTGCATCTTGCATTTTAAATTCAACTAAATCTTGAAGATATAGCTTTATTAGCATAGTAGGAGCTTCTTTATACAATTACATAGTATTCCCCAAGGAGATAAGATATAATTTATTTAACCAGTCCCCTTATCTTTGCCATTACACACATTGTTGCAATGGGTATCCTTTACATATACAGTTCCCCACATGTGTAATCGTGGGTAATTATTTTTCCATGATAAATACCAAAAAATAAGATAGCTGAGTCAAAGGCTGCACTGTAATTTTGATAAATACCTGCTAGATTGTTTTGCATAGAGATTTTAACAGGTTACATTCTTACCAACAGTGGTGTTTGGATGGTTTCACTGTTGACAGCACCATTATCCCCAAATGCTTTCCTTCTCGGGTATGTGCTTCGTTCATCCATTTCCCTACTAGGTTATCTCCCCATTGATTTGTAGGAGCTCATATAATGTGGACTCCAGCTCTTGGCAATATAAAATACTGGCGTTTTCCCACAGCACTGATTTTGTTCACAGAGAACACAGTAATTGTGTGAAAGGTTTTCTATGGTCAGATATGTTGTCATTTGTTGTGGCTTCTGAGTTTGTATCATAGAAGCTTATCTCCAGATTATATTCTTAAAATCATGTGCTGTTTCCAGAGTGGTTCCCAGGAGCCTTCTCCTTTCTTTCTCTTCCCTTTTTACCCGTTCGGAGTTTGTTCTTTGGTGCAAAAAGTAGGATGTATAGATATCATTGTATAGAGACATGCTTTCTGGAGTGGAGTGGAATGTCTCATACCCTGGCTGCTTCTCCGCTGACTGATGCAGGTGAGTGTGATGTGGGAGAGGCTGTGGCAGTGTTAGCTTGGCAGCACCAGCTGGCTCCACAGTCAGTACTTTGCACACACACACACACACACACACCCATAGATACAAAACTGACTTAAAAGTTGGATAATTTGCCTGAATTCTTGCCATTAATGTCCAAAGTACATCATCTTTTTATATCTCTTTTTATTTATTTATTCTTTGTGGTATATGTGTATGTTTGTGTGGGTGAACAGTGTCATGGCACACATGTACAGGTTATAGGATAACCTGCCAGAGTTTATTCTCTCTCCCATCATGTGGGTACTAGAGGTCAAACTCTGATCATCAGACTTGGCACAAACACCATTACCCACTGAGCCATCCCTTTTGTCCTACAATGTGATCTTAAACTGTTTTTCCTCCTTATCCTTGATTACAGTAGAGAAGAGGAGAGTGCACTTGGGAGAAGGACTGTTTGTCATAATTGGCTACTATGTTTGTGTGTAGGGGTATGAGACAGGAATTCCAAGAACTTGGAAGATTCATCCTTGAAGGATGAGAGTCCTGAAACACTTCTGAATTAAAGAAGTGTGCATTCATTAATAGAATCCCTAGATTCAAGCAATACATAGTGTACTAGCTAGCTTTTATGTCAGCTTGACACAGTTTAGGGTCATCTGAGAAGGAACCTCAATTAAGAAAATGCCTTTATAAGAATGGCCTGTTTGGGGCTATTTTCTTGGTTGATGATTGATGTGGAAAGGCTCAGCACACTGGTGGCAGGTGATTCTGGGGTGTATAAGAAAGTAGGCTGAGCAAGCCATGGGGAGTAAGCCGGTAAGCAGCCCCTTGGTCTCTGCAGTAGCTCCTGCCTTCAGGTTCCTGCTTTAAGTTCCTGCCCTGACTTCCTAGGATGATGAACTGCAAACTAAGATAAAACAAGTCCTTTCCTCCCCAAATTGCTTTTGGTTGTGTGTTTATCATAGTAGTAAAAAAGTAACTAATGTACACAGAAGGAAGACTTTTCTCAAAAGAGGGCAAAGTCCTTTTCAGTAGCATAAAAGTACCTCTCAGAAAAACATAAAAGTTTACACATAGCAATTACTGAAACTGTGGATAGTTACAAGGTTTGCCCATTTATTTTAAACATTTACCTAGGCAGAAATTAGATGCTCTACACTAACTAAACTACTACTACACTCTAAACACTCTGTCTCTGTGGAGACTTGGGTGTCATGTGGAGCGGGTTAGGCAGCTTCTATCTGACCTCACAGATTAAGTGTTGCCATGACTGTTACAAAAGGCTATATATAATTCATATTTTAGAGTTCGAGTCATTTTTCCATCAGTGTGTAATTTTAGTTGAAGAACTGGGTCATATGAGTTCACAAGTCAGCCTTACTCTGTAGTTCATTACTTATTACTATTAAACATGCTTATCTTTCAGAAATATACATTTCCTTCAGAGTAATTAAATTATCATTCAGTTTTCTAAATTTACATAACAACTACTGGCGCACAAGAACGTGACTTTCCATTTTTACCATTCTGAAAATAGAGTACAAATTACAAGCATTGAGAAGTAGGGTACAACTGTCACCTGTGGAGTCTGGAATTCAGAGTTGCTTTTCTTCTGTGCTATTTTTTTTTAATACCAAGATAAGTGTCACAAATAGCACCCTTTCTCGTAGCATTTCCAGAATTAGAATAACAGACACTAAATAGGAATGGTGCAGAATGATAGGATACGAGCCGTGACTAAGATTGTCTTTGGAAAGTTAAAAGGGTAAAGAGATCACTCACAAAACACTTCACTTTCTCTTCTGTTCATTTTCTGGCATAAAAAACGTATGTATATGTGTGTATATTATGATATATATGTATATTTGTTTGTTTTTCCTAAAGAGATAAACCTAGAGTTCTGTGTAAATTATTTTAAAGGCCGCACATAATTGGACTCTTCTGATTGTGTCTGTTATATGGTACCTGTCAGGGCTATATGGAGGACATATAGTGGTGAACTTTATAACAGGAGTGCAACATACTGTTTAAATTCATTTTCTTCACCTGGATTCCATAAATTGTAATGTTGCTTTAAAAGTCTCTTACGACATTATTAAGCCCTCATTTCTTCTGTGTGCAAGTGTAGCCCTTGGGAGAGGGAGTGGCTTAGTGGTAGAGGAGAGCCAAGGCTCCTTCCTCTGTGGGCAAGAGGTGCCCTAGCACCACAGACCTCTTTCTCCCTTGGGCATGCTCAGCTCCTAGCTTCCAGTTAGCATCTGAAGAGGCCTTTGTATGTGTGGCCTTGGTAAAACACTTCTGTTTTTTCAGGTCTTGACCATTGATGCATTTGGATACCATAAATTTAGTCAGATTCCATGCTTGAATTGCTTTTCAGTTACCACGGAGTGGAGTTTCAACTTAATTTAATTTTGGTGTGAAATTGCTGACAGTCTTAATGTATTTCAAAAGCAAGTTATTACTGTTACTGTTATTTGAAGCAAGATCTTACTCTGTGGCCCAGACTGGCTTCGAACTGTGGCCATCTTCCTTTGTTAGTTTCCCAAATGCTGAGATTACAAGCATAAGTGACCGCACCCAGCTATTTAATCTTTTGTAAATTGATTAATTATTATTATTGTGTTTGTGGACATGTATGTGCCACAGAAGGGGTGTGAATGTCAGAAGACAACTTTTGGGAACCTTTCTTTCCTCACCTTAATGTTGGTTCACTTAATTGCTAAGTCACCTCACCAGCCCAATATATTCTTTTAATATAAAATAATAAATACATTTGGCCGTGCCCAGATGCAACAAATAACAGCATAAAAATAACCACACTTGAGTATTTGTAACTGCATCCCCTATCTAATGTCATGTGTTCCACGTTCCTCTGGGTATGTGTATCTTGGTGCTGTTGGTTTTAAGTGATGAGTTTATTTTCTTGCCTGACTAGGACTATAGTTATTCTTGTATTGAGTAGTTCTTCCCAAAGCTTTCTTTTCGGTTTCTTGCTGTCAAATGTAGAGAGTAGAGTGTTTTTCTGAACTGTGGGGTTTTCTGGTCCCTGAGTTTTAAACAGGTCTTAGTGGCTCCCAGTTATAAATATTAGAGTATATGGCCTTTATCACAGTCCTATTCCTTAACCTGCTTGGATATCAGTAAAACTGCTACTATTGGGCTGACCTTAGGAGCCTGCCATAATCATTATGCATGGGAAAGAACTTGGGAAGTGAAATGGGAGGTAATATTAGTAAAGTTTCACTCACCAGAGTTTACCTTAAAATGTAAATGGGGGTGAGGTCCCCCATCTATGTGTATGTCTGTTGTCCCCTCTCCCTCCCAACTCCCTTTCTCTGACTAGTGCAGAATTTGATATGTTACTGGCTGGCCTTGAACTCATAGAGATCTGCCTGCCTCTCTCCACCACACCTGTCATAAGGGATCTTTTTAATTTAAAGAACCTTAGTATTTTAAGACAGTCAAATCCACAAGAATGAAAAATAAGCAGCTTTGATATGCTTCATGTAGGCATTGCTGCAATTTAAGAATCCAGAGGGGTTAAAGCAGTGACATAGGAAGGTAAAGATGGAGAGAGGTCATTGATTGAAAGATGGGAATTTATCCCCATCACCTCTGATGCTGCTGCTAGTGCAGAAAGTTCATGTTAAAGGTTTGGGAACTTGGCAAAAAGTGTGCACACTGAAGGTGGGGTCTCACTTGCTAAGCTGAGACCTTGCTCATAGGACTCGAGGAGTTACTGCTTGTCATGAAAGAAGCCATTTGGGAATTTCATCTAGGAACATTTTTGTTTGAACTTTTTTTTAAAGATCTTTTTTATTTTTCTTGTATGTAAGATAAAATTGACATATAATCAACTCTGTATTTAAACTGTACAATTATACATCTTGATGTTTATACAAAAGACAATGAATACGTTCTTTACCACTAAAGCCTCCTTTTCCCCATTTATTTCACTGCTTTTGCCCAAACCTCAGTTACCCCTGTATGTGCCTACCTTCTATTACTATAGATTAATTTGCATTTCCTGATGTTTTTAGGCAAGTGGACTCATACTTGTCATCACTATTTTGAGGTTTATTTGTGTTGTGTAATCAGTACTTCATTCCTGTTATTGCTGAATAGTCTGCTGTATTTTGTATCATAATTTATCCATTCACTTCTTGAAGTATATTTGGACAGCTCTAGTTTTCAGTAATTACAGAGAAAGCTGTCATGAATGTTTATTTAAAACTCTTTTCCCTGGTACACTTTTCTCTGGGAGTACAATGGCTGGCCACAGCAAACGCACGTTTCACTCTTTCAGAGCTTGCCAAACTGCTTTGCAGAGTGATCATACCATTTCATAGCCCCACCATGAGACAGTCCAGTTGCTAATGCTAAGTATGATCAGAATGTATTACTAATGGAGAACTGCTGTGTGGTGTTTTTATGCATAAAATATTGTGTTGTTGTTGTAGTAGTAGTAGTATACACAGTTTCCAAAAGAAGCTAAATGTTGCATGTTACTGACATATTGCCTATCATGTCAGAAGACACAGCTGAAGGCAGGAGAAATGTTTGTACCTCTCTGGACTAAAGAGAAATGCACTACTAAAGTTTGTGGCTACAATGTTATGTTTTCTTCCTATGAATCACTTAGTCTCAAAATTATTTCTATCTCCTAGCAGTGTCTGGCCTTGTCTTCTAATTTAATATCATGTACAAATTACATTAGCATCCCATTAAATTCCCTCAGTCAGATCCAACAAATGAAAAAAAATGTTAATAACAAATCCAACACAGATATTTGGAGTATCCTACTATATAATTTCCTCTGCCTAAATGGATGTATTCCAGCAGGCTCTTTCTTATGCATTTGAAATGAAAAACACTTTCAATGAATACTTGGAGCACCATTTGACTCTTTTCACTGTACTTCTTTTGTTACTTTTTCTCTTCCCAAATATTCATGTGGTATCATTAATCCCTAATTGGATTTGATGGTAATGGTTTGTGCCTAGTTAATTTCTTTCTGTTTTATAAATTGCAAGAATTACCTTTTGTCTTTTAAGGAAGTACATACTTGAAAAATCACAGGTATTAGATGTGTTTTGAATATTGTGTTTAAGTCTGTGTTGTAGAGTTCTCGGTGGGCAGTCGGTGAGTGGCATGTACTCCCTTGATGAACAGAGATAATTAAATGGTGATGCCATCTCCTGGGTCCTCGAGGAGCTGTAAGTCAGGCTCAGAGGAGCTTCTTCCTCCTCTTGCACAGTAAGGAAACTGCTGTGACATTTGTAAACCTCAGGACCACATTATTTCTGTCCTGCTCTCTGACAGGATGTGAAGCTTGTATGTTCCCCATTGAAGTTGTACATATGTGCTCTTTATGGCAACATTAAATGACTGGTTTTTGGTCATAAGAAAGTCTGGGAAATAAGCCAAAAAGGGACTTGGAATTGGTATTGGTTTTAACAGAGCCGAGGTACATACCATCACAAAGTGGTAACAGCTACTGTGTTACTGTGAGTTACTGTGAACAGTGTGGTAGAGAATCGTTCTGAATGACCTTACAGCATCTGAGATGCTTAAGACAAGAAACACTTGGTTAATAGAAAACTGTTTGGAATATGATAGGATGAAATGTAGATTCTAGAATATTTTTAAAAGTGAGTGTCTAGGACTATTGAGTTAAATTTTTCTAAAGTTCTCAGATACAACTTTCATAAATAGCTATTTTCAAAATGGTTTAAAGTAGTGGTTCTCAACCTGTGGGCTGAGACCCCTTGTGGGGGGAAAACATATCAGATATCCTATATATTAGAAATTTATGTTACAGTTCATAATAGTAGTAAAATTACAGCTATAAAATAATGACAAAAATAATTTTATGGTTGGGGTTCACCACAACATGAGGAATTGTATTAAAGGGTTGAAGCATTAGGAAGGTTGAGAATCACTAGTTTAAAGTTTAGGTTCTGAGGCTAGAGAGATAGCTCAATAGTTAAGAGCACTTGTTATTTATACAGAGGACCAGGGTTCAATTCCCAGCACCCATATGATAGCTCACAACCATCTGTGACTCCAGTCCCATGAGGTCCAGTGCCCTCTTTGAATCTCTGTGAGCACCAGGCATGCCCATAGTACACATATACACACACTTGTATACACATGCACATACACACACACTTGTATACACATACACATATACACATACTTGCAAGACATACATGCCACCTTTTTTTTTTTTAAAGTATAGGTCCTTGGAAATGTGTTAATTAGGAGACCAAAAGATGAGTCCGTGTTTGAAGCTCTTTTTTTTTAATTGATTTAATTGTTGTGATAATTGTAGATTCATGTTCAGTATAAGAAGCAATACAAAAGAATTCCATATGCTCTGTAGCCCAGTTTCAACCAGTGGTAACTGCTTATAAAACTATGGTACAGCATCACAGCCAAGATTTTGACATTGATATAACCCAAGCATCTTATCAAGGTTTCTCATTTTATTTGTATTCGTGTACATGTGCAAGTCAGCATTGAAGATAGAGCATCTCTAACCCTCACCTGCAGCCTATGGCAGCCAACCATTTGTTCTTTCAGAAATGTTACATAGAAGCCATGAGACAGTAGATGAGACTGTATGTGTTCAGATCTGTCCACTGGTCTACGGAGTTGTTTGCAAACTCTGCGACTAGAAGAGCTGCCACTTAGCTCAGGGGTCTAAGTTGTCTTGGAGGCTACTGATGGCCAGTTATCCAGATCTAGAAGAAGAGGAAGAAGAAGAGGAGGAGGAGGAGGAGGAAGAAGAAGAAGAAGAGGAGGAGGAGGAGGAAGAGGAGGAGGAGGAAGCAGAAGAAGAAGAGGAGGAGGAAGAGGAGGAGGAGGAGGAAGCAGAAGAAGAAGAAGAAGAAGAGGAGGAGGAAGAGGAGGAGGAGGAAGAAGAAGCAGCAGCAGCTTCTCCCAAACATATGCAGCAATTTCCTGCCTAATTGAGCCTTGCTCATTAGTCTAAACTGAGCTGTTCATCATTTTTCTTTAGTTACTTCAGCCAAGATACTTATAGTCCTTGCTTTCCTCTCCTTCATGGGTGACCTCTTAACTGGATTAACACATTGTAACTGCTTATGTGTCACCATATAGTTCACAGCCTTTGGTATTGGCTTTGTCCTCCCTGGCAATATATCTAGGTGACTGGTGTACTTTCTTTCTACTCATGCTTTGAAACACCAAAGGCACTTCAAGCTCTCCTCAGGATACTTCATAGTGTGTTAGGAGATGAGAACTGAACAAAAGACATGGGCTCCTACCCTGTGCCGCCTCTATGGCAAGGCAAGCCACAACAGGTTAACAGGTTTGGTTGAGAGCTCCAAGAAGGTCAGAAGCACTGTCTGTCTTTGCTGTGCAACTCTTGGCCTCTGCATAGTCCTCAGCATCAAGTGAGTACCACAGAAATAAATGAATGGGGCAAAAGAGAAGGGGTTTTGGTTTTTTGTTTTATTTTGTTTATTTAATGGCGGTCTCAGGCTTTTGGGGTGTCACATAGTAAGCACAGGAAGCTGACATGTGAGAATCTCCATAAGAGACTGGCTGTGTGTGGCTCTCTGCCTCCCTTCAACAAAATAAGCTCCTAAACAAACAGCAGGCACTCCACTATGTCTTACCTTGCCTCCTCTTCTCCCTAATCCTTTTCTTTCTTTTCCCCTCACTCTGACACTCAGTGTTGGCCGGCTCTCCTCAGACCCCTGTCCCAAGTGACTAGACTGCTAGCACCCCTGTGCTCACCCATGGGACTCTTACCATTAGATCTCAGCAGCAGCAGCAGCAGCAGTCCCTTCACCCTGTCCCTTCACCCGGCTTTATTCATGGTAGTTCTCATCATTTCCTGGCATTGTGTTTCCTGTCTCTTTGTCTAGGGTGTCAGCACTTAGAAGACTCTTTTGCTTACTGTTACGGGTCAGCAACTGGTACGTCACAGTCACGGCATGTGGTTATTAGATTTTCTCCATTATGTTTGAGGCTTTTCTTTAAATGAATCTCCCATCTAAAGGATAGGAAGCAGTGTTTATTCTTTGTTGTTTTTTCAGCTTGGACCCTGGCTTACATGTGCCAGGCAAGTGTTCTGTCACTGAATTTCTCTCCCTCTCCCCTCCCTCCCTCCTTCCCTCTCTCCGGTTTTATTCTTTGAACAATATGTATTTACATGGAGCCCCTCTGGTGTTCTCAGTACCTGTATGAAGCAAGTGACAAGAAGAGTCAGGCTGATACCACCTCCATCCCCATTCCTGTGCTGTGCTGTGCAGAGTGCTCTAGATAAGGCCTGCCATAGGAGATCTCAATATTGATACTTACTGGGAGAGGGAGCCTTTGGTTGCAGGTAGGGATACTACAGGATTTTGTGAGTCTGATTCTGTGTCCTGTATAGGAAGATGTCTGCTGTCTGATTTGAAAATACCTTTATTCTGAGCATTCAATCCTCTTATCTTGTCCCTTAATACTTGCCGTCCCCTGTGTAGAATGCTCTCTTGTTATCCCCGGACAAATGAATGCCTTGCCTCAGCGATCTCTCTTCCTAAGCTACCTTGTCAGAGGCCTTTCCAAACCATGCCAGGTAAGGCAGTACCCTCTTCTGCTAGTCCACCTTGCCCTGCTGCCACCTGAAGCATATATTTTAGGCACATATTTTGTTGTATGCCCTGCTTATTCCCTGTTCCTTCTGCAAGTTGAAGCTTGGATTTGTTTCTGCCTTTTCCCATGCTTGGAAAAGTACCTGGCTCATTTTATGGGCTCTGAGGCTAATGATGGTAGCATCGTGTGTGCCTTAATGCCTGTAGAGCCACACAAGAGGCAGGACAGTTGCTGTGTATGTACAGAAGAGTGCAAATTTCTTTGGAATTTGAGTTAGTAAGGAAGATTTCATTAAAGCAAATAGGCATGAGAGCTAGAACTTGATGGAGTTTTTGTTGGTGGTGGTAGGTTTGCAGAATGGATGAATTGGAAGTGAAGGTTGAATTTGCACACTAAGTGCCAGCACTGGAGAGTTGTAATCCAGATCAAGTGTTCTTAGCTTTCCTCTGCTTAGTGTCAGAAATGGCGGCTCCTTTGCTTTTCAGTGTTCTGAACTTGTATGCAGAGCAGGATTCTTGCTGAGCCACAGCTCAGGCACTATTGGATGTTTTCCTTTTTATTCAAGTACTGCCTTTTAAGTGTGTGTGTGTGTGTGTGTGTGTGTATATACACATACATACATACATACATACATACATACATACATACACATACATACACAAGCCAGAGGTGTGAGCTTCAAGAATCATTCCTTAGGAGTGATCCATTTTGGTTCTGGGACTCGTTTTGAAACCTTGAGCTTGCCGATTAGGCTGAGATACCTCCAGCCAGGCCAGGAGCACACCTGTGAATTCCAGGTGTGAGTCGGCACACTCGGGTCCTCACGCTTGCACAGCAAGAGCGCTGACGACTTAGCTACTACCCCAGCCCATCAAGCATTGCCTTTGAGTTTGTTTTAGTTTTATTTTTTCTTTATTTTTCGAGACAGGATCTCTCTGTAGTCCTGGCTCTCCTGGAACTTGATCTGTAGACAAGGCTGGCCTCGAGTTCACACAGATCTGCCTGTCTCTGCCTCTCAAGTGCTGGAAGTCAAGGTGTGAGCCACCACTGCCCAGCCTTGTTTGTGTTTTTTAAATAAACAATACATCTTATTTTATGTGTTTGTGTGTGCAAGTGTGGAGGTTAAAGGACAGTTTGCAAAAGTGAAGTCTTTTCTTTCACCACATGCACCCAGGGATCAAATTCAGCTTGTCACATTTGGCAGTTTTGTGCCTTTTACATACTGAGACATTTTACAACTGCCTTTCTTAAAAGTTTCAACTCATAACTTTAAAATCCAAGTTTTTCCTCCCAACCCTAGGCTCCTAGGATAATGACTCTGAAACTCAAATATATTTACAAATACCTAGGCCATAGGCTTTGCCTGTTCCCCAATATGATTACTTAATATTCCATTTATTCTAATCTTAAAATCTGCCGTGTGTCTGTTTACCTCTGCTCAGTTCCCATGCTTCTGCCTTTTTCCATGTTCCCAGCGAATTCTTGCTTCCTACTAGAACTTCTAGTCTATTCCTACTAGAACTTCCTTCTATTTCCTGCCTCAGCTACAGGTCAGTCGACTTTATTTGACAGGTGAAGCTTCCAGACAGACAGAGATTTCTCCGGGAAGGAATGCTGGGTTTCCCTTTCGAAGCTTCCCTTTTATAGTTTGGGGCTGCAGTGGTAGAACCTGTGCTTATGGAGTCTATCCTCATCGTGACAAGGGCCAGTGGGAGTATAATTTGACTTTTTACCATTCTAGATTTATTCTGGATTGTAATGTCCCTGTTATATCTTTTGCTTACTTATGTATATGTCTGAGGAGACATATACTTCAGTTCTTCTAGTACTAACAAATGAAAACAGAAATGACAAAGATTTTCCATGTACAGATGCAAGTGCTGGGACCTGGTCATAAACCCAGCTCCTAGATAATGCCGTCTTCACCTTACATGCCCAAACCCATGTGAAAGAGATGCCCAGCACGCTCCCATGATGTTAACAGGCGATAGAATACTTGGTTGAGGTTGTATCTTCAGCCTCCTATTACTCTTTTTCTCTTTTAAAATTGAAAAGCACTTTGAGTGTAGGTGTTTTTAAACTCTTTGAATGTTCCATTCCCCTCTCTCATAATTTATTCATTTTTTAGAAAATCCTTTGTCCCTTGTGTTTTACTAATTTATATAATGGTTTATAACCTCTACTAGCATTACTTACAGTGATCTCATGTTGTCCCAGATAGTCGAATCCCCTTCAGACTACCCTTTTAAAGGACTTTCTGCTTTATGGCAAGCAGTCTGTTTTCATATTAACCTTTCCTGACCCTGGCCCCTGAATTAGCATTTTGGTTCCCCACCCTCAGATAACTCTGGTTCTTTTACTAAAGAATGGTATTTAAAAGCTGCAAATCTTTGGCTCGTTACTGTTTGAGTATTCCTTGTTTTGTAGCTTCATGGTTACAGATATGGGGGTAGGCAGGAATAGATAGCTAGATTGGCAAACAATTATGTGTATGTGTTTGTGTTTGTGTTTATTAAAAACAATGAGTACTTGCTGCTAACCAATTTACATCCAGCTCCCCGTTTTGATTGTCTGTTTTCCCTTTGCATTTTTGTAACTTCCCCGACCCCCCAACCAGGCTTGAGAATCCTGTCTGCTGTTACCTTGCTACCCTTCCTTGCTGACACCTTTCTGTATGCACGTGCTGTCCCATTACCACTGCAGTGGGTGTCCTCCTCACTCTGCTCAGGTTCTGAGTCAGCACAGGGATGGTTTAGAGCTCCCCAAATGATATTTCTGTGCAGTCTAGCTAGGGAAATACCTGAATTAAGAGCTAAGTGAGTTCCATACTGTTTGGTTCAAGCAGGTTAGTGACAAGCAAAGTAAATTAACATTTTCCTAAGAAAGTAAAGTAAGAGAAGACTTAAATTGTACCAAGATGCTGTTCGAAAATAAAATGAAAGAAAAAAATCAGGAAGAAAGCAATGCTTGTCTCCTGGAAAGCTTTGAAAAACATTTGCTTTGGAAATAAATGTCCTTCTAGAAAGCATGAATTTCATTCTTTTTCCCTGAATTAGCTGTTCATAGGAAGAGAATTTGAAAAAGATTAGTTATTTTTTGAGAATGCATCTTTTTATTGAACTTTTTTTAAGTGTGGGCATTTTTAATATAAATTTAATTTTGGAAACTTTAGACATAGGAGAAAAATAACAACCTGTTTTATCAGAGCACCAAATATTTAAGCAGGAGATGTCCAGACTTTGGCTGCTTCTTTTCTTTAACTAGTTTCACTATAAAATATGGGAGCTGAGTGGTAATGACAGACAGGGAACCTCGTCTGCTTTGCTGGACCAGAGAAAGCACGGCTCCCCTAAAGCCGTCTCTAATGGGGACTGTGGCCAGCCCCTTAGGTGGTCAGCACTTATCTGTCCCACTTTTTTCTTTTAAAAACATTATGATAATTTTATGAGTATCGATGTCTTGTCTGCATATATGTCTGTGCATTGTATCAGTGCCTGGTGCTCACAAAGACCAAAAAAGGACATTGGTTGAGCTGCCCATGTGAGTGCTAGGAATCGAACCTCAGGTCTTCTGCACTAAGCAGCTAGCACTCTTAACCCCTAAACCCTCTCTCCAGCCCTGGCCGAAGTGTATTGCTACAGACACACACGTAGGTAGTGCTCACCCTTCTAGTTAGGGAGTGCATTGCTGGACCTATGGGAGTTGGAGACAAGCTTGCCTTGGGTGGTGTTTTCACAAGGAACTTAGGATTGGAGCTTGTTTTGCACATAAAAGTTTTGTATGTTTATGCCCAGGGGTAGAGGAGAAAGTGATAGTTGTGTCTGTGTATTCAGTTACAGCTTAACAGGAGAATAATTTAAAAAATAAAATTACAACTTGGGTTGGATTTATTAGGTTTTTTGGTTTGGTTTGGTTTTGATTTGGGGTTTTTTTGTATTTTTGCTTTTGTTTTTTCTTGGTGGTTGTGTTTTTGGTTTTGTTGTTGTTTGTTTTTGGTAGAGTTCCACTATGTTGCCAGTGCTAGCCTATAACTCAATAATCCTTCTCACGCCACTTCCTAAAGTATCCTACATGCTGGGATTGCCCACTGCCACTTCTGGTGTAGAAAATTCTTGTTTTTGTAGGAAAAGCATTGATTGCCTATCCACGGGTTCCCGCTTTAGCTCTTCCTGGTTCTTTTGTGTAGGCTGAGTGTGTCTGACTTGGCCTGCCTTCTTACGGACACCTGAGTCCCTCTGGAACCATTTTTGTCAATTTTGCCATTTGCACACCTGTTAGTTCCTTGTTTCTTTAGTCTCTTATCTTGGTCATATTTAGATGGTGTCTGTGAAGTAATGATTTGATATGTTATTACCTAAAATCCTAATTGCCAGAAGCTGTGTCTGTTCCCTGCTATGGGGAACTAGGAGCCAGGTCTCTGACTGCTTTCCCCAGTAAGGTTCAGTAAGCTATCTGGGGCTTGTTTACTAGTGGGAATCCTCTATTTGAGGTTATACTCTTTGTGTGTTAGCCTTGTTTCTTGGTTGATACATAGAATGAACTTTGGATTTGTAATATAAATTGTATATCTTAAGATTTAGCGCTGGGCAGTGGTGGCGCATGCCTTTAATCCCAGCACTTGGGAGGCAGAGGCAGGTGAATTTCTGAGTTTGAGGCCAGCCTGGTCTACAGAGTGAGTTCCAGGACAGTCAAGGCTATACAGAGAAGCCCTGTCTTGAAAAGCCAAAAAAAAAAAAAAAAGATTTAGCACAGTTCCTCAACTGAACTATTAGTGTGTATTGTTATTATGCTAATGAGTAGAGCTGATCAACAGACCTAATTTATATTTGTAGGAGAGAGATGCACTTTTGCAAACCCACCCATCAGAGAACATTTTGATTTCTAGGACTCTTAGTAGTACCTTCCTTAAAAAACATGTACACTGGGGTTGGGGAGATGACTGGGTAAGTAAAGGGCTTGCTGTGCAAGCGTGAGGACCTGAGCAAGATCCCAGCACTGCGGTTTTTAGTGGTGGTGATTGTTATTGTTGTTACTAAGTCCAGGCTGTGGTCCATACTATAACCCCAGCTCTAGGGCATGGGGTTAGGGGTGAGAGACAGGTACATCCCTGAGGCTTGCCAGCCACCTAGTCTACTAGAAACCTAGAGTTCTAGGTTCAGCCTCAAAACAAACAAACAAACAAATCAGGTGGAGGGGCTGGAAGAATGACTCACTGGTTACGAGCACTTGTTACTCTGAGAGGACCCAAGTCAATTTCTGGCACTCACAAGGTAGCTCACAGGCACCTATAACTCCGGTTCTAGATATCCAGTGCCCTCTTCTGGCCTGCTCAGACACCAGGTACACATAGAGTACAAACAAAACACACAGATACCCCAAAATAAAGTGAAATTTAACAAAAGAAAAAGGTACAGTGATGGAGGAAGACACCCAAGGTCTATGTGCACACACACACTCATAGGAACTATGTACAACATATGGTATTAATAAGCTTATCTGAAAAATATAGAACAAAAATTTATGTTTACCATTCCAAAGAGATCACGGACAAACACCTTAATTATATCTATACCACAACTGAATTAACATATCTATATTACTTGTTTTAAATATTACTAGAAGTCAACTATATATTATCGTCAAAACAAACCTATTACTAAATAAAAGTGCACTAATCCTGTGAGTGTGTGTATACAGATATTATAGAAATGCTTTTAGGCATCTTTGAAACCAAGCCTATGTAATAAATGTTTTGTGAAAGGGATGGCAGACCCTGATGGGGGAATACCTAAGGATCATGGGTTTTTTGTGTTGTTTTGGTGTAAGGTATTAACACTGTGATTTTTTTGATACAGAAGTGGGTTGTGAATATACATGTATAACCTTTCTGGTGTGTTACTTCTTTTTACAGAGAGAAGGAGCAAGAAAGGGAAGAACAGTTAATGGAAGACAAGAAAAGGAAGAAAGAGGATAAAAAGAAAAAAGAAGCCACTCAGAAGGTGAGTTGAGCATTGGGTCTATCTCTATATTTGCCAGCCATTCAGCAGTGACTGCCTTACTTGAATACTTGACACAGGAAGGCACACCCGAGGCATTCTTCATTAGTTTATTTGAAAGTTAAGAAATCTGAAATTAGAAATTAGAAAAATGTTTGAAACTTATACATATTACTATACAAGGGATGATAAATAGTGTTGCAGCTTATTGTATGAAGACATAAGTAAACAATATTAGGAATGTCTCAACTTATGTTATTTTGCTATCTGAACCATAATTTAGTATCATGTTCTTTCCAAGTTTATAGACAAACTTTTTAAAACTTGCTCAAAGCCGGGCGGTGGTGGTGCACGCCTTTAATCCCAGCACTTGGGAGGCAGAGGCAGGCGGATTTCTGAGTTCGAGGCCAGCCTGGTCTACAGAGCGAGTTCCAGGACAGCCAGGGCTACACAGAGAAACCCTGTCTCGAAAAACAAACAAACAAACAAAAAAAAACTTGCTCAAATATGCCCTATTAGATTTTTGGCCTACCCATGGCACTGTAGTTTAGGACATTTTGCTTTTTAATAATCCCATCAGTAAACTGCCCTCATACATATAGGCCAGACATGGGAGCATGTGTTTGTAACCCCATCACTAGGGAGGCAGGAAGATGCTCAGTTTGAGGTTATCTTGGGTTACATAGCTAATTCCAGGCCAGCTTGAGCTGTATAGTGTGACCCGGTCTCAAAAATGATGAAACAAATGGTATCTTGCAAAGTGCCTTGGGGGCTAGAGCATCGCATCACCTGAGGAATGTGCTTGGAGGGAAAAAGAGATACTAAATGAAAAGGCAGAGTTGACAGCTGTCAAGTCCTGGTCAAAATGTTTGTCTGATGGAGCTGTTGGTAGCTGTTGGAAGCCTTCTGCTTCAGAGCATTGCCTCATCCCAGCACGCAGGCCTGGCTCCTGACTGGCCAGGCTTTCTTTTCCCTGCTCCACCGTTCCATTAGTAATGTGTAACTTGCTCTGGCTCTGCAGGGTACTGTGTAGCTTTTTATGGAGACAAGATTTCCTGGCCAGGTCTAGTGTGGATATGTGGAGATTTGGCAAGCAGGGCCTTATTGCAGGTCAGTCAGCTTTGAGGGTCCCTGCTGTAGTACTGGTTTTAAAGCTTAAGTTTATGGAGGTATAAACTGTTAGGAGGTTCAGAGAGAACCATCTACATAGAACAATAAAGGCTGTCAGACCTAATGTGAAGCAGAAGGGATGCCCTGCAGATTTTTTCCCAGCATCACAGATGTATGCCCCATGAATTCATTATTTGAAGCAATATATAAATAGATCATTTATGAGGACCAGCATTTGAAAATTCTTGGAAATACTCTCAGAATTGGGCAGCAGATAATCCTTCTATATTAAATGTATGAATGTAATTTATTATTTATGATATAATTAAAAGGAACAGAGATAGTTATTTAGTGCTGTATCAGACTGCTTAAAATTTTGTCTGCTTTTAGTGGTGTTTCAGTCATGTTGATAGTGGTAAATCTTCTATCATATCTTCATGCTGTCAGAGCATTGGCTTTCAATCTTAGCCTATCAAAACTACCTACAATTCCAAAATAAAGGATGTGATAGAAAAAGCAGGTAATGAGCCTGGTGTGGTCATGTGTACTTGCGATCCCACCATTTGGGGTGGAAGCAGAATAATTGGAAGTTCAGATGTTCTTCATCTTCATAGTGAGTTCTATGCCAAGTGGGCTACATGGAACTTTTCTCACAGGAGATGAGGTATGGGCCTATTGTCTTTCACTTTGGATACATAGCCAGGCTCAGAGAAGTGCAGGTGCACTAGTGTTGGCTTGTTCCTATTGCCCTGTGGCCTTTGAGCTCCTGCCCTGTGCCTTGCTGACCCCCCAAAGTCTCAAGTGAACTTAGAACATTTTCCTTTCAGCCACTCACATTTCATCTACTAAATTGGTACACAGACTTCACCGTCTGTGGGAATGAAGTCAATAGGGACCCGAAGAGTCTGGAGTAGGACTTGTTGACTAGATGACAAGTCGAGAATGATTGTTTTAGTCAGTATATATTCTGTCTTGATTCTTAACATAGACAAGTGCTTGTTGCATTAATGTCACTGGGGAGGCAGAGAGAGGCAGATCTCTCTGAGTTTGAGGACTTCAAAATGACTTCCAGGATAGCCAGGGCTACACAGAGAAATTTTATCTTTAAAACATATATATGTATATGTGTATACACACATACACACACGTATATATAATATATGTCTTATATATAATATATATTTTATATATAATGTCTTATGTTTATAAATCAGATATACTGTGGGCTTTTATTGTGTATTATACAAATAGGAAATTAGTTTGAAATAAAGGAGAATGTGGCTACATTTGAGAGTAAATTGGGAGTATTTATATAGAGCATGTAGTTTATACAGCTGTGTGTGTACATCTGCATTGAAGACTGAGTAAGAAGTAATAACAAAGAACAAACCTGAAAATTTCAAGGGATTAATTATGACTAATATAAGAATCCAGTCGTCTTGGTTGGGCATGATGATGCCTGCCTATAACCCAATTCTTGGCAAGAAGATTAGAAGTTCAAAGTCAGCCGGGGCTGCTGAAAGAAAGGAAGAGAGAGAAAGGATCGGCTAACAAAGTCTGGGTTCACACAGGTTGGCACTTGTCTTTGACAGCATTCTGTTGTACTAAGCCACTGTATAATTTTAGAATTAAATTTCAATTTAGCAATTTTAAGGGAAGAACACTCACCCTGTGACCATCTTATTGGTCCCAGCATTATTGTAAAGAGAGCTAGAAGGCATAAAATGTGCTCTAGTGAAAAGGATTGTAGAGAATGTACCAGAAGTTGTATTTTGTGGCCATTATACAGTTTCCATGGCTTGCTTTCTTTCCTCATTGTTTTTTAACCTCCTTTTTATGTCTGTCTTTCTCCTTAAACTGAATATGAATTTCTCGACGTCATATTTATATTAATGTCAACAACATCCATGTGTCTGTGTGTGGTACACAGTAGTTGCTCAGAATGCTTGTTTAGTAAGTGAATGATCATGAATGGTGGTGGTGGGCTGAGTGCGTAACTTGGTAGCAGAGTGTTCTGGGTTCTGTCCTCAGCATTGGATATAGAACAAGCATGAATGATGCCAGTGTCATTTTATTAAAACATTGACTTTCATTTAGGGCTAAAATTAAATTTCTTCCACACAGAAATTAAACATGAGCCCCTTTCCACTGTGTTCAATGGCAGTTTTCTCTTTCCAGAACCATCCCTGAGTAAACCATGTTAAATTCCCATTCACCAGAGAGGTGTAAAGAAGGACTCCATTCATTCATTAGGCTGACACTGCAAAAGGAGCATTGTGTAATGTTGGCAGGGTATGGGCTCTCACTGTCCAGCTTTTTCACCATCTGAGAATTGGCGGTGGTAACAGCACCCACATTATAAGACATATTCAACATGATTTAGATTTGTTGCTTACAAATGGGCAAAGAGCATTGACTTCTATACAACTAACCTTCCAAATGGCATTCCAAGAAGTAGTTACAATGGAATAAAACCTAAATTGCCTTCAGGAATTGGTATGTGGATCAAACCCATTCATTCTTAGATAATTGGGTATTATAGAAAAATGCATAAGGGTGTTTCACTAGAATTGAGCTCTGTAACAATTAGTAGTGGGGAGCAGGTTCATTTTAAGATACTTTCACAGATTTCAGTATAGTACAGTTAGCCTGTCCTCTAATGCAAAAACATAAACACTCTAGAGAATCCTAAGAATAGATGGTTTAGGTTAGATTCAGAGTCTCAAGTGTGCTCAAATCTGTTTTGAATGCTGGCCAGCTACAGGACATACCCTCCAAAGAAGACCATATTTTCATGAATAATAGTAACCCAAAATGATTACTAGCTGCATATGTATTTTAAAGAAGATTGTGGCATTCATTTTTAAATTATTTAACTATATATTTAATTACATTTTGGATAATATACTGAAAGTATATAAAACTATGCCTAATAAAGAAGTTGCTTTTATGAGTTTATCTCTCACCATGTTTTTGTTTAATGTATTCTTAGTGCTTTTGAGAATTTCATACAAAATATGCAATACATGCTTTGACTATATTTACTCCTCCCATTCCTTCCTCAGCTCCTCCCTGATCCACCCCACCACCACCATCTCCCAGTAGCCTGTCTTTTCCATTTTTCTATAGCCTCTGATTGCAATTTGTGCTGCTCATGTTGTCAAGGGTGTGTGGCCATTTCCTCCTATGCCCACTAAAGATCTACCATGGGCCTCACCCTTAAAGAAAGCCACTCTGACTCTGAAGCTACAACTGTTAGTAGGTCCTAGGCTCAGGGTGGGCTCTCAAGGCAACTCCCTCCTTCATGCTGGACTGCTAACTGGGTTGGTTTTGTTCAGGTCTTTATTAGCTGCTGTGAATTCATGAGTGCAGTGGTTCTGTCAGGTTCTGTCTGGTTTTGGTCCTCATGACTTCTTGCTATTACAGTCTTTCTGCCCCTTTTTTTCTGTGGTCCCTGAGCATTGAGGGATATGAGTTCATTTCTTACACAGTTAGATAATCAGTGTAAATGTACTTTAGCAGGCTGACAGTTTGGAAAAGTAAGTCAGAATCTCATAGTCTTAATGCTGTAATCCATCCAAAGCTAGGATTTTGACTTGTTTGCTTTGGGATGTTTTTCTTTTGTTTTGGTTTTGGTTTTATAAGGAGTGTTTGAGTACCTCAGTGTTGTTGTCCCCCACCCTATAGAAATATCAGAAGTAGTTTCCATCTGGCTTCAAAAGATTTCCATCCCCCATAAGTTCATTACTATATTTAGAGTCACCCATCATTTTAAGAGTTTTTCATAAAATCTTTGTTATGACATAAAGAACTACTTTTAATAAAGCATTCATAAAATTTTGTTCAAAATTTTCACAGTTCAGTCTTACTGTTCTGCTTTATGGTATAAATTTTGATGATAACAGCAGATATCAATTGAACTTTGGGATTGCTATCTGATTTTTACCCTGAGGTTTTACCCTTAAGCAAAACCCTATTAGGAGAGATGACTGTCTATACCAAGTAAGTGAGTAACTGAGTCACACGGGTTTGGTTTCAAATCTCCCTTTGTAAAAACTGAAATTCCTGATGAGGCTGAAATTCATGATGAGTCCCCTCGGGCTTTTTAGGTTTGAGCTCAAAAGTGTTTGAGTTCATACTCAGGAGGGGATCTGTTTGTATTAATGGCGAATTGAGTTTCTGGCCACATCTATTTGACTTTCTAAAATTAGAGCAATCAAAATGTCTTAACAGAATTTCCAATACAGGGTCTATGTCATTTAGTGAGTGGAATGAATGGTGGTGACTGTTGTTGCTGTTGTTGTTGTTTTAATTTAGATTTCCTCCAAATCCTAGGTGTGTGAGTATGGCTGAACAGCTCTAGAAGGATGTCTGAATTGACTCCCAGCTGGTTTTGGATTTCAACTAGGCCTGAGTACTGCATATACTGACAACTTGTATTGCCTGAGTTAATAAAATTAAAACGACCATACAATACAGTCTGAACTAAAAAGCAAATTTTATTTACTTATGTCTGTTATTTCTTTTGCAGGTCACGGAACAAAAAACCAAAGGTAAGCTTTTCATTCTCTCTGTGTACAGATTTCAGAGTGCTGCTGACTCAGCCTGCAGCCCACTCAGAAGAGAGTGGGTGCACAGCGACTAGGTGGGTTGCTTGCAGTCATTGCAGAGCAGTAATGACAAACTAAAGGCACTTGGAATTGTGTTTCTAGTTGCCCTTACATTTTTAGGAAACAAAAGAGTAAATACTTTGTTTTAAAAGTTTGTGAATCATGATTTTGAACTGAACTCTTTGAGAACTTTTAGTGGAACAGTAACAAATTATCAACTCCTAGTTTCAGATGGAAATTACGGAGAGCACTTCCCTGTCTTGGTCCATGGAATACATTATGCATTTTGTCTGAAAATGGAATATCACATCTAGAATGTTCACACTCTGAACTACAGCCTGGACTGTTCTTTTTAAAAGATGCCAGATTTTGAATAAGTTAACTCTGTTTGAAAAACTAATGTGTTGCCAACAGAAGCAAGTAACCCTTAGGTCTTTCTCGGTCTAATAGTCTTTCTTTTCTGTGGTTCTTTCTGCTTTCCTGGTTCTAATTATGTAGTTTTATTTGATAATGCTCACTTTGGGTTAGCAGGCCTTAAGAGTGGGAGATAGAATTCTTTTAGATAATACTTATATTTGAGCACCTTAATATGTGGTTCTTAATTAAGTGTACATTAGAATAATATACAGAATTGTTAAAATGCACAAGCCCAGGCTGCTGCCAAACCTTGATGTGAGGCCTCATAACATGAAAACCTTTGCCCTGGGTTTAAAAAGAAAAAACAAAAAATGAGATAATAATAATGGAGACTTGGACTTGATGCAAGTCCCTCTAATGATGAGTTTGGTTTGATTTGGTCAGTTTGACCAACAGGTCAAAGCATGTCATTCAGTGATGGAAGGATCAGTAAAGGTGGTCAGTCTTCATAGATGTTTTATCTAAGCTTTCTTAGGAAATATAATTATGAAAATTAAATTGTCAGATACTTACACATTAGTGTATTGTCTTTCTAATCAAAGGCATTTCAAAGAAGATTGTACCCTGGGACGTTGTAGTGATTTAGAAAGTAAACTGAGGGGCTGGAGAGATGATGGCTCAGCTGTTAAGAGCACTGACTGCTCTTCCGAAGGTCCTGAGTTCAAATCCCAGCAACCACATGGTGGATCACAACCATCCGTAATGAGATCTGATGCTCTCTTCTGGGCTGTCTGAAGACAGCTACAGTGTACTTACTTACATATAATAAATAAATAAATCTTTTTTTTTTAAATAAAAAGGAAAGTAAACTGAGAAATTGTTGTTATAATTATCTTAATTGGTTAGGAGGATAGTGGTTTTCCTCTTGGCCAGTTCAGCCAGTTCACAACCCACAAGTAGGCTTTCTTTTAGAAAAGTCCAACAAATGCATTTTTTCTAAGGCTGTTTAGAAGTAGACTATATGAATGGACTTGGAACTAAATGTTTATAGGATTTTGTGTGTCTGTGTGTGTGTCTTTTCTGTGTGTGTGAGCACACATGGATGCATGCACATGCAGAGAGAGACAGAGACAAAATTTCAGTATCTAACTATAGCTAATCTGAACCTCTTGGTATTGACCAAACTAGCCTTAACCTTACAGTGATCATCCTGCCTCTGCTGCCTGCAGACTGGAGTTACGGGAATGTGCTTCTGGCCTATTAAAGGACTCTTGGGTGGGAAAATGGGCGTTTTCTTGACAAGCCAGGCTCTGTGTTGGTAGAACATGGAGACCATGGTAGAATTTGGGATCCTAAGCCTGGCTACTTAAGCCATGATCAATGGTGTTTCCATCAGAAAGCAAAGTTCATTAGGCATTCTTTCTCAAATAAAATAAAATAAATACCAGATCTGTTCTCAAACAGATTATTCTATCTTATGCCAAAGTCTAAAAAGAACAAAAAAAGAAGAAGAAATCAAGCTTTCCTTTCTGTGCATTCCTTTCTACTTGGGTCTTTTTCATGCCTATTATAGATGAAATTCACTTCCCTGTCTCCTTACTCTTCCTGCTCCCTCAATCAGAAAATCAAGTCAGATAATCCTAAAGAAAAGGAGCTGAGGGTGTAGCTCAGGTCTCCAAGGAGAAGACAGGAATTTTTTTTTTAAAAAGCATATACATATTTGTAATTTGAGGTGTGCCAAGACTCACCAGCCTTGCTAGGTTTATTCTTTTTCTTGGTCAAGTCTTTGTCTATTGGGCCCTCTCCTCCTCATTCTTCTCTCTGAGCTGACATTTCTGGTCCTTGTTCCTCTCCCCAACAATAATTATCTTCCTTAAGCAATCTCCCCTTAACTATGAATCTACTCTTTCCCCAGCAGAGAAAAAAAAGAAAAGACTGTGTTGGTGCCAAGTCTTGGGTTGTACAAGAACTGAAGTAAGATTTTTCTGTATTTCAGAAAATCAGTAGATATGTTCTTCCTTTATCCTCCACCATTACAAACAGTGTGGTGATATCTTAGGGTTTTTTATCACTGCAACAAAACACCATAACCAAAAAGCAAGTTTGGGAAGAAAGGCTTTATTCAGCTTACACTTCCACATTGCTGTTCATCACCAAAGGAAGTCAGGACAAGAACTCACACAAGGAAGGAACCTAGAGTCAAGAGCTGATGTAGAGGCCACAGAGGAGTGTTACTTACTGACTTGCTCCTCATACCTTGCTTAGCCTACCTGATAGAACACAGGACCTCCAACCCAGGCCCCACTCACAATAGACTGGGCCCTCTCCCATTGATCGAGGAAATGCCTTACAGCTGGATCTCATGGAGACATTTCCTCAACAGAGGCTCCTTCCTCTGTAGCTTGTGTCAGGTTGAAACAAAAACCAGCCAGTGCAGGTCAGAATTCCAGAGAGGACAGTAAGACAGGGGTTTCAATTCGAAGTTCTATGAGAATGCGCTGTGCCTACTACTCAGCTAAAAGGAAGAAGAGGGACTTAGGCAAAAGTTTAGATTTTCTTTTATGGATATTAGAAATAAAATGGTTTCCAGAATCATGCAATAGCTCAGGTTAAGGTGAAACTTAACAGGGAGGGTTAGGTTAAGGTTAAAAAGCCCAATTACACAAACAACATAATAGTAGAGTCTGGCCATTGCGGTTTAGTCTTGTTAACGGGTGCTATAGGATAAGGTTGGCTTAATGAGAGCTGTTAGTATGCAATGAAATGACTGAAAGCTAGCGTGACCTTTAGCTGCTAGAAAGTATCCAGGGTGGGAATTGCAGGTCTGTAACGAACATCAGTATGGAAGGGGAAACTTTCATGGACCATGCACAGATTGGGTCAGGTCAGCCAAAGATTTTATCATTTCAGACAGGTTTAAATACATTGGCTTTGTAGCTTTCTTGTCTTCCTAACTGGGGATCCTCAGATAGAGCTCTGGTTGCTAGAATTGAACATGTCCACAGGAAAATCCACTTTGTTTTTGTTTTCAGTGAAGCTTATTTGTCCCCAGAAGTACCAACACTGAGTCAAAGAAGTGGGAAAACTTGTAGCTCAGTGGATCAGTTTTAAGATACTGTGGTTCAAAGCATTAAATCATAGCCTTGCCCCATACTTCATTGGCACACATCGGAAGGAAAGCATTTCCCATCAGCATATCTGGGATTGTGGGTCATTTTACTACACTAGCATCTAAGCTTATTCCAAGAAGCATATGTAGTGAGTGCATGACAATGGCTCAGATAATCCAGTCTATCCGCAGGGACCCCACACTAGAGGTACTTGTGTGTTCTAATAGGTGGGGACATTTGGTTGGAAATGGAATTAGGGCCAGTGAGATGGATCAGTGAGTAAAAGTGCTTGCCATTCAAGCTTGATGATATGAGTTTGATCCCTAGGTCTATGATGGAAGGAAAAAACAATCTCAGCTGGTATCTCTAAGATGAATGAATATGAGCTGTCCTAAAGCATGCACAGAGATAAATGAGCACAGAGTTTTCATGTGGGAGGGAAGGAGAATGGACAGCCTGGATAGAACTGCAGATAAAGAGGAAGGAGGAGGGCTCAGTTCTGGGTCTGGGGGAATCATGCGAGTATTGGGTGAGGACAGATGTCCTAAACACCTCTACCAAGTTGGGTAATGCCTTCATTGTGCTAAGAGATGATGGAGCTTAGGGCTGGGCAACAAGTTTGAGGGGAAGGGAAAGGATAAAAGAGACCTAGGTGGAGATAATGGTTTAGCAAACAATTACACACAAGTGAAAGCCTCTGAAGAAGAATTTGTTCCCAAGTAACTCAATGTGAGAAGTAGACAGGTCCCACAAATGATTAAATGTAATTTTTTAAAAAGTAGACATAAACTCAGTGCCAGGTGTGGTGACTTGTTCCTGTTATTCCACCTAGCACTTGAGAGACTGAGGTGGGAAGATGGTTATGAGTTGGAAACTGGTCTAAATAAAACTTCAGAATAAAGCCCTGTTTTGAGTGTGGTATGTATATCCATAGTAGCTAACAGTCAAATTATTTGGAATATAATTTGGAATTGTAAAGGATGTTTAAAAGCAGAAGCTGCTGCTGTCCTATAAGCCAAATCTGACCTGCTGCTTATTTTTATACTACCTGTGAGCGAAAAAATAATTCTTTATTTTTTTTTAAGTTGTTTCAAAGAACAGTGTCTATGAATGTAAAATTCCTGGCTCACTGTCCTTTTTCATTCTCCTAGTACACAGTTGATTTGTTGAAACCAAAACCGTATGTCCATTGAGTGTTAAACATCCACTGTTTAACCCTTGCTCCACAGTGTGGAGGACCCCAAAGGGAAATGAGGAAAGATTGAAGAGCTAGCCAGAGTAAATCTCAGAAGGACCAATAGTCAGGAGCTTCAGGCATGATGGCAAATACCAGATTCCCTCTAGGCTGGCAGTGAAGACATGGGTGACTGGAAGAGGAAGAAGCCAGTGTGTGAGTGGAAGGTTGAAGAGGCAGAGACAGTGGCAGGTGTCACTGCGAATCGCATCACATGGGCTACTCCCCTGTGCGTAGGCCAGTCTGAGATTTTAAATTGTCGACCGAAAATAGTATATTTTCTATGGTTTTAATTGTTTTTGTTTGGTTTTAGTTTTGGTTTTCTGGTACTGGGGATTGAATCTAGAGCCTCTTGCTCACCACAGAACTATATCCCTAGCCCTTTTACAAATAATGTAGATGAAGGGTGTGTGTGTGTGTGTCTGTGTGTCTGTGCCTGTGTGTGGTCCCATAAAAATGAAGGAAGTGATAGCTTGTAATGGTTTGGGCAATTGTTTGGTCTCTTGCACAAATTCAGAAGCTAGCTAAGTTCAGACTAAAGAACACTTTTCCTGAAAAACAAAACAAAGCAAAAACTGGCACCTTGCTTACACTTTCAGAAATGAGGACAATTAGAAATTGAAAAGCAAAGTAAGAGAGTGGTAGAAGTTAAAAGAGTGGGAGTGGGAAAGACTGAGTCAATAGAGTGTAGGTTTTAAAGGTGCATGAGTAGAAATTAGGAAGTAGGACACACAGTATTCTACAGTGTTTTCATTTCCTGTGAGACTGTTTATTTAAAGCATAGACTTTGGTTTGGTTTGTTTTCTTTTGTTTTGTTGTTGTTGTTTTGGTGGGATTAAAATCCAGGGGTCAGAAGCCAGGCAGCCACACCACTCCCTAAAACCTACATAGACTCTCTCTGGCAAAGAAACTGAGGCCTTGAGACTTTTGAACCAAACAAACATGGTTTGGTGGCTAGAGTAGCTTATTTTAGAGCTATTTATGCTTCAGCCTACAAATCATTAACACTGAGAAGAGAGGCCTGAAAGGCAACACACCCAGGCCTGATAGTCTCAGTCTGACAGCTCACATCAGATGAACACCGATTCTGATGTCTTCACTTTGAATTTGGAACTTTGAAACTGTGTCTGTGCCTGCCTAACAGTTGCTTCATCTCCAGTAGATGTCAAGAGTCTTGTTTGCCTTTAAGCTGTTTTACATTTATATTTATTTATTATGTGTAGTCAGAAGACAACTTGGCAATAGTCATTTCTCTCATTCCAGCATGTGGGTTCCAGGAACTTTAGACTTGGTTTGAAAGCACCTCTACCCACTGAGCCATCTTGCTGTCTCTTGTTTGTTTAAGGTTCATAGAGAAGTATAATAAAGAAAAAAATCAAGAAGACTCTGGCCGAGCCCTCCAGCACAATTAGCTTTTCTAACCAAGCCCTGTAATTTTCAGCACCTGAGCTCTAGAGTCAGCACCATGTCAGAATAAAGGCAGTGGAGCTGTGTTCTCCTTACTGTATCTGTCCTGTCTTTGATATGATTGGAAGAAAATGCCACAAGGGCTTGTACAAGGACTCTGGCACAATGTACAGCACTGACCAGGGTTTGGGATTGAAGCAGCTGTGTATATTATAAAGTTAGACCCTTACTCTCACTAGGCTGCTCTATCATTGTCTTATTTAAGAAAGAGAATTAAGGCATGTGGCCAACTTTACTTAGAGCGCCTAACCCATTTGTAGAAGGGCAACATCACAAACTAGCTGGGAAGAATCCATCCAGCTTTATTCTCATAAGAGAAAGAAAGATTAGTAAATGACATGTGGAATATTCCAGAAACAAATATTTACTAGTTATTTGGCCATCGTCTGCTATATGTCCTGCAGATGGCACTGTATTAATATTAGACAGTGACTGGTTTAAGTTTTTATTCTGCTCATCATCACATTATAGCCACCACCCTTTTACTGGAGGCCAGTGCTGTCTTGTGATTGGCTAAGAATAGACAAACACACTGCCTGGAACTTACTTGAGCCAACTATTCTCTTCTCCTGTCACTCACAGTATTCAGTAATGCCCAGTGGTGGCTAGTCTGGGCCCCTGTTTTCTGATGATGTATCTCTCTCCTCATAAAGGAGGCAGTTAAGTGGCAACATGCTGGCCCAGCATCATTTCAGCAGTCAAAGCAATACTGCTACCAGAGTTGCTTGGCAGGAATTTGGGCCTCAGATTATTCCTGTAGTATTGCCAGTATCAGTATGCTGGGCAGATTTTCTTAGGAGGAATGGATGATTTTCTTTCATGAAAGTATTCAAAACTATTGTTCAAGCAAAAGTACTGCATTTATAAAAGAGAAATATACAGTGGTGGTCTTTTGCTAAGGTGGAGACAGGAAGTAGAGAGTAGGAACCTCTGTAGAGTTGAGGTGAGGAGCAGGGCCACCAGGGTGTAGTGATTTCAGGGTTGCTGCTCACATTTCTGTACTATTTGATGTTTTATATCAATGAAAGAGCTAAGACATATTTTAAAAATAAAAGCTAAAAGATTTCTAATATTTTTGTTATGTAAACAGTCACAGATAAACCTTTGTGTCCAGGTGGCTGTAGGAACCAAAGTCATGTGGAATATTGTGATTCTCTAGGCCTGTAGCCTTCTGTAGGTGCCAGTTCTGTGTCTATTCTAAAGGGAGGAGAATGAATGATGGTTTCTGTTCTTGAGGAGCTTAAGGCCAATGAGAGAGAGATCTATAAGTAGAGACTTTAAATATAATTCAGTATGTTGTAAGAACATGGGCAAAGTGTGCTTCTTGTGATTAGTCACAGAGGTCTTCAAAGAAATAGGATGATTGTCTACAAGGTAGCTCAGAGAGTAAAGACACTTGCTGCAAAAGCTGACAACCTAAACTCCAACCCTAGGACCCACATGATAAAAAGACCCTCCTCCCTCAGGTTGTCCTATGGCTTCCACATTTACATTAGCATGTGTACACACAGAACAAAAACGTAAATCTAGAGCCTGGTGTGGTGGTGCACACCTTTAATTCTAGTACTTGGTATGCAGAGGCAGGCAGATCTCTCAGTTGGAGGGCAGCCAGGGCTACATAAAGAAACCCAGTCTCAGAGAAAGAGAAAAAAGTAAACGTAAATAATTTTTTTTTTTAAATTAAGAAATTAGAGGAAGGAAAAGGCCTCTGCGCTACTGAATACTTGACTACAACCGTTTGTCCTTCCAGGATTTGGTGCAGTGAATGGCAGTTGCTCAGTTTCCCCACTTAAATAAGACATGCTATTTTCGATTATTTGTCAGTCACCTGCTACCACCACTCCTACCCTAGTAAAGTGAACATCCTACAGGAATTTTAAAAAGCCTCCCCTTTGAGAACAAAGTGTAAGCTTTCTTAAAAACAGATTTTAGAAAAATGTATTTAATTTACAAGACTTTCCCAATTCTTTTCTTGCAGTGCCCGAAGTGACGAAACCAAGTTTAAGCCAACCAACGGCCGCCAGCCCAATTGGCAGCTCTCCATCGCCACCAGTCAATGGTGGCAACAATGCCAAAAGGGTGGCAGTGCCGAACGGACAACCGCCAAGCGCCGCCCGCTACATGCCTCGGGAGGTGCCACCGCGATTCCGTTGCCAGCAGGACCACAAAGTGTTACTAAAACGTGGGCAGCCCCCTCCACCGTCCTGCATGCTCCTCGGGGGTGGGGCGGGGCCTCCTCCCTGCACAGCACCTGGAGCAAACCCAAACAACAACGCACAAGTGACTGGAGCGCTGCTGCAGAGCGAGAGTGGGACTGCACCAGGTAAGACTCCGCGGCAGGAGAGCTTTCTTTTGTTTGTTTCCTGGGATCAGTTAAGTAGAGTTGGTACCCTGCAGCAGATGGGAGAGCGCCCCCACATAAAATCTGCATGAGCAGCTCTCTAAGCTATCTCGGCACAATCTAAGGCATGGATTGTGTTGTTCCTCAGCTGTGTTCAGGAAGTGAGACTTGCAGGGGACTTTTTCAAAATCTTCCAGAATACTATGCTTCCAGAATGATCGCTTAAGCTGTTGTATAGAATCTTAAGAGAATACCATTGTATAGTTTTTAAACTAGGGTGTTGTTTTTTATTTTAATCAGTGTTAATTTTAGAACCTTGGATTTTGAACTATGCTAGACATTGTAATATAACATGAGGGCTCTTTTCCTGAGGAGTTTTACTAGAAGTTTTGAGAGTTCTTTCTGTCTTGTCTTTTGAAACAGGATCTCAGGTATATCCCAGGTTGGTGTCAGGCCCATGATTCTCCTGCCTCAGGTTTGTGAGATCATGTGCCACCAAGAGTTTAAGTAGCAAAGATTTTCCAGTTCCTTTTAAAAAATAATGTGCCTTTTTAGGTTATATTAAAACTTAGCTCTAGCTAGAGAGCTAGAAAGAGAGATGAACAGGCAAAGGTAGTGGCCACCCAGGTTGATGGCCTGAGCTCCATCTTCCGACCCCACCCACATAGCAGAAAGAAGGGACTGACTCCCAGGAGTTGGCATCTGACCTCCATATGTACTGCATAGCACACATCAAAAAAAGTAAAAATAATTTTAAAAACAAATAGACTTTGAATATCATCAAGCATAGGCCAGACCTGCATAGTCTCAAGGTGTTAAGATTCTGTGCTTCCTCATTTTATGTGTGTTGTTTTTAATTTGTATTAAGTAAGAATTGGTTAATGGAGAAATTAATTTAGAAAAAAAAATCATTAAACACATTATTTTCCCCATCATACACACTAGATGTGCTGCATTCTATTGAACTATAATATGCTGTAGTACTGATTTATTAGATTTAATCCCCTTGGGAGTCTAAACCTATCTGATGAATACTCCTGTATCTCGGGAGCTAGCTAAGGGACACTCATCATGCAGAGAAGGCTTACTGAGCAGAATGCACTGGCTACGTGTGGAATTCGCACGTTAGCAAGATACTCTCAGTGAAAAGACCAGTGTGGGAAAGGAGGAGGAGTGTGAACAGGGCTACCACGTGAGGAAAATGGCTCCTGCTAGAGACCGACAATTTTTCAGGTGACAAGCTCAGAAATAGCTCTATAGATAAAGTGGCACTTTAGGTATATCTAAAAAGATGAATAAATTTCACTGTGTGGACTTGGGAGGAGAAAACAGCAGGTGCCAGCCTAAAATGGTGCCCAGAGTGAGATTGTAGACATCTTTGTAGAAAGTTATAAAAGATACAACTGAAAAACCGGTTGGCCTTAGGTCATAGAACATCTTAATGAAACCAACCAAAAGGTTTTGCTTTTCTGTTCACTAAGGAGTTGTTGAACTCTATCAGAGAGCAGTAATAGAACTAAAGGGGTATTTTAGAGAAACAGCTCCAACCGCAAGTGTTAGAATAGATTAAAGAAACACAGCACATTTAAGGTTGCTTTTTCTCAGTATACAAGAAGGTCCTTCTGTTTCAGAAAGAATGGCGAGTAGGTAGCTTTTGAGAGCTGATGTGGAGTTAGATGTAGCACATACAGCACTAGCCAATGACAGAGAGGAAACTCTAGCATGTCCTCAAAGGCCTGATAACCTGAGTTCCAGTCCGTAAGATCCACATGGTAGAAGGAGAGAACCAACTCCAACAAATTATCCTCTGACCTCCACACTGGCACTATGACATGGATACACAGTTACTCATGTAAAGAGGTGGCTCTAGATGCTGTACTAAGATCACTCACGAAAATCGACCAGGTAAACAGGCTGGTCTAGGGGGTGTACTGAGCTTTCCAGAGCAGTCAGAGCCCCAGGCGTTGGTGACACAGCTGTGATTAACTGGTGATCTCTTTCCCAGAGTCAACCCTTGGAGGTGCTGCTGCTGCTTCAAATTATGCAAATTCCACTTGGGGCCCGGGAGCCTCCTCCAACAACGGCGCCTCCCCCAACCCAATTCACATCTGGGACAAGGTGATTGTAGACGGGTCTGACATGGAAGAGTGGCCTTGTATTGCCAGCAAAGACACTGAATCTTCTTCCGAAAACACCACCGACAACAACAGTGCCTCGAACCCTGGCTCTGAGAAGAGCAGTCTGCCAGGAAGTACCACTAGTAACAAAGGCAAAGGGAGCCAGTGCCAGTCTGCAAGTTCTGGGAATGAATGTAATCTTGGGGTCTGGAAATCTGACCCTAAGACTAAGTCTGTTCAATCCCCCAACTCTACTTCAGATAGCAACAATGGACTAGGAAACTGGAGGAGTACAAGTGGTCAAGATAGAATTGGACCTGGCTCTGGCTTCAGCAATTTTAACCCAAATAGCAACCCATCTGCCTGGCCAGCATTGGTCCAAGAAGGAACTTCTAGGAAAGGAGCATTGGAAACAGAAAATGGTAGTTCCAGTGCACAAGTTAGCACAGTAGGTCAGGCATCCAGGGAACAGCAGTCAAAGATGGAAAATGCGGGTGTTAATTTTGTTGTTTCTGGCAGAGAACAGGCTCAAATTCATAACACTGATGGACCAAAAAATGGAAACACTAACTCCTTGAACTTAAGTTCACCAAACCCCATGGAAAATAAGGGAATGCCCTTTGGAATGGGCTTGGGGAACACCTCCAGGAGCACTGATGCCCCTTCACAAAGCACTGGAGATCGAAAGACTGGGAGTGTTGGGTCTTGGGGTGCAGCTAGGGGGCCTTCTGGAACTGACACAGTCTCTGGACAAAGCAATTCTGGAAATAATGGGAACAATGGAAAAGACAGAGAGGACTCCTGGAAAGGAGCTTCTGTTCCAAAACCAACTGGGTCAAAAAGTGACTCTTGGGACAACAATAACAGGTCTACGGGTGGGTCCTGGAACTTTGGCCCTCAGGACTCTAATGACAGCAAATGGGGTGAAGGGAACAAAATGACATCTGGGGTCTCTCAGGGAGAATGGAAACAGCCGACTGGGTCTGATGAGTTGAAAATTGGAGAATGGAGTGGTCCAAACCAACCAAATTCTAGCACTGGAGCATGGGACAATCAAAAGGGCCACCCCCTCCCTGAAAACCAAGGCAATGCCCAGGCTCCCTGTTGGGGAAGATCTTCCAGCTCCGCAGGAAGTGAAGTTGGAGGTCAAAGCACTGGAAGCAACCACAAAGCAGGAAGTAGCGACAGTCATAATTCTGGTCGTCGGTCGTACAGGCCCACACATCCTGATTGCCAGGCTGTCTTGCAGACTCTTTTGAGCCGGACTGATTTGGACCCTAGGGTGCTCTCAAACACTGGCTGGGGCCAAACTCAAATTAAGCAGGACACAGTGTGGGATATCGAAGAGGTGCCAAGGCCTGAGGGGAAATCTGACAAAGGAACTGAGGGGTGGGAGAGCGCTGCCACACAGACCAAGAACTCAGGGGGCTGGGGAGATGCACCCAGCCAAAGCAATCAAATGAAGTCTGGATGGGGGGAGCTCTCAGCCTCAACAGAGTGGAAAGACCCCAAGAGCACAGGAGGCTGGAATGACTATAAGAACAACAACTCTTCTAACTGGGGAGGAGGACGAGCGGATGAAAAGACACCTTCCTCTTGGAATGAGAGTTCTTGTAAGGATCAGGGGTGGGGAGGTGGGCGCCAGCCCAACCAAGGATGGACTTCTGGGAAGAATGGTTGGGGCGAGGAGGTTGATCAAGTGAAAAATAACAATTGGGAAAGTTCTGCCAATAAGCCTGTGTCTGGGTGGGGTGAAGGAGGGCAGAATGAAATTGGAACTTGGGGTAATGGTGGGAATACAAACCTAGCTTCAAAAGGTGGGTGGGAAGATTGCAAAAGATCTCCTGCGTGGAATGATTCAGGCAGACAGCCCAATTCCTGGAATAAACAACACCAACAGCCGCCGCCGCCGCCACCACCACAGCCAGAGAGTTCTGGTTCTTGGGGAGGCCCACCCCCACCACCCCAGAGCAATGTTCGACCTTCTAATTCCAACTGGAGCAGTGGGCCCCAGCCTGCAGCCCCTAAGGATGATGAACCTAGTGGTTGGGAGGAGCCATCCCCACAGTCAATTAGTCGAAAAATGGACATCGATGATGGCACTTCAGCTTGGGGAGACCCTAACAGTTATAACTACAAGAATGTGAACCTTTGGGATAAGAATTCTCAAGGGGGCCCAGCACCTCGAGAACCAAACCTGCCTACCCCAATGACCGGAAAATCAGCATCAGGTAGGTACCAACTCTTTTCTCATAGGTCTTAGTAAAATAAAAGAAATATTGGTCTAAGCCCTATCTGTTAAGGTCCATCTATTTAACTTACTCTGAAGGTCATTCCTCCAGTTCCAGCTTTCTTGAGAACCTTTCTGGGGTGCACTGGAAATGGCACCTGCTCTCATATATGACAGTGGTCTGTCTTTCTTGGTACAAGGAAAAGATGACAACCCAGAATTATTTTTCTGCAATTGTATTGGTCTGTATAATTTTTAAAATAACAAAAAAAAAAAAAATCACCAAATAAGCTTATTTCTTATAGAACAAACTGCTCTAGGTTTAAAAATAAAGAACTAAGGTAGAAAAAAAGACGGGCTTTCTTTCCTTCCTGACTCTACCTATGAACCCCCTTTCTGTGCTTCTCTTCCTCTGCAAAGGAGAGCACTCTGTTCTTCCAGAGACTATCACAATGCTGTATCTCATCTGGTATCTGGACAGTTGGGGTCTCCAAACTTATTTTATTTTTATAGTGTTAGAGCTGAAACCCAGAGATTTGAGCATGCTAAGCAAGTATTCTACCTCAAGCTACATTCTCACCTCTTTCTAAATGACTTAATTGTTGACTATAGCAGGCAATATGCTTACAAAGATGATCTAAGGACAGTCAGATACCCAAAATTCAACTGTTGCTACATCGCTTAATTCTCAGTTTGGCATTAATGTCCCTGTAAAAGGCTCACCAATTAAGAAAATGCACCTTTCAGGATTGTTAGGTTGGTTTTGGTTTTATTTAAAATTAATAATAATGTTAACTTTTCCAGCATTCAAAGTAAACTTAGTTTTTAAGTAAATATAATTAGGAACGCTAATTACATGCGAAGTGACTGTTTTTAACTAGCTCTTTTTTTAAGTATTAAAAAAAATGAGGACAGAAATAGAAGCTATTCTTTAACTGCTTATTCAGAATCATACTTCCTAGTGCTTTAAGATCCTGTGTTCACAGAAGACTCTCCAAACTGTACAGGAAAGAAAAGGACAGTAGATGGGACTCTCGCCTCTGGCTTCTCACCATACTCCATTGAAATTTTTTCCTTCATAAATCTTGCTCTTATGTATTACAAATATACCTAAGCTTTAATTCTTTTTAGTAGGGAAGGGATTATATTTCTGCAGTGTTCATCTTACCTTTTTTTTTCCCTCAGTTTTTAGTAAAAAAGAAGCAGGGATCCTGAAAGTGGATCCCAGGGCCCTTCCCTGGTAGGCAGGCACTAGTCCTGTGGCTCTGTCCTCGTTCTTTCATGCATATTTAAGCTTTCTGTAGCACATACAGTTCTTTCGCTTAATTGTTTCATATGTAGTTCCTTTTATGAACTCAGTTTTTGTCTAGCCTGTCTCCTCTGGTAGATATTCAAGTTATACTTTATCTACACTACACTTGGTATATAACCTATCTCCTTCTGATATTGAAATTGCTTCCATTTTTTTTTCTAGAGTTAATACAGTAAACACTGTTGTACATATAATTTTATCACTCTAGTACATTTTTTTATGGTAAATTTTCCTGGGTCAGAAGTCATGTACATTGGACCTTTGGAAAGTGACTTTACCAAATGCCCTCCATGAAGGTTGAATTTGTTTCTGCCAAGAAAGTATAACTGTGCCTGCGTCCTTCACTCCACTGGATCTTAAGTATTCAATGGATCCTTAAAGACACACATTTCTTTTTTGCAGTCTGGAGCAAAAGCACACCACCTGCTCCAGATAATGGGACGTCAGCCTGGGGTGAGCCAAATGAAAGCAGTCCTGGGTGGGGTGAAATGGATGATGCAGGAGCATCAACCACAGGCTGGGGAAACACACCTGCCAACGCTCCCAATGCCATGAAACCCAGTAAGTAGACTTGTTTGCAAATGGCAACTTGTCTCATAGGCGTGGTCTTGGTCTCAAGGATAGCCGCAGTCATTGCAGTCATTGGAAGTAGTGCAGAGAAGAGCCACTTCCCAGCTTCCTACTCTACATAAAGGCAAATCCAGTTCCATACAGTATTTTGGAAGGAAATGAGTGTTTTCTTGCACGCTTCATAGTAACAATATTTGTTAAAAGGGTGTGGTGGTAGAACTGACTAAAAACTGGTGTCCAGCGCCTTCCTCTCTGGTTGTCCTATCGTTCTTTTCTTCTCCCATTTGCCCTCCACATTTTTTCCTCCTTTCTCATCAAAGTCACATCTTGGATCCTCCTCAGTACCTAATGCATTTCAAATATGTTTATGGACCTAATAAGCTTCAAGTTTCCATGGCCTTGTGGGGTTTTTGTTGTTTGTTGGTTGGTTTTTCAAGACAGGGTCTTTCTGTGTAGCCTTGGCTGTCCTAGAACTAAGCTGGTCTCAAACTCAGAGATCCAACTACCTCTGCCTCCCTAGTGCAGGTATTAAAAGGTGTGTACCCCCACCACTGGATGACCTTGTGGGCTTTATTCCCATTTTTATATCTGCCTCATCCCAAACAAGACAGACTGTTGTGTTTCAGTCACACCTCCATGAAATATCTGCATTTTGGAGTGTAAAGAAAGACTTGACACTCAGCTGCCGTGCTCACTAAGGACAACCATTTTCTTATCAACCAAATGCAGCATTCATATATTCACTCATTCACACAGACACACAATTTTTGTTGATTTGTCTGGGGGTAGTGTCTGAAATAGTTTATACTGATCTCAAATTCATGGTAATCTTCTTGCCTTAGTTTCCCAAGTGCTGGAATTATAGTTATGCACCACTACCCAGTTCTGAAATTTCTTAGAATAGGGATGAGATTTTTGAGTTTTGAAACACTATCTCCTTGGTTCCCAGAAGAACCATAGAAGCAGTCCAAAGATCTTGATTATAAGGTCTGTTGTCTGCTCTCTTAAATATGAGTAATGCATTTGCCTTGTGTGTAGATGGAGCAGACAAAACTGCAAAGATAGTAAAATGCTGCATTTGCAAGAAACCTCTTTGTTACAAGTATTTACTGCAAAGAATTGATTCACTCTTTCCTAATTGATTCACTCTTTCCTTAAAGATTCCAAATCTATGCAAGACGGCTGGGGGGAGAGTGACGGACCAGTCACAGGAGCTCGCCATCCTAGCTGGGAAGAGGAGGATGACGGAGGAGTCTGGAACACCGCCGGCTCTCAGGGAAGCACTTCCTCCCACAACTCAGCAAGCTGGGGACAAGGAGGAAAGAAACAAATGAAGGTAGTCCTTTAGAAAGGCTTCAGTTTGCTTACTCATTCCTAGAAGGTAAAACTGAGACTTTTTTCATGGAGGAAATGAGGCAGCTGAAGTCACCGAGTATTTCCTTATAAATTAATAACTACTTCCCTTGTGTCCCCTAATCTTCCTATCCCATGACCTTGAAATCTTGAACTATTAGAAGTGGCACTACGGGTAAAATGAAATTTGTACAGGAGAGGTAATTGAGGTTAGGTTTCCATGTTATTTATTTTAAGCAGTTCCTGAAGCCCACTATTAAAATGCCTTATGCTTTTGATTCAAAGACAAAGATGTCCTATGGACAAATCTCCATGAAAATGTAAAAACGACACCAAATGATACTGGCTTTCCCAGTGGTCGTCAGTGGATCTTAATTTTACCTGATCATCCCAAGGCCTAGAGCCCTTCTCCCAGTAAAGTGAAAGCCTGGGTTTTTAGCACTGCTATAACTAGATTCTCTCCTCACATCCTGGGCCAGCCTGTGCCTTCCAGACAACTCACTTTCCTTATAACAAGTTTCCTCTTGGAATGTTATGGTTTATTACTTATTTTACAGTCCTGGGGATGGAGCCCAGAGCCCTGAGAATGCTAGGCAAGCACTCTGCTGCTGCTTCACCTAGGACACGAGTATTTCATCTATAGCCATGATTTTTGTACCTGAACCACTGTCTTGACAGATGCTTCTTTCTCTCTCTCATATTCTCTCTCTCTCTCTCTCTCTCTCTCTCTCTCTCTCACACACACACACACACACACACACACACACACACACACACACACAGAGACACAGAGTAGAAAAAATATATATATACCTGTATGCTTAATTTCAACCTGAAACCCTGCCCTGTGAAATGCCTTTTAATCCTCCCAGGCTTGGGGTCCCTGATACTGTCTCACGAGACCATCACTGACCGTCACCCTGTGTCCTGAAGCTGTGGTTTTAGTACCCTAGGTTCTTCTGTAGGATGAAGGAACAGTTGTTTTCTCTTAGAGACATTGGTTGAAGGAGTTCTTCCTGGGTTTCCCCTTCCCTAAGGACTTACTTGCCTTTCCCTAATCACTAAAGAAGTCTCATTACACTGCTCAGTGTCTTGGTACTCTCATGCTGTATGGCCTGCTTTGGCAATCTTTTGGTCATTTACAAATTAGCAATGGATCGAAATTAATTGAGTAAAAGATCCTAATTGAATCCTCCCAACTCAGATGGCAACCAAGATTTACTTAATTAGGAGTTGAATGTTTCAATTCCTATGCCAGTGGTTCTGACCTTCAGTATTAAGGACTTTGTTGGTTTTTTCTTTTTAAGATTTATTTATTATTATATATAAGTCTTTTGACACATCAGATCTCATTACAGATAGTTAGTTGTGAGCCACCATGTGGTCGCTGGGGTTTGAACTCAGGACCTTCAGAAGAGCAGTCAGTGCCCTTAACTGCTAAGCCATTTCACCAGCCCAGGACTTCGTTTTTTTAATGTGATAAAATATACATAATGTAAAATTGTCATTTTAACTTTTTAAATATGCAGGTCAATGCCATTGAGTTTGCTCACACGCAGTTTGTTTTCTTCTAAAGCTGAAAGCTCTGCACTAATAAACTCACTATCTCTCCTGCTTTCCAGGAGGACTCTTTTTTAGTCTTAACTAAATATAGGTATCCTATCACCTTAAATTATTAATCTGTGCATTATATAATTAAAATAGTTATTTATAATTATATATTGATTAGAACATAATATGATATAACATAATGTACAATGTTATATAGATATATTTGTATATAATATATACATTTATTTATGGAGGGAGGGAGGGAGAGAGAGAGAGAGCGCGAGTGAGAGAGCGCGCGCGAGCGCACAAGCAAGCTGATTGTGGTGCCTCATATCTGTAACCACAACCCTTGAAGACAGAGGCAGAAGGATCAAGAGTTCAAGGTATTCTAAGTTTTAGTGAGGACATCCTGTCTCAGCTAACACCAACAATAATAAGTATGATATATCATAGAATGTGGAATTTTTACCTGTAGAATGCACCGATCCACAAAGCTCATCCCCCACCCCATTAATTCCTGCCTTACACTGCTCAAGGATAGTATCTTCCTCCAGGCCTCTTTCCCACTGAGAACTGATGGCCTTCATGCTGTGGACCATATGATGAGCTCTCTGGATGTACTCCACATTGCCCACACAGAGAGTGATGTCCTGTGGAAATAGACTCCTTTCCAAACAACATGCACCAGTAGCATTTCTTTCCTTGTTACAAGCCTGCTGGGGTCACAGGACAGCATCCTACTGGAGATGGCAGTAGTAGCATGTAGACATCTTACACGGTCTGATACCACTTCTTTCCGTATAAAAAGTAAACTTTGTTTTTCCAGTTTACAGTGATAAGTAGGAGTAAAAGCATGACTGGACCTAGGGCTTACTAGTCATTTAAAGTAAAATATCAAAATGACAAAAGCTATCAGGTTCAGAAAGGTGAACTCTCAGTTTTGCATTTTCAGTGCAGTTTGTAGTTTGGGAGGTTGTGATGAGTTCTGTGACTGAGGTCACGTGTTTCATTTCTGTAGTGCTCGCTAAAAGGAGGAAACAATGATTCGTGGATGAATCCTCTTGCCAAACAGTTTTCAAATATGGGATTGCTGGTAAGTTTCATTTTTCTTTATGTGTAAATATATCTCAAATTTCAAGCATAGTACATATTTAAGGACTACTGCATGTACAGTACAAAATTATAGATTTAAATATGGGTTAAACAATGTTCTTGGCCCTCTGAGCTATGCAGTATATCTATTTTATTAAGTGATATATACCAACATTAAAAGTGAATTGTCTTTGTGTCCTTCCTTTCTGAAAGGTGGAAACAGAAAAGACACTTAACTGGACACTTGTTATTAGTGTTTGCATCATCATTTTTAAAAAGAAAAACAATCAGAATCACTATGCTGGGATTCATTATGTAGAGAAAAATATATTTTGGATCTTTAATTTCCTTATATCTTGGGAACACTGTGAGGACATCTGGTCATGGTTGCCAAAAGACAAATGTGATTTGGCTACATAGTTCCAAGATTTGCTCACTGACATGTCATAAGCTATGCTTGTGGAGTTTGACCATGCACACTTAAGAATGAGTTTATTTCTCCAGGCAGCTGTTGAACTAGTCCTCTGTTCATAGCTGTACTGATGTTGCTTACATGTAGAATTGAATGTTAGACATTTAGTTAAGCATGGATGGCCATCAAATTGTGATTGCAAAAACGTTACAGCCTTCACTCCAGTTTGAAGTTCACTGCAGAGGGTCTTGTGGAGTGCCTAAGGTTAGATGGGCTCTCACATAAACAGTAGCACCTCTTCTCTTTTTGAAAAATGTGTGTCCTTCCTTAATCCTTACTCACTTGTGTTTGCTTTGTTTTGTTCAGAGTCAAACTGAGGATAACCCAAGCAGCAAAATGGATTTGTCTGTAGGTGTGTATCTTCACAAATAGGAATGGGATGTTTTCATGGCTGTGACAGGCCCTTGGGATCTCCTGCCCTGCTTGGGTTGAGGCGATCAGATTGATAGACATTTACTAAACACTTTATTTTATATAAGATTTCATGTACTACATAGTATAGAGGTTGAAAATTCAAATGACTGAAGAGCCAGGATAATGTAAAAGAATGTTAAATGCTAGGTTTAACTGTGAAGAGGTATGTCCACCTCAGGAGCCAACCTTATTCTACCTGAACTGGTTACTACATGAAAAGTTCAAGCTTCACCGAACCATCCCTTATTAGCATCCATATTTTTTCCCATTACTGGGAGCTAGATTCAGATTACTTTAACATGTCTGTGATACTGGTAAACTAGGCCATCAAATTGACTCTCTCTGTACCCCAAGGTTTTCATCATTGACATACTTTTCCATTGTGACCGGAGCAGATACAGGACAGCCCTTCATCTGTGAGATTTTTCTCAGGAATGCTTTTGTTCACCCCAAGGAACATAAAAAGAATCAAACTAAGAGTAAGACAAAACAATCCGGGGTAGCAGTGGTAATGTGTAGTTTGAGCTGCAACCCAATCATGTCATCATATAACAGATTTATAGGGCTAGGAAAGGGAGGAGGAAATAGTCATAATGTATGCAGAGAGGAGAGAATAACATCACACATGCAGATTAAGCTGAGCAGGTATTGTAGACACACTCAACTATGTTAAATTCTTAAGCTTTAAATTTTGGGGCAACAAGAGTGCCTCTGATCTTTCTGTTCCCCATAATTGCTTTAAAACTCCAACAATGTATCTAACAGGTGCTAACATAGCAAAACAGACAGGTCTCTCACTGAGAACATTTGACTTTATGAACAGGATGTATTCTCACCCAGCATATCAATTTTAATCTAAATATTTGCTTAATCAGTTTTGCTTCAAGTCTCTCAAATATTCCATGATAGACAGGCTGCAACAGATATATATTTAATTTTTGAAAAATGGTCCCGTATGTGCTCCAAGAACAGAACAAGCACACTGAACCAGTGAGAATTCGTCCTAGTCTCATTGCAAAGAGTAGAGAAGATTTGTCCCCAGGACCCCAGCGAACAGATGGTTACATGTGGCTCTGGAGGAAGACATTGATTCTTGACGTTTTTATTTATGTCCTTTCAGATAAGAAATTTGATGTGGACAAGAGAACAATGAATCTCGGGGATTTTAATGATATCATGAGGAAGGATCGACCTGGGTTCCGTCCACCTAATTCCAAAGACTTGGGAACCACAGACAGTGGGCCTTATTTTGAGAAGGTGAGTTGAATGCTTTGTTTAAAATAAATGTTTATCAGAATCACTGTGCTCTTATTTGTCTTCTGATAGCTAATTCTAGAGAAAGCGTAAACTTACAAATTCAGAGTAAAACATGAATATTCCCTATGTTAATGTGGTGACATGAAAATAGCTGATATCAACAGGTGATTGGGCAGGAACGAGAACCATCTGTCCTTAATGTGTTTTGTGATGGAGCTCATAGGCACTTAGAACATAGAGAAGAAACTTTAGAGATAAGTTTACTCTGCAGTCTTCTTGTGCCAGCTACAGACAGAATCTGGACTTTGTGCAAACATTTGTATCATCCATGAGCTTGGTGCTGGGTCTGGAAAGGCTCTCCGTCTTTCCTAATTCCCTAGTGGCTTCTGTTTAGGTAAATCAAATTCTCACTCCTGATTGAAGCAAGTACTTTTTACTCACTTGTTCTGATTTTTTTAACACTTCTAATGAAACTATTTATTGATTCAGAATACTGTTTTATAGTGTTCCTGGGCCCCACAAGACATTTAAAACCAAAACATCTGGACCAATAACATTGCTGCTGGTCTAGGTGACACCATATTCATAGGAAGATTGCCTGGCTTCTGCTTCAGAAACCACACTACCAGAGTAATGGGTATTAGACTCATGATTAGTATCTGGCAAGCCTTGTCCTGATGCACTGGATGACTGGTTTCTAATGTAGAGGAAGAGAAAGTCTCAATGGAAAAGGTTGACAGATGGTGTCGGCTGGACAACGTGTGATGATTATTATCCAATCCAAATTTCTTCCTGGGTTATTGCTAATCCACTCTCGCTTTGTTTATTCCTAGTGTGTCTCTCTTTCCCTTCTTGCATTCTGTTGCTTCACTAACCAACACTCATTGTGATTGGCTAACTCCTACTACCTTTCAGCTGACTTTGCCTTTCTCCAATCAAGATGGGTGCCTTGGGGATGAGGCTCCCTGCTCTCCCTTCTCCCCTTCTCCCAGCTACAAGCTGTCTCCCTCTGGTTCCACACTACCCAACGTCAGCCTTGGAGCAATCGGCACAGGGCTCAACCCCCAAAACTTCGCTGCTAGACAAGTAAGGAGGCCTCTCAGATTTGTAATTGCTTGGCTGTGGCCTCACCTTGGCCCTGGTCTTCAGTTTATTGCATCATTTGTCTGTCTTGGGAAATTCGTTGATTACTGAATGCACAGAATGATATTAAGTGTAGGTTTTTACATCTTTCACCCCATAGAATCCATCTCTCTTCATGTTTCTCAACATGGATTTTACTTTAAATCTGTTTCTTTTATCTTTTCCATTTTGGTTATAACTGACTTAGGAAAATATGAATGAGACTCTTACAGTATATAATCTAGTTATACATTTACCCTTTTTAATATTGGATTATATATTTGCCTGGAGAGATGACACAGCAAGCAGTTACGAGCACTGCTGTTCTTGTAGAGGATCCAGACACCATATAGCAGCTCACAACCGCCGATAACTCCTGTTCCAGGGGATCAGACACCCTCTTCTAGCTTCTGCAGTCACCAGACACACACAGGAAGCACAGACTATTCATATATGTAAACTAAAAGTAAATATTTTTAAAGCCATTAGAATATATAATGAGTATTTCAAGAGTCTCTTTAATATATCTGCTAACCAAAAATTAGTAGTAAAACTAGTAAGAATAAATAAATAAAGGTTTAAGGGTTACGGTATTTTAAAAATCTAGCTTCTTGGGGCTGAGGAATTGAGTGTCTTCTTTAGAAATTAAATCACAGTATTTCCGTAGAGAAGGAGATCTTTAATAGTGAAGCTTGGAAGAGTAACTATTGCTCAAGCATTGGTGGTTGCCAAAATTAGTCCTCTAAGCAAGGGCCGCACAGAAGCATCAGAACTGGCAGGGCCAATCAGGTCATGATGTATACTCACTCTTACAAGCCTGAGGGGACACAGCAAGGCCACCAGGGTCTGTTGTAGATTCATGAAGAAAACTGGGGCCATCGATGCTGTTACAGCAACAACTCCAACAGTGGAGCTTCCCTAGTTATAGTTCTGTGACTCCTCACATGCCACTGTGCCTTTCACCTCAGGATGAGCCCAAGAACACGAACTGTACAGTGTGTAGTTGAATCCATTCTGCTTCATGCGGTGACTTTCACATGGACATTAAAAGTTCAGGTAAAGCAGGATAGCTTATCATAGTCAGGTTGTACACAGCCTCTCATATGCAGACGAAAGGAGACTATGCTGTGTCCATTTATTCAGATGAGTCATCTCTAGATTGAGGTCATAAGGCAGTTCTGTTTCCTTCCTTTAATTTCAGCGTGTCGTTTGTTTGGTTGCTTGTTTGTAGTTTCCTAAATGGGGTGGGTGTATGTATTGCTTACATGAACAGAGAAAGACAATGCTTTAAGAATACTTATTTTATATTGAAGTATAGAAAATATAAAAAAAAAATGGGGTTCCAGGCTTGCATAAATACCTAATGCTATTAGTAGGTAAACTCAAGTTTAATAGACTAGCCACCAGCTTGGCATTGGACTTTAAGAAAAGGCAATTCCTCATTGTCTTTGTAATGGGTAGATTACTGCAAAGTCCATTGGTATCAAATTGGTGCATATGTCCTACCCAGTAGGTTCTAACTGTTTCAAACTGCTGTCATACAGAGGTCATTAAATTTACTTCATAATTAAAAGGTAAAACTTAAGCCAGGGGCTGGAGAGATGGCTCAGTGGTTAAGAGCACTGACTGCTCTTCCGAAGATCCTGAGTTCAAATCCCAGCAACCACATGGTAGCTTGTAATGAGATCTAATGCTCTCTTCTGGTGTGTCTGAAGACAGCTACAGTGTATATACATATAATAGTAAATAAATTATTTTTAAAAAAATTAAGCCAAACATAGTAGCACACCGTTAATTCCAGTACTTGAGAGACCAAGGCAGAAGGATCAGGAGGCAGGAGTTTGAAGTCAGCTTGGCTATAATGTGAGATTCTCTCTCTAATAATAAGAAATAATAATAATTTTTTGCAGAATCACAGAATATTTTAATCAGTTCACTTTTTATTTTAAATTTATGTTCTTTTCTAAATCTATATTCTTTTCTAAATTAAATTATGTGCTTTTACCCAGTTTCCTTTTAAGATGGAGCACATATTATAAAGTCTGAGAAATAAACTTGATAAACCCAGACTTATAAATTAAATTGGGGTTGAGACGTATACCCCAATAATTAGGAGGACATAGACACAGGTCATCTTAGAACTTCCACATATACCTGAAAAGCTTGAACAGTAGTCAGATATTGGTGTATGTACAGCCTTTGAGTCACTGTCTCAGTAATTCCTAGATCTAATGTTTTTGAAGGCCACATATTGTTGCCTTCAGCAAACCTGAGCCAAGAAAATGAACTAAAGTACCATATTAGGGTAGCAGTAAAGCATTTACATAAACTGCTGTTGGCTTGCTTGTATTAACTTCAGAAACATCAGAATGCTATGTGGTTAATTCAGACACCCTTGAATTTTGGCAGGAAGCTGAGAATCTTCTTAGCAAAGGAAAGGCTGAAATTTAAAATAACTCTAGCTAGGTGTGGTAGCTCACATAGGTGGATTTCTCATTTTGAGGCCTGCCTGCTCTTCAGAATGAGTGCCAGAACAACCAGGGTTTCACAGAGAAGCCCTGTCTCAAAAAACCAAAAATAAAGTAAATGACTCTAAGCTGGGTGCAGTGACATAAGTTAAACAACCCTTGGAAAATAAAATCCATGGTAGATCTTCGATCTTTTTATGAATATATACATTTTAATTGCCATTTCTACTTTCTGTTTGTAATCATTTTTAGTTTTAGTGCTTTTTAAGTTCATTAATTTGTCTCTAGCAGGCTCTTAATCTAATTCTGAATCATTAAAGCCATCACAGTATCTTCAGTGTTCTGGAACTTAATGATGCTATATAAATTCTTAAAGATTACCTTATCCCTGTGTTAAAATAAGAATAATAGCCTCAGTTTACAAATGTATTGACTGCTGTCTTTGCTGAAGATACTTAGTGGGATGTTTTCAGATGAATAGTTGTTGGGTCATAGATGTGTGCAAATGATATATGTATCCTGTAGACCAGACTTTATGGATTTCTGAGAATGCCAAAAGGAAGGATTAAACTGGTACAGAAAAAAAAAATAGAGAATGACTGAATCGTGGTTTTAGTGGACATCGGCAGAGTTCCTTCTGGTATATTGTTAACACAGAGGGGAATTCGCTCACTTTGTACATGGATGAGGAGGAGGTATGGGGGAACATACCCTTGATGGGCTCTTTAGTTCAAGCCTTGAATAGGCCAAGAGTACACAATGTGTAGAGAACTTCAGGATGCCAGGCGTGATGGATAGTGCATGCCTCCAGTGCCAGCCTGAGATGCGTAGTGAGACCCTGTTTGGGAGTGAGGGCCATCCTCAGACAGAGGAAACAGTGACAGATTCTTTACTGAAGAACTTTCCATAGCCAGAAACCAATCAGAAAAGGGGGACGGGCACCAGGGCTGGGCTTCCCATGCTCTTGTTGGAAGATGAGAGACGAGCTCAGTAATTTATTGAGAATCATGGAATTAAGCTTTAGTGTGTGTGTGTGTGTGTGTGTGTGTGTGTATAAACTAAGCTGATATTTATACTTTTGAATGTGTAGTTACAGGTGAGTACTGTTATTTCCATAACCTAGAATGATATGTAATGTATTCTTTCCTTCTTATTTTGATGTGAGGTTGATGAACGTTTTCTCATTTAGCAAAGAAAGCCAACAGATTCAGGACAGGGAAGAATGCACAGCTAGATCCAGGGTCTTTGTGAGTGACTATGATTGGTTAAGCCCACTAATAGAGGAAAGTGATACCCAGGTTCCTTTTAAGATGGATCTCATAAAGTCTGAGAATTAAATTTGATAAACCCAGACTTATAAAAAGAGGGTTCTTAAACTGGGTGTGGTTGCACATACTTGTAATCCCAACACTTAAGAGACTCACCTCAGCTAACCACAGAATAAGACCGAGTCTCAAATAAGCAATCTAGAAATCTTGCACAGCCAGTTCCTGTCAGTCACAAGGAATGCCACACTACCTCTAACATTTTGTTAAATTTAATCCTTTCAGTTTATAGACTTTATCAGACCACCTGTAGTAAATGATCTGCCCGTGACTCAGTTTGAGTAAGTATCCCCCAACATTCCAACACAAAGAACTCCCCGATTCTAAAATGAATGCTGTTATTCCATGCCATAGAGATCTTTATTCTTAGGGATAGAAATGAGAACTACTGCTTAATCGTCTTCTTCAACTGTTAAGGTACCTGACTGGTACTGTTCTCTCTGCAGGGCGGCAGCCATGGTTTGTTTGGAAACAGCACAGCACAATCGAGAGGCCTGCACACTCCAGTGCAGCCACTGAGTTCTTCTCCTGGTCTCCGGGCGCAAGTGCCTCCCCAGTTTATCTCTCCCCAGGTAAGAAATTTTGTGTTCCTATCTTTCAGAGTTAAAAGATGGTTGAGGTAGCAGCCCATTGTTACTGCCTGGTTGATGCACAAGGAAGGATTGGTTACAGTTGGACATTTGACCGATCCAAATACCATGTGCAAGATTATTAGAACAGAATATCAGCTTCCTTTTTAAATTACATCAAGAATACAAAGTAGATGCTTTGCAACAACAAATTGTCTAATATATTGTTTTTATTGTGACTAATTAAAAGCAGTTCATAAATTCTAAGGTGACAGTATTCAAAACCCCTCAATTTTTTGCCTGAAGATAACCAAAAGTATGAGATTCTGCATTTTTCTATAGAACTCTGAGAAGCTGTATGCTAGAATACTGACTGGCTTCCTACTCTGAGAGAGCCCTAGAGCTGATGAAGAGGCTTGTATGACAGGGCACTCTGAAGTAAAGGCAGCAGTTAGTGGGATAAATGTCATAGATGGTCAACAAAGTTTGGAGACCAAGGTGATGTTTCATCTGATTAAATGTTACAGGCATCACTAGCAGTGACATTTAAACTGGATCTTGAAGAATAAGTTTAAATTTTCTATGCATGGTCATATTAAAGAGGCCTTCCAAGCTACAGAAGCCTTGCACCAGTGCAATAATAGCTGGTACTTGGCATGAGGAAAGGCAGTTGGTTTGAATGAATGATTAGTGTGAACAGGTTAGTAGAGATGCTAATATTTATCAATGGGATGGGAAGAAATAGACAAGGAATTAGGGACAGAATGTAGTGAAAACTATGTTTGCGTCGTTCAGGAGTTTGGATCTTGTCCTGTAGGCCCACTTTGTTAGCTTGTTCATAACTATGTTCTGGGCTGCTACTTTTAAAGGTCTTTCTCCCTCCCTCTGATAACACAATTCCTAGGATTTGGGGCCTGCTCAACCATAGGTAGTTTTCTTTTATTATGTATACACTATATTTAAGTTAATTTGATATTATAAAATATACAGATATTTTGCATGCATGCTTGGGCAGTGCCCATGAATGCCAGAAGAGGGTATCAGATCCTCTCAAACTTGAATTACAGACCTTTGTGCTGGGAACTGAACTCCAGCTGCTTGTCCATCCTCATCCTGTCTGACCCGTCTTGTTTTCCCTCCCCCGCTTCACTGGGTTGTTTTTGTGTGGTGGTTACTGTAGACAACAGAATGTTAAGCAAGGGTTTTCAGGGAGGACAGAAAAGTCTGAGAGAGTCTGTGGCAGTACCATGGGGTATGTTTATATGATGGAGTTACCAGAGCTCCAGAGAGCAGGGGTAGCCCAAGGGCACAAACAAAGCAGTGGCAGTAGAGGTCAAAGCCACTTGGAAAGGTCACCTCCTATCTTTGTATGATATCCCATCCTCCCTCTGAAACACTTAGGTCACTTGGCTCTCAAGCACCTTACAGTCGTTCTCTGCCTTTCTCCCACCTCCCAGCACTGATCATCAGACCATCCTGGTGGTGCTCCGTTCTCAACCCTCTCACAGCATACAGCCACCACTAGGTGACCTCATCTGTTTCAGTGACCTTAATATTGAGAGTTACAAAATTGTGCCAGCTGTCAACATGTTCTTTTCAGTTGCACACACTGCTAGATATGTTCAAATTTTAAAACAGAACAAAAATTCCAGCTAGACATGCTCCTATTCTGTAGTCGGTTACACCAAAGACCCACAAGCTAAAGTGTGATCCCTCCTGAATCACAGCCACATGCAGTTAAGTACATTTTCCCTTCAAAACCTGGAATTAACTTTGGAAAACCTTGATAGCTCCTTGAGAACAGCTCCTTCACAAAAACCCAAGGGCACACATCTGCGTGTGCAAACACACACACACACACACACACACACACACACACACACACACACACACACACACACGTTTAAAAAGAAAAAACAACCATCTTGATTCAGGCTCTGACTATTACCACTACTGATGCAATCCTTAGCAGGCTGCCGTCATAAATAGTTCAGGGCCTTCTTGTGTCTGTTCCATTCTTCTTCATTCGGGTGTTGATGTCTGTAGTCTGAGTCACACTCGTCCTCTTTATAGCCACATTGTCCACACTGGTATCTATTGGCAGGGGAACACTTGAAATTTGGCTATTATTTCATCATCATTAAATTTAGGTAGCTGCACCTAGTTTGTGTCTGCTTCAGCATGAGAGAAGGCTCTGTGGAGCTCTGCTGTAAGACATACAGTATACTATGCTGTCGCTTGGCTGCAGATCCTCTCCTGGCTTGCTCACACACCTATAGTGTAGTGTTTACTGCCATTTTTAGGGTTCTTGGTGATCTCACCCAACTTATACTTTATGTCTCTCCAACCAAGTGACCCCAAAACACCAGTCATACTTTAGAACACTGTTGTCTGGGGCTTCCACTCAGTGTGAACTTTATTTCCTTGGCTCTCTACTTCAGAGCACCTTAGCCAAGATACTTTCTCAGGCTAAGCTCTGAAGCTTACAGTGCTTCCCCACTACTCTGTCTTCTTACCATCCAGAAGTTTCCTTGTCTTCCTTCCTCCTCTGCTCTCTGCCTCTCTGCCCCTTGAGTCAAGCTTCACAGCAGCAGGGATGAAAACAGTTGTGTTGCCTGCATCCCATTGGCTTCATGTATGTGCAGGCCTGCTGTTCATCTGTATATCCACTGTTGTTACCACTGTGTCTTAGTGTTTCCCCTGTTGCCAAATAGTCTCCACATAGATTCCCTACCCTCTCTTTTGATTCTTGGGATGGAACCCAGGGTTTGCTAGGTACATAAGTGAACTATGCCTCAGCCCATATTGATCATTCTTCTGGTTTTTCATTCTTTTTTTTTTCTTTTTTTTTTTGCGGGGGGGGTTGTTTTGTTTTGAGACAGGGTCTTACTATAACCCAGGCTAGCTTTAAAATCACAGAGATCCTCTTGCTTTTCTGTCTTCCCAGTGCTGGGATTAAAGGACCACCACACCTGGCAATGTTAATCATTATCAGAAACTTGTTCCCTTAGATACATTTATCTTGATTTACTTAACACTCTCTTCTCCTTTTATTGGATATTAAATTGTTTCTAATTTTTTTGCTATTATAAGTAATCTGCAGAGAAACTCTAATACAAAAACCTTCATCAATATTAGTTTCTTTGTTTCTGTGGAGCGCAGCCTGACCTTAAACTTGATCCTCCTGCCTTATCCTCCTTAGTGGTAGGACCCATTCATGGTCCTACATTATTTCTAAACCTAGTTGTCCAGAATGAAGTGTTTGAGGATTTTTTTTCTAAAGCATAAACACTGAAACTTAACATTTAACATTTATTACAAGACTGGTAATGTCATTCAGTGATAGAAAAGTAATGTTTGAGACCCTAGGTTCTTTTCCAAACACAGCCAGGGGAAAAAAAAAAAAGGAAAGAAGAGTTGTTAAAGCCTTTGTTTCTACAGTTGCTTTTCCTCCAGTCACTGGAGGATTCAGGAAAGTAAGATTCTGGTGGCTTTTGTCATGCCTTTAAGTTTCTGTCATTTTGCACCTGCAGTGCTTTGTTAAAAGCCATATTGATTGCTTCAGGATCTTCCCTTTCTCCAGCCCAGCTGGAGACTGAGGGCTTTTAAGCCTGCATAATTAACTCCAAAATAGGAATATGCAAACCTGCACTTTAATTACTTTGCATCCTAGGTTTGAGCAGCCATTTGCCCAGAGCATAGTGGTGCTACTTTCTGGCCCTTTTAATTCTTGTGAGGAGCCCTCTGGATCTGCAGCCTGAAGAGGCAAGGGTAAATAAATAGAAAGACCTCCTGGGTATTGACTCTTAAAAGTCTAAAACTGTCAACTTAAGGAGCATGTGCAGTGGTGCAGTGGATAAGAGTGCCTCGTGTTGGTGTGCTTTTCTATATCTGGCCATCTTTAAATAGTGTGTTGTTAATTTTGCCTTTTTTGATTTCAGGCAATGAAAATTATATAGTATATATGAAAGAATTCACAAAGCCAGTGCTTTAATCCCAGCACTCAGGAGGCAAACAGATCTGAGTTCTAAGCCAGCCTGGTCTACAGAGCAAGTTCCAAGACAGCCAGGGCTCTACAAAGAAACCCTCTCTCAAGGGAAAAAAAAGGAAGAAACTGTATACTATATGTAGTATATATGAACTATATAGGAAAATTGTAGAAGGTGTATTCCACATACCTATCATAAGACTGGGATGGGAGCCAAATCCCACAGTCCTGGTATGTTCATACTATTCTGTGAGTTCAGAAGCTCAGAGAGAGGTCAAACAAGTTTGTAAGTTGATTGGTAACAGTCAGCACCATCAGTATCTCTTAGATGGAGAGAAGCAACCAACCTCACAGTAGAATTGGTCAGGTAACTGGATGTGGCTGAGATTATGGAAAAAATGAGATGATGGGCCAAATATTTAGCAAGTTTGGACTTAATCAGCTAGTTCTAGACTAGAGAGTATCAAAGAGAAAATAGTCGTGAATTCTTGATGATGTTTAGAGGTGGTGACTTGAAATTAATACAGAACTGCCAGGTGTGCCTTTGACACATGCCTTTAATCCCAGCAGTCAGGCAGAGATAGGCAACTCTCCAGCCTGGTCTACGTAGTGAATTACAGGACAGCTAGGGCTATGCAGAGAAGTCCTGTCTCAACAAAACTAAACAAAACAAAAACTGATAGGAAACTTGCCATTTTGACTTTGACCAAGGTGCTAAACAAGTAAGATTGGAATACTCCATGGAAAGCAACAAATTGAGCTATAGAATAGGACATGAAAGAAAGAAAGAGACACTGGTTAGAATACAGACTCGGAGGGGGGACAGTCAGCAGATAATAAAAGAGGCTTTTGAGTTCATTTGTGTGTAAGACTTAGTTCTTTGCTTATACTAGTTGTGTAGACCCAACTGGGGAGTAAGGAGTGCTTCTTCTGCTTTGTCTTAAGTAGAGTACAGGGAGGGCTGGAAAGATTGCTCAGTTGCCTATACTCTAGCATGGGGTCTGCCACCCTCTTCTAATTTTCTTGGGCCCCTGCATGCACATGATGCACATACATATGCTCAGAGGTACACACATACACATAAAATAGACTCCTGTAGGTTAGAATTAAAAGTATACACTGCCAGGCCAGGTCCAGCCCCACCTCCCCCTCACAAAAAAAAAAAAAAAAAGGTTTGGAGCTCAGTGATAAGAGTGCTTGCCTAACATCTGTAAGGCCCTGTTTCATCCTTAGCACTAAGACAGGATGGAAAGACAACCAAAAAGCTAAGGGACTTATAACAAATTAAATCTTGCAGCAGAGGATAAATTTATGAAAAAAAGTTAAATGTTAAGACATTTGTTTGTGGGGCTGGAGAGATGGACTCATTGGTTAGGGGCGCTGGCTGCTCTTCCAGAGGCCCAGAGTTCAATTCCCAGCAACCACATGGCAGCTCACAACTGTCTGTGACTCAACTTCCAGAGCATCTGACACCCTCACACTGACATACGTACATAGAGAATTACATGGTGAATGACTCTTCAGTTAGAACAATAATGGTGGTTTGTTCATTTAATAAGCATTTATAGAGTATCTACTTTGTGCCCTCTACATCCAGACAAATGTAAGAGACCCATTTGCATGGGTTCAATATTATCTTGTCAGGGGAAGCAGAACTGAGTCTCAGTCATGGAGTGCTTGCCTGTTGCTGATTCCTTCTCTCAGTGCAAATGTAAAACAGGTGGTTCTAATTGGTACTAAGCTTGTGGTTAAATAGTAAGAATGTTATCACTAGACAAATAGACCTGAGGCTTTGTTAGAGAAACTCAGGACTTCACAAAGTGCTTAGGGATGACCACATCCACTTGATGTAAGACTCAACTAGAAAATGACTTTCTGTTGGGAAGCAGGTAGAGGTTGCACAATCAGTTATGTTACCCTGAGGATGAAGGACTAGGGAATTCTGGTCTTAAATCCTGAAGATACACCCTGTGACAGAAGAACAAATACTTAGGAAAAACATCTCTAAGTGTTCAAATAGATTAACTCAAATGTCTCAAACAACACATTGAGCTTTCTATTAGCTAGTTTAGTTGGTCAGTCACTATCTTTCTATTTGGGGAATAGGCAAAGAAAATTTTAAAAAGTTAAATAAGGTACTTGTTCTGAGTCACACAGGTTAGAAATGATAGAGATTGAGATACATGCCTAGGCATGTAAATCAGTTTTATTTATTTTTTTAAATGGAGGACTCTATATATTGGCAGAATGGCCCAGAATTCCAGAGCTCAAGAGATATGTCTGCTCTGAAGGACTTGTGACAAGGCATGTGTTACCTCACCCCATTAACTAAGCTCTTAACTCCTGTGCTTTGTGGAGAGGGTTAGGGTTGTTCTCTGTGACCCAACTGACACCACTGCCAAGGATAAAAGTACCACCATTACCTAGCCTTTAATCCCAGCACTCAGGAGGCAGAGGCAGGAGGATCTCTGTGAGTTTGAGGCCATCCAGAGCTACATAGTAAAACCCTGTCTCCCCCTCCAAACAAACAAAACCATACATACATATATGCATACATATTGTATAATAAGTGTTTTCTAGTACGTATCTATTAGCTCTAAGCAGTTGAGCTTGTCTTGTTGAACGACAAGTTCCCAGTACTAATCTCTCAATTAGACAGAAGCCAATGTTGTCTTTTTTTTTTCTTAAAGATTTTTTCCTGATTTAAAATTTCATCATTTTTATTGCAGAAAATTAGTCTTAGAGCCATCAAGTCTTTTTCATGGGGGTCAGGGGGTTTTTTAATAAGTTCTAAGGATTTTCCCTGTCTTCTGACTAGGTTTCTGCCTCAATGCTCAAGCAGTTCCCCAACAGCGGCCTGAATCCAGGTCTCTTTAATGTGGGGCCCCAGTTATCTCCTCAACAAATTGCCATGCTGAGCCAGCTCCCACAGATTCCCCAGTTTCAGTTGGTAAGTGGCATGTTTTCTTCCTGTTGCTGAAGGTTATTTGCTTCTCTTTTTACTTTTGCATTAACTTCCTTCTTTTTGTCACTTGATGTTCAAACTTTTATACACATGATTAATTATGATTAAAAGTTGATATATCAGTATGGCTGAAGGTACCTTTAGCTATAGACCAAGAACTTGGTTATGGATGCTTTTGACACACTGACCTGCCCTGTAGCATGCAGTCTCTCCATATCAGTCTTAGGAAGCTGTGGTTTCCTCATTGTTTTATAGGCATGTCAGCTTCTCCTGCAGCAGCAGCAACAGCAGCAGTTGCTACAGAACCAGAGAAAGATTTCTCAAGCAGTGCGCCAGCAGCAAGAACAGCAGGTGTGTGGGTGGCGAAGGCTCCCCTAGTGGTCTGGGTGAGAAACACCTTTTAGCTTAACAGCTAATTTGGGGTACTGGCTTATCATCTGCCCATTTCTCTTGGGATCTTTCTTAATGGATGCTGCACCCTCAGCTGGCAAGAATGGTGAGTGCTCTCCAGCAGCAACAGCAGCAGCAGCAGCAGCAGCAGAGGCAGCCCAGCATGAAGCATTCACCTTCTCATCCTGTTGGACCTAAGCCACACTTGGACAACATGGTACCCAACGCACTGAATGTCGGGCTCCCAGACCTTCCAACCAAAGGGCCCATCCCTGGATATGGTTCTGGTACGTTCTGTGTGGTGGGAAGTCTTAGCAGTGTGTCTGCTAGTCCATTCCTATAGTGGTGTTTGACTTTGTATTACCCTCCTTTTCTTTTTCCTTTTTTTCTTTTTTTTTAAGATTTATTTATTTTATGTATATGAATACACCATCATTGTCTTCAGGCACACCAGAAGAGGTCATCAGATCCTATTACAGTTGGTTGTGAGCCACTATGTGGTTGCTGGGACTTGAACTCAGGACTTCTGGAAGAATAGTCAGTGCTTTTAACTGCTGAGCCATCTCTCCTGCCCCTTTTTCTTAGTAATATTATTTATTTTCTTTTTAAAAAATAATGTCTAAAGCTGGCAATGGTGGCACACACCTCTGATTCCAGCACTTTGGAAGCAGAGGCAGGCAAATTGCTGTGAGTTTGAGGCCAAGTCTGGTCTACAGAGTGAGTTCCAGGACAGCCAGTGCTACACAGAGAAATGCTGTCTTGAAAACTTTAAAAAGAAATAAAATAAAATAAACCACTACTTTTTTATTTTATATGTTTTACCAGGTGTGTATGTCTGTGCACCACATATGTACAGTGCCCTCAGAGTCTAGAAGAGGGTATTGAATCCCTTAGAACTGGAGTTACAAATGGGTATTAGCCATCATGTAGTGCTGGAAATCAAAATTTGGTCCTCTGAAAGATAGTCAGGGGTATTAAGTGCTAAACCATCTTTCCATCTCCCCAGCCCTTCTATTTTTACAATACATTGTACATACCTATAATCCTAGAGAGGTAAAGATAGTCCTTGGCACTAACCAGTCACCTAGTGTAGCATAATCTCTGAGCTGCAAGCCAGTGAGAAACCCTATCCTTAAAACAAAGAAAGTAAAAAAGAAACAAGGTTGGTATTTCCTAAGAAACAATACCAAAGGTTGATCCCTGACCCCCCACATGTGCACGTAGTAACACACATGTGAACATGCCATGTAATTATACATGGCATGTACACATGTACTCAAACAATGAAATTTCCAGTTGAAATTTCCTTTAAATGCTGCACATGGCTGAGGTTGTATCTATGAAAGTATATACAAGTTTAAGTATCTCACTTCACTAATAAAGCTGCCTTCTCAATGTGAACTAAAATTTTAAGGCCAAGTCTTTTTAAAGGTAGGTGGGGCATATGTAAGGAAATTTTTGACATTGAAAATTTGTTTTTGTCCAGTAAATTTTCTCTTTAGAAGTGGGCAACATGCTATAAGCAAAGTTCAGTCAGTGAGACAACAATTCTTTAAAAAAAAATAACCAGGCAGTGGTGGTACATGCCTTCAATTCCAGCACTCAGGAGGCCAAGACAGGCAGATGTCTGTGAATTCAGGACCAGCCTGGTCTTAAGAGAGAGTTCCAGGATAGCCAAAGCTACACAGAGAAACCCTGTCTCAAACAAAGACACCCTAGCGATTAGATAGATAGATAGATAGATAGATAGATAGATAGATAGATAGATAGATAGATAGATAGATAGCTATGTTTAGTGGCATATGCCTGTGATCTCAGTGCTTAGAAAGTGAGCCAAGAATATTGCAAATTCAAGGCCAACCTGAGCTGCATGGGAAGATACTAGGATATCTCTCTCTCTCTCTCTCTCTCTCTCTCTCTCTCTCTCTCTCTCTCTCTCTCTCATGGCCTCATTGGAAAAGAAGGTATCAATCTGCATAAAAAGGCAAAAAAAGAGTGAGGAGACATGAGATTTCTGTCCTGGACCAGTCCTTGATTGGACAGGTGACTATTTTCTACCCTGACCTACTAGGAATTCCAGCTAGAGCTAGGAAGTAGTAAAGATGAGGGTGTCTTTGATCCTGGGAGTTTCAGCTTTCGCCAGCTGAAACAGATGACCTGTTTTCCTCTTACAGATGACCTGAGAACTGACTTAACTCAGAATAGCCTCTCCAGGCTAGAAGTGGCAGAGCAAATACACAAAGCCTGGCTTTTGTCCCCAGTGCTGGGAACATACCTTTCTTCCATCTGACATAGGATGGGCCCTTTGCTGCACTTGCCTATACTACCATCTTGTCTAGAGTATGGAAGGCCAATGTGGCCAGTAGGGGGAGCCTCCCTTGGGAAGATCCACTCGTAATTCTGTAAAGGATGAAACTTGCTGGCAGAAGCTGGATACTGTGGATGTGGTTCTGACTTTAGACTTTTGAGACAGCATACGAACACAAAATAAAACACCTTGTCCTTTTGCCTCCCTGGTCTGTTTTGTTTTATTTTTTGGTTGTTGGCTGACCTCAAACTCCCAAAGATTTGCCTGCCTAAGTGCTGGGATTAAAGGTGGGTGCTGCCACCACCCGACTTACCTTAACCTCCCTTGTCAGAAGGTACAAGGGAAAGTCAAAGGCGGTTTTTTTATCTTTCAGTGCATGTTGTTCTCACTACTTGGGAAGAAAACTGACTTCCATGGCCAGGGTAGTTTAGCTTGGTGACTCTGATACTTTTACATTCGTGAATAAAGAATATATCACACATGGTTGGGATGTAGCTTAGTGGTAGATTTGCCTACTCAAGGTTCTGGGTTCACAGAAGCAGCAGAAAGAAAGGCAGAGAGCAAGGCATGTCTATAATCACAGCACCTAAAAAAAGAGGCAGAGGGATCACAGCCAGTTTAAAGCTATCTGGTCTACATATCAACTCCAGGCAAACCAGAGCTACATAGATAGACCCTATCTCAAAAAAGAAAAGAAAGGGAAACCCATGGTAGGCTGTAATTTCAGCATATAAAGCCCAAGAAATAGATCCAGGAGGATCAGGAATTGAAGTCAGCCTGGAATACATGAGACCTTGTCTCTAAGAATAAATGCAGGTAGGTTTATCCCAGTAATGGTCATCATAACATCTTCAATATTTGCTGTCTGCTAAGAAGTGATATGTGTTGGTGATGATCCTGTTCATTTTTAACAGCATATACCTGTTCTTATTTAAACACAATTTTTTTTCTATTATTTTGTGTTTATGGGTGTTTTGCCTGAATGCATATCTGTACACTATACCATGTGTGTTCACAGTGCCTCTGGAGACCAAAAGAAAATACTGAAACCCCTAGAATTGGAGTTATAGATGGTTTTGAGCCATCATATAGGTGCTGGGAATTGAACCCAGGTCCTCTGCAAGAACAACCAGTGTTCCTGTTTGCTGAGCCATGGCTTCAAGCCTAAACACAAAAATGTTATCATAGTGTCTTATTGTGTAATTATTTATGATTATTTTGCTGATTACTAATTATTTATAAATACTAAATGTCAGAGTTCACCAGACAAAAGCACATGTTTATTTTCACATTTTACTGAAATTTTGTGATTTGGATTCTATTCCTGTTAATTTTCTGGGGGGAGAGGGTAGGATCTCATTAAACTCACTATATATACCAGGGTGGCCTCAAACTCAAGAGATCCTCTGCCTCCCAAGTGCTGAGATTAAAGGTCTGCACCATACCCGACCTATTTCTGTTTCTTAAATAATAAATGTGTTTTATGACAAGCTTTGCTACTTCACCTAAAACTTATTCTATATCTTACTGGCCTTGAACTTGATCCTGCCTCAGTGTCCCAACTGTTGGCATGATATCACTATGCCTGCATGCCTGCCTGTTCTGAGTAATGTACTAAGCCTGCAACAATAAGATTTTACTGAAAATCCCTTTTAAATATAACACATGGCTTGAGTTTTTGTAAAGATATTAAATGATAATGGTAAAGATCACAGAAAATGCTGATCATGATGATACGTGCCTTTAAATACCAGCCTGGTCTATATAGCAAGCTCCAGGACAGCCCAGACTACATACAGAACAAACAAAAAAAATAACAACACAAATGCTTCAGTTGTTCTGATGCTGAGCATTTTAAATTATATGCAAAATACTTCTGGGTGAAAGGGTAACAAGAATGATGCTTCTTAGTATGCCTTCATACTGTATGTCTGGCTTTTTTTTGTTCTGGGGTTATCGGTTGTTTGTTTGTTTGTAAGTAATAGGGTCCCACTAAGTAGTCTGTCCTTGAACTTTATATAGACCAGACTTTATATAGTCCTTGAACCCACAGAGATCTGCCAGCCTAGGTCTCTCAAATCCTAGGATTAAAAACCTAAGCCATCACATTGTTTCTAAGTAAACCTCTTTTATTGTTTTCTCAAAATGTTTCAAATGACAAGCCAGCTACAGTGGCACCCACCTGTTATCCCAGCACTTGGGAGACAGAAGCAGGAGGATCAGGAGCTACATGAGTTCCTTTTTCAAAAACAAAAAATAGGGCTGATGAGATGGCTCAGCAGGTAAAGGCACTTGTACTACTCCTAATGTTCTTTAGTGTAACCACTGTCTGACTCAGATGGTACAAGGAATAATCTCTTGCAGCGTATCCTCTGACCACATGCATATGAAGGTGTGCAAGTTCCCATACACATAATGAATGATGAATCCATGAATGGCGGCTGCTTAACTAATCCTCACTGCTTTTTCTGAAATAAAGAAATAGTTTCTAATGCTCTGCTTTTAGCAAAATTTAAAATATGTTTAGTTGAATTTTCGGGTGATAATGACCCATCTACACTGTGTTGCAGTGACACAGGCCAGAGGGAAGGGCCTCTACCTGGAAGGGATAAATGGTGCTCTGACGAGACTCCTATTCCCATATACTTACTTACAGGGTTTTTTAAAATAGGAGTAGTGTGATATGTCCAGGGAAACAAAGCCACTCATCTACTAGAAAAACATTTCCAGTGGACATGGTGGATTATTATGCCTGCAGTCCCAGCAGTAGCATTCAAAGCCAGCCTGGTCAGCCATGTCAGCACGGCAAGACCCTTTCTCAAAACAGTACCATCACCACCCCAAAATATGGTTTCTAAGTAAAATTCCCTCCTTATGTTTCAGATTTATCTAATTTTATTTAAATGTTTACTTAATGTATTGTTAATATTAAACTATTTGTAATATTTATATAAGCCCATCGAAGAGTAGAGATTTCTCTTTATATTTTTAATGAAAGAGAAATTTATGTCCATAGTAGGATAATTGTATCAAATATCAGGTGTGGCACAGTTGTGTTAGGGTTCACCTTGTGGGTGACGGTTTCCCTTACAGTTGTTATGAAATAGTGGTTTCTTTTATGTATTCATTCATCTTTAGTATCGGTGGCTTCACCCAAGGCCTTACACTTGCATTCAGATATTCTTTCTTTCTAATCTATCGTGAACTGAACGGGAGTGAAAACACAGTTAGCTTAAGGAGAAGGTAATTTCGGAGAGTATCCTCCAGGGTAAATGAGCCTGGCAAAATGGTAGTAGTGAAGTGCTGTGGGCAGAGGCAGGAGGGAATGATTCTGGCAGGAACAGATAAGGTAGGTAAAGGGTTGTATTTGCAAGGATGACAAGAAGTAAAAGGCATATTATGGTGAAATGAGCCCCAGGCTCATATGGACCAAGTCTTATCTCCATTGTACCTTGGCCTCTAATACAGAGACAGGCTTGAATAAACTATTTATAAATATTCATTAAGTTGAACTGAATGGCTTCTTTGACTGGGGTTAAGACTCTGTGTGTGAGTTGGAGAATCAGAAAAAACCTACCATGGATTGAGGAAGTTTGGTCTTGAGAGTTCACAAGTAGGTAGAGGTCACTAGTGAGGGCCCCTGAGTGCAGCCATTAAGGCATGGTCCACATCCCAGCGCCATACCACTTGCTATATGACAGCAAGAGGAGTCCTTACAGCAAGTTTTGTGCCTTAGCATGCCAAGCAAGCGGTGCTGTGGACTTCACACAGCCCCCAGCATGCCTGTTTTCCCTAGGCTTTCCTCTTACAGTCTTGGGTTAGGATGGACCTTCCCAGGCGTTGTATCTTCTGTTCTTACTCTGTGATGTTATTGTGCTTCTGCTCTGTCCCCATGTCACCAGTGAAACAAATGTCCTCTTTAAGCTTCGTGCGATCTGCTCAGTTCTTCCCTTTTCTAAGATTTATAACTCTTCATTTTCTACACTTGATGAGTCATAGAAAAATTGTACAGCTTAAGTTAAATATCATTAATCTGCTGAGTTAAAAGACATTTTATAACAACTTCAAAGAAAATGATTGTGTGAGGACAGCCTCCTTCTCTCCTTAGCAGTCCTGTGTCTTTTGTCATCTTTGCCATAGCCCTGCTTTCAGAAGCCTGGGGTTGCTCACCTTCGCTGCTCACCTTTCAGAGGCAGAGGTGTCATGTGCAAGGAGCAGCATGTGTAGGCCACAAGGACTCCCAGACAACCCTCTGCCTCCCAGTGCCCCTGGTCTCCAGGCTCATTTTCTTTCTGTTGTTGAAGATGAGTTTGATTAGTTGTTTCCCATTCTCCAGGCTGGAGAGCTGGCTCAGTGTGGATTGTTCTTACAGAGCACCTGAGGCTGGGTCCCAGCACCCACAGCCACTAGTACTTCAGCTTTAGCTCTCCTATACTTTCTCTGGCCTGTGCAGGTACTTATACCCACACAGATTAGTGCAGTTAAAAATTAAAAAAAAATTTTTTTTTAGCCTCAATTTTACTTACCACCCTTAACCTCCAACCAAGCAGTTGGGCTAGTAATATCAATTATAAGTGTATGGAGAAGCAGGATTCTTCAAAGAAATAAGTAACATTTTAGATGAAGGGAAAGATAGTAGCAGGTTCTCCCCTCCCTTGGTCAGTGCATGAGTAAAACTAAGCCAGACAGTAGGATGAACCAGCTGGGGAAGGAGACCATGACGTGGCCTCAGTAGGACTCGGATCAGTAGAGCTTGAGGGAGATCCAGTCTGAGGTATCATTTTACACCGAGCACGTGGGTTCTGACCGGGCTGGAGCCCCAAAGCCTGTTGACTGAGGTTGAGTAAGGACTAGTGTTTGGCCCTATTCACCCACAGACTCTCAGCTTCTGGCTGTGATGGAAGCTCCCTCTCCAGACTCCTGTGGCTGTGTAGACCCATTTTGTTGGTTGGCTTTAATCTGCAACTTAGCTGTTTTGAAAACTGATTATAACCCAGTGGAGAGCAGGTAACTGGCCCTGTGAAACTGTTGGATAGTCTCTCGGGTTCTATGTGACTTTTAGTTCTCTGGTGCTCTGTAATGGGAGAGTCTGACGCTTGGGGCCTTCTTGGGGCTCATAGCACTGTGAATTCAGAATCTCTCTCTAAAAAAAATGCTTCCTATAGCTTTGAGGGTGTTCCTCCCTGTGGGGGGAAAAACTGCTGTCAGTGCCCACCCACCCCACCCCCTCCAGACAGGGAAACATTGGAGTATCAGTGGGCTTCTTGCCATTCTGTAAGCACAGCTGAATGTCATGAGTCAGACCTCGTACTGGTTCCTAAGCCCTAGATGGTAGATGGTGAGGTTTCTTTGTGTAGCCTTTCCTCTCTCTCACTGGAATCCTTAACAATTCACTCTCCCATGTTGGTGTCAGATGTGATCGGAGAGTGGTTGAATCCCCCCAACTGTCTGCCATAAATGTTTGCTCAGAAAAATGTGGGTGCAGGTAAGCACTGAGATATATACCTAATTAGATGACCCATTTTCATACCATAAAAAAGAGAGAACGGTTTTTAATCTAGAAGGACCCAAAGTTAGAGTTTTAAATCAAGTGGCTGTTTCTCTATAGAGACCATGTCAAAAGACATTCTTGGGCTCTTCCTGCATTATTTAGTTTCTGATGTAAGAAATGTATAGACATGTTGTGATCTCTTTGCAGGCTTCAGTTCTGGTGGCATGGACTATGGTATGGTTGGTGGCAAGGAGACTGGGACTGAGTCTCGCTTCAAACAATGGACCTCGATGATGGAAGGGCTGCCATCTGTGGCCACACAAGAAGCCACCATGCATAAAAACGGTGAGGGAGCAGCCTCATGCTAGTAGCAGAATCTTCTGGTCCCTACTCAGGCCTTGGCCAAGTATCCTGCATGTTATGTTGGCTTTTGTAGATGTGTTTGTGTTTCCTTTTTGAAACTGGGTCTTTCTCTGTACTCTAGGCTGGCCTGGAACTCCCAGAAATCTGCTATCTCGGCCTCCACAGTGCAGACATTAAGGCATGTCCCATCACACTTTTAAAGCAATATATTAGGCAGACTTAGTGTATAATCCCACCACTCAGGAGGCAGAGGCAGGTGGATCTCTATGAGTTCAAGTCAAGCAAATTCCAGACCAACATAAAGAGACCCTGTCTCCCCCAAAGTGTTATTGAAAGAATCATTGCACTGTCTTGTAGCCCATGCTGCCTTGAACTCAGAAAGTTTTGTTACCTTCGTCTCCTGTGCCCTGGATTAACAGTGAATACTACCATTCCTTATTTTATGATTTTTTTAAACTCCAATGTGTATGCATATTTTGTTTGTGTATATGTCTGTGCACCATGTGGGTGCTGGGAATCAAACCTATGTCCTATAGAACAGCCAGTGCTCTTAAGTACTGAGCCATCTCTATAGCCCTTCCTTTTGTGATTTTTTTTTCTTTAAACGCAAATCATTAGCTTTTGGTAATTAGTCTCTTGATATTTTCCCTAAGTTTTATGATCACCTATCAGAGGAGGGTTTATCTTACAATTCATATTTCAAGGCATTTAAAGCGTTCTAATTAAGGATGCCATAATGTCTCACTTACCATGGGATTAAGAATAGTTATGAACTTGTGCACCCATAAGATTAAAACCCCATTTAAGTGTCTTAATAGAACAGAATCCTTTTGCTGAGGTGTTGGTTGGTTGGTTTGGTTTGCTTTTCTGAGATAGGGTCTTATATGAATTTGTGGTCCATGCTAATCTCAAGTTCCTGGCTGTGTGGTTTTTGGGAGCTCAGAGATCAGTATCTGATTTTTAAAAACTCCTGCCCTGACCTGGGTATTGTTGTGCATGCGAGTTGAAAACCAGCATAAGCTATTCACAGTTCAAGGTTATATTAGGAGACATAGTGAAACCCTGTCTCAGAAAAAGAAGAAAGTCTCCCTAAGCTTCAAAAGATGGCTAGTAGATGAGAATTCATAAACTTTGAACTTTCTCCAGAGCCCCTTGTTCTTTGTGAATTAGTATTCTCTCCAGACAGCATCTGCGTCATATTGTCAGTGTGGATTAGCCTTGCCTGTCCGTAATTTCCTTTAAGAGCTTATCCATTTCCCTAGAAAACAGATAAGTCTAGACCTTCTTTCAGCCTTCAATGCAATGTTTGTTTCATTTGTCAGTATTTCACTTGGATTCAGAGTTGTCTCCATGAGAATCAATATAGATAAGTGTCTGGTGTTCCTGCTGCAGAGCCCCAGCAGGCTTAACCCAGCTATCTCATTCAGTCTGCAGCCTTTCAGGTTTTCGTTATAAACTCTCTTTAATAACCCCATGCAGAGACTGGGGAAGAAGCCACCCAGAGCTCTCTGCCTGCCCCATTAAGCATGATCAAAATCAAGAATAATTTATTGAGGGACTGGAGAGATGGCTTCTCTGGTAAGAGCACCGACTGGTCTTCCAATGGTCATGAATTCAAATCCCAGCACCCACATGGTGGCTTACAACCATCCATAGAGATATCTGACGCCCTCTTCTGGTGTCTGAAGACAGCTACAGTGTACTTACATATAATAAATAAATAAATCTTTAAAAAAAAATAATTTACTGAAATTATAAAGTCTGTTTTATGGACTGAGTAACCCTAGTCCTGTGTCATCTATAGCTCTGGGCACTTTTATAGCTCCCTCAGGCTAGTGATTTGCCAGGTCTGGATAATAAATATAAAATGGCATGCTAGAAGATACCTCAGAGGTACAGTATCCTCTCTCCTCATCAGAGAATACAGATCATGTTTCCCCCATTTCCTTAGCAATCCCCAAGATAATTAAGCATTTCATTCTGCACTACCTCACTGTGCTGTACCTCAGCCATACTGTCCTCAGTAAAGCAAATGTCCTCTTAGCAGAGGATGGAGGGACACTAATAATATTCCCTTAGTCTAAACCAAACAGATTATTTATTCAGTATTTATATAAGCATTTTAATTTATTATCCTGAAAATCATTGTATGTGCTCATGATTCACCAACCTAAGACTATGCCCAAATGAGTGACAGTCTATGTGAGCTTTATTTTGGAAATAAGGAAAATAGTCTCCCATAGATTCCTGAACTTTTACTTCAAGTAAAAAATTATGGCTATTGTTTATTACTTAATGAATGTTAAGCTTTCAACTTTTCCTGCATAAAAATGCTTGAAGGCAGTACTGCAAAGCCACAGGAATACCCTGGGAACACAGTGACAGAGGATTTTCTGTTCTGTGTGTGAGGCCCTGGGCTCAGAAGAAATGTGGAGTTCATTGTTGGCGTACTGACAAAGACCTTGGGCAGGAATTCTACCTCATTGCCTTGGAATTTAAAGCAATTGCAGATGACTTTTTCTCCAGTGAACTCTGTACACTGCCAATTCCATATAACCCAAGCTCAACCAGCCTTTAAGAGCTGGGGTAAGAAACATCAATAGAAAGATCACTTAAGGGGCTGGAGAGATGGTTCTGATTACTCTTCCAGAGGTCCTGAGTTCAAATCCCAGCAACCATATGGTGGCTCACAACCATCCGTAATGAGATCTGACGCCCTCTTCTGGTGTGTCTGAAGACAGCTACAGTGTACTTACATATAATAAATAAATAAATCTTAAAAAAAAAAAAGATCACTTAAAACTGTCCAAGGTGCTAAATGTGTTCAGTTTTTCTCATTCCTCACTTTTGAGTGATTAGCATAGAAACCACATAGATACAGTGCTTCATACTTTTGTATGTGTTTCACTGACTTTATAAGACTATAGGATTTCAGAGTGTAAGGGCTTTTCTAGAATGAGAATGCTCATGTGAGCTTAGGTGAGAAATGGAGAAGCTCACAGAGGTGAGCTGAGTTATCACAGTTGTGCTTCTATTTATTAATGACTGCCCAGAGTTCTTTATTCCTATGTGTGTGTGTGTGGTTTTTAGTCCACTTATGTGTCTGTGCACATGTGCATGCCTATTCCCCACACAGGTCATAAGAGGGCATCGACCCCCTGGCGCTGGAGTTACAGACAGTTGTGAGCTGCTATGTGGGTGCCGAAATCAAACCTGGACCCTCTGAAGAACAACCAGTGTCTCAAGTCAATTCTTTCTTTCTTTTCTCAGGCGCTATAGTGGCCCCTGGTAAGACCCGAGGAGGTTCACCATACAACCAGTTTGATATAATCCCAGGTGACACACTGGGTGGCCATACGGGTCCTGCTGGTGATAGCTGGTTACCTGCCAAATCTCCACCGACTAATAAAATCGGAAGTAAATCCAGCAATGCCAGTTGGCCTCCAGGTATTGTTCATATAGTGCTTTTCCTAGAATAGCTGTTCTCTTGATGTTCAGGTTCTGAACACATTTCGTGTATAGCTCACTGTACTGAGGAAGCCGCAGACTTTCTTTGCTGCATGTAGTAGTTATTGTCTGAAAAGGTAAGGCATGAACCCTGAAATGTATGCCATGAGAAAAGAAAAGTTCTTCAAGAAATGGGAGTTAAGGAGAAAAGAGGTGGCCTTGTAGCTGGGACTTGGCATTGTCCTGTGTGTAGAATGCCTTGGAACATTAGCTCTTTCAAAGTGGCATTGAATTGATTGACACGCTCATTATCTGACACACTCATTATCCAGATGCGTCCGTCGTTTATCAGGTTCACAGTGATGAGTTGGGTAAGATTCATCTGTCTCTTTCTCCCTCCCTTGCTCTCTCCTTCCTCCATCCCCTCCCTCTGTCTCTATTCTGTTTTCATTATAGAAAATTTAATAAAATAAAAATCAGTAATTATCCTCCTCTTCATATATAATTCTGACATAAATCTATATAACTACATTTTATTAGAGCAAAATGAAATAATGCCTTCTGTTCATAGAATATAATTATACATATAATAAAATCTTCTCAACATGATTAGAGGAATATCAGTTTGTTAATATTACCACATAGCTTTAAATACAGCTTCAACAGATCAATAAACATGATAAGCCTTCATATATAGTCTAGGTTTTCTCACGAGCAGTTAAATTATTTCCAATTATTTCCAGAAAGACTGAGAAATAATGGTCACTTATATTTCATTTTATTATGTGATTTTGGTAAGTACATAATAAGAAAATTGGTAAAGGTCACTGGTCTTAAACCTAGGTTTTCTTCCAGTTTTTGGCCTGGCTTCATTAGGCAGCAGCTCCTACTCTCCCTACACCCTGGCTTCCTCTAATACCTGGGAACCATGAGTGGAACCGTGTGTGATCAGGGCACAGCCAGACAAGTGAATGGACAGACAGTACGCTGGTAGACAGGCTACTGGAAAGAGCATTTGTTCAGGGTACATTTTTGTTATTTTGTGATGAAAATCTGATGCATAGTAGATTTTATTATTTAAACTTTTCACAGGACCACGTTTTTTCCTACTAAACATTTATTTAACATAATAATAAAATAGGAAATGTTTAAGTTGGTTTCTTTTTGGTGTTTTGAGACAGGGTTTCTCTCTGTAGCCCTTGCTGTCCTGGAACTCATTCTGTAGACCAGGTTGGCCTCAAACTCAGAAACCCGCCAGCCTCTGCCTCCCAAATGCTGGGATTAAAGGTGTGCGCCACCACTGCCTGGCATGTTTAAGTTGTTTTTAACACTCTCCTATCCCTATCATTTCTTCTTATCTCAGAATTCCAACCAGGAGTGCCATGGAAAGGTATCCAAAATATTGACCCTGAGTCGGACCCCTATGTCACCCCAGGAAGTGTGCTAGGGGGTACAACCACATCTCCCATTGTAGATACTGACCACCAACTGCTGCGGGATAACACCACAGGTGAGTGAGTGCTGCAGGCTGCATGTAATACTACCCAGCGCCTTCATAGCTGTTTGCCTATGGCCTTGTTTCTATTTGTAGTACCTGATAATTTAACCAGAAAAATAGAAGCACATTGTTGTTTATATGTGTATTGTTTGGTTACATTTTGTTTTTCCTTCTATTTGAGTTTAAATAAAAATACTCACACAGTTTCCCTGGTTATACTGACATTTGTCTCTAATATTTTCTTGTTGTTCTTCATTTGTTACAAGGGTCTAATTCTTCCCTCAACACCTCGCTGCCTTCACCTGGTGCCTGGCCCTACAGTGCCTCTGACAACTCCTTTACCAACGTTCATAGCACTTCAGGTACTCGCTGGCGTTTCCCCTCTACCTTAGCAGTTGGTTGTGAGCTTCCTCTTTATTACTAGCATTTATTTCCCGAGGAGTAGCTTTGAAGGATGTGAAGAACCTAGGTCAGCACAGACGGAAGCACAACCTTTCTTTGCATTCAGCATCCACTCAGGGGGCTGCTAGTCTCACAGAGATAGGATCGGTAACACAGGATTATATTGGACCAAGGCCAGTGGAAATAGACTATCATATAATTGCGGTTATTCAGAGGGCAGAGCTCATGAACTACTTAAATGTTTCTGTTAACTAGCCTGCCAAGAGATCAAGGGCTGTATGAAGAGCCAGTTCAACCCATATTAACATTGAGGCCACCAGTGATAGCTTACTTTTCCCCAAAAATCTGTCCTAAAGACATAATGACAGTAGATAACCAGAGTAAAAAAGAGGACCTTGGTTAATTTGCCAGTAGTACTTGTTGTGTTCCGTTGGTTGGTTGGTTGGTTTTTGCATTTATTTGTTTATTGAGACTTACGAAGGAATAGAAAAGTTAATAGGAGCTAGAGAGATGGTTCAGTGGGTAGAATGCTGTATAGACAAGGAGACCTGAGTTCAGTTCCCATGCCCACATGAAAAAAATCAGGCACAGCTAGGCACACCTTTAATCCCAGCACTCAGAAGACAGAGATAGGTGTGTAGCTCCATGAGTTTGGGTCTAGCCTGGTCTACATAGCAAGTTCCAAGACAGCCATACCTAATGAAACCCTATCTCAAAAGAAAAAATGGTGGCATACAAGTGTAATGCCAGTGCTGGGGAGTCAGAGACAAGAAGATCCCTGGGCCTTGCTAGCTAGCCAGTCACTCCAGCCAACCAGAGCTACAGGTCAGGGGAGAAACAACACCCCCCCCCGCCCCCAAAATAATATTTTTGTTAATTACTTGGAAATTTCATACAATGCACCCTGATCACACTTGATTCCTATTCCTCCTGGGTCCACCCTCTCTCCCTTGCACCACTACCTCCCGCCCCAAAACAAAACTAAACAAAACAAAAAAACCCACCAAATCTAATTTGTGTTATGCTGGCGGTGGTGGCGCACGCCTTTAATCCCAGCACTTGGGAGACAGAGGCAGGAGGATTTCTGAGTTCGAGGCCAGCCTGGTCTACAAAGTGAGTTCCAGGACAGCCAGGGCTACACAGAGAAACCCTGTCTCGAAAAACCAAAAAAAAAAAATAATAAATAATAATAATAATAATTTGTGTTGTGGTTCTGATTCATTGGAACATGAACAACGTGGAAAGCAGCTGAGGAAGATGTTGACCTAATGTTGACCGCTGGCTTCCAAAAGTGCGCCCCACAAAACCAGGCACACTCGTGTACACCATGTCCACGCAGGATGAGACTTCTGTGTGGTTTTGTTTTTGTTTTGTCAGGCTCTTCCTATGTAACCCTGGCTGGCCTAGAACTCACCATGAGAACCACACTGGCCTTAGACTTAGAGCGATTCTCCTGCCTCTGCCTCCTGAGTGCTGAGATTGCATAAAACAAACCATTAGCCCCCTAGCCAGTCCTAGTGAACTAGTGATCTGCAGTTCCTTTTTCTAGGCGTTTTTACATCAGTAGTGCAGCAGTAATAATGCACATCTACTAAGTGCTCCTACAGGCCAGGCATCGTAGTAAACCTTAGCATAAACTCCTACTGTGTAAATGGCTTACCCTAATTTAGTCGATAAACTGAAATTCAAAGATCTGGATACTGGGCTGGAGAGATAGCTCATCAGTTAAAGAGCACTGACTGCTCTTCCAGAGGTCCTGAGTTCAGTTCCCAGCAACCACATGGTGGCTCACAACCATCTGTAATGAGGTCTAATGCCCTCTTCTGGTGTGTCTGAAGACAGCTGCAGTGTAGTCATATAAGTAAAATAAATCTTTAAAAAAATCTGGATGCTGAGACAGAGTGATTGTGAATGAATTCCTGGAGGCTGGCCAGGGTTATATATAGAAAGAACAAACAAAATTACTGTTACACTTTGCCGCAGAACAGAGCCTAAGTTATAGAGGAAGCACCTTCAGGGTCTGTTCCAGCACCTTCCTCGTGCCATACTTGATAGTACTTGATAGTGCCATTTACTTGTCAAACTTACTTTGAGGCTGACAGGAAAAGCAGGCACTGCACAAACCGGACAGCCTGAGTTTGAGCTTCAGATCCCACAGAAGTAGAGAACCTACACCAAAAAGTTGTCCTCTGACCCTTCCACACAACCTGGAGTACATGCCCGTACCTCATGCAGACCTCCGCATATATACCATGCTATAATATCAAAACAAAAACTTAACTCTTGTCTAACTCTTACTTTTGTTTATCTGATTAAAGAATATTTTTGGTTGTCTTTCTTTTGATATGGGGTCTCACATAGCTCAGGCTATCCTCACATTCACTGTGTAGGTAGGTGAGCCCTTAGCTTCACTCTCCCTGCCCGCACCTCTCATGCTTACTATAGGAATGTGCTACAACTAGCTGCAAAAGCAGCGTTGAGAGATCTCATTACCTGGTCTATTCCTTGGGCTGAAGCAGTCTTCTGCCTCAGCCTAATAGTAGCCTGCCCACACAGGCATATGCTGCCTTCTCTGGCACTCTGTTCTCTCATCCTATAAAAGCCCATCCCAGGAATTTTCTTCCTGTGGTTGAACATTGACTTGAGACTTCCCTAGGACTGAACTTCTCAATCCTCAGAACTATCTTTCCTCTCTAGCTCAGTCCCTTAGTGTTTGTCTTAGTTAGGGTTTTACTGCTGTGAACAGACACCGTGACCATGGGAACTCTAGTAAAGGATAACATTTAATTGGGGCTGGCTTACAGGTTCAGAGGTTCAAGTCCATTGTCATCAAGGCAGGAGCATGGCAGCATCCAGGCAGGCATGGTGCACACAGAGCTGAGAGTTCTACATCTTCATCTGAAGGCTGCAAATGGAAGACTGACTTCCAGGCAGCTAGGATGAGGGAAGGTCTTAAGCCCATGCCCACAGTGACACACATACACCAACAAGGTCATACCTCCTTATTAGATGTGCCACTTCCTGGGCCAAGCATATACAAGCCATCACAGTGTTTTTCTCCACATTTCCTCTCTCCCTTACACCCTAGACCCCAGGGAATAAATTTGACAATCATATTTTCCATCTCCACTCCTCTTGGTCCATTCTCACCCTAGGTTTTGTTTTGTTTTTGAAGACAAGGTTTCTCTGTGTAGCCCTGGCTGTCCTAGAACTCACTCTGTAAACTAGGCTGGCCTCTAACTAAGAGATACATCTGCCTCTGCTAGGATTAAAGGTATGGGCTACCTCCATCAGGCAATTTATCTTTTCTTCTTTTTCTTTGTTTGTTTGTTTTTGGTTTCTTGTGTACTGAGTCTCATGGAAACTCTACTGCAGCTTGCTTAGCCATGGTCTACCTATGGCTTTTTAATCTCTCCAGCCCCCATGGAAATTCTAAAGGGGATGTACTCTCACAAGGAACATATATGAGCCTGGATTTCCTTTTCCCTTCATGTGCATATGTGCTGTTGCCAAGGTTACCAGTTCTGTCTCCCATCTGAACCAGAGGCTCCACAAAATAATTACCTGTAGTACTGTCCAGTGACTTAAGCTTAGTAAGCAGTAGTGTTCATTTGATGGTCTCTTTAGATTTATTGATTGCTGTATAGATAGATAGATAGATAGATAGATAGATAGATAGATAGATAGATAGATAGATAGATAGATAGAGCCTGCAAGTATGTGTACTACATACCTGCCTAGTACCCACAGATGTCAAAAGAGGGCATGGTACCCCCTTGGAGTTATAATGGTTGTGAGCTACTCTCTAGGTGAAATTGAACCCAGATCCTTCGTAAGAGCAAACCACACCACTAAGCCGTGGCTCCTAGCCTTATTGGTTATATTTAAAATCGATGTTGGTGTCTAACAAATCAAGTCACAAGCAATGCATAGTTTTCGTGTGTGTGTTTGTGCGTGTTTGTGCACGTGCATTTATAGACTTCTCTAGTTCTGTTGGTGTTAACATTGTAACCCTGTCTTTTAGCTTGAGCTCTTTTGGAATACTTTCTCCATAAATTTGTCTTCTCTTTCAAGTTGTGTTTACCCAAAAAAGAAGTAGGAGATTAGTTATCTTACTGAATCTTCAATTCACACAATGATTTATCGGTTTAGAGTCATTTTAAAGTTTTATATTCAATATGCTCAGAGAACAATTATTTTCATACTGCTGCTCTTTTTTTTGTTTTTGTTTGTTTTTTTTGTTTGTTTGTTTTGTTTTTTTGTTGTTTTTCGAGACAGGGTTTCTCTGTGTAGCTCTGGCTGTCCTGGAACACACTTTGTAGACCAGGCTGGCCTCGAACTCAGAAATCCTCCTGCCTCTGCCTCCCAAGTGTTGGGATTAAAGGCGTGCGCCACCACTGCCTGGCCATACTGCTGCTCTTAAAATGTATATACTTCCTGCTACTTTTAATTTTTTTTTAAACAAAATACAAGGAGCCTAGGGTTACCTCAGCCTTAACACTGTGACTTTATAAAATATACATGTGTTTATAAACAAAGTTTGTATCTATTAGTAGGCAGGTGCCCATCTAACCCTGACTGCTTCCCAACTTTTCTCTTACAGCAAAGTTCCCTGATTACAAATCCACGTGGTCTCCAGATCCCATAGGACACAATCCCACTCATCTCTCCAACAAGATGTGGAAAAACCACATCTCCTCCAGGAACACTACACCGCTGCCCCGCCCACCTCCTGGCCTGACCAACCCCAAACCGGCATCTCCTTGGAGCAGCACAGCACCCCGATCGGTCAGGGGGTGGGGGACACAGGACTCCCGGATTGCCTCAGGTGAGGTGATCTGCTGGCAGGAAAGGCTGTTTAGCACCATGGGGAGGACATGACAAGGCCTCAACATGGAGGAGCGTGTGCTTGTCTGGTAGAGGAAAATCCTCTTTTGACTGAAAAGTTGCAGTCAGTACAGATGAAGGGACCCAGAACTTCTCTAGGGCACATGAAGTAAAAATGAGCTATTATAGAAGAAGGATACTGGGAGGGAATATTGTCCCACAAATATGCAAATGAATTCACTGGGGTCAGGGACTAGAAAAGGCCATGAAGACCAGGATTAGGTTAAAAAAAAAAAGGCATATGGTCTGCATGAACATGTCTCCTGTGTGGTTCCCTGAGGGTCTTTATGGTTTGAGTGTGGGTGTGTTTTGTTTTCTCTCTCTCTCATCCTTTCCCTGTTGTCTGCAGCCTCTACCTGGAGTGATGGTAGCTCTGTTCGTCCTAGTTACTGGCTGGTTCTTCACAATCTCACTCCACAGGTAACCTTGCTTTCTTGTGGTTTTCTAGATAGTTTGATTTTATTTAGATAGAGAGCTGTGCATATTGGCACACACCTTTAGTCTCCAGCACTTGAGAGGCAAAGGCAGGTAGATGTCTCTGAGTTCAAGGTCAACCCATTAGCAAGTTCTTTGGGTACATAGGACTCTTGTCTAAATTAAATGAAAAGAGGCAGAATGGAGGATGTTGGCAGACATAAAAGTTCTTTTCTTTTCTCATTGGGGTTTTTTTTTTTTCATTTGTTTTGTCCCCTCCCACCCCAGTGTTTCTCTTTGTAGCCCTGGCTGTCCTAGAACTCACACTGTAGACCAGGCTGACCTCAGACTCACAGATGCTGGGATTGAAGGCATTTGCCACCACTACCCAGCTATGAAAGCTCATTTGTGGGACTAGAGAGCTGGTTCGGCAGTTAAAGAAGCATGCTGCTTATGCAGAGCGCCCAAGTTTCGTTCCCAGTACCCACATCGGACGTCTAATGTAGGAGATCCGATGCTTTCTTCTAGCCTATAAAGAGAGCTCATTTATTTCATGACCACTAGGCCTCACACTCACCCTCATAGTGCTAGTGATGAGAAGATTCTACAAAGCAGTGAGAGTAAGATCATGTGACCTGCTGATGAGGCAGTGTGTTGCATAGATATGCCTCTTAGAATCTAGAACCAAATAGCATGATGTGTTTTTACCACACAGGGTGTTCCCAACAGGGGCTTGGAAGATCGATTAGTTGGTAAAATGGCAGTGTGAGGTTCTCAGATCTGTAACATACTGGTGTCTGCTAGGACTCTCTGTGGGCATATACAGTTTGCTATAAACTTATCTGCCCAGTGAACCTATTTGTGGCAAGTAAATCACAAAGCTCCTCCTATTTCTAGGCACTGTAGACAGGGTTACATAATCTCTCAGAATAAATAAAAGCCCCAGTTTATTTCCTAAGTTAATAGTTGACTAAACTGTAAAGAATTGTGTGGGGGCAAGAGGGATACTGATACTAGGGATCAACCTGGGGCTCACCCACAGTAAGCAAATACTCTGGTTGTCTGACCACAGCCCCAATATGAAAAATCAAACAATAATGTTCAAAACTATATATGCCTTAGTTTTTAAGAGTTGTTATACTATGTAGTAGTTATAATGTAGATAAAATGAGACAATAAGAGGTACCCAGTTTTAAAAAGAGCCTGAACATGCTAGCTAACCATTCACTCCTATCCACTAAAAAATAGTATGCATACATTACATGTAAAATAAAATTAACATGATCCTGGCTATGTTTGTATCAGAAAATAATTGATTTCTTTAAATATTAGAGCTGCTGGGGTTGGAGAGATGGCTCAGCAGTTAAGAGCACTGTCTGCTCTACCAGAGGTCCTGAGTTTAATTCCCAGCAACCACAAGGTGGCTCATTACCATATATAGTGTGATCTGATTTTGGCATGCAGGTATACATGCAGATAGAGCACTCATACATAAAATAAATGAATATTTAGAGAAATGTTAGAGCTGTCTTGTAAGTATACCAGTGTCACTCCCAATTTAAGTTGTTGGTAGAGCAAAGTGATGCATACATGGGGCAGTGAATCTTCCATCACCAAAAATGTATTTGAAGGATGTCTGTCTCCTGAAAAGTCATTTGTGTCATATAATGTTATATTCATGCAGGCGATGTCCCTTACCAACATGCCAGCAGCATTTTCTTTGGTTTTTGGTGAAGAGCTAACAGGAATTGCTGGCTTCTGCTCTTCAGGCTTCCCACCAGTGCTGAGCATAGAACCTTGGGCCTCTTAGGCACTTGTTCCACCACTGGCTATAAGACATTACACAGCTTTTTAAGTCATTCCCAATCGTAGCATATCTTTTCCAAGGAGGTGAAAGTAGCCCTCCCTTTATGTATCATCAAAGGGTGTGACACTGTTGGAGTGCACAGTTTTTGAACTAGGCCAGTTTTAACTGCCAGGTGTTCAGGGTGTTCTTCTTGTCTGGTCTGTCTCTGTGAGAGTATTTATTGGGGAGGCAGAAAAAATAAAATGTTAGTAATGATGTTTGTTGACAGCTTTGCATGGTAACTTTAATTCTCATTTTCTACCTTTTTGAGCTCTATAAATGCGTACATACTTTTTCATCTCTCTTTAAAAAGAAACAGACCATATATTGGGTTTTAGGTTTTTATTTTCAGCTATTTTTATACAGAAACATCTTATTTACAAAATAGGAGTAGTGTGTCTCAGTCTTGTTCTTTAAACGTCTTAGAATTTACCGTTCCCGTGCCGCATCTGCATCTCAGCCCTGTGTTGTTACCTCTTAGATTGACGGGTCGACCTTGAGAACGATCTGCATGCAGCATGGCCCGCTGCTGACATTCCATCTGAATCTAACCCAGGGCACTGCCCTGATCCGATACAGCACCAAACAAGAGGCAGCCAAGGCCCAGACTGCACTGCACATGTAAGTATTGCATCCAGCATCTAGACAGGCGCACATGATACACAAAGGAGTATTCTGGTCCTGCTTAATTAAACAGTGACATAAGTATGCTCAAAAAAAATCTCATTTCGGTCAAATATATATTTGCAAACACTGAGGTGTTGGTCTTTTCTATCTAACTTTGTTATGAAAAACACTCTAAATGCTATTATTTTTCATGTTAGAATCTAGCCGGTTACTCGCAGACGTAAATAAGAAATTTTTGTTTGCTTTTTTGGTTGGTTAGTTGGTGTGTGGGTGGGTGGGTGGTTGTTTGGCTGGCCAGTTGGTTGGTTGGTTGGTTGGTTGGTTGGTTGGTTTGAGATAGGGTCTCTCTACATAGCCCTGGCTGTCCTAGTCCTCACTATAGAGACCAGGCTGGCTTTGAACTCACAGAGATCTACCTGGCCCTGCTTCCTAGTGCCAGGATTAAAGGTGTGCACCACTACACCCAGCCCAGAGAAGAATTGTGGGTAGCAGGGCTTTTGCATGAAGTGGTCAGAGTGGGTCAGACTCTGACCATTCTCTTTCCCACCCACTGTCAAACTGGTGGGCAGAAAAGTGTTAACTCCCTGTGGCCACAGATGCCATGAAGAATCCACAGAGAGCACAGACAAGTGATAGCAGCCCCAGCAATGAGTCCGCACTCAGACAGAATGGGGTCTAGGTGTTGGCCCTGGCTTGCCTGCCATTATGGATGGGAATCTTTGCCTCACTTGGAGTTAAGGAAGGGAGAGAGGGAGAGGAAGAAAGAAAGCTGGAATTTTCTTCTTGCTTTTGTAAAACTTTTTTTTTTTTTAATTTTGTCTTATTTGGTTGGTTGGTTGGTTGGTTGGTTGGTTGGTTGGTTGGTTTTTCGAGACAGGGTTTCTCTCTGTAGCCCTGGCTGTCCTGGAACTCACTCTGTAGACCAGGCTGGCCTCAAACTCAGAAATCCACCTGCCTCTGCCTCCCAAGTGCTGGGACTAAAGGCATGCGCCACCACTGCCCGGCTCAAATTTTTAAAAAATAGTTTAGAATCACAGCAAAATTGAGAGGATGGGATAGCAACTTCCCGTAATCCTCCTGACCACTCCCTAATAATACTTCAACCCATTGCTCCCTCAATGATACTTCAACCCACTGTCATCACTCACTGGAGTGTCATTTGTTACAGTTTATGAACATTCATTAGCACTCAATTCACCAGAGTCCACTGTTTATATTAGGGTTCAGTTTACTTTCTAGGTCACAGCTGGTGATGGGTATGAACAATTAAATGCTGATCTATCCACCATTGCACCATTGCTGAGTCATACTGTTACCCTAAATGTCCTCTGTCTCTCTCTGTCTCTGTCTCTCTCACACACACACACACACACACACACACACACACACACACACTCACTCACTCACTCACTCACTCACTCACTCACTCACTCACTCACACATACCCATACAGGTAGGCTGGAGACGTAGCTCAGTTGTTCTTGCTTAGCATGCATGAATCCCTAGGTTCAGTTCCCAGTACTGCAGTACTCAGTAAACCAAGCATGATGGTGCACACCTGTGGTCAAGCATGCAGACAGCACAGTAGCAGTAGCTGACAGCTGTGACTGTCGTATGCTGTGAGCCCTCAGACCACATGGCTCTCTTCTCCTTTCTCCAGGTGTGTGTTGGGAAACACTACCATCCTGGCTGAGTTTGCCACTGAGGATGAAGTCAGCCGCTTTCTGGCTCAAGCCCAGCCCCCTACACCTGCAGCAACCCCGAGTGCACCTGCCACAGGGTGGCAGTCACTGGAGACCAGCCAGAACCAAGCAGACCCCGTTGGACCTGCGCTGAACCTTTTCGGTGGGTCCACCGGGCTCGGGCAGTGGAGCAGCAGCGCTGGTGGCAGCAGTGGGGCCGATCTTGCCGGCACTTCCTTGTGGGGCCCCCCAAACTATTCTTCTAGCTTGTGGGGAGTCCCGACGGTGGAAGATCCCCATAGGATGGGCAGCCCTGCTCCTTTACTACCTGGTGACCTTCTGGGAGGAGGGTCGGATTCAATCTGAACTTAGAACTTTCAACTCTGACCTCGTGACCTTTTTTGGAACAGCAGCAGCACTAACTTGACCTTTTCGTTTTTTTTTCAACTTGCAATAAATACATTTTTAAAAGGAAAAAAGAAAACGGAGAGAGAAAAAAGGTGGGTCATTGACAGACTGTCTGAGCACATAGTTGCCTCCCTTAAAACTTCAGTTTTTTCGTTTGGAATATGAATCCAAAAAGAGAACATATCACTCTTGAAATACTTGAATCATGAACGCCAACCTAGAAAGACAATGTGAAGCAAGTACACATACCATTTAAATTTAAACACAAAAAAATTAAAAAAATTAGTTTCTAGTTTTTCACTTTTTTCATGTTATATGGAAGTTGTTGCTAAGAAACATATATACTGAAAAAATAGCTTTTTAACTTTGTTTGCACTGGGTGTGTTTCCGTCCTTAGGTCTACCATGTTTGGGTGGGAGGGAAATTCAAAAGAATTGTTGGGGGAGGGGGGAGGGAAGACTTGACGGAGCCTCACTTTAAAAACAAAACAAAAAAAAAACTTTAGAAAAAAAAGGAAAAATTTTGTGATTGGCTGGTTGATAAATACCAGTGTGTTCTGGCACATGTAACTGCCCAGGCATGCTCGTTCTGGTATGTGTGTGCACGTGTGTTCATGTGCATTTGCGTGCATCCTCTCTGTCTCTGTGTGTGCCTGCGTCCTGCCCTCCCTGTCCCACCCCACCCTGATTTCTCAGAAAGCTGCATTGCTGACAGTTCGCAGGCTGGCTGGCCGGCCATCCGCTTTTTATTATTTTTGACTATAAGAACACAGGAGCACAGGGAGTCGCTGCAACTCAAGCCACTTCTTCCCGCTGCTTCGAGATGAAGGGTGCTTTTCAGTGATGAGAGCAGCAGCCAGGACGTGAGGATCCCCAGCTTCCTGTTGACCGAGCCTCAGAGCAGAGCACTGCCAAGCCCAGCGGTGCCACAGAAGCTGCCTCCCTCAGAGAAGCTGCCGTTCCCCTCTGCCAGGCTTTTGAGCACGTGGGGGTCTAAGTCCTGAGCAGGCCGTTTGCTACTTTGAATGGGAACAGACAGTTCAATAATTTTTAAATCATGTGATGTTTTAATAGCAGAAAAACTGTTCCCACTTTGCTGTGTCATTAGGTGTGAGATTTTTTAAAGGATTCAGGTAATGCAAATTAAATTATTTCTCTCGGTTTTCATTATCATTTGAGGAAAACAGCTGTAAGTTATGAGCAGCCTCCTGGAAGCATCGCAGCTCCTCCCTCTCTGCTCCTCCCTCTCTCTCTCGCTGAGCATTACCTGTGCCAGGCCGTGGCGTGTTACAGCACCAGGCCATCACTGACAGAAACGTTTACTTAACGAATGTTCTTAAACCAGTGTGTACTTCAAGTGTCTCCCTTTGTTTCTCTGTGTTGTTTCCTGTGTATGTGGTTTTGCTTAGGCAGAAATAACTTAGCAAAGACTTAATTAAGTATTGCACCTTGTTTTGGTTTTGACCTCTTTTTTTTTTTTCTTTCCTTGTTTTTTTTTTTTTTTTGGTTTTTTGTTTTGTTTTTTTTTTTTTGGTATTTAAAGACTTTTTTAAAAAAGCATCAATGTAGTAGTTCTCTGGGCCGAACAGGAGGTAATGTTTAATCCACAGTTATCACCAATACGTATGTACTATGTTGGAATCAAAATATATCAAATTTCTTATTGTGAAGAGAGTGAAAGTAAACCTGAAGGGGATCCTCACATACTAAATAGATGGCGGGAGGGCGGGAGGGCGGGCGAGATATGTGCGGGTAACATGCTAGCACTTGTGTGGATATCCCAGTCTGCAACGTACTGTCTGTTCAACATGAAGTGCCGACATTCTGTACCAGCAATTACCTGCCCATTCCAGCCCCTGATGGGAGCAGACCTCTGCTGTCCTCTGTGACTTGCTGCTATTGAGGACAAGGGAGTTTTTCTTACTTTAGCATCTTCAGTGAAGGATACAACAATGCCTAATGTATTTAACTTTCAGCTTGTGTCTTTTGTATAGGTGGGTAGAGGGGTATGGATAGGAAAAAGCAAACAAACAGAAAACCCAAAATTGCATGTAAGTGGCTTTGTAAGAGACTGAGTAGGTAATTCTGTAGTCACCTTGGCTTACCTTGTTGGATATAAACCTAGCTTCAGAGGAGGCTGATGGGCACCATTCCCTTGAGCACTTACTTGTGCTTGCCAATCTGGGCGCCCTTGGCAGGTGGGTGGGCAAATGAGTTTGCAATTCTGGTTTGTTCCTATAACACCTTGTACTCATGGACTCTGCCTTCCTCCTGCTCTCTGGTTTCCATCACCACCATCCCTCTCACCTCTGCCCTACAAAATGTCTCCTTTCAGCCCCACTGAGAGCTCTGTCGCAGGTGATGACGTCCAAGCAAAGCGCAGCTTATATTCAGATATCTGCAGACTGGAGGCAGAATCTTAGCATCCCCAGACTCCTGGGAGCTGTGGGGACTGTCCACTGCCGCTCTTGGCTCATGGCCCTGCCTACCCTCTCTTCCCCTGCTCCTCTTTCTGCCTGTTGGGTCCTTGACCTGCACTATGGCTTAGTTGAGTTCCTTACGATACTACGGTGAAAGCCGGGTGCTAGAGCCCCTCTTGTTTACAAGACATAAATGAGGGATTTGAAATATGTAAAATAAACATGAGAAGCTAAAATGTTCTTCCATCATAAGCTTAAAGGGAAAAAAACTAAAAACTTAAAAAAAAGACCAAAAAGTGTGCATATATATATATATATATATATATATATATATGTATACATATATATATATATGCACACACACACACATACATACATATAAATATATATTTTAGATGAAGACTAACTCTGGGAGCATTTAACAGTGTTTTTGTTTTTTATTTTTAACATTATTTTCCTGCTTTAAAATTTGCAAGCATTCTCAGGAATTCTAGGGTAGGAAGCCAGTTTTTTGAAGATGGTTTATTTAATCGTATCTTATCCTAGATAGACAGCTGTTTCTTTCCTGTTAGTAAACTTTTACAAGTTCCTGAAACTTCAAAAAGTTTAAATGATTTTTACTTACAAAAATGTAAAAAGAAAAGTCTCCAAACGTTATTATCATACAGGGGATCGCACATTTTAAAATACATAGAAATATTTTTTAAAAATTACCAATTTAGCAGCAACAGGTAAATTCATTATCTTAACTGTGGGAGAAGTCTCAGCTGTTCTGAGCATTGTCACCACCTTGCTTGAGATTGTGCATGACTTACTGGGGAGTGACTATTGAGCTCGTAGGACTGCCACCACACTATTCCTTCTCTATGAGGCTGGACTGACATCTCCCCATAATGTTTCTGTTCTCCAGTGCAGCCCTTCTTTTCCCTGACTCTCCAGCCCCATCAACAAGCAAGGAAGGAGTAAAGAAAGAAACAGTAGCTTAAGCAAAAAGCATTGGCTCTAAACTGTGATAGTACAGTTGTTGGATTGCTGAGAATCTCTGTAAAGAGTTAGGAAATATAGGTTAATAATTTTTTAAACAAATTTTAAATATAAGCATTACTAAAGGAAAATTCCCTATGGACTGTTCTGTTTGGGAAGAGTATGTGCTTCGCCTCCATCTGTAACAGGAGGAGAAGACAGAAGAGTCTAATGAGGAACAATGGTTTTACTTTTTTTTTTTTTTTTTAGCTCCCAGCTACTGTTTGCTTGTTTAAAATGCTGTTTTGAAGATCTGCTGCTTACTATCCCCATCCTGGGAGGCACAGATGTGGAGTGTTTCCTTTTGATTTTGGTGGTATTGAAGTCTGCTTTTGTCTTCCCTCCTGGGGCCAGAGGTCTTGGCCACAGCTTCTTTCACAATTTAAGCTTCCCAGTGGGGGAAAAAAAAATCCAGCTCCACAGGTAAAGTGAATGGGTGGGATTATTGCCTGCATTCTCTAAAACCGCTTTAGTGCCTTCGTACATACATCCAGACGTCCTAAACGGGATGAGTGTGTATGTGCATGTGGTTCAGTCACTCCACAGTTGGTATGATGCTTTGCCTGTAAAAGAAATTGGAGTGGTTCTGGACAGGCCCCAAAGGCAGTGGGCTAAATCAAAATAAACAAAAATTGAGGAAGTTAAATACGATGTTTTGTCTTGATAATGTGGGATGCCAAGTTCCTTCCTATGTTGTGTGCCCTCCATAGGTGCTGACTTCTCCATGTATAGAAGGTTAACAGTTACAGTCATGGGGAAAGTTTTTTTTTTGTGCCGGGCCAGTGGAGGAAGGCTCCTGCTTCTCAGCTCCTGTTTTCTGTCTTCTCTCTGTCTCTTCCCTTGGCCCATTTGTCATCTTGCTGGAGCTTTTGTTATTGATAGACAGTGACCTAAGAAGAGGGGTGTCTTGAAGGTGGAGAGCCCTTCCTTCCCCATGGTTTTTAGCAAGAACCCTGTCTACCAAGACATTAGGCAACTTCATTCTACATGGAAAAATTCAATAAGTGTATCGTTCCAGCACATTCTGGCATATATACAGAGGCTTGTTAGTCACCATTATATAGATTTGTTTTATACACATTATAAGCATGTAAGTGTGAGCTTTCAACTCTTGATTAGTGGTAGGTAGACGTATATATGTCTCATGAGCACCACAGGCTTGTTTCTGTCTAACCCCCCATGAATAGCCAGAAGAAAAGCACAGGTGTAGGAAAGTGTTCTGTCACTCGGGAGAGCCTCTGCTGCTGACAAGACCCAGTGCCATGACCCCATTGAAGGGTTGAGAAACAGGTCTCTGACACCCTCTTTAAAACAAACAGAAGAGAAAGGACAGTTCGTATAGCATCTCTCCTTCAGCCCCTAGTTCTTGAACTTATTTTCCATTTCCAGCATTTATAGGAATGAACTTAGCAGTACAGCAGTGCTGGTCCACAAAGCGACAGCTCAAAACTATATTCTCCCTCAGTGTCCTGGTAAAACACCCCCTGTACTTTGCCATTCAGTCAGTATTGCAATGGCTTGTGTTCTAAGAATTTTCCCACTTCTGTTGTGAATGTAGCATTAGGAAATGAATCAAAATTCAGTGTGATGTGGAAGATAATATGTAAGGGGGGGAAAGAAAGGGAGAGGAATTTCTGCTAAGAATTTGGAAGGGCTTTACTAGTGTGCCTATCAAAAACTGAACATTAACTTACTGCAGACACTTAACTCCCTGCTGGTAGTTCATTGTGCTAGGGATGAAACCCAGGACTTTGCCCTGGTAGTGAGCATGCTCTGCCTAAGCTACACAGTTCTTCCAGCCCTATGCTGTGGCTTTCCCCACCCCCTTTTTCTTGTAAGGGAAATGGTTTTGTAGTGTTAACAGCCAGGTTCTACTTTGACCTCAGATGCTGTGTACTTCTCAATTATTTTCTCATCTTCTGCAATTTTGATTCTTCAGTGTCTCTGTGCTGAGCACAATGCTTAAGACGAGCCTGCTTCCCTCTCCAGTGTCAGCAGGATGTTCTCAGCAGGTTTGGCTGAGATAGCCATCTCTAAGATTGAGGCACAATTGAGTGGTCCCATTTTTCCCTGTCCTCAGAGGTAAAATTCAGCATATACTGCTCTGATTCTAAGTATAAGATCTTCAACTAGGAGAAGAGACACATTTTTAGCTGGTTCAAAACAAACAACAACCAAAAAAAAATTTTTATTCTCCATGTTTTTACAAAGTTTTGTCACAGTTTTGTGTCTGTGAATTAGCTATGCTTCTTAATATCACTGCAAAGAGAAACCTTGTTCTGTTTATCTTCTATGAGTGCTAGGACTATTCTAGCCTGTGTATAAGTGAACTGTCCACCCTTAGACTCTGAGGACCACGCAGAGCCCCTTTGCTCTTCACCTACAAGGACAGGGCTGTTGAAAACATCATAAGGAAAAAACAAAAATCAAAACAAAATTAAAAAAAACCCGCCTATGTTGTTTGCCGGGCAGTGGTGGTACACGCCTTTAATCCCAGCACTTGGGAGGCAGAGGTAGGCGGATTTCTGAGTTCGAGGCCAGCCTGGTCTACAGAGTGAGTTCCAGGACAGCCAGAGCTATACAGAGAAACCCTGTCTTGAAAAATCAAAAAAAAAAAAAAACCCAAAATATCCCCAGAGTTTGTTTCACCCTGTAAGGATGGTGTACAGGCTTGTGGCCAGTGCCAAAGGTGTGTTGTATGAGAGATGGCTCCAGCTGTCAACAATAGTATTCTTATTCTTGACCTTAACACAGACAAGGGGGGTAGCCATACTGCATTCTTTAGATCTGAAATAATTGTCAACTCCAGGAGTCTAAACAAAAGACAGTAATAAAAACTGAATATTGGACTGGACTTGGTGGCACACACCTTTAATCCCAGCACTTGAGGGGATCTACTTTCAGAAGCAAGTGGATCTCTGTGAGTTCAAAGCCAGCCTGTTCTACATAACAAGTTTCAGAGAGACCCTGTCTCATAAAACAAAATTTAAATATCAGTCCTCTCTAAACTGCCCACAACATCTCCCCCACTTCACACTGCACAAGGAGACCATGAACAAGATACAAGATAGTGAAAGAGGAGGAGTACTTGTCAGAGAGTGGACAGCTAGCTTCTGCCAGCTCAGCGTCCTCTCTGCCTCATGTATGTGGTCTTCCTGACTGGGTCCTGAACAGATAGGAAGTATTTGAATGGTTTTTTTAAAATAGTAGCTAAGTGACAGAATGCCAATGTTTGCCTCTTAGATTTAAAATGGCCCATGCCAGGCAAGGGGGTACTATCTTTACCAAAAGCTCTGCAGAGCTAAGCATCGTTCCTCATCATGACAGACTTACCTTTCCACAGGAGGGGAAAGGCCAGATATACTTTCGTAAGCCAGAAGTGTTCTATTTTAAATAAGAAAGAAATAGTATTTCCCTAGTGCGTTACATGCCTCTCTTAGTTCTCACAGTATGATTCAGTGCACTGGAAACAAACTCCCAATTACAGTTGACCAATTTCCAGTCAGTATCAGGAAGTTGGGATGACCTCTTCTAAAAGGGAAATCTCTTCTTCATATGTCTCTCTCCCTTCTCCCTGGCTTTCTGGACCTTCTGGTGGGGCATGCAGTTTTTCTTGGGCCACTGAAAGGATACCCCACCCCTGGAGTAAAGGGTCTTGAGGCAGATGGAGCAGCCTTACTTTCCATGCCTGGCCTTACAGCAGGAAAAGGTGGTAGAATGCTGAATGTGTACGCCAAAAACAAATGGGGTTTATTTATGCAAAACAAAACCAACCCTTGGGGATCCTTGAAGAGGTCACATACCTTGTAAAGGTAGGATGGTTGCTCACCAAGTGATGGCTTTTAGCAAGAAACTTCTTTTTACCAGAAGTTTGGGGTTATGTTACAATACTTGTGTTTAAAACACTACCTGCCCCCCCCCAATTCTTTCCAAGGAATCTCTTAAGTGTAGTACTTCTGAATGTGCCTTTGTCAGCCCAGAGACCACTGTGGTCTGTCAGAGGGTCTCCTGGCAGCCCCAGGGACAGCTGTTGGATTTTCATGAGTACCCGTTTTGCACATTGTGAGTTGTGTGGAAAAGATTCTGGGTCTTGGACCAGGAGGTTATAAGCAAGGCCAGGGCCCAGCAGATTCCACTGTAGTCAGCTGTCGACATCTTCATTCCTTGAGTTTCTCTCTCTCTCTCTCTCTCTCTCTCTCTCTCTCTCTCTCTCTCTCTGTGCGTGTGTGTGCGCGTGTGTGTGTGTGTGTTCTGTAAGCACTGGAGAATTGGGATACAGTGATTTTTGTGACCCATTCATTCTTGTAAAGAAGGCATTTCTGGCTTTGTGCTGCAGACGGTGAATTTATTTTATTATATTTTTTTACCCTCTCTGCCTTAGAAGGTCATGATTTTCCCAAATGCAAGTCACATCAATGTTGCTATTTCTGTGAACAGGGTATTTATTGCACACAAAGGAAAGGTTTTGAAAGAATTGAGACCGGTGTTTAAAAAAAAAGAAAGCAAGAAAGAAAACCTCTGAAATCACATAGTAGTTTTTGAGTTAAACTTTGAAATCTATGGTCTTTTCATGTTTCATGTTTGTTTTCAATGACCCCACCTCCACTCCTATTCCCAGTTTCTAAATAAGCATCTAGTGAATGCCAAGGGCCCTGTCTACCATCCTTAGTGCTCCCCCCAGGAAAGTGCTCCCTAGACTCCTTCAGCTTCATTTTGGAAGACTTCACTCACCCACTCCTCTTGTTGCCTTGGGATGTATTATTATGCAAATGTGAATTTAACTAGAGGTTGTTGGATTTGTTTTTATGGATTTTTTTTGTTTCTGTTTTTCAAAAAAAAAGTCTAAACATGGTCATACTTATTCCATTTTATATCCTGAATTTGTAACTATGCATTTTCTGAAAAGGGGGAAGGCAGGGAGAGAAGCCAATATGCATCCTTATATATTCCAGTTTCTGTGTCCATGGAATCCCCTGTCTGGGAAGGGAAGAAGAGGAGAGGTCTGCTAGGTCAGATAGTGAGGGCAGGAGGGACCTCCCAGACCCTACCCTCTGGCAGGTCGATTGCCCAGCAAATTTGGGGGAGGGGGTCTACCATGCCTGTCCATCTTTACAGTGCAGGATTCTTGATACTGGCCACGCAGTGTTAACCCAGGGCAGCCATGGAAGCCCATAGGCTCCAGTATTCTCTGAACTCAGAACCCTTTCAAGCTCAGGAAACCATGCCACACTCTGCTAGCCTGAGAGTTCGTCTTCTCCTTTACATTTGTTTTCAGTCATTGTGTAGGGTACTATTCCTAATTAGGAGCCAAGAACGAGGGCTGTTTGTTCCCTTCCATGTCTGCTACCCCTGATCTCCGTTTCCCTCACCTATACTGAGCTGATGGTGCAGTGAGTTGTGGGACACTGGAAGGCTTTCATACTTTCTCTTTTTTGTTACAACAATTCCTGTGTAGAGTTGGACTACGCTAAGTCATGGCGCCTGCATTGCTCTGGTCTAGGCATTATTACAGCACATAGTATGGAAGGCCAGAGATGTTCAGCCTGTCTTCAGTGTTTCCCACACAGCAATCTCTGTTATGTTCACAGTACTGTAATGAGTGACAGACTTGATCACAGTCTCTTTGTGTCTGTGCGGGACTGCACAGGCATGATTGTATCAGGGTTCCAATCTGTTCGATTGCCTTTAAACAAAAGCAAAACAACAACAAGAAAATCCTGATGTTTCAAATGTCTGACACAAAATGATACCTCAAGGTATATAGTTCCCCTGCAATGTAAACCCTTCACTCCTCCTTTCTTGACATCAGTGAGCTATTCTTTATATAATCAGGATGTGTAAATAACCAGATAAGTCTTTGAAACTTTTTCTTTGCTGTGAAAATAACCCTAAAATATGATATTTGCATGTTAAGCCATCAGAAGTTTCAGATCTGAATTCTTGTTGATGAAGAAAAAGCAAAGCAGACCAGTGGGATGGCTGTGGGTTTGTGGTTTGGCTATAATTTCCTGGTGTTCCTCCTCCCACAGCATAGGACAGCAGACCAGTGGCCACACCCTGCCCTAACTAAATGCCATCTATTTATTCTACCACCAAGGCCCCAGGGTGGGCAATATCTGAATTTCTCTCTTCCATATATGATCCATACCCTCCAGGGACTTCAAGAAGTCCCCCCTCTTCCCCCCCCCCTGTGTGTGTGTGTCCGTGTGTGTGTGTGTGTGTGTGTCCATGTGTCCCTGATTTTTCAGTCTGTCCCATGGCTTTTTCAGCAGTGTTCTAGAAATGTATTTCTTACTTTGAAGGAAATTCAGCTTAAAGCTGACATTTTAAACATTCTGTTGACACACGCTGCTTGTGAGGGTGCTGACAGCTGCTGCCCTCCTAGACATTGAGCTCCCTTGAAAGAGAGTAGAAGACTCCCTCTTTTATCTCATTTTAATTCAAATTCATATCTGTTAAGAAGCTATTGTCAAGAGTGCTTTCCCTGATCTGTTTAATGACGACTTCCTTTGAGGGACGACTCTGGATGAAAGTGATGGACATCCCTTGCCCATCTTCTGCGTGGCACTGTTCCCTTGGATTTTACTTCTGTAGTTTGTCTGGAGGTCCTCGCTTATCAGTGTGCTTTCTCCTATTCATGGGGTTCTGCCTGCCCTTGTTTCCCTCTCTGATGTTCCCAAAGGGCTTTGCTGATGTCTGCACCTCTTTCCTGGGGCATCCCCTACTACACCCTTTGCACACACCAGTGACCAAAGTGTATACAGTGGTCTCAACACATGACATCAAATGGTGCACGCACCTCTAGTGTGCTCACAGACGTGCACAAGATTCTGCACCCTTGGCCTTAACTTCAGCACGACTTAAGGTGCAGGAACATTTTTAACAGGTTTAAAAATAAACTTTTCTGGGAGGGAAAATAGAGCAGATCCAACCGCTCCCCACTGTCTGCTTGCGGCTCACTCTGCATCCAGCCCAGCCCAGCCCTGTTTTGCAAAACCAAAACCAACAACAAAAAGCAACCTAAGGAGAGGTTTCTGGACTGTTTTATCTTTCTCCCTTTCGATGGAGATACAAATGCTGCTTTGGGTTCCATAATCCTAGGGGACTATGTTTACATAGTGAAATTAATTCTACCAAATCAGGAAACAGTAAGTAGTGAGAGACCCTTCAGTAAGAGATCACTGAGACTGAACCAGAGGTGAGAGGACCTAGGGATGGGGCAGAGGAGGAGAGAGATCCTATTTAGCTCATTGTGACACCAGGGTCACTCCCTCCTCTCTGCTCTCCCTAGCCCTCTTTGCCTGGTTAGTCAGAAGGTTCCGAGAAAGACACCAGAAATAGGCTGAAGTTTTAAGAGGCAGCTTTCCACCTTTGCACACAAATGGAAGGTACCATGAAAGTCCTCTCATCCGAAACACTCGGCAGAAACAACCTGTCAAAGGACTAAATTGCTGCACACATTGATGCGCTCTGCAAGTCACCTGTAAGTGTTTTGTTTTCTTATACTTGAAGTCACTTTTACAATAGTATTTTGGTTGCTTTCTTTTCTCTCTTCTGTTGGGCAATTGAAAATGCAGATGACAAATTTTAAGGCCATTTGAGGGGAGAAAAGGAAGGATGTGGCATTGTCTTTTTTAATATAGAGGTTCAGTCAGACTCCCATATGGTAAAGTTGTTCATCTTACTGGTTTAACATGGACACAGAAACTAGGCACTTTTGGTGGTTTCACTTGCACGGCAGGCCGACCCCCTTTCTATATTTTATTTTACTTTTTTTAGTATAGTGGTACTTAAAATCACTGGTTCACTTAAAAAAATGTTAAACTCTACTAATGTACAAATAAGCTGAAAAGTTGCATTTTATGTGTATTTTTTGCCATAGCAGGTACTGTATTTCTCATGCTGGATTTCAATATATATATATATATATATATATATATATATCAAAAAACAAACAAAACTGAAGGGTGGTGTTTTCTCAGATTGTGGCAGGTTGAGTGGTAAGGATTAAAGTCGTAGTCATTTCATTAAAACCGAGAGATGATGTAATGCAGATATAAGAGTTTTCTGAAGGGTTTTTTTTTTGTTGTTGTTTTGTTTTGTTTTTTTGGGCTTTTAAACAGCTTATTTTGTTTTTGTTTAGTTTTTATTTTATTTTATTTTGGAAAGATATGATTGTATTATGTGCAACTCAGTTGCTTACATTATAACTACAAAATATTTTTGAGTTCCTGGAAAAAAAAAAGAAAAAAGACTAATAAATGTGTTTGGCTGCTAAGCATTTACTGTTGTGGTTTCTGGCTTTATTCTCATAGTTCAAATGTTTGGTCTGCTGCCTTCTTTCATCTCTCTCTCCCTCCCTCCCTCCCTCCCTCTCTTTCTTCTCTCTTCCGTGGATCTCTGCTTCCATCCCCTTTTGGTCCACACAAAAGCATATCAGGAATCCTGCAGTTGAGTTTGAGGCTCATTCCACTTCTACTGATTGCTGGATGTCCTAGAGCTGAAAACCACCTGCTGTGGTGCAGGGTTCAAACTTTCCAAAAGAAACTGAGGGTCAACTTTTGCTCTTGCCTCGTGTCTTATTAAATCCTTGTTTATGTTTGCCAGAACACCGGGGTAGAGAAGATGCCCCTCTGCCGCTGTTAGCTGCTAGAAAGGAGACTGAGCTCTTTCAGACAGACAGCAGGAAACTCATCAGAAAAATTATGCTTGGCATAGTCTAGCTGACAGGTGGTAGCATTGTCCAATACCCCATGTAAGCTGCATACTGTTCTGAGCATGCCACATACATGCACCCATGTAACTCACTCACCTCTGCCACTGGCTAAATCATCCTAGCAACCCAGGTGATGGTCAGAAGTCAGGCCAGCAATTACTCAGTGGTAAAGTACATGATTGGCACATGCAAGGCTGATCTTAAAACCCATCACCACAAAAGCTACTTTGAAGTACTTGTGTTGATAAACAGCTGTAATCCTCTTGTGTCATCCAGTTCTTCATTAAGATTGTAAACACTGGCCAGGCAGTCGTGGCACATGTCTTTAATCCCAGCACTTGGGAGACAGAGGCAGGCGGATTTCTGAGTTCGGGGCCAGCCTGGTCTATGGAGTGAGTTCCAGGACGCCAGGGCTATACAGAGAAACCCTGTCTTAAAAAAAAAAAAATTGTAAACACTAGCCAAGTATTGTGGTTCACACCTTAAACCAGCCTGGAACTTCACTGAAACCTTGTCAAAGAAAGGTGGGGGGGAGGAAAAAAGAAAGAAGGAAGGAAGGGAAAGAGAAGGAAGGAAGAAAGGAGAGAGAGAGAAAGAGAAATGAGAAATGAACACTATGGGTGTAGCCCAGTGATGAAGATCCTGTCTTTAATCCCTACTTTCAAAAATGAAAGTGTATATAAACACTGGGAAATGTGGGATGGACTGTGTATATTAAGGATCTGACTATCCTAAGCCCATGTTTTATTTAGGTTTTGGCTTCAGAAATGGAGGTCAGCAAAATGACAAAAACCTTCAGTATGAAACCTTCATTACCAAAAACTTCAAATTTCAACCAGCAGGGTTGGAAGTGCAGGTTGAAACCCCAGGTCTCAGGAAGTGGAGACAGGAGAATAAGTTGTTTATGGAAGCCTAGGCTATGTGAGACCATCCTGTGTCAGGGCATGTCTTAGGGTTTTCATCGCTGTGAAGAGACACCATAACCAAGGCAACTCTTGTAAAGGACAACATTTAATTGGGGCTGGATTACAGGTTCAGAGGTTATCATCAAGGCAGGAGCATGGCAGCGTCCAGGCAGACGTGAAGCTGGAGGAGCTGAGAGTTCCTCCTCTTGTTCCAGAGGCAGACAGAAGACTGGCTTCCAGGCAGCTAGGATGAGGGTCTTAAATAAAGCCCATGCCCACAGTGGCACACTTTCTTCAACAGGGTCACACCTCCAAATATTTCCACTCCCTGGGCCGACCGTATTCAAACCACCGCAGGGCACCCTCACTTCTTCCTCCTTACTTCCACAGCTGTGCTCTGGAAACTTGCTTCCAGAATCCCCGATGTGCATCTTTGACCACAGCGGGACTTGCTGTCCTCAGCTGGCTCCTGTTCTTCAATGCTATGTCTTGTAGACATCACAGTCTATGATGTCAGGAGCATGCTATTTAACGCCCCTGTGTCCCCTGCCCCTTTGCCTGACACTTGAGCAGTTTCACATTTGTATCAGCATTCAAAACCAACCCAATGCAGCTGAGGGAAAAGGGGTCAAATATGGAGTCTGTAAACTCAGCCTTAACTCCCTGCCACAAGACCTACACAAGTTCTGCATTTCTTCAATCAGTTCATTCTGCCACTGCCTTCCCAATTATTGAACGTCTTTGCCACACTTTACCCTACTTACTCAGGAGGTTGAGGCAGAAGGATTCCTTGAACCTGTGAGATGAACACTAGCTTGAGCAACACGTCAACAGTATCTCCCTCTCTTTGGTGTTTTGAGACAAAACCTCACTATGTAGCGAGGCTAGCCTGGAATGACTTATATAGCTCAGGCTAGCCTCAAACATGACAATGCTCCTGACTTAGCCTCTCGAGTGCTGGGATTAAAGGATAAGCCACCACACCTGGTTTTATCACTGCATTACCCCAGTTGATTTTTCCTGCCCAGACCTCTGTCCTCCTTGTAGTTTATATGTAATAGGATATACTTTGTCATACAAATCTGGTAGAGTCATGTTCCAACCTTTAGTGACAATCCATTAGAACACCTCAACTACCCTCATTTCCAAAGAGGTTTTCACATGGCTTCCATGTATCTGTACCCCTGACCCAGACTCACCACTAGAACTCTCCACACTCCAGCCTAATTACATCTCACCGTCGAGTCAAAAGGCATCCACTTTGTGTGTAGAAGATGCGGGATCCTCATGGGTATCTCATAGGATATTCTAGGGAAAAGCCAACACGTGGTGGTGACTCACACTTGCAAAACCTGCCTGAGACTGAAAGGCTGACAGATTCTCTCAGGTTTGAGGCCAGCTTGGGCTATAGGGTAAGATCCCATCTCAAACATATAAATATGGGGGCTGGAGAGATGGCTCAGTGGTTAAGAGCACTAACTGTTCTTCCAGAGGTCCTGAGTTCAATTCCCAGCAACCACATGGTGACTCACAGCCATCATATAATATGATCTGATGTTCTCTTCTGGCATGCAGATAGAACACTCAATAAGTAAGTAGTACATATAATGGAAGACTTAAAAAGTGAAAAACAAAAATACATGTATTTAATTTTTTTTTCTTTTTTTGGTTTTTTGAGACATGGTTTCTCTGCATAACAACCCAGTTCCATGATTAGAGGAATGCCCAGCTCAAAAAGTTTTTATATACATTTTTATTACATTTATATATTTGGGTTGGGGAGTATCAAAAGATGATTTTCAGGATTCGGTTCTCTCTTCACCTAGGAATTGAACTCTGGTTATCAGGAAACCTCTTCATCCACTGAGCCATCTCTCTGACCCAAGGTTTTTATTTTTGTGCTTTTTGTTTGTTTGTTTGTTTGCTTGCTTGCTTTTTGAGAGTGAAGCTGAAAAACCAAGGACCTTAAGTAGGAAACACATAAGTTGGAGAGGCAGTGTAGACTAGAATCCTGCCTAGTACATATAGGGCCTAGACTGAGGTCTAGTGTCTTGGAAGGGGACCAGGTTTGGGTACTTGCCTAGCGTGCACAAAGGCAGGGATGTTGGCAGTTCAACCTTGTAATCACACCACTTAGCAAGTGGAAGCAGAAGTAGAGGTTAAAGGTCATCCTTGACTATACAACAAGTTTGAGGCCAGACTAGGCTACATGAAACCCTGTCTCAAATTAATTAATTAATTAATTTTTTAAAAAAAGGGAGATCAAAGAGATGGCTCAGAGCACTGGCTGCTCTTGCAGAGGACCTTGTTCAATTCCCAGCACTCATATAAAGGCTCACTAAGAGACCAGATCCTTTGAGTTCAGACTCCATCTCAGAGAACCTGACCTAAGGTTGAACTCGAGTTAACTAATAGGCCAGTGCCTAGCACCAGTTATTCCTCAACAAGAGCTGTATCTAGCACCAGTTTCCAGGTTACCCACCCACCCCCCGTGATGGTTTGTATATGCTCATCCCAGGGAGTGGCACTATTAGAAAGTGTGGCCTTGTTGGAGGAAGTGTGTCACTGTGGGGATGGGCTTAGAGATCTTCCTCCTAGATACCTGAGGATGCCCAGTCTGTTCCTGGCTTCCTTTGGATAAAAGATGTAGAACCCTCAGCTTCTCCTGTACCATGCCTGCCTGGATGCTGCCATGCTTCTGCCTTGATGACGACAATGGACTGACCCTCTGAACCTGTAAGCCAGTCCCAATTAAATGTTGTCTTTTATAAAACTTGCATTGGTCATGGGTCTGTTCACAGCAGTAAAACCCTAACTAAGACACCCCCCAACAAAACCAGTGTCTAGTGCCAATTTCCAGGCTATTGCCCAATAAGTCTACACCTTCAGATTATAGATCTGTCCCTGGTGCCTCACTTCCTAACAACCATCCATCAGGAGGAAAACAGAAGTTAAGTTTATGGTTTGGCTCCCAGCACCAGCCAATTATGTTAAAGGCTATAATGCCCCTTCCCCCCCAATCAAATATGTGCCAGGTTTGATACTCCCTTCTTGCTTCTATAACTGCTTGCCTGAATCTGGGCTCAGGCCTGCACCCTCCTGTTCTATTGTTTTAGACACAGTGGTGTGTCCCAAGCTCAAGCTTAAATAAAGACCCTGGTGTGATTTTATCAGAATTGGCTCCTTGGTGGTCTTGGGTTCATGGACACTTTCTGGCACATCACAACCATCCATAACTCCAGTTCCATGGAGTACATTGCCCTCTTCTGGCCTCTGCAGGCATCAGGCACACACTCGATGTACATATATGTGTGTACGCAAAATATATAAAACAAAATGAATAAGTCTATTTTTAAGAAAACAAAATATTTTGAAGACTTGTTCTTGAATTAGGCCACAAGTAAGAAAGGGGAAAATCAAAATCCCTCAGCTGAAGAGATGACTTAGCAATTAAGAGCACTGACTGCTCCTCCAGAGGATCTGGGTTCCATTCCCAGCACCCATCACAGCTCACAACTGTATGTACTCTAGTCCCAGGGGATCTGGTGCCCTCTTCTGGCACCCTTGAGCACTGCATGCATGTGGTGCATGGACATATAAGACCCAAACATATTAAATAAATAATAAAAAAAAAGTCCACACTTTTTTTTTTAAAGAGATGCTGCTTCAGGTAACAGTGACAGCCAAATTGAGGTACCTAGACTCGAGTCAAGCCAACGCTGTCAAGGACTCGTGAACTAAAGGTAAGCCTTCCAGTGGAAGAAGGAAGGAAGGAAGGAAGGCTGGATTGTTCCCAGCAGAGCAATATAAGTGGTAGATTGAGGGAAAGGAGGAGAGTTGAAGGGTGGAGGGGAGCTGTCCAAAGTTCTAAAGACTTCCATCAGCCTGGACCAGAAAATGAGTACAGGAGAAAGGGAAAAAGAGAAAGAAAAGTAATTTGGTGCAAAATAAAAATGACATAAGATGCACATTGGACTCCAGGTAGTATCACATGCCTGTAATCCCAGCACTTGGGAGGCAGAGGCAGGCTGATCTCTGAGTCCCAAGCCAGCCAGGGCTACACACAGAAACCCTGTCTCAAAAACACAAGAGATAGAGGTGGATAGGGAAGAGGAAAAGACAGAAGTTATGATGCAATACCAGGCAAGCAGAAGAGGACACTGGTTGGGCCCCTCGTCCCAGGCAGAGAGTCAGCTGCTTCTTTTCCTCCTCTTCCTCCTCCTCCTCCTCCTCCTCCTCCTCCTCCTCCTTCTTCTCCTCTCTCTCTCTCTCTCTCTCTCTCTCTCTCTCTCTCTCTCTCTCTCTCTCTCTCTCGTTTTTGGTTTTCAAGACTGTGTAGCTTTGGCTACCTGGAACTAACTCTGTAAACCAGGCTGGCCTCAAACTCACAGAGATCTGACTGCCTTTGCCTTCCGAGTGCTGGGACTAAAGGCGTGTGCTGCCACTGCCTGGTTTTTCTTGTTTTCTCACCTCACTGTGCCCCTGGGAGCATCAGCCATATTTTTCAGGCAAGAATTCTAAGCACCAAAAGATTAATAACTTGCCTAAGGGACAGGACTGACAACCATGGAATTGCTGGGAATGGTTAGTGAGGAGACAAACCACATTAACCAGAACTAAGGCAGCTGGTGATATTTAGCAGAAGAATTCCATGCATTAAGAAACAAAAACAAGCCTGGCAGTGGTGGCGCACGCCTGTAATCCCAGCACTCGAGAGGCAGAGGCAGGAGGATTTCTGAGTTCGAGACCAGCTTGGTCTACAGAGTGAGTTCTAGGACAGCCAGTGCTACACTGAGAAACCCTGTCTCGAATAAAAAAAAAAGAAAAGAAACAACAAAACAAACAAAAAACCAGCTGGACATGGTGACCCATGCCTTTAATCTGAGCACTCAGGAGTGCACACAGATCTCTCTACATAGTGAGTCCCAGGCCAGATACGGCTACAAAGTAATACTCTATCTCACAAAAATAAAGTCAGAGAAGGAAACAGGGCCAAGTAGAAAGCTAAAGGCTAAAACTACAATTAGATGAGGAAAAGTAACCAGAGGCCAAGTGAAGCAGGGACAGGAGGGGTGGCTAGGGATGCTGAGAAGGATGGGCTTTGCAAGGGTCTCTGTGGAAGAGAACAGTGAGTCGCTACAGCACATCCAAGCAACTCTACCTCTGAATCAGTCTAGGCTGCGAAGTCCCAGGAACACGTTCTTTTCAGGATACATCCACCCACAGCCTCTAATCCAGCCTTCTGCCAATCAAGGACCTTGGCTCAGGTGTCGGGTAGGTTTGCCTGATGGACAAACTATTCTGGCAAAAGCTAAGTCTTGATTCTGGAAGAGGAGACACTAAGGAGCCGTGGAAGGAAGGAGGCTCCATGAGGGAGTGGCTGTGTGGGGAAGAGGGAATGGTGTTCAGATCTAACGCATCATGCCTATTGTGGGTCTTTTTATGTTGTTGAACGTGGCTTATTTTTTGTTTTGCGTTTGTTTGTTTTGGTTGCTTGTTTGGAGACAGGTTTCCTCTGTGTAACCCCGGCTGTTCTGGAACTTGCTCTGGAGACCAGGCTGACCTCAAATTATTTAACGAGTATGTAAGTACTCTAGGCTAGCTGCAGTGCTGGGTAGAGATGACCAAAGCAGACAGATGGGATCTGGATCATGGTAGTTCTCAATATGTGGGACTCCCACAGGGGTCACATATCAGATATCCCAATATCAGATATTTAGATTACAATTCATAACAACAGCACAATAGCAACCAACAAAATATATTTTTTTTAGACAAGTTTTCTCTCTGTAGCCCTGGCTGTTCTGGAACTTGGTCTGTAGACCAGGCTGGCCTTGAACTCAGAGATACACCCCGTCTCTGCCTCCCGAGAATGGTGGCACCTGCCTTTTATTGTAGCACTTGGGAGGCAGAGGCAAGTGGCTCTCTGTGACTTAGAGGCTACTCTGGTCTGCATAACAGTTCCAGGACAGCTAGGACTGGCTACACAGTGAAACCTTTTCCCCAAAAGACAAAATGTAGCACTGGGGAGTCTGAGGCAGGCAGATCTCTATGGGTTTAAGGCCAGCCTGATCTACAGAATGAGTTCCAGAACAGCCAAGGCTACACAAAGAAATCTTCTGTCTTGAGAAAAAAAAACCTATTAGATAACTGTCAATGAAATAATTAACTTCCTACTTAAAGCAACAGTTTTAAGGAGGAAAAGAAGCTTACACTGCCACCTATAGCAACCCCTTTATTTGCTTGTTTTTTTTTTTTTTAAGCGTGTGTTCTTTTTTGGTTTGGTTTTGGTGAGTAGTTGAGACAAGATCTTTGTGGGTCTTAACTATATAGCTGAGGATGACCGAGATCCTGCTCATCTTCTCTGCATCTCCCAAGTGCTGGGTTTACAAATGTGTTCCATCATGCCTGGCTCCCCAAAACAACCTTTCACTTTTACATTCTTATTTTTTATTTACCTTTTTTCTAATACCTTTTATTCCTAACATTTGTATGTAATTACTATATAAAGTGTTAGACATGATACTTTCAAACGAAGTGCATTTTAACCATCCTACATCCTACATGTGCTGCTATCCCTTGGAGAACAATCTTGAAGGCAGATCTTTTTGTTTGTTGTTTTTTTTTGTTGTTTTTTGTTTTTGTTTTTGTTTTTGTTTTTTGTTCTTATTGCTTTAAGTCAAATTGTCTTGCTTCGCCCTTTCCTGGTGCAAATATAGAAGCCAATTGAAATTTAACGTATTAGTTCTTTTTAAAATGTATGCTATTTTCAGTTTTATTCTGATACGGAAATTTTTGAATTTTTCGTTTGATGTTCTCCAGCCATCACGCATGGAGTAATTCTGACAGGATGGTTTCTGAGTTCGGAACCAGCAGGCGGTGGTTTAAGCGTTCCGGCCTCGGGCTGGAGAGATGGTTCAGTGGTTAAGAGCACCGACTGCTCTTCCAAAGGTTCTGAGTTCAATGCCCAGCAACCACATGATGGCTCACAACCATCTGTAATGGGATCCGATGCTCTCTTCTGGTGTGCCTGAAGACAGATACAGTGTACTCATATACATTAAATAAGTCAGTAAATAAATAAATACATCTTAGTTGACCCTAGCTCCTGCGAGACTGCGGGTCTTAATGTGCGTTCCTCTGATGGAAAAACTGAGATTTAAGAAGCTTTAATCGTGTTTCATAGAAAGAAACCAAGAGAAAACCGTTGACTCTCCGAGAGGATGAGCCAAACTTGGACCACCTCCACCTTCCGGGGCGGGCTCAGAGGCCGGGCCAGAGGAGGAAGTCCCGCCCCACGCACGCCAGGCTTTCGATTTTGGACCCGCTGCTGGTGTCCGCCGTGTTCCGGTCGCGTGTTGAAAATGGCTGCAGCCGGCGATCCTGGCTCTGCTGAAAGCTACCGTTCTCCGCTGGCAGCCCGTTACGCCAGCCGCGAGATGTGTTTCTTGTTTAGCGACAGGTACAAGTTCCAGACATGGCGGCAGCTGTGGCTATGGCTGGCGGAGGCCGAACAGGTAACTGGCCGGGTCCCTAGTGTCGGGGGAGGTCACGGCCCGAGCACCTGTTGCTTCGGCAACAGTCCCAGAGACCGGCATATTCTTTGGAGGACTTCGGTTTGGGCAAGGCTGTGGGAGTTTGCGTCTTTCCACAGCGCACTTCAAGTGGAATGCTTTTTATGCCTTGCAGGCTCAGGGGTAAAAGCGCTTCGCGCCAAGCCATCCGACATGAGTTCGAGCCCTGGGACAACAGGGTGAGAGGCGATACCTGACTCCCATTGTCCTCCGACCTCTAGGCGCTCACACATACACACGCGCACACACACAAAGCAAGTAAATTTTTTTAAAGTACTTTGCAGATTTGATGGTGATTTTCGTAACGTTTTAAAAGAAGATGTATTTTTATTTTTATTTATTTATTTTTTTTTTGGTGTATAAGTTCTTTGCCTGTATGCTCGCACGCTCACCACGCACATCTGGTGCCTGCAGACGTTGCCAGGAGAGGGAGCTAGTTAACAGCTCGTCGTAAGCTGCCATGTGGGTCTAACTAAACCTGGGCCGTCTGCAAGCGCTTTTAACCACTAAGCCATCTCTCCAGTTCCTGAATTTTCTTCTCTGCGGAGGACAAAACCAAGTTTGTTAGGAGCCAGGCTTGCCCTAGGTTACCCAGCTAGCTCTTGAGAGCAGAGCTACGATTCAATCCTAGATTCATTCCAGAACCTGAGCTGATTCCTTGGTCACTTTGTTTTCCTTGGTGCCTTTAAAGCTAGTGACAGCTTGGGAACCTGTCTCAGAGCCACTATTTCTGTATATAAGTTTTGCTATGAGAAGGGAGGATTGGGACAAGTGTTGATTACAGAAGTTGCATGAGTTATGGGGATTTTATTAGTGGTGATTTGCTTTGCTGGGGGAAGCTTGCTGGTTTGTGTTTTTTGAGATAGCGTCTCACTATATAGCCATGGCTGACCCGTGGCTAGCCTCAAACTCACAGAAATGAGCCTGCCTCTACCTCCCAAGTAGAGGATTAAAGGGTTCAACAGCACAGCCAAGTTAGTATTTTGTCTTCCGGGGCTCATATACAGTTGTTTGAACCAGTATTTTTAAAAACGATTTTTGGGAAAGAGGTTTCCCAGAGAAGTTGATGGAAGCTGAAGGTGACTCAGAGCTGTAATGTGTCTCAAGTTTCAGAGCAGGTTAGCAGTATGCTCACAAGGAGTCCAGTGCCTAAGGAACCCAAACCATCACCCTGCATTCCCTGCCCAAGCCCTCCACCGGCTTCCGTACAGCGACTACAGGGTGGCAGCAGACAGTTCTCTTGTGCCTTCTGGCCCAGGCACTGCCTTAAGGCCTTTCCTAGTAGTCTAATAGTCCTTAAACATATCTATAAGCTGTGTATGTGTTCTGCATTTACAAGTACGGGAAAAGCTGGGGGCTGGGGGCTGGGGCAGCATGGCAGGATGCACTTGCCAGAGCACTTGTGTTGCTCTTGCAGAGGACCTGGGCTGGGTTCCCAGCACCCGTGTCAGGCAGCTCGTCTACAGCTTTGGTGGTTTAGTAAGTGGCAGTTGTAGGTCCTCTTCCAAGATCCATGAGTCTGAGTCGTTGACTGGGTTTCCAGAACCAGGCATGATTTCCCTTCTGTTGATCGGGCCTTACGTCCAATCATAGAGCTGTTAGTTATCACCACGGAATCCCTTGGCATTACTATGCCATATTAGTTATCGCTGAGTTTATGGGCATCAGCTAGGTTGGCCTGTTGGTTGCTTTTTGCCTTTGGAAGAACTTATTTGGTGCCTTAAAAATTGTTTTTTTGTAAAAGCTATTTATTAACTTTTTGGGTTTTTGTTTTTGTTGTTGCTGTTTTGCTGGAGGAGGGGAGGTAAGACAGGGTTTCTCTGTGTAGTTCTGGCTGTCCTTAAACTCACTCTGTAGACCAGGCTGGCCTTGAATTCACTGTTTCTTTTTTAAAGTCACATTGGATAAGTACTTTTCTTGTGCTTGTTTTGTAGGTGAGGAACCTCAGCATGAGGAAACTATTGGTTCCCTAGTAGTAGACAACAGACTGTACATGCATTGTGCTCTGTCATGTACACGTGATATATGCAAATACATACAGGAAAGACATAAAAATAAGTCTTTAAAAAAAACGAGAAATGACAGGTTAGGAGTAATACAAGAGATTCACAGTATGAGAAATGTGGATTTATATGGGTGTGTGCATGGTGGGGGCACACACCTGGCTGACAGCTCTGTGGAATAGGTTCTCTCCTTCCACCTCTGCATGAATTCCAAGAGTGGAGCTCCAGTCTCCAGGCTTCCCTTGCAACTACTGATAGCAGCTGAGCCAGCTCACTGCCTGGGAAGTTTCCTTTTGGAGACAGTGTTTGATTTGAAGTCAGGAACCTTCTGCTTCTCCTTCCCAAGTGCTGAGATTATGGCCTGTAGCACTAAGCCCAGCTTTAAGGGACTGTTAATTTTGGTCACAATAAGTACATCAGAGTTGGGTACAAAGCCACCATACTTTGTACATTTTCATGCCATAGCTAAGGACTAAGTAACAAATAGAACAGAGAGGTCTCTTCTCCTACAGTGTGCCTTCTAGAGTTAAATGGGTTTATTAAATGTGAGACAACATCATACAGTGATGCATGTGCTAAATAAAGCCAGGCTAAAGAAACAAGTTGGCACAGAATGTATTACACGAAGGTTAGAGGAGGCCTTTCTTGATGACATTTGAGCCCAGAGACTAGAACAAGAGAGGCAGAGATTAGCTGGGTGGTGGCTGCTCACACCTTTGGTCCCAGCACTCAGGAGTTCGAGGTCAGCCAGGGCTATACTGAGAAACCTTGCCTCAAAAAACAAAAACAAAAAAACCACAAGAGGGGTGGAGAGGGCAGGAGTCAACGTCAGGACTCGGTGATTCCTGTTTTGGAGTTTTTTTTAGAAGATTTCTCCATGGGCTGGAGCGAGATGGCTCGGCGGTTCAGATAGCTCAGAGCACTGGCTACACTTCTAGAGGTCCTGAGTTCAATTCCAAGCAACCACATGGTGGCTTAGAACCATCTATAATATGATCCAATTCTCTCATCTGGCATGCACGTGTAAATACAGTCATCTACATAAAATAAATATTAAAAAAGAAAAGAAAATTTCTCCATACTTTTGAACGTGTTGCTCCAGATTTTAAGGGGATTAACGTCATTTCAAGTATTTGAACATAAAGGTCCTTGGATCTCCTTCACCTGCTCTGCAGAAGCTGGGTTTGCCCATCGCAGATGAACAGATCGAGGAGATGAAGTCGAACCTGAGCAACATTGACTTCCACATGGCGGCTGAGGAAGAGAAGCGCCTGCGGCATGATGTCATGGCTCACGTGCACACGTTCGGCCACTGCTGTCCCAAAGCTGCGGGCATCATTCATCTCGGTGCCACTTCCTGCTACGTTGGAGACAATACGGTAGGAGCTGTGCTGTTTTTTGAGATGCGGTTTCTCTGTAACAGAGCCCTGGCTGTCCTGTACTCCAGGTTGGCCTTCAACTCAACAGAAATCCACCTGCCTCTGCCTCCCAATAACGCCCTGGGATTATAGGCATGCACCACCACTGTCTGGTCCAGTTGTTCTTTTTTAAATTATTATTTGTGTGTTTTGGTTCTTTGCATAAGAGTCTGTGTACATTGTGTGTGCAGTGCACGCTGAGGTGAAAAGGTGGGGTCCCTGGGAACTGGAGTTATAGCAGGTTACAGTTGTTATGTAGGTGCTGAGAACAAAACCCAGGTTTTCTGGAAGAACAGCCAGTGCATTTAACCACTGAGCCGTCTCTATCATCGGCCACTCTTCCCAAGTTCACAGAGCATTGGGTCGTCTGATTCCATTCTCCCCGTTTCTGCAGGTGGGAAAATGTGAAGAAGAGTGTTGCCTCTCTCTTATCCCTCTCTGCTCTCTCGCTGCTCTTGCCTGTTGTCTCTCTCTTGCCCCTCTTGGGCTCCCCGCCCCCTACGTGGTCATGGCCGGCCTCTGCTTCTCTACTCTCTCCCTCTCTGCCTTTCTTTGCCTCCACTACCCCCTTAACTCCCATCCTCTGCCCTGAATAAACTCTATACTAAACAAAGAAAAAAAAAAGAGTGTCACCAATAACCCGTGTCACAGTAAACTTCAGGAGCTCTGTGGGTTGTGTGCAGTGGTACATGCCTGCAAACAGCGGGACACTGAGTATGAGGGGCATTCAGTCCACTGTGCCCAGCCTTAGAAACATGAGTGAGACTGCCTCTCAAGAGCTCATGGAAGAATGGCTTCAGCATTTCTCACACTGTACCTGTGAGACCTGAAACCAGAGTCCAAGTAACTTCCTTCAGATGAGGATAGCAGCTACATGATACCTTATTTATTTATTATTTTTTGAGACAGGGTCTCCCTGTATGGACCAGACTGGCCTTAAACTCACAAAGATCCACCTACCTCTGCCTCCCGAGTGCCGGGGTCAATGGCCTGTTCCACCACCACCAAGCTTTTGTTTTTGAGACAGGGTCCCAGTACATTATTGTGTTGGCTAGACTGGTCTTTAGCTGGAGGGTTCAAGCTGTCTTCCTGCTTCAGCCACCTGAGTGATTGAGTACAGGTGTGTGCCTCTGGGGCCAGCTTCCTTTTAGTGTTGGGTGATGCATAATTAAAGATACCTATGTGTAATTGGTTAGTCGTGGAAGAAAATTCTTTAACTACATTTACTTACTGGGGAGCAGAAAATGTGCACACGGTCACCATGTGGAGATCAGAGTGTGTGGCAATTAGTTCTCTCCACCATGTAAGTCTTAGAGATACAGTGCAGGTTGGCCGGCTTGGCAGCAAACACCTTCCCGATCGGCCATCTTGCTGGCTCGGAAATCTTTTTCTAAAAGTTTCCAATGATGTTGTGTCTCCATGATTTTGGTGACAGGGCCATGTTTTAGAGTTACCCAGAATACTTTCTCTTGCCTCCCACAAGAGCAGCTTGAAGGCTGGAGGATGTAGCTCATCTTTGTATACATGAGGCTATAGATTCTATCCCCAGGACTTGGGGGTAAAAGAAATTGAAGTTTTAAGTTTCTTAAACCTTGATGTTGTAGATCATAGCTTCCTGTGTTATCAAGGATAGATGAACAGAGCAAGGCGGCTTAAACCTTGAATCCTGGCACTTGGGAGGCAGGGGACTCCGATCTCTGTGAGGACAAAGCTAGCCTGGTCTACATAGTAAGTTCTGTAACAGCCAGAGATACCTTGCGAATAAATGGATGGATGGGTGGATGGATGGATCGATGGATGGATGGATGGATGGATGGATGGATGGGTGATGTATGGATTGATGATAGATGAGGAAAAGTAGAGAGATATGATGGAATGTGCCATGTAAGAAATATAACAGCCCATGGACTTACACAATTCTCAGTCAATGTGGCCACCACACACTGAACAATAAGGTTCTGTCCCTTATGGGTTGCAGAGATCCTGCTCTGTAAGTCCTCCCCACTCCCTAACAGCCTCTCCTCATGCTAGGCTTAGCTTGAACTTGCTCTGTGGGCAAGGATGGCCTTGAATTCATGATTCTCCTGCCTCTGCTTCTCAAGTGCTGATGTCGGAGCTGTTTGCCACCATTCCAAGTTAATGTGATGTTGGTGGAATTTGTGACCTTGCATCTGCTAGGTAAATATACTACCTACTGAGCTACTTTCCAGCTCAGCTCTTGTGCATTTAAATGGTAATGAGGACAAAGCAGCCTCTTGGCACCTTTGGAAGCATACTGTCTGCTAAAGGTGAGATGGACCGCTTGCTAGCCGAGACACCAACTCTAATAGCCAGAAAGTATCATTACAATATTGATGTTTGCCACTGTTTAATGTGAAACCATTGAATTTTCCTTTTCAGGACCTGATTATTCTGAGAAATGCATTTGACCTGCTTTTGCCAAAGGTAAGATGCTGGCAGAAGTTTCCTACCAGTTTAGGTGTCTGCAATTTCAGTGAGCCTACACGGTGTTGATACCTCAAGCTTATCATGTTCTCAAGTCAGGAACTTTATTTATCATCTGTGGAGTTAATTGTCCCTTCTTGGGTTAAAACATAAGGTAGGGTGGTACACATCTAATCCCAACAGTGAGGAAACAGAGGCAGGCAGATCTTAGAGTTTAAGGCCAGTCTGGAAGACTGTAAGTGATTGCTTTCTAAAGTATAGCCTTTTAAATGTAGCAGGTTCAACCAGAGATGTGTTGCTGGAGTGTGTTACTCAGGCCATGACTTGGTCCTGTTATTCTGCAGTGGTCTTAAAATAGTGTGTGACATGTTAGCGAGCCAACTCAGTTTTCAAATGTTGTCCCCTTTGGTCCTTGCCAGGGCACGTCAAGATACAAAGGTGAAAAGACACAAGTGCTGCCCTCCCTGAGCTGAAGATGTAACTTTATGTAAAATTGTGTGAGTTGGAGTTACATAAAGAACTCAGTTGAATTCACCCTCTTTCCACCACGTGATCTTTCTTGTAGCTTGCTAGAGTGATCTCGAGACTTGCCGACTTTGCTAAGGAACGTGCTGATCTGCCCACGTTAGGTTTCACACACTTTCAGTAAGTGATGAGACTACTTTTGGGGAATTGAATTTATGCATGTGTGTGTTGAGGCCAGAATCTTTTTTTTTTTTTTTTTTTGGTGTTTTAAGACAGGGTTTCTCTGTGTAGCCCTGGCTGTCCTGGAACTCACTTTGTAGACCAGGCTGGTCTCGAACTCAGAAATCCTCCTGCCTCTGCCTCCCAAGTACTGGGATTAAAGGCGTGCTCCACCACCACCCAGCTGAGGCCAGAATCTTAAAGCATGACACTGCTGAGAAATGGGCCCGACGTCCTGATTAGAAACTTTGCTGGGGACTGGGGACATTGCTCAATGGGAATGTGATTGCCAGGCTTGCTTGAATTCTTGAGTCCACCATCCAGCATGACGAGAGAGTAAGTAAGCTGCATTGAAGCCATGCGCGGAGACTTGTACCCAGCACTTGATGGCCTGAGGTAGGAGGATAGCTTGAGCCCATGGGTTCTGTCCTAGACTGAGCAGCGTAACAATTCCGTCTTAACAATGAAAAGTGCAACTTTTTAATAACTGTATTTATTTGTGTGCAAACACATGACAGTGCACAGGTAGGAGTCAGAGGACAACTTCTCTCCTGTCAGAGTCCATTTTCTCCTTCCGTGATATGATCCCAGGGATTGACCTTGGGTCATCAGGTTAGGCAGTCAACACCTTTACCAATTGAGCTACCTCAGTGGCCCAGTAATTAGCAGTTTATATTTATCAAGCCTAAAGAATCACATGTTCTCTTTTTTTAATGTGTGTGGGTGGTTTGTCTGCATGTATGTGTTCATATGCACCACTTGCATGTCTGGTACCCAAGGAGACCAGAAGGGGGCATCAGGTTCCTTCTAACTGGAGCTATGGATGGTTATGAGCCACCTCGAGGGATGGAGCCGGGCCATCTAAGAGCCGCCAGTTCTTTCAGCCTGAGTCGCTCCAGTCTCCGCACGCTCTGTTTTTATTCCTTAAGAGTCGAGCCCAGGGAAACAATCCAAATTCAGGGATAGAAATCTTCGTTAGGATATTATTTATAATAGCACTGAAAATAGTCTAAATGACTTGGCCGGCGAGGATAATTAAATAAACTACAGTATGCCCAGAGGTTGGAGTAATATCCAGCCATTAAATTGTTGCTTATAAGAATATGTAAGCATGCTTAGGTTTACGTTATGGTGGGGAAAGAAAGCCTAAATAACACAAAGAGCAGGTGTAGTGATGCACACCTTTAATTCCAGCATCCAGAAGCCAAGGCAGGTGGAATTCTCTGAGTTCACGTCCAACCTGGTCTATGTAATGGGTTCAAGGATCGCCAAGGATGCATATATCTTTCTCAAAAGAAGAAGAAAAATTGCACAAAGATTACCAGAAAGAGTTGAATTGCCTTGTTGATTTGATTACACTGGTTTCGGTCATAATAATTAAAAATGTCCCCTTTTTAGTCTGTATATGTCTTGACAAGAGCTTTCCCCCTAGAGCTACACTCCCAGCTCTTTAGTTTCTGTTTTTCTTGTTTTGCTTTGTTTGTGAAATGTCTCAATGTGTAACTCTGACTGGCTTGGAACTCTTGTGTAGACCAGGCTAGCCTCAAATTTGAAGAGGTCTGCCTGTCTCTGCCTCCCAGAGATGAACTATGAGGTCAAAGGTGTGCACCACCATACCCAGCTCAGCCCTGTGGTTTTGATTTTAGGATGTGGAAGCATTTTTATAGTTACTAAATACAGCCCTAAAAAGGTATATTTGGAATACTAAACTTTTAAATATATTTACAGTGTGTGATAATTAGCAACTTAATTTCATATATCTCTATCAACAATCACTTCTTACCACCCCTCCCTGCTTCTGACAAACACAAAGCTATTTTTTTATCTGTAGATTTGTCCAAATATAACATACAGTGTATGACATCTTTTCTGTAAAATGAATCTAATATTCATGGTGCAGCATGTATTTGTAATTCATTTCTTCTTAAAGCTGGCATCATCCCATTCAATAGATAAACCTCATTTTGTTTGCCCCTTCATCAGTTGTGAGCATTTGGGTTGACATTTTACAGCCGTCGTGAATAGCGCTGCCATGAGTGCACCCACACAGTTCACTCTGTGGGACAGTCAGCACGGAAGTCTCGTTTAGGATGTGTGGTGTGTCCTTGGTACGGTCATGTGTCCGGATGTTGCTGGCTGCCAGTCTGACAAGATTCCGTTTGCCATCTAGAGTCATAGCACTTGCACACTGTTGCAGCTTACAGCCCATGGTGGGCTGTACTATCATTACTGCCCCTTGCAGTTATAGTGAATAAACCTGTTTTCTTCTTGCTTTAAACAACAAAAAGGGAACATGGATAGACCCATTAGGTTCGGGCTAGAAACAGACATTTGCTGTTATGAATATCTTGGGTGTTTCTTAATACTGTGACTGGCTCATCGCTTCTCGAAAGGCCAGGCAGTCCCTTACCCCCAGTCTAGAGGCATCTGCCACAGTGTCTTCAGCTTCATTTGCTTTCCATTTAAAACGTCAACAATTGCCAGCCAGGCATGGCAGCACACACCTTTAATTCCAGCCCTCAAGGTCCCGAATCTCATCTTCAGCACCTCAAAGGAAGAAAGAAGCCCTTTTAAAAAAAATACATTCTCTCAGGGCTGGAAAGAGCTCTGGCTGCTCTTCCAGAGGTCCTGAGTTCAATTCCCAGCAACCACATGGTGGCTCACAACCCTCTGTAATGGGATCTGATGCCCTCTTTTGGTGTGTCAGAAGACACCGACAGTGTACTCCTGTACGTAAAATAAGTAACTTTTTAAAATATATACGTATACTCTTAATTGGCATTTAGGGAGGCATATAGGTGGAGGTCAGAGGACAGTTTGCAGGAATCTTGGTTCTCCCCTTTTACCATTCAAGTTATGGAGACCAAACTCGGGTCATCAGACTTGGCAGCAAGCACCTTTGCCCACTGAACCATCTTACCAGCCCATGGTTTGTTAAAGGTAGTGTTTCCCTGAGGAACCTATGCTGGCCTCAAACCTTTCAGGCTTAGCCTCCTGAGTGCTGGGATTACAGTCCAGTGCTACCAAGCTGTTGAAAAGCTTCTTGGCAAAGATCTATTCTGGCAACCCTTTATAGTTAGTTTGTGATAGCAATGATGCTGTCTCCCTTCTTGGCTGCGGCTTTTAGCTGTTGTTTTGTCTTTCCTACTTGGGTGATGGTGGCTGTCAGGTGAGGTAGGGCTCAGTCTGGGACCTCTGTTCTTTGTGCTCCCTTCAGGCCTGCTCAGCTGACCACGGTTGGGAAACGCTGCTGCCTTTGGATTCAAGATCTCTGCATGGATCTCCAGAACTTGAAGCGTGTCCGGGATGAGCTGCGCTTCCGAGGAGTGAAGGGCACCACTGGCACGCAGGCCAGCTTCCTGCAGCTCTTCGAGGGGGATCACCAGAAGGTAGTCCAAGGGACCAGCAAAATGAACACTTGAGTCAGTTCCAGGACCCACATGGTGGAAGGAGAATGTCATGAAAAAGATACCTACACTGCATTCATCTCTTAATGTATGCAGTGCCTAAAAAAGGGTATTCTTTTTTAGTGACTTGAGGGAAAGCCCAGTTCAGTGGTGCCAACCTATAAGACAAGAAAGGCTGCCTCTGACTTGGTTGACCCAAACCCTGCAGGGTGACCAGTAGAGCATACTCAGACTGAACACCTACATTTCTTTTCTTTCTTTCTCCATTTCTTTTCTGTTGTTTTGTTTTTGTTTCCTGTTTTTTATTTTATGTGCACAGGTATGAGGGTGTCAGATCCCCTGGAACTGGAGTTAAGGACAGTTGTGAACTGCCATCTGGGTGCTGGGAATTGAACCCAGCTCCTCTAGAATTTGAGCCAGTAAAGGGGTTGTTTGTTTGTTTATTTGAGACAGGTTTCTCTGTCCCTTGCTGTCCTAGAACTTGCTTTGTATGCCAGGCTGACCTCAAACTCACAGAGAACCAACCACCTGCCTCTGCTTCCCAAATTCTGGGATTAAAGGCTTTTTTTAGAGATTTATTTAATTATTATATGTAAGTATACTGTAGCTGTCTTCAGACACGCTAGACGAGGGAGTCAGATCTTGTTACGGATGGTTGTGAGCCACCATGTGGTTGCTGGGATTTGAACTTGGCTTTTGAACACCTGTATTTTGGGGGGTGGGGGGTGTTTTTTTCAAGACTGGGTTTTTCTGTGTAACAAAGCCCTGACTGTCCTGGAACTCACTTTGTATACCAGGCTGACCTCGAACTCAACCTGTTTCTGCCTGGTGAACACCTATATTTCTAACAGGATGTGTCTTATCTTTCTCAAAGGTGGAGCAACTAGACAAGATGGTGACAGAAAAGGCAGGGTTTAAAAGGTATATACCTGGGGAAAATGTGGGGCTCCTGTTAATGACAAGCCTCTAGATTCAACTCTCTCCTCCTCCTCCTCGTCCTCCTCCTCCTCCTCGTCTTCTTTTGCATCTGCATATTTGAATGTTTTACTTGAGTGCATGCCTGTGTGCCACATTTGTATTGGCATGTACGAGTGCTTTACCTGTGTGTGCCTGGGTACCACATTGGTTTTTATGACTAGTGCTCACAGAAGTCAGAAGAGGACTTTGGATCCCCTAGAAAAGGAGTTATGGATGGTCATGAACCACTATATGTGTGCTAGGAATGGAACCCAGATCCTCTTCGAGTGCAACCAAGTACTGCCAAGCTATCTCTCCTGTTCTTTCTTTCTTTAATTTTTTAAAAAATTTTATACATATGTATGTTTTGTCTATATATGTGTGTCTTCGTCAGGGTTTCTATTCCTGCACAAATATGACGAAGAAGCAAGTTGGGGAGGAAAGGGTTTATTCAACTTACACTTCCATGTTGCTGTTTATCACCAAAGGAAGTCAGGACTGGAACTCAAGCAGGTCAGGAAGCAGAGGCTGATGCAGAGGCCATGGAGGAATATTACTTACCGGCTTGCTTCCCCTGGCTTGCTCAGCTTGCTTTCTTATAGAACCCAAGACTAGCAGCCCAGGGATGGCACCACCCACAAGGGTGCCCTCCCACCTTGATCACTAGTTGAGAAAATGCCTCACAGCTGGATCTCCTGGAGGCATTTCCTCAAGGGAGGCTCTTTTCTCTTTGATAACTCCAGCTTATGTCAAGTTGACACACAAAACCAGCTAGTATAGTGTGTCTGTGTGTGTGGAGTCCAGAAGAGAATGTCAGGTCCTCTGGAACTGGCATAACAGATAGCTGTGAGCGGCCATATGGGTGCTGGGTATGAAACCCAGGTCCTCCTCAAGAACAACAAATGAAGACAGGTGGTGGCACTCACCCTTAATCCTAGCAGAGGTGGGCAGCACCTCAGTTCCAGGACAGCTATGCTCTTAATGCCTGCGCCATCTCTCAGCCCCTTTGGTTTCCTAAGTGCTTTGTGCATATTGCTGTTTTGGGTTTGTTGGTTTGTTTCAGATAAAATCCCACTTTGTAGTCCAGGAAACTCACTGTGTAGCCCAGACTGAGCTTGAATGCACCAGATTCCTTCTGCCTCAGCATCCAATACTAGAATTGCAGTCTGAAGTCACTGCCTGGATATGTTGCTGGCTTTGTTTCTGTCCTGGGATCCGTCAGTGTGCTCTACTCTGACTGCCTGTGTTGAGATCCCCGGGCTCTTCCATGATTCCTTTCTCAGCACCTCATGGCACTGCAGGGGCCAGGGGCCAGAGCAGTTTGCTGGGGATTGAGAAACAGGGGAAACAGTTTGTTTCAGTAGCTAGTTGCCAGTCGGGCCCTCTGAGCTCAGCATAACTGAGCATTCTAGGAAGCCAAGCCATCATTTAGGATCCATTTTTGGTTAGTCTATATTGCAGTTGCTCTTTTTCTTTTCTTTTTTTCTTTTTCTTTTTTTGAGATAAGGTCTCTATATAGCCCTGGATATTCTGTCGCTTACAGTATAGACCAGGCTGGCCTTAGACAGAGATCTGCTTGCCTCTGCCTCCTGAGCGCAGGGATTAAAGGCGTGCCCCACCATGGCCAGCTGACAGTCACATACATATTTTAGCATTGATTTCTTTTCTGTTTAGAGCTTTCATCATCACAGGACAGACCTATACGCGGAAAGTGGACATCGAAGTGCTGTCTGTGCTGGCCAGCTTAGGGGCGTCGGTGCACAAGGTAAGCGGGACAGCCTCCAGGTGAGCTGGAGGATGGGAACTTCAAGGAATCCTCAGACAAACCAAGGCAGCTAATTGTTCAGTTAATTGTTTCTCAGTACAGTAGGCATAATAATTTCAGATTTATAGGGAAAGTCTTTAAATTGAGTGTGCTAAAGGGAAAAGTTACTCAAACATCTACAATGTGTCCGTGTTTTGAAGAATGCATTAAAATTCCTGAGCCAGGTGTAGTGGTGCATGCCTCTAATCCCATCACTTCAGTGAGAGAGGCAGAACTGGTCCAGGGTTTGTTGTTGTTGTTTTTTAAGATTTATTTATTTTATATATGTGAGCACATCATCACTCTCTTCAGACACACCAGAAGAGGCACCGGATCCCTTTACAGATGGTTGTGAGCCACAATGTGGTTTCTGGGAATTGAACTCAGGACCTCTGGAAGAGCAGTCAGTGCTCTTAACCAATGAGCCATCTCTTCAGCCACCAAGACTCTATCTTAAAAAAAGAAAAAAAGATAATCATATTGTCTTTCTGCGAGACACACACACACACATATATTAATATATATATATCTTTCTCCTGTGCACACTCTCTGTCTGTCCCCCATTCTCCCCACCCCACCCCAGCTATTATCTTTTTTATCCCCCTCCAAGTCAGGGTCTTAACCCAGGCTTGCCTCAAACTTTATCCAGCTGCTAAGGTTATAGATACGCAAGACCACACAGAGCTTTGTTATACCTTAAGCAGTTTTTGACAAAAACATCTCTGTTGCTGTTATGTGTGCTTCGACTCCAGGGTCCTGTGCATTCCAGGCGAGTGGTTCCCTACAAAGCCAAAGTTGTCTTTGTATTTGTGATCCCAGCTTTTCAGGAGCATAGAGAAGCTTGGGTAGAAAACTTTGGGAGCTCCTATGTGGAGAGGGCTGGCCTTGACCCCAGCAGTGGCATGACATAAGAGCTCATGCCTGGGTGAGCCTAGCCTGGTTGGTCCAGGCTCCCTGGGTCCCAAGTGCTGGGGATGATACCCGGTCTGCCTCCACAGATTTGCACTGACATACGCCTGCTGGCAAACCTGAAGGAGATGGAGGAGCCCTTTGAGAAACAGCAGATTGGTGAGTAGAAGCTTGGAGCAGCACAACGCTGCTGGAAAGGTGTGGACGTCCCCGTGACTTTTCAGCACCAGCCCAGTAGGTATTTGTGTACTTGCTGTCCCCAGATGTCTTTCTGCCTTTGCATCTTGTCCTCTTCCGTGGGCAGGCTCCAGTGCAATGCCATACAAGCGGAACCCCATGCGCTCGGAACGTTGCTGCAGCCTAGCCCGTCACCTGATGGCTCTTACCATGAACCCACTACAGACAGCATCTGTGCAGTGGTTTGAACGTACTCTGGATGACAGTGCCAACCGGTCAGTGATGGGCACAGTGCACGCAGCATGGGGAGGAGGGTAAAGGAAGGAAGCAAAAAGATGTATTTGAAGATGTCTGCTTCCTTACCCTCAAAGAACCTTTGACTGTAGCAGTGTACTTGGTGTTACCCTTAGTATGGTGATTGTTAGAAGAGTTCAGGCAGTCTTGCAAATGAGGATGATGGCTTAAGACTTAGCAAGGAAGAGTTAAGATGTAACTCAGCTGTTAGAATGCTTGCCTATAAGCCTTGAGCCCAGGGTTCAATCCCCAGTACCACAAAAAGACCAGACGTGGTGGCTCACACCTGTAATTTCAGCTCTCATTGGAGACGGGGTTGGAGCCAAGAGGATTAGAAGTTCAAGGTCATCCTCAAAAGGAGTCAGTGTCCATCCTAGCCCAGAGAGCCTGTCTCAAAGGAGAAGAAATTTAGGAACTTAAAGGATAATCAGGACTCGCACAAAGACACAGAGGCAGGAGGTCAACAATGAGAGCTGCCTAGTAGGTGGGGAATGGAGCCCTTTGGCTAAGGTATGAGTACAGGGAGTCTTTAGGGAGTCTCAAGGCCCCCAAAGGAGTCTAGTTTTGCTATGAAAACCTGTTTGTTCATGTCCTCCTGTCTATTATTTTGATAATTTAGGTTATTTTATGTGTGTGAGTACTTTTCCTATGTATGTGTGTCCATGCTTGCCTGGGACCCACAGAGGTCAGAAGAGGATACTGGATCCCCTGGGGTTAGAGTTATGGATGGTTGGAAGCTGGCCATGTGGGTTCTGGGAACTGAACCCAGGTTCTTGTAAGAGCAACCAGTGGTCTTAACTGCTAAGCCATCTCTCCTGTGTACTTTAAATGATCTTTAGATTGCATATCACGCCTGATACTGTGTAAAAGAAACTGACAACTAAAGCAGTTTATTTTTGCAGGCATATTAATCCCTGGCTGATTGGCACATGGGTGCTGATAGCTTAGTTACAGAAGGCTGTGGTAGTAGGAGGTTAACTTGGTTCAGTTTTCCAAAACACCCCAGCATCATTTAGGGGTCACTTTGCAGGGGACACCAAACAAGCTAGACCCTTTAGTAGCCCAAGGCCCCCTGAGCCCAGTGGCCATGCAGATGGAAAGGATGGATGTAAGTAAGGTTAGCCAGCTGGCCAGCCTCGGATGACAGGAGAACCGGGCAAGTGGGGCACCCTGGCCACCTGCCGGGACAGGACCCTCTGTGAGGGGGCACTTTGGTAGTAGTGAGCAGGAGCAGTGAGGGGATGGCTGAGTGTGAGGTGGAGCGTTGGGTCTGCTGCTAGGAGTGGGGATTGTGAGGATGTCCCGGGACTGAGGGAAACTGCCCAGAGAGCAGATGGCCTGAACAGCCATAGAGCAGCTGCTCGGGCCACGCCCCGTGTCTCTCGGGCATTTGATTAACTGAATGCATTTGTTTTGTAGACGGATCTGTTTGGCTGAAGCATTTCTCACTGCAGATACTATATTAAATACCCTACAGAACATTTCTGAAGGATTGGTGGTATACCCTAAAGTAAGAGGCCTCTGGATATGGGAAGGGGAGTGCTCTGGAGTGAGTGTATTGGGTACTATAGACTAGCCCAGCCCAGTGAGAGTTTTTCTACCCAGACCTCATCCTAAAATTCAAGACATAATATACGGAGCCAGATCTGTGGAACTACAGTCATATATACAGACTCACAGACGTGTGTGCAGACTGGGGGCAACACTGAATTGTCTTAACTGTGAGCACCTCAGATAACCAATCAGAGAACGTGGAACCAGTTGCCTAGTTTTTTGTGATGGTGGTTTTTTTTTTTTTTTGTTTTTCGAGACAAGGTTTCTCTGTGTAGCCTTGGCTGTCCTGGAACTCACTCTGTAGACCAGGCTGGCCTCGAACTCAGAAATCCACCTGCCTCTGCCTCCCAATGTGATGGTGTTTTATGAGTGGGTTTCTTTTCTTTTTTTGTTTTGTTTGTTTGTTTGTATGATTTTCGAGACAAGGTTTCTCTGTGTAGCCCTGGCTGTCCTGGAACTCTCTCTGTAGACCAGGCTGGCCTCAAATTCACAAGAGATTCAGCTGCCTCTGCCCCCTGAGTGCTGGAATTAAAGGTGTTTAGCACCACACCTGGCCATTAGCTTTGTTTTAGGTACGTGAACCAGGTGGATTCATCTTCATGATGTAATGGTTGAAGCGGGACACTGAAACTTAACAAGTGGAGGGAGGGTGTTTTTATGTGCATATATTTTGTCTGCGTGTGTGTATGTGTTATCATATGTGCTGTACCTATGAAGAACCAGAAGCAGGTGACAAATCCCTTGGGACTGGAGTTACAGGTGATTGTGAACAGCCATATCGTTGCTGGGAACCAAACCCAGGTCCTGTGTAGGAGCAGTAGGTGCTCATACCCACTGAGCCAGCTCTCCAGCCCACATTTGTAGGCTTAGGGATTGTCCCATGAAGCTGCTTCTGGAAGTTTACTTAAAAACCTTCTTTTAAGAAAGGAAGGGAAGGAAGAAATCTGGATTTGTAAGAAAACTAAGAAACTGTCCTGAGTAAAGGACCAAGTCACCCGTCTCTGTAAACAGTGCACTTCATGGCTCCACTGTGCATTTTCTTGACCTGCTCTGCCTTCATAATGTTCAGACACCTGTCCTGGCCCTTTTAGGTAATTGAACGGCGCATTCGGCAAGAGCTTCCTTTCATGGCCACAGAGAACATCATCATGGCAATGGTCAAAGCCGGGGGCAGCCGACAGGTATATCAGTGGTGAATCCCAGTGGTGAACCAGGCTGGGATAGTGGCACATACCTTTAATCCCAGCACTCGGCATTCAGGGACAGTGGATCTGAGAGTTCAAGGTCATCCTGGTCTACATAAAGAGACTCTGTCTTTAAAAAACTGAATTATAAGGGATATCATAAGGTCTGAATCTTCTGTTGGAAAGGAAGAGGCAAGAGCCTCCTTCATAAAAAAAAAAAAAAAAGAGCCTCCTTCATAAGATTGTTGGGGCGAGAAACATGTACCTCTGTGTCCTAAGTTGTGGTCAGAGGGCGGGTCATGGAGGAGGTGCTCTAGAATAGCCTCCACAGCAGGGCAGGGTCTGATGGCTGTAAGGTCTTCCCAGGCTGTGATGAGCTAACACTGTCTCACTCTCCCCAGGACTGTCATGAGAAGATTAGAGTGCTTTCCCAACAGGCAGCTGCTGTGGTTAAACAGGAAGGAGGTGACAATGACCTTATAGAGCGCATCCGGGCAGATGCCTACTTCAGCCCCATTCACTCACAGTTGGAGCATTTGTTGGACCCCTCTTCTTTCACTGGCCGAGCTCCACAGCAGGTAACTGTCCCGTAGGATACTCTGAGGAATACTGTTTCTGTGATGCTGGTGCAGTACCTGAACCTCTGGGAGTGTGGGGGGAGGGTGGGAGGGGTGAGAGCCGTGGGGGGAGTGGGAGGGGGCACCTAGACAGGCAAAAAAGTATAGTAGAGGCTGACATGGTGGCTCTGGCCTTTAATCCCAGCCTGGGTTACATAGTGAGTTCTAAGCCAGCCAAGGTTGCATAGATCTATAGAAAGACCCTGTCTTAAAACAAACAAAAAAGTAGAGATCCCCCTACCCCAAGGATGTGAGACTTGTGCCTCCCTGTGGTGTCCTCAAGGTCAGAATGTTTGGAGCATGACAACCAATCGAACATCAGTGGTGCACTTTCATTCAGCTTTTTGAAATGAAGAGTTATTTTTTGTTTTGCTTTCTTTTCTCAAAGATCAAAACTGCTTTTATTTGCAAGGAACAAAATGTTTAGGCCACAAGAATTCACACCACAAAAAGCCTGAATTCCTTCTGGCTCCAACTCCAGAGGATCCACGGCGTTCTCCTAGCCTCCACTGACAACTGCACACACAGGCACATATACACAGAGACAAAAGCTTAAATAAAAAATAGAGATCATGGGGACTTTGAGCCAAGGCAGTGGTCAGTACAGGCATGGGCAGGAAAGTTAGTCCCTCGGAGACTGGTCAGGTGAGCCTAGAGCTGAGGGTGGGGGAATGTCCGATTTTAGTGTGGGTGTTTGGCAGACTGCAGAGAAGGTGACCTGCCTCTGGCATGATGTTCTCTGTGAATATGCTGGGTTGATGACATGTTTCTTTCTGGGAGACATAGCTAACAGACAGCACATGCTCAGTGAGGGAAGCTTTACCTTACTGGGTGTCTTGGTGCTAGAAGTGGTTTGGAGAAGGCACTAACCTTTCCCTTCGTCCTCTGCTCTGCCCTGCAGGTCCACAGGTTCCTGGAAGAGGAAGTGCACCCCCTGCTAAAGCCCTATGGGGATGAGATGGCGGTGAAAGCTGAGCTGTGTCTCTAGAGTAGGAGAGAGCTGAGGAAACCCGCTGAGCTTGCTAATGATAGTGCTGACTTGATACTCCTTTACCTGCATGTGGTGGTACACACTCGGGAGGCAGAGGCAAGAGGATCTCTGCATTCAAGGCCAGCCTTGTCTACAAAGCAAGTTCCAGGACAGCCAGGGCTACACAGAGAAACCCTGTCTCAAAAAAACAAGCAGTCAAAAAGAATGTACATTAAATTCTGTTGCTTGGGGCTCACAACAGAGTCGTGCATTCATGTTTTCTCTGGTCTTTTGTTGTTGAGACAGTCTTGCTATGTGTCATTGACTGACTTGGAACACAGAAATCTGCCTCATCTCCCCAGTGGCAGGATTAAAGCTGTGCCCCACCATTCCTGGCTGTTTCCATTTGTTTTGTTGTTGTTGTTTTTTTGTTTTTTTTCCAGACAGGGTTTCTCTGTGTAGCCCTGGCTGTCCTGGAACTCACTCTGTAGACCAGGCTGGCCTCGAACTCAGAAATCCATCTGCCTCTGCCTCCCAAGTGCTAGGATTAAAGGTGTGTGCCACCACCGCCCAGCCTGTTTTCATTTTTTATAGCAACATAATCTTGCAGAGTAATGTCGCTCATACCTCTTTTCCAGATGCCTCAAGTCTACACTGTTTCCTCACTTAAACAGTGAGATTGTGTCACCATAAACCTTTCGAAAGTTAAATTAGTTCAGTTCACCTGTCAAACATTGTTATATGCTCATAATACTGACAGTAATATTTGGTCAGAGAAGATCGCCTAACAAACCCTATTAGTAATATAGTCAAATGCCTAGTGTCATTTACTGAGTCCTGTGCAGGCACACTTTGCCACACACTAGGCTAGACTCTTCCTGTAGTCCTTTTCAAGTATTTACTTGATTGTAAAGTAGCAAGAAATTCCTGGTCCATGTGGAGATGGGTTTAAGTCAAAAAGTCACTTGGATCCATGATTCAGATCATCAGACCCCTTGATCTCAGTTCTTTTCGCCCAGGTTAAATAATGACGTTTGTAGCCCAGGAGCAGAAAAAAAAAAGATATTGTTGGGTCCTTTCAGCTCAGGTTATGCCTGTTCTGTCTTTTACAGAGGTTTGCTTCTCAGGATAGTGCTAACCGGGTGAACTAATTGCATTAAGGGACCTTCCAGTCTTATCTTTGTTAAGTAGATTGGTAGCTATTTAGACAAGCTAATCATAAGGTGAATTATGAAAAGACCAGCCGGAAAGGGAGCATTCGCCTTGCCTCAGGCTGTATATTTTTGTGTGTATGAAAATGAAGGGCTGGCAAGATGGCTGAACTGGTAAGTGCCTGTTGTGCTGGGGGACCCACATAGAGGTGAAGGGGGCTAATAGACTCCACAAACTTGTTCTCTGGCCTCCACTAATAATAGTGAAATGGTTTGAGTGAGAAAAGCTGTTGTGGTAGCACGCAACTTTTAATCTCAGCACTCAGGAGGCAGAAGTAGCCAGGTCTCTCTGAGTTTAAGGTTCTATCTACCCTGTAGGGCAGTGGACCATGCCAGGAAACTTGGTAAGGCTGAGTGGGTTCAGAAACATTGCTACCCTCAGACCTAAGGACAGCACTTTACCTCCCAATCAGGTCCCTGTCATGTGACCATGCACCCCATGGAGAGGACCCTGACAATCAGACATGTAGGGGCCCAAAGCCCCTCCACACGCAGATGAGGCATCCCTAACATCTAATACCAAGCCAATACAAAGTATCTGCTTTTAGATCCCCAACCCACCCCACCCTGTCCACAAGGAATAAAGGCTCGGGAATTGTTTCACCAAAGGTCATCTGGGAGCTTCTATCATATAAAAGCTGTAAAACTGTTGGGAAGAGAGTTCTTTCCTGAAGAAGCTTTTTCCACTAAGTGGCCCCAACCTTTGCTCCTAGCACCCCCTCTGAGTAACAGCAACTCTCCCTCCCCTTCAGAAAAGGCAACTCTTTGACCATTCCTTGCTGTAGCTCTCCACAGATCGTGTCCGGTACACAGACCAGCATACCCAGTGAGTTTCAGGCCAGTCCAGAGACCCTGCCACAAAGCAGACATGAAGATTTTGCTGGTCAGATTTTTAGTTGACAAAAACTAGGAGAATTAAGCAGCTTGGTAACAGCTGAGATTTCATCTGACAAGGATAAATGTAAGCAAATAAACCTTAAACTCACAGGCACCAGAGCTAAGTTTTGGGAAACATGGTAGGTGTTCTGAAAGATCACCTGATAATATACTGCACTCAGTATTATGTTCAATCGTGGTTAGGTCCAAAGAGAAACATCTGACTCTAGACCTGACCCCAACATCTTTTGAGGTCTTAGTGTATGTGGATTTGTTTCTCCACATTGGTCTTGAAAACAGTACTGTAGCCTCCAGCGTGTGGAGATGGCAAGTGTGCTGTTTAGAAGAAGACTGATATTCTGGTCTATTGTCCAGCAAAAAACAAAACAGTGTGATCTACAACCCCAACCTCTATCTGGGAAGGAGCTAAAAGACAACGTCAGGAGGAAGTCTGGGCCTCTTCCATTGGGCTCTTAGGTTTCCAGAATCTCAACTTGCCTTGATATCCCAGCACTTAGGAGGAGTGCAGATTGAGATAATTAGTGGAACCATGCTGGACTTAGTCCTCCCTCAGTAAAGGAATCCTCCTGCAGCAAAAGACAGGTAAAGAGCATCTGTTGAATGTCAGTGATTGACACACTGGGCTTTTTATTTTATTTTATTTTTTTTTTGGGTATTTCAAGACTGCTCTCTGTGTGGCCCTGGATGTCCTGGAACTCACTCTAGACCTGGGCTTGAACTCAGATCCACCTGCCTCTGCCTCTGCCTCTCAAATGCTGGATTAAGGACTTCATATTGGATATCCTTATCCCTTGGCCACCTTGTTTTTGAGACAGTCTCATTGAACCCAACACTTGTCATTTCTACTTACTAGACTGTCTAGTAGGTCTCCAGGATTTCCTGTCTATCTTCCCGTGCATTACCAAGTGCACACTGCTGTGCTTGACTCTTTTGTGGGTGCTGAGGGTCAAAATGCACGTCTTTGTGCTTGCATGGTGTGGGGGTCTCTGCAAACACCATGGCCAACAGTGTTGACCCACGTGAAGTCCAGTGCAGCATGACTCAGTAGCTGGTGTTGATTCAGGCTTCTCGCATCTGACACCTGACAGTTAACTTAGGCATATTTAAGAACAGCAGAATTTGGAAAAATTTCCTTGGTGATAACTCAGTCCCATGTACACAATAACGTTTAAGGCATGACTACACCAAAGCTCTTTGTAAAGTACATATGAAATCTTAAGGGTGGGCAAGGATCTGCTGTCTCAGTCATAAAAATAGTGCAAAGGTCACCAGGCTATAAAACACCTCAGGTCCTGTTTATAAAGTGCATAAAACTCCCATATAGATGGGTTCTATAGATTGACTAAGGAACAGCGATAAGGGTCTGGGGAGCCAGGTGAGGCCTGGCCTTACCATTATGCAAAGGTCACAAGCCTATTAGCCACATCCATCCCCAGTCTTCTGGGCAGAAAATGGTTGTCTTAGGGTTTTACTGCTGTGAACAGACACCATGACCAAGGCAACTCTTATAAGGACAACATGTAAATGGGCCTGGCTTACAGGTTCAGCGGTTCTGTCCATTATCATCAAGGCAGGAACATGGCAGCATCCAGGCAGACACGGTGCAGGAGAAGCTGAGAGCTCTACATCTTCATCTGAAGGCCCCTAGGAGAAGACTGGCTTCCAGGCAGCTAGAATGAGCGTCTTAAAGCCCACACCCACAGTGACACACCTGCTCCAACAAGGCCACACCTAATAGTGCCTCTCCCTGGGCCAAACCATCACAACAGGTTATTCTGAAGAGACAGCCCTGTGTAACAACTGCTTTCTCTAGTGTGTATCTCTGAACACAAGGACCTCACCGTCCCCATCAGCATAGCGAGTACTTTGCCTACTGGGCTTCTCCCCAGCTTACTGAGGCAGTCTGTTTATACCTGGAGTTCACTGACTGGGCTAGAGTAAATGCCCTAGAAACCCAAGGGTCCTCTACCTGGTCCCTTCTCCCTAGCACTAGATTACAGCCCCTTTCCTCGTTTTATGTGGTTTTGGAGGCTTGAACCCCAGGTCCGTGTGTTTGTGTGTCTGGCATCCTGCCAAATGAGCCATCTCCCAGCCCAGAAAAAAATGCATTTTGTAAACCTATTGAACACCACATCTGTGTCTAACTTTTACCCACTCTCCACCCTGTGGGCCACGTCGAAAGCCGGTGCGAGGGTTCCGGCGTTGGTGGGGGCGCTCTCGCCGCCTGCCTCGCCGTTGTCGCCGCTGCTGTCGCTGTCTGCGGGCCTCCATGCAGAGGCCCCGCTAAAAGCGGGTGCGGGGGTTTGCCCACGCTGCTCCGTGCCCGATCCGGTCTGAGGCTGGCGAAGGCCGCCTAGCCGGGAAAGGTTACGACGGAGCGGCTGACAGTGTTTCAGGAGAGAGAACCTCTTCCCGTGTGTTACAGCTCTTTGTGATAAAACCTCCCAGACGGCAGAGTAATCTTCAAACACCCTTTATTGTTCTATAGGATCCAGGATGGGATTTATATATGATTTGGGGATGCTCCGGGGTTTGGCAGTAGGTATTTCTCATTGGCTTGGATTGAGAGTTTGGGGAAACCTTATTTACATTTGGGGAAGGCTTGGAGCTTCAACTATGTAACTGGTAGCCACACATCTCTCCTGGGGTACTGCAACTGCGCCAGGAGCTAGGTTCCAGGGGGCGGTGACTGAACTCCTCCCGTCCCGTGCAAGTGGAGGTTGTAGGTAGAAGCCACCCCCTACCGGGTCCCGGGGTTCAAAGTCTTTGCTCTACCTGAGAGCCACGCTGCCTGTGCACAGATCACCTCCCAACACCACCCCACTTCTCCCTCTTGTTGCCTAGGCAAGGCTCTAAGTTTTATGCTCAGCTGATCCTGCCCCAGCTCCCTCAGTATCTAAAAGATTTTGAAGGAAGCCTTGTAATCTGGCTATTTAGAATGATGGGAACTTTACAGCCTGCTCGGGCTACAAGGCACATTCAAAGTCAGCCTAGGTGACCTAGCAAAAATCCAAAGATGGCAGGATGTAGCTTAGTTGGCAGAGTGCTTGTCTAGCATGCCAGGAGTCCTGGTTTGATCCCCAGCACAGCATAAATTGGGCATGGTGGGACATGTGTAGTCCTGACACCCAGCCTGAATTACAAGGAACTTTGTCTCAAAAGGAGGTGTGATGGGGGGGGGGGCATGTGAGATAGGTCAATGGTGAAGGGACTTATTATCAAGCCTGACAACCTAAGTTTGATCCCCAGGATTTACATAAAGGAAGGCTTGGACCTCCATTTGCATGCCCTGGCACACATAAATACACACACATCATGGTACAAAATAGGTAAAATATGATTTAAAAAAAAAAAGATTAGGGGACTGGCTATGGTAGTACATAGCTTTAACCCAGCAGATTCACTTCTGCTCTGATTACGATGGTGATGGCTGTGTGCTTGGAAAATGGCATTCCCCAGCAGTCGTTGTAATATGTGTTTTAAGATACTACCTCAGCACTTGGGAGGCAGAGGCAGGAGGATTTCTGAGTTCGAGGCCAGCCTGGTCTACAAAGTGAGTTCCAGGACAGCCAGGATTACACAGAGAAACCCTATCTCGAAAAAAAAAAAGATACTGCAATTCACATACATTACAAGACATGACCTTTACTGCAGGTGGAGTCTAGTGGACGGACATTTTTACCTTGCAAGTTCAGCTAGTCCTGACTAGAGACATTAATTAGAATTTTGTTTCTCCACTGGGATCTGGTGTGACAAATTACCTTGTAAGTGCTATGAACAGAGAAATTCTGATAAGCTAACTTTAAACAAATTTAAACAGGGTCTCACTCTGTGGCTCTGGCTGCCTGAGTCTCTATGTAGACCAGGCTGGCCCCAAACTCACAGAGATCCACCTGCCCCTGCCTCCTTAGTGCAAGTGCTGAGTGCTGGAACTAAAAGCTGATAAGCCAATTTTCTGATGGAAAGAGTTTCATGGTGAGTGGGTGGTGATTTGCATTCGTGGAAAGTCTCAACTCTACCTATAGAATCCATACTCTTGGGAGGTGGAAGCAGGAGGCTCAGGAGTATCCAGGCAGTAGAGTAAGCTCAAAGCCTCCCTGGAATACATGAGATTCTTCCCCAAAACATAAGAGGCTAGTGAGATGGCTTGTGGACAGAGCTTGATGCCAAGCTTAACGTGAGTTCGCTTTTTTTGATTCCACGTGGTAGAAGAAGAGAAGACTCAAGCACATTGTCCCCCATCTCTACAGGCAAGCCATGGCATGTGACCCCTCACAGCATAGACTGAAGTAAATATATTTTTTTTGTATATAATTTATTTATTTTATGTGCATTGGTGTTTTGCCATCATATACATCTCTTTGAGTGTGTCAGATACTTCCTCTTTGAGGGAGTTTCAAGACAGCTGTGAGCTGTCATGTAGTTGGTGGGAATTGAACCTTGGTCCTCTGAAGGAGTAGTCAGTACCCTTAACCTCTGAACCATCTCTCTAGACCCTGAAATAAATAAAATTATGAATGCATAAATGAAAAAGAAAGGTCCTACCTCAAGAAACTGAGCTACATTTCTCGCTATATTTCAAAGCCATCACAGGCCATCTGTGTGTGACTACTAGGACAAAGGTTACATAAGAATTTAAGAACTACTCAGAGCCCCTCATTCTTAATCTTCACAAGAGAATCCCTGAAAAATGTATGACCCATATCTAATAGTAAGATTAAGCATTGGTTTAGGGGGAAGAGATGCTTCATAAAGCTGCCACTTGGTCCCCCCCCCCATGTGCTCGCCTTTCACTGTCCCCTACCATGTGCTCACCTTTCGCTGTCCCCCCCCATGTGCTTGCCTTTTGCTGTCCCCCCCATGTGCTCACCTTTCACTGTCCCCCCCATGTGCTCGCCTTTCACTGTCCCCCCCATGTGCTCGCCTTTCACTGTCCCCTACCATGTACTCACCTTTCACTGTCCTCCCCCCATGTGCTTGCCTTTTGCTGGCCCCCCACGTGCTCGCCTTTCACTGTCCCCTACCATGTGCTCGCCCTTTCGCTGTCCCCCCCCCATGTGCTCGCCTTTCACTGCCGTGGCTTGAGGGCACTGGGAACCTGTCTTTTGAACTTCTGACTGTTGTAATACCTCTTCCATGCTTTTAAATTTTAATAAGGCAGCTGTCTTTAAAATGTTCTAATTAGAATAGTGCTGTTTATAAGATTATAAATAAATACGTCTGAAACATAATACAAAATCCAGACAAGGTTTAGGTAAGATTTTAACCCATAGCTCATTAGGTAAATGAGTTGTTTGCTTCCCGCACCCCAAGGATAAAAAGAGAATAATAGACTTTTATTTATTTATTTATTGCATTTAAAAATGTTCATTTCAGGGCTGGAGAGATGACTCAGCGGTTAAGAGCACTGACTGCTCTTCCAGAGGTCCTGAGTTCAAATCCCAGGAACTACATGGTGGCTCACACGGGATTTGATGCCCTCTTCTGGTGTGCCTGAAGACAGCTACAGTGTACTCATAGACATTAAATAAATAAATCTTTAAAAAAATATTCATTTCAAAAACCATAGTGACGCTGGGCGCTGGTGGCGCACGCCTTTAATCCTAGCACTTGGGAGGCAGAGGCAGGCGGATTTCTGAGTTCGAGGCCAGCCTGGTCTACAGAGAGGGTTCCAGGACAGCCAGGACTATGCAGAGAAACCCTGTCTTGAAAAACCAAAAAAAAAAAACAAACCAACAAACAAACAAAAACCAAAAACCATAGTGACACACACCTATGAATGATCTCTGAATGCATGAGATGGAGCAAGAGGATGAGAAGTTGAAGGTCATCCTTGGCTACATAAGAGAGTTTGAGGCCAGCCTGGGTTACATGAGACCTGGACACATACACACACATGCACACACACAAACACAGACACATCCCCCACATTCTTTTCTAGATTGGCTTGTGATCACAGCACCTGGGAGTACTGAGGCAGAAGGATAGTAAATTCAACAACAGCCTGGCCTGTATACTGAAGCTCTGTCTCAATATAGCTCTGGCTGTCCTGGAACTTACTCTATTGACCAAGCTGGCCTCAGAGATCTGCCTGCCTCTGCTCCTGAATGCTGGGATTAAAGGCTAAACCGCCATGCCCAGCTTCTGTCGGCTCTTGAAATGGCACAATTTTTTGGTTCAACAACCTCTATGGCAGTCTTTGGTTCTAGCTGGTGAAGCTTCTATTCACACTGTAACATGAGGCTGGTGGCAGCTTTCTCACACACGTGCAGCTTGGCTGAATTATGTCAATACACAAGGTCCCAGCGTATATGTATTTGACATTACTAAAATTGAGAGGCACTGGGCACTGACTATCCGAAGAGCATTAAACAGTTTTTTGTTTGCTTGTTTTCTTTCTCCTGTTTTTGACTAATGTAGCCTAAACATATCTGTACAGTTTTTTTGTAAAGTTCTTTTTTTAAAAACTTTCTTTCTTTTTTTCCAAAGGTTTATATATTATATATAAGTACACTGTAGCTGTCTTCAGACACACCAAAAGAGGGCATCAGAAGATGGTTGTGAGCCACCATGTGGTTGCTGGGATTTGAACTCAGGACCTCTGGAAGAGCAGTCAGTGCTCTTAACTGCTGAGCCATCTCTCCAGCCCTTTTGTACAGTTCTCACGCAGCATTTTGAAATAAGAAATGCTTCATAAGGCAGACTTGATGGTACACCCCTTTAACCTCAGCAACTTGGAAAGCAAAGGCAAGCAATCTCTGGGAGTTTGAGGCCACCTTGGTCTACACATGGGACTCCAGGTCAGCAAGGGTTTATGAAGAGACCATGTCTAAAACACAAAAACTGAGGGGCTGGAGAGTTGGCTCAGCGATCACGTGATTAAGAGCACCTGTTGCTCTTACAGAATTCAATTCCAGCTTCCATGTGGTGACTCAGGACCATCTGTAACTCCAGCTCAAGGGACTTGAGGCCTTCTTCTGACCTCCCCAAGCACCAGGCGTACACATGGTACATACATACTCATGCAGAAAAAGCACTAATCACATAAAATAAAATACAGACATCTTTTCAACTTTTAATGTGTGTGTTGGGGATGAGTCGTACAAATTAAAATGGTACTGTGACTGAAAAGACAAATGGACTTTTAGATTATCAATTCATATTCCATTTTGCCACTTACTAGCTCTTGCTATTTCGATCAGTCCTTCTCTAAACACTTCCATCGTGAAACCAGCCATGGCTGTTTGCTGCCCGCCCCCACGGTGGGGCTTTTTGACTGTTGGCATTCCCTCATAGGAGGAAGGGCTGAAGAGGGCAATTGTTCCCCCGACTTAAGATCACGGTTGCTCCTCACAGTCATTTGGAGGCAGTTCTACCCTAATTGCACCTCAAAAGTCTCCAGATGCGCCAGATCATATATGCTTCAGGTTGAGAGGGGCTCCGTCTCCTGAGTTGTGGGGGAGCCATATTCCATTTGGGGTGAAGATGGCAGTATGGCTGCTTTGTGGCTACCCATGCTCCTGTATGCAATCTATCGTCTATGCTCTGTAAGTAAGCCTAACAGACTCATTGGCTCTCCAAGTTGAACTTCGCTTCTTTGTCTTTGGGACCTTTTAAGGATCTAGTAGATATTTAAGACTCTCTGGGGAAGGGATTTTTGAAACAATGTTGTCAGGGAATGTTAACATTCACTCTGTGTTCAGCCCATTCTTGTGCTTGGGCGAAGTGAAAAACCCGCTAATGTGCTTTGTAAACTGCGTATTGTACAGCCAGGTTATGACTCAGTCCTCCTTGTGTTTTGTGGCTTTGCTTCATTCACCTGGGCACAACTACAAACCAACACTACAAACTGGTGTTGGTCGCAGTCAGTGTCTTTTCAGATCTGGCTGAGATGTCTTTTTAATGCTGTAGCTTTTCTGAAATGAGGGGGTGGGGGGTTCAAACTAGATTCCTTGCCAGCAGTGACAGTGTCAGCTGTCATCTTTCTGGATTGTTCTTTGGTACTGTGTTTAAATGTTTCCCATACACATTTGAGTTTTTACAGAAACCTTAAGTTCCGGGTTTCTATGTATGCGCAAAATGTTAAGAGTGACTCAAAAGCAGGCCTTCAGGTTCCACACACTGCTTCCTTTTTAGTCATGACCTCAATCAATTAGTGCTTTCCCCAGGGAAAGCTAGATTTCTGATGGAAATCTAGATTATTCTGGTCTAGAGGCCAGCTCTGTGAACCTGAAAGAGAAGACCAGTTTCTGGACTTGTGCACTAACCCCATTCTGACCGCTCCAAAACAACCTTGATTTGCATGCATCACGGACCTGGTGCCTGAGGTATCTATCTCCAAAAGGAGGCCTGGAACTTGGAGTGGGCCAGTCTTTTCGTAAAACTACAGCCCCCAGCATGCCCCGCGGCCGCCGGCTCTGCGGTCCGCGCGTGCGCAGAAGGGCAGCTGTGCGCAGACTGGGAGCGAGCCGCTAGCCGGACCTGCTGAGGTGCTGAGGTGGCCGTGAAACAGGTGAGCAGGGCGCGAGTCTCCAGGCGAGGCAGACGCTCACCTGCCCCTGGGGTGGAGGCCGCGGGGTGCGGGCTGAGGGGAAGGCGGCAGGGACGCCGAGCTGCTGCGGCGCGGCTGCTCCCACGGCGACCCGGGACGCGCGTGACAGACCCACCCCCTCCGGTGGCTCCCGGCGACCCGAAGAACTGCGCCTGACGCAAGACTCCTGTCTGTGAAGTAGGGCAGCGCGGGCGTCCCGGCAGGTGGCAGCTCCTCCTCAGAGCCGACTTGACTGTTTTCATTTAAGACTCAGGTTCAGTGTCTAGGCCGAGTCTGAGCGCGCTTCAGGGTGTTAGCATCGGGGAAACTGAGGCGGACATGTAGGCAGGATCGCCTCGTGTGCTTCCGGTTAGATTTCCTGAAATTACTCTGAGATTTAGGTGTGGATCCTGACTGCTTTAATATGACAGTATTAGGAAATACAGATGCTTTAAAGTTTCTTTTTCAGTGACAGATTGTGTGTCATGTCTTCCCGTCTCATGCTGCATATGAAATTTATGATAGACCATGGTGGGTTTGTTTGTTTTTCTTTTTCCTTAGGTTTTGTCGTTGTTTTTGGTTTTTGTGGAATATTTAGAGATGACTGGGGGTGGGGGAGGTGTATTGTCTGTCTGTCTGTCTGTCTGTCTGTCTGTCTGCCTGCCTGCCTGCCTGCCTGCCTGCCTGCCTGTCTGTCTATCTCCTTAAAAGAAATCTTTCTAGGTAAATTCATGTTTGTAGCCCAGGCTGGCCTCAAACTCACGAAATTTGCCTGCTTCTGTTTTCCAAGTGCTGGAATTAAAGGTGTGCACTTTCAAGCCTCCAAATTCAAATTTTTAACTCGACTAATTTTCAGTTTCATCTTTATTTGTAGCTCTTTTGACTGTGCTAGTGACTAGGTTTTAAGGTAGTTCTTTTCCCCCTTATCCCGTTGTTAGCCTCCAGTTCGCTTCTGACTCCAAGCATTAATTATCTGTTTCCCATACTTTGTTCCCCATGACCTATGTGTGTGCTGCTGCTGCTGCTGTTGATTATCCAATATGGAACCCAGGGCCTCCCTCCACTACTGAGTTGTCCCCAAATCCTTAATGTAGCTTCTTCATTATTATTTCATCTTGGATTTTTTGTTTGATTGGTTGATTGGTTTTAAACTTTTAAGATTTATTTTTTTAACTTTGTGTGTATGTGTGTGCGTGTGTGTTCATGAGTGCATGCACAGGTCAGAGGATGGCTTTAGATTCCCTGGAGCTAGAGCATCGGTGAGGCTGTGATGGGTTCTGGGAACTAAATTTGCTAGACCATTCTTAACCGTAGAGCTATGACTCCACCCCTGATTCTTGCTGTTGTTGTCTGTCCCTAGCTAGTCTGGAACTTTCTGTGTAGACTAGGCTGGCCTTCAGTGATCTTCCTGCTTCTCTGCCTCGTAGATGTTGGGATTAAAGCATGTGTCAACACATCCAACCCTCTGTCCTTTTTAACCACAGATGTTTGTGGTCTATGGGAGAGGAGTGGTGTTTTGGTTGGTGGATATGACCCATGGATAACCATTAATTTAATAAGACCATGGGGAGTCCTGATGTGGCTTGGGTAGAGTGCTGGTTTACAGTGGTGAGACCTTTTGTTTAGTTCCTAGCAAGAAGAAGGTTGTGAACAAGTAATTGCCGCCACATAAAAACACATTGACCCTCTTTGTGAATTTGGGAACTTGTCACCTTGACAGAAAGATGAACTGGGGTAGCATGTCATGGAATCGAGGGAAGTTCTGAGAAAGTGACTCAGGAGACCATCTCTGCTGTTACATGGCTGTCTTCCTATGCCTGGAGTGGCTGCAAGAGCATCTTACAGGCTCAGAGTCAGACAAAATGTTCTCTGTATTTTCTCCTTTTCTCTTCTTTGTTCTCAATGAAGATGTGGCAGAAGCCCAAAACCTTGTAGATTTGGTGACTTAACATCAGTTTCATCAGCGTGTTCTCCAGACTCTGCCTGTTACTCAGCTGGTAACAGCAGTACTTTTCCACAGCAGCCATTCATGGGCTCAGACTGTCATAAGGAAGTGGGAATAGCACAAAGGGTGGTACACAGAAGAAATAAAGATCCTGTTTGTCATTGCATATAACACAAACTTGGACAGGAAGTCCGCACAGGACAGCTAGGTAGGAGAAGTTAGACACAGGAGTGTGGCTTCTATTTGCAGAAATATCATTGAATCTCTTTTCCCTAATAAACACTGTAACTGTTGCAGTCAACTATTTTGTTTTACATATGTGTAAGTAAGGTTTAGAGGTTAAGTGATTTTCATACAAACAGTGTGACACAGCCATCTTCTAGTCAACTCTATCTAGTTCTAAAACCCTGTTTCTCCCCCACTCCCATAATGCTTGCTGAGTAGCCTAGAACCCAGGTTCTTCCTGCCTCTACTTTCCAAGTGCTGGGATACAAATGTGTACCACCACTCCTCTTTAAAAAAAATTATTTTTATTTATATGAGCACACTGTAGCTGTCTTCAGACACACACTAGAAGAGTGCATTAGATCCCATTACAGATGGTTGTGAGCCACCATGTTGTTGCTGGGAATTGAACTCAGGACCTCTGGAAGAGCAGTCAGTGCTCTTAACTGCTGAGCCACTCTCCATCCAGCCCACCACTTCTCTTTTGACAGTGTTTTGTATTGTCCTATCAATAAGTATATTCAAAGTATTGGGGATATGGCTTAATTACCTTCTATGTACAAGGCCCTGTGTTCAATACCAGCTCTGAAAAACAACGGAAGCAATTATGTTTATGTTTTCCCATTCTTGTTCCCACTCCTTCCTTTTAATGTAGTGCTTGGCATCAAACCTAGGGACTCTCATATGTTAGGCAAGCTCTACCATTGAGTTATATTCTCAGGGTAAGCTTCCTATTTACCTTTTTTGGAGACAAGGTCTCTCTTTTATATAGCTCTGGCTACCCTGAAACTTGATCTGTAGACCAGGCTGGCCTGGAACTCACAGAGCTTGGCCTGCCTTTGCCTCCCCAGTGCTGGGATCAAAGGTGTGCACCACCACACCAGGTTCAGTTTCTTCCTATATTTGTCCTTAAAAAGCAGATTCTGGGCCTGGGGATATAGTTCAGTTTATAGATTGGTTGTCTAGTATGAATGAAGCCCTGTACTTGATCTTTAGCACCACATGTGGTGCTAAAGATATGGTGGTATCTGCCTGTAATCCCAGTGGAGGCAGGGGGATCAGGAGTTTAGAGTCATCCTCGGCTACATAGATAGTTCAAGGTCATCCAGGGATACATGAATTTGTCTCAAAGGTGGGGTTCAGATTCTACCCCTCTCTTTTATTTACTCCTTAGTGTAATGCAATCTAGCTTTCACTTTCATGAACTTCATTGAGTGTTCATGAACTTCATGAACTGTATTGAATATCTACTGTGTATCCCTCCTTCTGTAAGTTTTGCCCTGAGACTTTAGGGAAAGAAGTCAGAAATTGTCAGTTTTGTATTGCTTATGTAATAGTCTTTAGTCTTGGAAATTGGGGAAAGACACTGGACCACTAACAGAGAGAAATAATTCCTTGCTCTAGAATTAGTATTAGTCTGCATGTGTGGCTCTATACTTTCAGGGAGAATCATAACCCCATCCCCCTCCAGTGAGAAGTGATATGGTTGAAAGATAAAGTGCAGGCTCTGGAATCTGACAGACTAGGACCTGAACCACAAATGTGTCTTTGTGATACCAGCTTTTAGTGTAAGCTCTTGGAAAGTAGGGCCTTTGTCTTATTCACCACCTTACCTCTCTAGATCAGCAGTAGGTGAGTGATAACTTGGAGATTAAATGCCTTATGGGATTGTTGTGCTCAGCATGGTAGAGAGTGCTAGCAGTAGTAGTAGCATATGACTAAATAATGATACTACGTTTTCTGTGCACCTTATCTGCTGTTTTGACAGCTCTGTTATTGGAATATTACATATATAATAAATCACTCCTCTTTTGAAAATGTAGACTCATCATTGCCTTATGTCACCATTCACAAATGAATCATTCATCTCTTTTTCACTAGGCATAGTTAGCTGTTATCTGTATCTCTGTTCTGGTTATATTCATATTCCTACCCTCCCTTTTCTCCTCTCTCTCTCCTCTCTCTCCTCTCTTTCTTCTCTCTCCTCTCTCTCTCCTCTCTCTCTCTCTCTCTCTCTCTCTCTCTCTCTCTCTCTCTCTCTCTCTCTCTCTCTCTCTCTCTCTCTCTCTCCCTTTCTCCCTGAAACAGGGTTTCTCTGTGTAGCCCTGGCTGTCTTGGAACTCACTCTGTAGACAAGACTAGCCTTAAACAAAATTTCTTAACAAAATAACAAGATCTGCCTGCCTCTGCCTCCTGAGTGCTGGGGAGTAAAGACATGTACAACAATCACTTGATTTTTTTTTTCTTTTGAGACAGGGTCTCCATATAACTCTAGCTGGCCTGGAACTTGCCATGTAGACCAGACTGGCTTCAAACTCTCAGAGATCCATTGTTCTTGCCTCTTGAGTGCTGGGATTAAAGGCATGTGTTTTTGCATCCAGCTCTACATTTTCTACATTTTAAAGCATTTGTTTTATATGTTCTGTATTTGTGAGGTTCTGTTTGTTTGAGACATGGTCTCTTGTAGCCTAGGTTGGCCTCAAAGTAACTGTACCACTAAGAGTGGTATTGAAAGGTGATCTTCCTGCCTTTGTCTTCTAGGTGCAAAAATCACAGGTGTGTGTCACTGTGGCTGGCTATATTTATGTGTGTTTTGTTGTTGTTTGTTTTAGATGTGGTCTTGTTATATAGCCCAGGCTGGCCTTGAATTCAAGATCCTCCTGCGTTTGCCTCCTGGGACCAGGACAACAGGTGTATGCCATGCCTGAGCCGAGCTTTATATTTGCGGTTTTCTCTGACGATGTATGCTTTAGGTTAACTTCTTTTGACTCATTGGTTAGCTTTCAGCAGGTTCTCAATAAGATCAACATGAAAACTGAAATCTAAAACACTAATTAATTACCAGAAGTCTCATTCTTAAAACAGGAGGTAAAACAGGAGATGGCCCATGCTTGTATTCCCAGCTACCATGGAGGCTGAAGCAGGAGATTGAACCCAGAAAATTTCAGACCAGCCTGGGCAACGTAAGGGTGATCCAGTCTCAATAATAAAAATAACTCTTAGAAAAGGCATGGTTTTTTTTTTTTTTAAGATTTATTTATTTATTTTGCGTGAGTGCACTGTTGCTCTCCTCAGACACACCAGAAGAGGGCGTCAGGTCTCATTACAGATGGTTGTGAGTCATCGTGTGGTTGCTGGGAATTGAACTCAGGACCTCTGGAAGAGCAGTCAGTGCTCTTAACCACTGAGCCATCTCTCCAGCCCCTGAAAAGGCATGATTTGCAATTAGGGTTTAAATGAAAATATTTTTTTTCTTAACAAAATAACATGGGCATTCCCAACCTTTCCTAGATGTGTAGTTAGCCTTCTAGCTAACATTCTAAGGACAGGAAACAGCAGGTCATTTCCCACTTCTTATGTTTGAGTTCCATCGGTAAATATCCTTAACTTGTGTGACTTGAGAATAAGGTTAAAGTTCAGCACTATTTTTATCCCTTCTCCTCTTTCAATTTCTCTTCCTTCTCCTTTTTGAGGCAGTCTCGACATTGCTGTACAGGTGGGTGAGCTGGCTCAGCAGTTGCCGGCCTGATGAGCTGAGTTTGGCTCCATGTAAAGGAGACAACTAAGTGGATTGTCCTTTTACCTCCATAGGGGCATGTGCTATGCGGTGGTTATAGACAAGTGCCACTGTGCCTGGCTTTATCCTGGTTTTTCTTTGGTAGCAAACTCTTTTTTTTTTTTAAAGATTTATTTATTTATTATATCTGTAGCTGTCTTCAGACACTCCAGAAGAGGGCGTCAGATCTCATTACAGATGGTTGTGAGCCACCATGTGGTTGCTGGGATTTGAACTTTGGATGAGCAGTCAGTGCTCTTAACCGCTGAGCCATCTCTCCAGCCCTGGTAGCAAACTCTTTTTTTTTTTTTTCGGTTTTTTTCGAAACAGGGTTTCTCTGCGTAGCCCTGGCTGTCCTGGAACTCACTTTGTAGACCAGGCTGGCCTCGAACTCAGAAATCCTCCTGCCTCTGCCTCCCAAGTGCTGGGATTAAAGGCGTGCACCACCACCGCCCGGCTTTGGTAGCAAACTCTTAATTCTTGTTCTTTTACAAGATCTTTTGCCTGGTTGGTTTGCGCGCATATGCTCTCTCTTTCTCTCTCTCTCTCCTCTTCTTCTTCCTCCTTTTTTTTTTTTTTTTGTTTTGTTTTTTGAGACAGGGTTTCTCTATGTAGCCCTGGCTGTCCTAGAACTCACTCTGTAGCCCAAGCTAGCCCCAAACTCACACAGGTCTACCTGCCTCTGTCTCTGTCTTTGCCTCCTGAGTGCTGGGATTAAAAGCATGTGCCACCACTGCCTAGCTTGCATGGTATTCCTTAACAGAGTGACTTCTGCTCTAATTTACATATGTATTATCATATACTGTGGCCTGTGTTAAGCTCCTTTGTCTGTTTACCAGTCTTTGGGGTCTTCACTTATTAAATCAACATATATTTTTTCAGTGCCTGTCTTTCCCAGGTTCTTCATGGTAGGTCGTGGCGGCTCACACATGTGTTGCCAGCACTTTACTAGAAAACTAAAGCAGACTGCTATGAATTTGAGGCAATATGAGACTTTGATTTTTTAAAATTATTATTTTTTATGTGTATGAGTGTTTTGTCTACATGTATATCTGTGTACCAAGTACAAATTTGGTATCCTCAGAGGGCAGGAGAGAGTATCACATCCCCTGGAACTGGAGTTATAAACAGTCAGTTATGAGCTACTATGTAAGTGCTGGGAATTGAGCCCAGGTCCTCTGGAAGAATGGTCAGTACTTTTTTTTTTTCAAAATATTTCTTTTTTTTGTTGTTGTTTTTAAGATTTATTTATTCATGTATTTTATGTATATGAGTACTCTGTCTTTATGTAAATATTTAAATGTATTTACAGAAGACAGAATCAGATCCCATTATAGATGGTTGTGAGCCACTATGTGGTTGGCAGGAACTGAACTCAGGACCTCTGGAAGATTAACCACTAATCTGTCTCTCTGATATTTCTTTTAAAAATTAAAAAAATATTTTGTATGTTATGGATTTTTTTAAAATATATTTATTATTATTATATCTAAGTACCCTGTAGCTGTCTTTAGACACCTCAGAAGAGGGCATCAGATCTCATTACGGATGGTTGTGAGCCACCATGTGGTTGCTGGGATTTGAACTCAGGACCTTCTGAAGAGCAGTCGGTGCTCTTAACCACTGAGCCATCTCTCCAGCCCTGTTATGAATATTTTATCTGCATGTATGTTTATATACCATACGCACGAGAGGCTGTAAGGGTTGGATCCTGTGGAACTGCACTTACAGATAGTTATGAGCCCCACATGAGCTCTGGAAGTCAGACTCAGCTCCTCTGGAAGAACAGTTAGTACTCTTAACCTCTGAGCCATCTCCCCAGCCCCTACAGTGTGAAATTCTATCTCGCCCCATCCCATCCTTAAAAGTTTCTTACATGTCTCCGGTGTTGATGTTGGCTGCCATCTGGACCTTACTTTATATGATTGACCTAGAACATGACCTTTCCATGACTTTACCTGAGTCATGGTGTGGTAGATGTGTATAAGAGCTAACATCTCATGGAAATTGGTGAAAGTGCATGGCATTTTTATAATAAAACCTTGGGTGCCACATAGTGTTAGTTCTGCAATATTCTCTAGGCTGAAATAGTCATGGAAGTTTCCTTCATGTCAAGAGGAGGGAACTTAAAAACTCCACCACTCAATGAGGAGGGCTGCCATTGTCATAGGTTGAGAGGATGTGGGATAGGCATGTATGAGTCCATTTTTAGAAAATAGGGTTACATTGGGCATGGTGGTGCAAGCCTTTAATCACAGCACTCAGGAGGCAGAGGCAGGTGGATCTCTGTGAGTTCCAGATTGGCCTCATCTACAAAGAGAGTTCCAGGACAGCCAGGACTGTTAAACAGAGAAACCCTGTCTTGGGGGAAAAACAAACAAACAAACAAACAAAGATCCACACAAAGAAAATAGAGTTTCTGGGGCTGGAGAGATGGCTCAGCAGTTAAGAGCACTGACTGCTTTTTCAAAGGTCCTCAGTTCAAATCCCAGCAACCACATGGTGGCTCACAACCATCTGTTTTTGTTTTTTTTTTTTTTTTTTTCGAGACAGGGTTTCTCTGTGTAGCCCTGGCTGTCCTGGAACTCGCTCTGTAGACCAGGCTGGCCTTGAACTCAGAAATCCGCCTGCCTCTGCCTCCCAAGTGCTAGGATTAAAGGCGTGCGCCACCACCACCCGGCGTCACAACCATCTGTAATAAGATCTGATGCCCTCTTCTGGTGTATCTGAAGACAGCTACAGTGTACTTACATATAATAAATAAAGACATCTTAAAAAAAAAAAGAAGAAGAAAACAGAGTTTCTATGTCAAATATGTGGTAGAATTTTAGTTCTGCTTTGTTGTGGTGTTTGAGGTTGAAGCAAGGGTTTTGGGCATGGTGCTAGAGGTAGTAAGTATGTTTTCACTTATTCTGCAAGTACTCAGGTACTTTTCTATCCTAATTTTTTTTTTTCAGAGCTGAGGACCGAACCTAGGGCCTTGTGCTTGCTAGGCAAACACTCTACCACTGAGCTAAATGCCCAAGCCCTCTAACCTAATTTTACTGATAGGAGAGCTGAGGTTAGACAAGAGTTGTGGCACAAGCCTTTAATCCCAGCATTTTAGAGGCAGAGGCAAGTGAAGTTCTGTGAGGACAGTCAGGGCCACATGACCCTGTGTCAGTATCCCTGCCCCCCAAGATGGCAAAGGTTATGAGAGATTTTTTCCTAAAGGGCTCACAGCTAAGTGACAGAACCCAGGCTTCTTACTTCCACTGTATTATGTTTAAAAAAGGTAAATATGAATTTCTTTATCTAATTTTCAAAATATGCATGCAGATGCTTCATTAAATACAACAGCTAGCTAATTTAGTGTCTGGGAAACCCTGAATTTAAGTCCGACATGCTGAAGGATTTAGCCCCAACAGAGCTTCAGTCTACTAGAAAAGGTACACAGCTAGCTAAATAGACTGTGGAGTTTTTGTTTGTTTGTTTGTTTGTTTTAAGATTTATTTATTTCATGTATGTGAATACACTGTCACTGTCTTCAGACACCAGAAGAGGGCATTGGATTCCATTACAGATGGCTATGAGCCACCATGTGGTTGCTGGGAATTGAACTCAGGACCTCTGGAAGAGTAGTGTTCTTAACCGCTAAGCCATCTCTCCAGCCCCTAGACTGTGGTTTGTGTGTGGCATTATGTATAAGGAGATGTTGAAAGGAAGCAGTAGGAAAAGCATCACAGAACTGGTATTTACAGCTGAGTACTAAAAAAAATGGAAAAACGTGGAAATGAGAGGCAGCCTTCTAAGCAGAAGAGACATAAGAGCTGATGTAGGCAGGGCTGACGAGAGAGAAAGTTAGAAGACTTTCCTCTTGTAGAGGACCAGGGTTTGATTTCCAGCATTTAAGTTATGACTTATAACTGTCTGTAACTCCAACTGCAGGGAATGTGATATTCTCTTCAGACCTCTTTGGTCATTAGGCACACACGTAGTATACAGACATACATGCAGGCAAAGCCATCATACACATGAAATAAATAAATTAAAAAAAAAACTGATGCAAAAATAGGTACTTGACTCCAAGCCTGATGGCCTGAGTTCAGTCCCTGGGACATAGGTAGTCGAAGGAGAAATAGTTTCTACAAGGAGTCCTCTGACTTCCATGTTGATTGTGCACAAAATAAGTAAAAGGGGCTGCACAAGTGTGAGGAACAGGATTGGAACCTTTAGCACTCAGGTGGCATACATCTGTAATCCCCCAACCCCCGGCATCTGGGGAGCAGTGACAGGCAGATCCTTGGGGCTTGATGGCTAGCCAGTTAGCCAAAGGTAAGCTTCAGTGACAGGCCCTATCTCAAAAAAATAAGGCAGAGAAGCTAGAGAGATGGCTCAGCAGTTAAGAGCACTTTTGTTCTTCCAGAGGATCTAAGTTTGTTTCCCACCACTTGCCTGTTAACTCCAGCTCCAGGGGCTCTGATACCCTTTTCTGGGGGCTCTGTAGTACCCATATACATGTAGTATACACTCATACACACACACACACACACACACACACACACACACACACACACAAGTAAAATGAGGCAGAGAAGGGACTGAACATCCTGAAACTGATGTCTGGCTGCAGTGGGTTGGGAGCTGTGCTTCTGGGCTGTTAGTCTGATCATAGCGCCTCCCTCCACTAGTTCCCACACTGGGGGATGGGACTTGTGATCTCATGCTTGATGGGCATGTGCTCTACCATTGAGCTCTACCTCCAAGGTTTTTCTTTTCTTTTTTTCTTTTTTTTCTTTTTGACTTTTTCTTTTGAAACTGTTCAGTAGTCCAAATTAACTTGAACTTGCCCTGTAGCCCAGGCAGCCCTTGAAAGTGTCATCTTCCTACCTTAGCCTCTTGAATAACTGGGAGTGCAGGACTGTGCTAGACAAACTGATGATCTATTCCTTGTTTGAATAGAAGACAGTCTGTAGGCACAAAAGCCTGTTAGGAGCTATGTACGGTGAACCAGGCACGTGGTAGTGAGGGTATGGACTAAGGCGATGGGAACAGGATGCTAGAGGTGTTCTAGCTACAAACATGGTAAACTTTCCAGATAACTCAGTGTGGGAATAAAAGAAACATAAGACCTGAAAATGATCTTAAACCTTTGTTTGTTTGTTTGTTTTGTTTTTCGAGACAGGGTTTCTCTGTTTTGCCCTGTCTGTTCTGGAACTCACTCTGTAGACCAGGCTGGCCTTGAACTCAGAAATCCACCTGCCTCTGCCTTGACCTTAAACCTTAAAATCTAAATATCTTAGAAGAAAATAGGAGGAATCATTTGGAGATGGGCTAAAAATAGATGTGTTGTGAGATACCCAAAGAAAGGTTAGAATTAGCAGTGTAGCCTGTGGTGTGAGATGATTTGTAGCTCAGTAGGACAGTGATGATGACTAAATCTTGCTTTTGGGGGGCTTGGGATAGAGTCTCACTATGTAGTCCTAACTAATTGCCCTGCCTCTGTCCCCTAAATGCTAGGATTAAAGGTGTTTGCTATTGATGGGTATGGCATATCTCAGTACTCAGGAGGCAGAGACGGACAGATTTCTGTGAGTTTGAGGTCCACCTGGTCTATATAATGAGTTACAGGACAGCCAGGGCTACATAGAGAGAGACCCTGTCTGAAGAAACAAGAATAAAACAAAAAAGATGTATGCTACTATGCTAGTGTTAAAAACAACAACAAAAAAATCAGTTGTGTGTGTTTATGTGTGCCCATGCCCGGAGTGTAATGGTTAGAGGACAACTTGCAGGAGTCGGTTCTTTTTTTCTACAAGTAAGTCCTGGAAATTAAACTCAAGGTCATCAGGGTTGCCAGCAAGTGTCCTTGACCTACTGACCCTAAATTCTACATTGTTTTTTATTTTTGTTATTTTATATGTATGAGTGTGCACTCTGTGTGTGCCTGATGCTCTTAGAGGACAGAAAAGAGCATCAGATCCTTGGAACTGGAGGTATCAACAATTTTGAGCTTCCATGTGGATGGTGGGAATCAAATCTGTGTTCTCTTCAAGAGCAGCCAGTGCTTTTAATTGCTAAACCTGTTAAGTCCCACTGTGGAAGAAGAATAGATCCCAAAAAAGAGCATGACTGATTTGGGAAATGAGGCAATAGAAGAACCAATAAAGAAACATCTAAGTAGAGAAGAAGACACCTCAGAGTTTTAGGAAATGAATTCTAAGAACCTGGGGAAGGTTAGGTGAGTCCAGTGCTATAGGGTAGAGTCAGGTCACAGGTAGAAGATTCCATCCGTGAAACAACTAGGAAAGCAATGAAACCCTAGAGTCTAGTTGGGTTTTTTAATTTTATTTTTTAAGATTTATTTATTTATTATGTATACAGCATTCTGGCTGCAGAAGATTATTATAGATGTTATTACATATATTATAGATGGTTATGAGTCACCATGTGGTTGCTGGGAATTGAACTTAGAACCTCTGGAAGAACAGTCAGTGCTCTTAACCTCTGAGCCATCTCTCCAGTCCTACAGTCTAGTTGTTAAGCAAGCCAAGCCACAAAGTTTAAAGGAGTGAGTTGATTGGTAAGTGCTTTTAAAAATATGTCAGTCAGTAGAGCAGATTAAAAAAAAATGTTGAGCTGGGGAGGCAGAGGCAGGGGAATCTCTGTGAGTTTGAGGCCAGCCTCTTCTACAAAGTGATTTCCAGGACAGCAAAGGCTATACAGAGAAACCCTGTCTTGAAAAAAATAAAAATAAAGCTTGAAAGATGAGAGTCTTAAGTGGCAGTCACTTTGGTGGGTTTTGTTGTTGTTGTTGTTGTTGTTGTTAATTTAAGGATTCAAGGGATCTGAGTGTGTATGTATTGACTTAAAATTAATGGAGGAGAGTAAGGAATAAGTACCACAAACGACTGGGCTTAAAGGCTGCTGTGGGTGGAAGAGTTGACGAGTAAAGGGAGAATCTATTTTTCTAAGTGGGAAGGAGAAAGAGAGAACAGAGAAAATAAGTGAAAAGACTACACAACGGGATTAAAGATGCATTTATATTTATGTGTATGTGTGCTTGTGTAGAGTTATGTGTATCTTGTGCATGCAAGAGCTCATGGAGATCAGAAGAGGGTGTTGGACCCCTTGGAAGTAGACTTACATTGGTTGTGAGTTACCATGTGGGTGCTAAGAATCAAACCTGGGTCCTCTGCAAGAGCACCAAGTGCTCTTACCCACTGTCATAGTTAGGGTTACTATTGCTGTGATGAACTACCATGACCAAAGCTACTTGGGAAGGAGAGGCTTTATTTCTCTTACACTTCCATGTCATAATACATCACTGAAGGAAGCCAGGGCAGAAATTCAAACAGGGCAGAAGGCAGGAGGTGATGTAGAAGCCATGTAGGGGTGCTGCCTACTGGCTTGGTACTCGTGGTTTGCTCAGCCTGCTTTCTTGTAGAACCCAGGACCACCAGACCAGGGATGGTACCACCCACAATGCAATGTGCTGGGGACCCCCCCCCCATATGTCACTAAGAAAATGCCCTGCTGGCTTGTCTGCTTACAGCCTGATTTTCTGGTGGCATTTTCTCAATTGAGATTTCCTCCTCTCAGATATCTATAGCTTGTGTCAAGTTGACATAAAACTAGCTAGCACAGCTACTGAGCCGTGTCTCCAGTCCGCCCCTCCCCTGACATACTTTTATTGTTTTACTTTTGCAGTGCTAAAGATAGAACACAGTGCCTTGCCTACCATCACATAGCTGCCCTGTCAGCCCAATTGCAATGTCGAGTTCAACTCTCTTAGGCCGTGACCCAGAGGTCATCAGAATTGTAAGGAGTTTGAATAAGTCCCAAATGAAATATAATACAAAGTTAAGGAGCCTGGGCATATGCCTCACATATGTAATCATAGCACTTAGGCTGAGTATTGTTGCCACTAGTTCAAGCCAGTGGGCTACTGGGTTCCAGGATAGCCTGGGTTGCATAGTGTGACACTGCCTCAAAGAACAGAAACAAGGCAAATCAGATGCATGGTGACACTTTGGACAACAGTGAAAATAAATGTGGGTTGTTCCTTGGTTTGTTCAATGTGGGTTGTTCAAAAGGGACATGAGTAGAAGAAGCAATGAAAGGGACACACAGCTAAGGCAGGAAAGTTAGGGTTACTTCAATGTAGTGATGTTATTCCTACCATGGAATAAGTATTTGGTGTGATTGTTTTTATTTATTCTGTAGTGCTGAGGGTGGAACCCAGAGTCCATGCATGCTAGGAAAGCACTCTTTCCAGCGTGCTGTTCCAGCCCTCAGCCTGATTGCTTAAATCACACATACCAAATATGAAATGTACAGAACTGTCATAAAGAACTTAAGATATTATGGAAGGCAGGCCTGCAGAATAATAATAAGATGAGCAGTGTCACATCTAGCTTTCTACCTGAGTGCAGGAGGTCCAGATTCAGGTCCTCATGCTTGTGCAGCAAACACTAATGGCTGAGCCCCACCCCACCCCCACCACACCCCCAGTGCCAGCTTGTATTTGTAGTTTATTTTCATCCGTCTGTCTGTTTTAGAAAGAGTCTTTTATATGTCTGTCTCATGCTGGCCTAGAATTTAGCTAAAGATGACCTTGAGTTTCTGATCTTTCTACCCCCAACTCTAGAGTACTGGGGTCATTACCAACTTATGCACCATAGACTGTTTCTCTGTGGTACTGGGATCATACATTACCAGACCCCCTATCTTACTATAAATTTAAAATAAGAGATTCTCAGTGGACTTTTCCCTAGTCAGTCATCAAGGAACTTTATTTTCCTCAAAAACTCCCAGCTGTTTTTTAGGGCTGTCTGAATGTTGAGTTTCAGGTAGGCAACACAGTTCATTTTCACTCCCTTAGTGGTAGAAAAGATGGGCTATGCAGGTACCTTGCTTTGGCATCCCTCATTACCAGCTTGATACTATCAAGCTGTAAATATTAGAGGGAAGATCCTTGGAGGGACTCGAAGACCTTAGAGACATGATGGTTGTGAGCTGAGCAAGTTCTCACAGGAGGGCTGCATTTCTCTCGGCTACTGAGCAGGAAGTGGCAGCCTGTTCCTTGGCATGCCGCTCCAGGGAGGTTCCTCTTTGCCTGGTTTGTGTTTGCCCAGTGTGTGTTCTATATTACATTGCCGCACCTCTCTGACCTAAAAGAACATTTTATCCCTGATTACAAAGGAAATATTGACTTAAGGAAGGGACAGTAGCTCTAGTCTCAAACCTGTAGGAGCAGGAGCTGGAGGGGAAGTGAGTGAGGAAGTTGCTTTGCTCTTCTGTTGATGGTGGTTGTGGGAGGCTCTGCTGAGAGCCTTACCTCAGGTGTCCACACTGGGGGGTGTAAAAGGTGATGGAATAATCATGTTTTCAACAGGGGTCAGTGGGGTGTTTGGGAGAGGACCAGTTCTAGAAGGTTAGCAGAAATGGTCCCTATATCAAGGCTTCATTAAGCACCGAGCTCTGAGAGAATGGAAACAGGCTCCAGTATCTGGGGAAATATACTACGGCAGATGCGGCAGTGCATGTTGAGAGCCAGGTAGGTAGCAGAGCCATTAGTCAACAAATTTACACACGCACACCTGCTACCCCTTGACAGGATTTCTCCACATAGCCCTGACTATCCTAAAACTCACTATGTAGACCCGGATGGCCTCAACTGACACTGGGTACTGGAATTGAAGGTGTATGCTACCATGCCTGGCAATTTAACTTTTTTTTTATTTTGTTTTTTGAAGAAAACAAAAAGCAAAAAGGTTGAAAGAGTGGAAGGAGGACAAAGGTCCTCCTAGGATGAATGGTAATGATGTTGATGACAGGAAATATTGGCTTCTTTTTAGCATCAGGTTATAAGGAAAAGTAGTTTCAGCCAGGTGTGGTGGCATACCCTCCAGGGTCAGAGGCAGGTGGATCTGTGTGAGTTCAAAGCTAGCCTGGTCCACAGAGGGAGTTCCAGGACAGCCAGGGGTACACAGAGAAACCCTGTCTTGGAAAACTAAGAAAGGAAAGGGCAACTTCAAAAGGCTAGGAAAGCTGTGGGGTGGCAGTTAGGTGCTTCAGTATCTAGTTTATACAGGTTCTGGGAATCTAAACTCAGGCCTGGTGTGAAGTGCTTTACTGATTAAGGCTACTTTTCAAGCTTCACCATTTGATATTTTAATTTTTTTTATTTTTTGGTTTTTTGAGACAGGGTTTCTCTGTATAGCCCTAGCTATCCTGGAACTCACTCTGTAGACCAGGCTGGCCTCGAACTCAGAAATTTGCCTGCCTCTGCCTCCCAAGTGCTGGGATTAAAGGCATGTGCCACTACTGCCAGGTTTTTATTTTATTTTTTAAATTTTTTTAAAAAAGATTTATTTATTTATTTATTTACGTGAGTACACTGTTGCTGCCTTCAGACATTCCATAAGAGGGCATCAGATCTCATTACAGATGGTTGTGAGCCACCATGTGGTTGCTGGGAATTAAACTCAGGACCTTTGGAAGAGCAGTCAGTCTATATATCATTTCTCTCGGCTACTGAGAAATGCAGCCCTCCTGTGACCCTCCTGAGACCATCATGTCTCTAAGGTCTTCGTACTCAGAGATGCCCCTGCTTCTGCCTTCTAAGTGCTGGAACCAAAGTTGTGCATCACTATACGCAACAATAAAATCTTATTTTAAAAATAGAATAAAGGGGCTGGAGAGATAGCTCAGCAGTTAAGAGCACTGACCTCCCTCCTCCTGTTTTTGAAATAGGGTCGCTCTAACCCTGGAGCTCACCAATTCAGCAAGACTAGCTGGGCAGCAAAGGCCAGAGATCCTCCTGTCACTGCTTCCCCAGCAAGGGTTATAGGTGCAGAGTTTTGCCTGGCTTTTTATGTGGGTGCTAGCGACCTGAATTTGGGTCCTTAAAACACTTACCTGAGTGAGCTATCCCTCCAGTCTGATTCAGCTAGCATATACAGGCACAGGTCTATAATCCCAGTACGGGGGAGGCTAAGGAAGAAAGGAAGGAAGACCAAGAGTCTGAGGCTATTTAGGGCTATGTAGTAAATTTGAGGCCAGTTTGGGCTACAATAACAATGGTTTAAAAAAAAACCAAAACACCCAGGGATTGGAAAGATGCTTGAACTGTTAAAGAGTACTGGCTGCTTTTCTAGAGAACCTGGGTTTGATCCCCAGAACCCACGTGGTGGCTCACAACCATCTGTAAACTTCTGTTCCAGGGAATCCAATGACCTCTTGGATCTCTGAGGACACCAGATATGCACAAGGCACATAGATATACAAGCAGATTAAAACAAAAAATTTTGAGACAATATTTCTCTGTATAGCACTAGCTGTCCTGGAACTCTCTTTGATATCAGACTGGCCTTGAACTCACAGAGATGCCCCTGCTTCTGCCTTCTAAGTGCTGGAACCAAAGTTGTGCATCACTATACGCAACAATAAAATCTTATTTTAAAAATAGAATAAAGGGGCTGGAGAGATAGCTCAGCAGTTAAGAGCACTGACCTGAGTGAGCCTGACAATCACTGAGCCATCTCTCCAGCCCCCAGCACCAGAATTATTTTGTGTTGCTTTAGTGTGCTATTAAAAAGTTCAAAGGCTCTAAGCATGGTGGCAGATATCTTTTATCCCAGTATTTAGGAGGCAGAGGCAGGTGGACCTCTGTGTGTTTGAGGTCAGCCTGGTCTACAGAGTGAGTTCTTCCAGATCAGCCAATGATGCTGCCTAAAAACAAAACAAAACAGAAACCAACCAAACAAAAATTCAAAGGATTCCAGAATTTCTTCTGCCATACATAGTGAACGCAGTGCTTGTTTATAATCTAGAGACTTTTGTTTACTTATTTTTATGACAAGGTCTTGTGGCCGTGTAGCCAATTGTCTTGCTTCCTCCCACATCTTACCAGAGAGCTTATTTGTCTAGTAGCTGTATCTTCAGTTTTTCATTTATGTTTACATCTTACTGTGTTGCTAGTGGATAAGATGGTCCTATGGGCATTTGCACAGAACTCAGGAGACAGGGAAGCATTGCGAAAAATAGGTTTGAAAATGGCATCTTTTCCCCCAGGAGTGTATTTTGCAGATGACTGAGCTGTGCTCATCTCTTTGGTAAGCATCTTTTTTTTTCTGCAGGCTGCTTTTATGCCTTTTGCTTTTGAAAAAGTATTTCATCTGCAGCCCTGTGCGAAACCTGGGGTACCTGGGGATTATGTCCAGCTTTTACAGGATAAACCTGGGGCTTGTCAGCTCTAGTTCCAATGCATCACTGTTCATTTTCCATTTGTTACTTAGACTGTCGGGGTTGGAGGCCTTCCTATAGTAACTTGAAAAGTAACTGCTGTACCGTTTAGCAGTTTAAGAAGCTCATTTTCCCCAGGTTGCTAAGATGTCAAATTCAAGCTGTGCTGTGTTAGTAAAGTGTTACCTACAACTGAGAGGGAAAGGGATCCTTTTCACAGTTACAGACAGCTATCTGCACTTTATCTCCTTCTCCCTCCACTTTTTCTTCACTTGGTTTCGCATAAACATTAAATCCCAAAGAAGGAAATTTGAGGTGGCAAGTAGTAAGTAGCCTTGTCAACCAGAGGAAGAAAAGGCTTAAAGACCTGCACCTCTTCTGTTCCAGTGTAATAGTAAGTTGTAATTATTTCTAATTATAATACATATACTATAACATTAGCCATAATTAGTTAAATAATTACTTTGGAGGCAGGATCTTCCCATGAAGTCCTGGCTGGAACTTGCCGCGCAGGCCAGGCTGGCCTCAAACTTGTGGAGATCTACCTGCTTTTGCCTCCTGAGTGTGGCGATTAAAGCCCTTTACCACCACACTGAGCATTACATTTTAATTATTATTTGGGGCTGCAGAGATACCTCGGTGGTTGAGAGCACTTGTTGCTCTTGTAGAGGACCCAGATTCAACTCCCAGCATCCTACATGATTGCTTACAACTATCTGAAAACTCCAGTGCCAGAGAACCTGACCCCTTCTCATCTCCTTAGGCACCAGAGACACATACAGTGCACATACATACATGCAGGCAAATAATATACACATAAAAAGATAGGCCTTTAAACATTTTTAAATTTTAAGTTATTATGTATATGGGTGTTTTGCCAAATGATTATTTTTGTACTATATACATGAAGTAGCCTCAGAGGCCAGAAGAGGGCGTTGGATTTCCTGGAACTAGAGTTACAAACAGTTGTGAGCCACCATGTGAGTGCTGGGAATTGAACCTGGGTCCTCTGGAAAGTCAGCAAGAGCTCTTAGGTGTTTTTGAGTATTTCTGATACTTAAAAAGTTTCAGACCAGACATGGCGGCTCATGCCTTTAATCCCAGCATAGGGAGAAAAGGCAGATCTCTGTGAGGTCAAGGTCAGCCTAATCTACATAGCAAATTTCAGGACCACCAGGGCTATGTAGAGACTTTGTCTCAGATAAATAAAAAAAGGAAGTTTTAGATTTTCCAATTAGGGATACTACTTAGATTTTCTAAATTCTGAAAAGGTGTGAAACCTTAAGGAATTGTAGTCCCAAGGACTTCCAAAGAAAGTAACATAAAAGATCAAAACCAAACTGGGCATGTGGCACGTGGCATGTGGCTCTTGTCCCAGCATTTGGAGCTGAGGTGGAAGAAGGATCACTTGAATCCAGAAGTTTAAGACCAGCCTGGGCAACATAGGCCAGATTTTAAAACATAGAAAAACACAACAAGGGGCTGGAGAGATGCTCAGCGGTTAAGAGCACTGACTGCTCTTCCAGGGGTCCTGAGTTCAATTCCCAGCAATGACATGGTGGCTCACAAGTATCTGTAATGGGATCTGATGCCCTCTTCTGGTGTGTCTGAAGACAGCTACAGTGTACGCACATAAATAAATAAATAGTTAAATAAGTAAATAATAAATCTTAAAAAAAAAAACCCACAACAAAACCAAGACCAATATATGGCCTTCATGACCTGATCACCTTTTGTTTGTTTTGAGGCAGGATCTCATTATATATAGACAGGCTGATCTTGAATTTGCAATCCCCTGCTTCTGTTCGCTGAATGCTGGTATTATAGGTGTGGGCCTATGCCTGACCTAATTCCTCCTTCCCTTCTTCTCTCCTCCCTCTCATAGTTCTAGCCATCTCTTTCTCCCTCTCCATCTCCTTCTCCCCCTCCCTTGCTCTTCTCTCCCTTCTCCTTCCTCTCTCTTTCTCTCTCCTTTCTCTTTTGCTCTCTTCTCTCTTTTTCCTTCTCTCTCACTCTCCTTTCTCTCTCTGTGTTTTGTTTTGTTTTTCAGTGTCAGGGTTTTTCTGTGTGGCCCTGGCTGTCTCTGGAACTCATTTTGTAGACGAGGCTGGCCTTGAACTCAGAGATCTGCCTGCCTCTGCTTCCTGAGCGCTGGGATTAAAGATGTGTGCCACTATGCCTGGCCCTAAATTTTTTTTAAATAAAAATAAACTGTAATAAAAGCTTGGTTGTTGCCAGTATGACAGTATAAAGGATTTAACCTTTCAGAGATGATTAAGTTTGCATGCCTTTAATCCCAGAACTTTGGAGGTAGAGGCAGGAGGATCTCTCTGTAAATTCAAGGCTAGCCTGGTCTACAAAGTGAATTCCAGGACTGTTATACAGAGAAACCCTGTCTCAGCAAAACTTTTGTGCATGGGTGTTTTTGCATGAGTGTATGTATGCCTGGTGCCCAAGGAGGTCAGATGAAGACATTAGATCTCCTGCAACTGGAGTTACAGATGTCTGTGAGCTACTATGTAGGTGCTAGAAGCATCTATAGTGTCTATACTAATTTCTTCCTTCCTTTTAGCCTTTCTTAGACTTTCCCAGCTCTCACCAGGTTATTTGTTATCTGTAGCTTTCAGAGTCACCTCATCTCTTTACAGAAAAAAGTGGTCTTTAGGTTCTTAGGTGCCACTAAAAATCAATGTTTTTGCTTATATTGGTTCAGCCTTTGTGTTTCTTGGAAGATGTCTGGAGAAAGCCACTTGTGTGGTAGTAACCCTGCTGCCTTGTCAGGGGTATATGTCTTTTCAGTCCATGTCAGGAGACCACAGGAAGTGGACAGTATCTCTGTGCGTGCATACAGTGGTAACGTTTGTCTAACAGGAAATTGTGGGATTTGGTAAACTAGGGAGGGACACACAGCATCAGAACTGGCTCTTTTAAGCTTGTGCATTTAATTGTTAAAATTTCTTCAGAGCCACTCAGAAGTGGCTGCATCAATTATGGTTTTCTAAGGTTTCTTTTAAAAAGAAAACAGGGGGGCAGCCACAGTCCAGGTAACCAAGTGGAGACTAACTGCTTAGGCTATGTCTGTCAGTTCCCAAATGGGTGCTCTCAGGGAAATTTCTATAGCAATCAGAAGCTGAAAAACCTGCCTGCCCAGCTCAGCAGCGTCACATCTAGGAGACTTAAGGACAGCCCTAAATATATGTGTCCATAAACGCAACACGAACAACATAGCAATCGAAGCTCTCAGCCTGTAAAAATGTGTGCACAATCTGTCCGATTCTCAGTGCTTGCACCCAGGCAAAGCCCACATCATCTCCTACCCTGGGCATCTGCTCCAGCCCTTCGGTCTCCATAGATTTCTGGGCACCTAGAGACATTGTTCAGTCCTATCAGATTTTGCTTTAGAATCCATGGATTTCTCTACTGTCGTAGAGGTCAAAGGCCTGTCTTCAGGGTGAGCAGGGTGAGGTGCCCCTTGGCATCTGCTGTTGCTTCCTCCCATTCTGTTCCCGGGAATGCACCCAGGCACTGAGCTCACTGGCGCTCCCTGCACCTGGATCCCTCTGTCAGTGAAGTCCAGGCTTTGATCTCTAGCCTTGCTTTGGCCCTTGCTCCAGACCTCAGCTCTGAAAGGCTCTTTTGATACAGAATGCCCTTCTGTGATACAATCCCATCTCATTTTGTCTCTTATCTAATTTTCTACTATACTGGAACAGCCTGATCTTATTCAGTGCTGAGCTGCTTGGCTCAGTGCTCAGTCATTGTTTACATTGTTTGCTGAGTGACAAGGAGGGTGGTGAGAAGGAAACTGCTGTTGAGAATTGTCTTCCAGCCCCTTCCGCCCTCCAGCAGATGTTATTTCCTCCACTTTAAACAACCTCTGCCATATCCCCCCCCCCCCACCTTCCTGTCTTTTTGTTTTTTGTTTTTTTGACATGGTCTTATTATGTAGCCATGGCTGGCCTGGAACTCACAAAGATCCACCTGCCTCTGTTGGGATTAAAGGCATGTATCACCCTGCCTAGTTGATTTCTCCATTTATTTATTTTTTTTTATTTTTTGGTTTTTTGAGACAGGGTTTCTCTGTGTAGCCCTGACTGTCCTGGAACTCACTGCCCGGTTTCTCCATATTCTTGCTAACATTATTTTAAAGAAAAAATTGGCCAGGCAATGGTGGCACACGCCTTTAATCCCAGCACTTGGGAGGCCGAGGCAGGTGGATTTCTGAGTTTGAGGCCAGCTTGGTCTACAGAGTGAGTCCAGGACAGCCAGGGCTACACAGAGAAACCCTGTCTCAAAAAAAAAATTGAAATTATGTCTGTGTGTATATGTATGTATGTGTACATGTAAGTTCCAGAAGGAGTGATTGGATCCCCTGGAGCTGCAGTTACTGACAATTGTAAACTGCCTGATAGGAGTGCTGGGAATTTAATTCAGGTCCTCTGAAAAAGGCTTTTAGCTGCTGAGCCATCGCTCCAGCCCCTCCTTTTTAAAAGTTTTCTGAGACAAGGTCTCACGTAGCCAAGGATTCTCTTGAACTTCGATTTTTCTTCATCCTAGTGCTGGGATTACAGGTGTACACTGCCACGCCCAGTCTCATCCTAGTGCTGGGATTACAGGTGTACACTGCCACGCCTACTCTCATGCAGCGCTGGGGACTCAGACTGAAGAGTTTCATGTGTGCAAGACAAGCATTTACCAGCTGAGTTATATCTCCAGCACTCTGGTTTTTGTTTGAGCATGGCTAGGGAGTAGAATGCCTTCAGAGTTTAGATTTCCTTTGTGGCTGATGATACTCAGGCACTTTTATCTGCTGTTAGCCATTTCTCTCTTATTTGGAGAAATGTATATTCAGACATTTTTTAAAATTTATTTATTTATTTGTAAATGTTTTGCTTGCATGTCTGTCTTTGTATCATATATGTGCAATGCCCTCAGAGGATAGAAGAGGGCATTAGATCCAGAGCTCGAGTTACAGCCTGCTGTGAGCTGCAGTGTGGGTGCCAGGGATCGAACCCAAGCTCTGGGAGAGCAGCCAGTTCTCTTAGCCACTTAGCCATCTCTCCAGCCCCTCTTACCTTTTTTTTTTCTCTCAAAAAAGCTGTGTAGCCCTGGCTGTCCTGGAACTCACTCTGTAGACCACGCTGGCCTCGAACTCAGAAATCTGCCTGCCTCTGCCTCCCAAGTGCTGGGATTAAAGGCATGAGCCACCACTGTTCAGCCTGCTTACCTATTTTTAAATTGGGCTTTTTGTGTCTTTACCGTTCAGTCTTTTTACTGTTGAGTCTTTAAAAACAAGCAAACAGGACAGAAAAGAAGGAGCAAGACATTGAAAATGATGAGAGAAATTTATATTAGTTTGTAGAATGGGATTATGGGAATATGGTATATAAAGGTTGTTCAACACCCAACACCACTACTACCACTACCAACAACAATAGAAAACAAAACAACAAAAACCCAATCCACTCAATATTGAGGCTCTGGGAAACTGATGGTATGGCTTGTTGTGGTTTTTTTTTCTCTCATTAAAAAAAAATCTTCCAGGAGAGTAGTATGGAATGACCTCTCCTTTGCTTTCCTGACAGGGCAGATGAAGCCTGAGTAGCCTCATGACAGTCAGAGATGCCAGTGATGACCATCAATGCCTAGATGTATGAAGTCCTGCCATCGTCCACAGCACACGATGTCAGGTGGGAACAAGGCCTGCATACTCACCAGGAGCCGGGAGTGGAGCTGACTTCTGATTTCATAATCAGCCTTCCACTGAGGCAGAGCCTCAGCACCTAGCAGGTCTTAGGGCAGCCTGGGCTATGAGGCCTTTTCTCAGAAAACAACCCAAACAAGGAAGAGAATCTTCTAGATGAGAGAAGTGGAAAAGGGGGAGGAGAGACTTTGGGCTCTTGGATCGATGACTGATGCCGTCTTCTCTGTTAAAGTCTCTAGCTCCCTGCTCCCCTGGCCTGTGAATCCTCCCACTGTGACAGAGAAGGAGGCAAAGAAGCTGCGTTTATGTGTTGGACATGCTGTTGGTTTTCCACAGTGCTCATTTTTAGATTCTCCACCAGCTTCCTCAGCCCTCTCTGTACACCCAATATTTTTCATGCTGATTCCCTTGATAAAAGGGAGAGATATCTCACCTCAGTGGTGCTTCCACCTTTTTTCTTTTCTTTCTTTCTGTCTGTCTTTCTTTCTTTCTTTCTTTCATTTTCTGAAATAGCATCTTACTATGTATTCCTGGATGGCCTGGAATGAGAACTCACTATGTAGACCAGGCTGGCCTCAAACTCAAATATGTGTGCCTCTGCTGGAATTAAAGGTGTCTGCTGCTCTCATGCCTGGTGTTTCTGCTGTTATTGATTGTTCTTCTCTCTGGTCTTTGTAGGAAACCACATGCCTTCTGCCAGTGGCCCTTTCTCTGCCCTGACTCCAAGCATATGGCCCCAAGAGATCCTGGCAAAATACTCACAGGTATAACAGTTAGCATAGCCAGGACCAGCCTGCCATGCTACTATGCCTTTCATGAAGAGATTTATCTTTGCAAGTATTCTGAGAATGAATGACCCTCTTAATGTTCATACATGATCATGACTCAGTACTTGAGATAACATCGTAATTTCTTGGGCTTGTGGGAATCAGTCATTATTAGCTAGGAAGGAGGAAGACTAACTGGAGGCATGGGAGAGCCGACTGACCAGTCAGTCAGCTAGAGAAGGCATCATAGAAGGGCAGCCTTTCTCAGGGTGGGCTTCAGCAGTCAGCATATGAGTATCATCCTTTGGAACTGCTTCACAGCAGCAGACAGACAAGCCTTCTTCTTACCCTGGTTCTAGAAGGAAGAATCCTCAGAGCACCCAGAGTTCTGCTATGATGAGTTTGGTTTCCGTGTGGACAAGGAAGGTAAGATGGAGCCCCTTGTGTGTGTGTGAGCTTGCCAATGTCCTGGGGAAAATTCTGGCCCCATGTCTTGCATTCCTCTGTATGTGACTTCTGAGGTCTGGGAAGTGTCACTTAAGGAGTTAAGGACAGAATATATCTGAGGGTGATGTAAGTTTATGGGAACTTCTAAGTTTTTTGTTTTGTTGTTTCAAGACAGGGTTTCTCTGTGAAGCCCTGGCTTTCCTGGAACTCGCTCTGTAGACCAAGCTGGCCTTGAACTCACAGAGATCTTCCTGCCTCTGCCTCCCAAGTGCTGGGATTAAAGACATTATTCTCGGGGATAGAGAGATGGCTCAGTGGTTAAGAGCACTGACTGCCCTTCCAGAGGTCCTGAGTTCAATTCCCAGCAACTACATGTTGGCTCACAACCATCTGTAATGGGATCTGATACCCTCTTCTGGTGTGTCTGAGGACAGCTACAGTGTACTCATTACATAAAATAAATAAATCTTAAAAAAAACAAGACATTATTCTCCACCACATCTGTTTTTTTGTTTTGTTTTTAATTACTGATCTTTTTTCAAAGATACATTTTATTGATCTTTACAAAACAATCAGTTATTTATATCGTAGAAAAGTTAAACAGTGCAGAAAGGGATGCAGATTAAAACAAAAAGAAGAGTGCGTTCCAGGACAGTCAGGACTACACAGAGAAACCCTGGGGGGGGGTATTTAAAAAACAAAAACAAAAACAAACCTATAGTCCCACACTTTGAGGAAACTGCTGCTGTGTGAGGCGCTCTTTTCCTGACACTGCAACATCTCACCCATTGCACCAGGAGCATTTCCTATGTTACTTAAGATGCTTAAAAATACATTTTTAATGGCTACATAGTATCATATTACAACAGATTCACTGATTTTTTTTTTTTAGCCTTTTTTCTTTTCTTTTTAAAGACAGGGCCTTTGTACAGAGTCCTGGCTGTCCTGGAACTCACTATGCAGACCAGGCTGGCCTTGAACTCACAGAGATGCATCTGCCTCTGCCTCTGGTTGCTGGGATTAAAAGTGTGTGTTACCATTCTCGGCATAGCTAAGAGAGCATCTGACTAGGTGCTTATTGGAAAGACCATTTCCCTGTGATGACCTGTCCTCAGGAAGAACAGGAGCAATTCCTTAGCTGAAGCACTCAACTTCACTCATCTGTCTGTCTGTCTTTCTTTCTTTCTTTCTTTCCTGTTTTCAATGATAATTATTTTTTATTACATTTATGTTTTTATTAGATATTTTCTTTATTTATATTTTAAATGTTATCCCTTCTCCTCGTTTCCCCTCCGAAAACCCTATCCCATCCCACCTTCCTCTGCTCATTAACCCACCCATTCCCGCTTCCCTGTCCTGCCATTCCCCTACACTGGGTCAACTAGCCTTCACAGGACTAAGGGCCTCTCCTCTCATCGGTGTCCAACAAGGCCATCCTCTGCTACATATGCAGCTGGAGCCATGGGTCCCTCCATGTGTACTTTTTGTTTGGTGGTTTAGTCCCTAGGAGCTCTGGGGGTACTGGTTGGTTCATATTGTTGTTCCTCCTATGGGGCTGTACACCCCTTCAGCTCTTTGGGACCTTTCTCTAGCTCCTCCATTGGGGGCCCTGTGCTCAGTCCAGTGGTTGACTGAGAGCATCCACCTCTGTATTTGTCATTCAGGCATTAGTCTTCCTCTGTCTTCTAATTTGCAAGAAGATAGAAGTTAAACAAACACTGAGGTTGAGAGGGACACAGCGGACTTTCTAGAATGATGGAAATAATCTGCGTTGATAGGTCACCAGATTTAGGGTTAAGACTGTTCACAAACGTGCAGAACAGGGTTTTGACCTTTGTTTATTGACAACATCAAGATGCACACTTAGGATTTGGGCATTTTCTCTGTGTAGTGTTGACAAGGCTGAGGTTTTTAGGGCTAGCTCGGACAAGAGCTTGGCTGAGGAGGCTCTGTGGCTAAGACTCACCACACAGATTGTTTTCTGGCCACAGACTTTGTCCTCGTCTGTTCACGGGGTTCATGAGGCTATGGTGCCTTGTGCTTTCTTCCCATTTATGTTCCCAAAGATGGTCTTGACCACACAGAGTTCCCATTCTGGTGGAGAGACAGGCTGTAATCAAGCAGAAATAGGCATGCTAGGGGCAAGAAGACCTATGAAGATCATTCCATGGATAGCAAAGAGAGAGGTGAAACAGTTACACATAGGGAGTTAAGTGAGGCTCCTCAGATGGGAAGACTGAATGGAGACTCGGGGGAGAGGAGGGGAGTATAATGGGAAGAGCAGTGACGCGCAAAGGTTCCAGGGAGTGAATGGGTTTGCTGAGGAGAAATGGAGTGGAAGGAGTAAGAAGGAAGGGGTGAGGTAAGGATGGAGCCTAGGAAGCCTTCGGTTTTGAGCCTGAGATCAGGGGTGAGGGGTGCGGGGGATGAGACATTTCCGACAGTGACATGATCTGACTCATCCTACACACACAAAGCAAATGTAATTTAAAAAAAAAAGAAAAAAAAAACAAAAACAAAGAAAAGGCCCAGGAACCCCATTGCAATGGATTGAGTTTGGTATTTAGGGCACGTGGAAGGCTCCTTGTACCTCCAGAGCCTCTGGAGGATGGAGACCTGGTTTCTGGGTCGGGCTGCTTTGAGAAAGGGTCTGCTTGGCTCTCCCTTGCCACCAAGAAGACTGTGTAGCTAGAGCTTCCAGGAGGCTTTGAGACAGCTCCAAGCTCCTCCTTCTGACAGCTCCTCCTTCCTCTGTTCTCTTGGTGGAAGGCTCTGAGCCTGGCTGCAGCCAGATGACAGGTTCCCCCCTGGTAGAGGACCCCCCGCAGAGGCTACGTTGGCAGGCTCACCTGGAGTTTACCCACAACCATGACGTTGGGGATCTCACCTGGGACAAGATTGCAGTCTCCCTCCCCCGCTCTGAGAAACTCCGTTCCCTAGTGCTGGCTGGCATCCCACATGGCATGAGGCCACAGGTAAGATGGCCACAAAGGCAAGGATCTCCTAGGGGGTTGAGAGTGCCCTGGTCTGTCACAGAGAAACTGCTATATGACTTCTCCCTCCAGTTGTGGATGCGGCTATCTGGGGCGCTGCAGAAGAAGAGGAACTCTGAGTTGTCCTACCGTGAGATTGTAAAGAACAGCTCCAACGATGAGACCATCGCTGCCAAACAGGTAACATGGGGCAGCCAGACAGACAGGAGGAAGTGCTAGGCAGAGCCTGTCGCCTCTGAGACTGCCCCTTGGTGGTCTCCTTGGCAGGGTGGGTAGCCCTTTTACTCATGAATGTGGCCTAGAGTAAACTTGCTCCTTTCCAGGAACTTTAGGGCTGCAGGGAGAGTTTTCTAAAGGTCCCAGTGTGTGGGAAGGACATGGAGATGCTCCACATGAGGAAGAGCAAGGATTTTAAATACAGGTCTGGGTGCTGAAGTAGGAGGCAGGCAGCAGGTCCTCCGTAATGGCACACATCAACCAGAAGGCATCCTCTTCCTCCAGGAACAGCAGGAGACAAGCAGCCACCTAGCCAGAGAGGGAACACGGGGCTTCTACCCAAATACTCCCATGAATCAGAAAAGGGGTTCCCAGGTGGCTGGTGTGGGCTCAGTTTTAGACTTGGGATCTAATTCTGGAGAGGGAAGGGTTAGCCTTGGCCTGGACTATAAGGAATCCCTATTCCTGGGACAGAAGCAAGCCACCTAAGCTTCTCGACTGTACTGCATGGGCATCAGTCTGCAGTCGCATCAAACAAGGTCTTTTGGGGTGGTGTGGGGATCTGACAGATCGAAAAGGACCTGCTCCGTACCATGCCCAGCAATGCCTGCTTTGCCAATGTGAACAGCATCGGGGTTCCCCGCCTGCGCAGAGTCCTCCGAGCATTGGCCTGGCTTTACCCAGAGATTGGCTACTGCCAGGGCACAGGCATGGTGAGCATCCTGGGAGGCAACTGGTATACCAGGGTCTTCCCCAGGCCTCTTGTGAGGCATGTTTTCCCTTAAGGTGCTGTAAGGGTGGGAGGCAGGGATTGACCCCAAGGAGGGCCATGAGAACGTTTTTCCCCCCAGGGGCCCTCTCGACCAGCCTGAAGAGGTGTGCCTTCAGGTGACCCTACAGGTCTTTCATGAGTATCTATCCTAGAATGGGGCCCCTTTTCTGATTCATAGGAGTGTTTGGGTAGAAGCCCCGTGCTCCCCTCTCTGACTAGGTGGCTGCCTGTCTCCTGCTGTTCCTGGAGGAGGAGGACGCCTTCTGGATGATGTGTGCCATCATTGAGGACCTGCTGCCTGCCTCCTACTTCAGCACTACCCTGCTGGGTGTCCAGACTGACCAGCGGGTCCTGCGCCACCTGATTGTCCAGTACCTGCCTCGCTTAGACAAGCTGTTGCAGGAGCATGACATTGGTGAGACCTGGCTGCCTTCTTCCCCAAGGTCCAGGGATCCCAAGATGGTAGTGCCAACTCTGAGCTCTGAGGTTTCGAGGCAGCAGAGGCTCATGTGGTTTATGTTGCTTTTGTCTTTTGCATTCTGACCCCTTCCCTTCCCATCCCTTCTCCTCCCCTCCCCTCTGCTGCAATTTGGGAGCTGGCCCATACTTGCCCAGGCTGTTCCTACAGGTGTCTTTGGTGTCTATTGGCAGAACTGTCTCTGATCACACTGCACTGGTTCCTCACGGCCTTTGCCAGTGTGGTACACATCAGACTGCTGCTGCGCATCTGGGACCTGTTTTTCTACGAGGGCTCCCTGGTGCTGTTCCAGACTACGCTGGGCATGCTGCGCCTTAAGGTGCTTGCAGAGTCTCCTGTCCACTGGTCAGGGCTACCTAGCTTATAGACAGAACAGGAAAGCATGTACCAAATATGGTAGCCCTGGTGTCATCCTCTGGGGACACACTGCAGTAGTCTGGTCTTCATCATAGTGTTGCCTGAGAGAAGCCTGGAGTGTGGGTGTGGTAGGGGACCTTCCTGGGTATGCTGAAGGGCACAGATTTCTGAGGAGGGTGCCAGTGCCATGCTCACTTACTGTCCCACTCGCAGGAAGAAGAGCTGATACAGTCAGAGAACTCCGCTTCCATCTTCAACACGCTGTCAGACATTCCTGCACAGATGGACGATGTAGAGCTGCTGCTGGGGGAGGCCATGCGGCTGGCTGGCTCCCTCACTGATGTGGCTGTGGAGACCCAGCGCCGCAAGCATCTGGCCTACCTTATTGCAGACCAAGGCCAGACCCTGGGGACGGGCACCACCACCAACCTCTCTCAGGTGGGCTGAGTAGGGAGGCCCTGTCTTTGCCAAATCATGGAGTTGTCATAGAAGCCCAGATTGAGGGGGTGTGGGGACAGACTGGCCCTTCCCCGCTGAGCCACTGTCTGTCCCATGGGCTCTGCATCTGCCTACAAAGGCCAGTTAGACCATCAGACAGCCACTAGGGGGTGATGTAGGCTTCCTTGGTAACATGCATTCCTGACCGCTGAACTGGGTAGTTTAAGAGTAGGACATCATCCATAGCCTGAGCTGAAGATATGCCATGATCTCAAAGTCAGCTTCAGCCGTTAGAAATGCCCAGGCAGCCGGGCGGTGGTGGCGCACGCCTTTAATCCCAGCACTTGGGAGGCAGAGGCAGGAGGATTTCTGAGTTCGAGGCCAGCCTGGTCTACAAAGTGAGTTCCAGGACAGCCAGGGCTGGCTACACAGAGAAACCCTATCTTGAAAAACCAAAAAAAAAAAAAAAAAAAAAAATAAATGCCCAGGCACGAGTGAGTCACAAGCAAGTTAGTGTCTTTCCTTTCTGAGTGGCTACTTTGCCCACTGCTGATCAGCTGTCCTCTCTACAGGTTGTACGGCGCAGGACCCAGCGGAGGAAGTCTGGCATCACCTCCCTGCTCTTTGGTGAGCCCAAGTGTGGGTTTGTGCTGGCTCTTCTAGAGGTTGGGCAGGACCAGTTACTGCGTGCGTCCTAGTGGGGAATGGAGGCTGGGCAGGACCAGTTACTATGCCAGTCCTCTTAGGAGAGGATGACCTAGAAGCTCTCAAGGCAAAGAACATCAAGCAAACAGAGCTAGTAGCCGACCTTCGCGAAGCCATTTTGCGTGTGGCACGTCACTTCCAGTGCACAGACCCCAAGAACTGTAGTGTGGTGAGTTGCAGGCTCCCCTCAACTTGAGGCTTTCCTTCCCTAGCCCATTCTTGGCACTGAGGCTCCTCCTCCACTTTGGGCCTTTCCTTTCTGGCAGGAGCTGACCCCAGACTACAGCATGGAGAGCCACCAGCGGGACCATGAGAACTATGTGGCATGCTTACGCAGTCACCGGCGCCGGGCCAAGGCCCTGTTGGACTTCGAGCGGCATGATGATGATGAGCTAGGCTTCCGCAAAAATGACATCATCACGGTGTGTGGGGGCCTAGCACGCATGCTTCTTGCTGCCTCCTCCCCACCTTCCCTGTAGCGAGCCAATGTTGTTGAATAAGCTTGATTCCAGCCTGGCAGGTACTGAGGACACCTGCTTTGTGAAGGCCCTGAGCCCCGGCCTGTTCTCTCCTGCAGATCATTTCTCAGAAGGATGAGCACTGCTGGGTGGGTGAGCTGAACGGCCTGAGAGGTGAGGGCTTTTGTCTGCTACAGGCTAGCAAGGAAGGCCTTTGCTCTACCTCGTCCTTCTGTAGCCGCAGACCCCTGGCCTCTGAGGGTGTTGGGCTTTTCTTTCCTCTTGGTCTTCTTGGCATGCCTGGCCTGCTTGTAGGTTCTGGGTGGTTTGAGAGCCCTTTGTTCTTGGGCCTTGGGGAGAAGGGTTGGGACAGCTGCTACTGCTCCCCACATAGCTGCTTCCCCCCACAGGCTGGTTTCCAGCCAAGTTTGTGGAGGTCCTGGATGAGCGAAGCAAAGAGGTAAGAATGTGGAGCTGCTCCTGTTGCAACCCTTAGTGTAGGAACATCCTACCAGGTCCATGTCCCAAGTGAGCCCTGGCTTGTGACAGCTGCCAGGATGACAGGAGGGGGTGGCTGGCTGCTTGCAGGTGTCAGGCTAGCACTTCTCAAATGTTCTCTCCATCAGTACTCCATTGCGGGGGACGACTCTGTGACAGAAGGAGTAACAGACCTCGTGCGAGGGACCCTCTGCCCAGCCCTCAAGGCCCTGTTTGAACATGGACTGAAGAAGCCATCCTTGCTTGGAGGGGCTTGCCACCCCTGGCTGTTTATCGAGGAGGTAACCACCATTGGTCTCTGTGCCTTCTCTGTCTCCATACTACAGAGCCCATGGTGCTCACCTCAGTCCTTTCCTGGGTTCCTGGAGAAGGTGGAAGGAGCTGGTAGGACAGTGGTGTGCACTCACCCATCCCTGTCCTCATACTCACCATGTCTTGTCCACCACAGGCAGCGGGCCGGGAAGTCGAGAGAGACTTTGATTCCGTGTACTCCCGCCTGGTGCTCTGTAAGACATACAGGTACATACCTACCGCCTGTGTTACCTGCCAGTGTCCAGCATGGCAGCCGGTGATAGCACTCTTGTTCTTGCAGGTTGGATGAAGATGGCAAAGTCCTGACCCCTGAAGAGTTGCTGTACCGGGTAAGTTACTTGCCAGCATTCTTAAGATCTCTCTGGCCAGCCACTTGGCACTTAAGTGACAGTGTGCCCTCCTTAGGCTGTGCAGTCTGTGAATGTGACCCATGATGCAGCACACGCACAAATGGACGTCAAGCTCCGCTCACTTATCTGCGTGGGGCTCAAGTAAGTGTAGAGGAGGGACCTTCAAAGGGTACCCCACAGGTCAGAGCCAGTGTGCGAGGAAGGTCCTCAGGGATTCTGGACCCATTGGAGGCCTCCCGACCTTTCTACAGAGGGTGCTCAGGAGCTCCTGGGAAGGGGTTGCAAGTTTGAGTCCTCCAGACCCTAGCCTCATCCTTTTTGCTTATTCTCAGTGAACAGGTTCTACACCTGTGGCTAGAGGTACTCTGCTCCAGCCTGCCCACTGTGGAGAAGTGGTACCAGCCCTGGTCCTTTCTGCGCAGCCCTGGCTGGGTTCAGATCAAGTGTGAGCTCCGGTGAGTGGCGTAGTGGTCTGCAGGGCTTAGAACTTGGTGGTAAAGGAAGCTGGCAGGTTGGCAGAAGAGCCCAGCATGACCAGAGACTGTTCTTTGGTCCCTAGCGTCCTCTGCTGCTTTGCCTTCAGCCTCTCCCAGGACTGGGAGCTCCCTGCTAGGAGAGAGGTGAGTGTGTGGCTTGGTTGGTCCCTGGCATTGGTTTGCCAGGAGGGCTGTGGTACAATCTGGGCTGAAGAAGTGACCTGTGTGGTTCCAGGGCGGTTCCTGCCCGTGACTGGGGCTGTTCTGTGCACAGGAGGAGAAGCAGCCACTGAAGGAGGGTGTTCAGGACATGCTGGTGAAGCACCATCTTTTCAGCTGGGACATAGATGGATGATGCTCCACAGCTGCTCTGTGGCTCCCAGGCCTTCCCAGCACAGACTGCCTGGCAGGCTCCTCCCGTCAGTAGAAGGCAGCGCCCTGGCCAGCCTCGGGCCTCCCTCCTCAAGCTAGGGTTCAGGGAAAGACACACTCCAGAGCTTACTCAGGACCCATGATCGATGTCTGGACCTCCCCAGTTCAGGCTCCCACGGTTGGCAAAAGCATATACTGGTGGCTAGCTCAGCTGCTTCCTTTAAGGTGGTCCTGAGGCGTGTCCTGCCAGAGTCCTTAAGGAAGCCCTGGGTGCCAGCCATGGTATTATAACCAAAAACCTTGTGAAGAAGCAGAGAGCCACACCTATGCTGGTCTCTGCTCAGGAAGTGGGTAGGCTAATGGCAGATAAAGGCCTCTTGACCTTTATTGTAAATAAACCTTTTGTGAGAGCAAGCCTCCCATCTTTTTGTTGAGCCAAGGCCTGAGTTCCACAAAGGTTATCCCACCCGAAATGTCTGACTTCTGGGCCCTTGCTGAATGTTTATTTCACCTGATGCAATTAGTGTCACTATGTGGCCTCTAGATGCCAGCATGGAACAGACCCAGGACCCCAGCCACACTTCTCAACCCTGATGCATCAAATACAACAGACTGGCAAGTCAGTGCTTTTGTTTTATTTTAAAAAGTTCACACAGCTTCCCCGCCTCTGTCCCAGCACTGCTTTTGATGGCTCTATCCCTTCTCTGTATTGAGTCAGGACAGAACAAGGCTGGTATTGGGTAGAAGGTACCTCACAGCCTCCAGCAGATGCACTGGGACCCACCCCCACTCCCACTTCCAGGCCAGGGTGGCTACAGTGGGGAGGTGGGACGGAATGTGGGTGGGTGGAGAGCTCCTGGAGGAAGACCAGGAAGCACCTCTGCCCTTGTGGCACTAAGGAGCCAGGAAGCAGGGCAGGGTGGCGTGTAGGCGATGGCAGGTGTCTGTCTACATGTCACATACATGTGTGGGGTGGGCCTGGGCAGCTGCATGCCAGGTTGGGTACTGGGTCATATAGCACACTTCTCACAATGACCCTGTATCAAGTCCCAAGCAGCCCTCCAGGCTTTTTACGTGTGAAAGCAGGTGGAGGTAGCCACACCCATTTCCCACCACCCCTAAAAATATATGTATATATGTAAGTTGATATATAATAATATAGAGGTATATACATCTATACAGATTTTTGCCACCACTGGTTATACTATACACCAAGACTAAAATGGCAGAGTGCCGGGTCCTGGGACTGGCTGAAATAGGGAATGGGTGAGTAGAGGCCTGGCTAGTTTCTTCCTTGCAGTGAAGGAATGGGAGACTTGGAAGGCGAGTTGGCTCTAAACCCACCTGGGTGAAAAACTTCACCTAGATGTGCACCTCTGACCTCAGAAAAGGAGGTCAAATTGAACTGGCTCTGGCCAGCCTCCCAAAACCTCAGCATGGGCCCAGAGTTGTTTCTTGACAGCTTATGCCCACTGCCCAGGGTGAGCCTGAGCCAAGTCTAGGGTTTCTGCTGCAGGCTCTAGGGACTGTGATTGTCGAGGCTCACAGTCACAGGAAGCGTACACTGGCTATGGTTCTGTGGCTCCCCAACTTCTGACCCTTCCCTTGCGCATGTCTGGAGTCAGAGGGCTACAAGCAGGAATCCCAGTGGAGCTGCAAGTCGTGGCCATCCAGGAAGTCCATCGAGAAGAGGCTGGGGGCTGCAGTGCTGAGGGGAGCCAAGCTGAGCACAGGGCCACCAGATGACAGCTCCAGCCAGTCCATACTGTCCAGGTGGCCAACAGCCAGGTCCAGGCCCATACCACTGCTGGGCTCAGGAGCAAAGTGCAATTCAGAGGTGTCCATGGGTGATGGGGGGTGGTCCAGGACGGCAGAGCTGCTCAGCATCTGGCTGTGGAGGTCGTCAATGAGGGAAAGGGATTCTGGTCCCTCGTGCCCACTTGTCAGCAGGGGCAGCCCTGTGCTGCTCTCTAGGAAGTCTTCAAGGCGCCCTGGGAGGGTGGGGGAACCTGGTGGAGGAGCAGCCTGGGGGAGTTCACTCAAAGGCGAGGGTTGTGGTGTCAACGGAGGCCCAAACGCTGCTGCTGGAGGTGACTTTTCCTTGCCTGGTAGGGATGGTGGCTCTTTGAAATCTGCTGAAATCTCTGCCGACAGAGACAGTTAATGGGGTCAGAAACTGGGTTTGAATATGCTCAAGAAAGTGATGTGACAGTCCATACCACAAACCAGAGAAAAATCTACTGATTATAGACTTAAGTATGGGAGATAAAACCTACAATTGGCTGGAGCTGAGGATGAATGGTGCAGTGCTCGCCTAGGACACATGCACACACCAAAAAATAAAATGGAAAGATATGTCACCGAATGGAGGAAAGATCTGTAGGCCACAGATTTGATAAGGGAATTCATACGCCCAGAAGATATAAACCATTTGTAAAAGGTTGATATTCAAAAATTGGCAAAGGATAGGTGTTTTCTTCAACGGTCTACATATGGCTGTAGCAGTTCATAGCATCACTGGCCATTAGGGAAATGCAATGCCAAGTCACAGGAAAATAGCTGGTCGGGGGCTGGAGGTGTTGGTTAGAAAGAGAGAGCAGATTAACATTAACGTATGGTTCCCAGCACCGTAAGTGTTGTTAAGAAGTAGGGTCAGTGGAACTAATGGCATGGCAAGGAAAGATGAAATAGCTCACAGCAGCTCTAGAAGCAGTATGATCTAGTAGACTCATTTGTGGGTATATACCCAAGAGAATATGACAGCAGCTGCATTCACTCACAGTTCAAGTGTCAAATAATGGACAAGTGGATGAGGACATGCTAAGTGAAACATTCACGGGCTGACTAAAACCACAGGAGTGTCAGAATCAGACAAAGGTGGGGCTGAAGTTCTTCTAAGGTGTCCAGGTTTTAGTTTAGGAAGATGCAAATGTTTGAGATGTAGATAATGACACAGTGCCAACACACTTAATACAACTGAACTGTCACAATAAAACATTATACAAACCCTCCATGTCTCTCTTGTCTCTGGTCAACTATTCTTGCACTGCTTCTTAGATGCCACCACCTGCCCCTTTCTGGCATTCTCAAGTGTCCCTTGGGGACAGCCAGTACTCTAGCTGCTCTTCTTCTGCCATCCCTTAAACACCAGATTTCAGTGTTGCAACTCCTTCAAGCAGTACGTCCCCGCTTTCCCTGATGGTGTTTGTTCTGGACACAGTGGCAGCTGAAGCTCAGGCCTGGGGTTCTTCTGAACTCTAGCTCAACTACCTGCACTCCGATATCAGAGAGACCACTCAGGCTCTGTGGCAGATCCTGCACCAGATTAGGCCTGAGAATTGCTGATCACCAAGCACTACTCCCCTGGCTGCTGCTCTCCAGTTCACTGCTGTGTCAGACCACACTCCTGCCCAGGACCAGGCCCCCCTACGATCTAGCTGGGACCCCAGGCTCTTCTGCACTCTTCCTTCTTGGTGCTGCCCCGGCCCTTGGTGCAGTGCTGCTGCTTGGTACTTGGATGATTTTGCCCACACTGTAGAAATGGCCTACAAGGCCATGTTCACCTAATTGCAGGGCTGTGGGGGTTTTGTCAAGCAACTGTGGGGACAAGTAGCCAAGGTCTAAATGACAAAGGAATGTGCCTGCCAGGGCCTTCAAGATGCTATTAGGCCTGCTGCTCTGAAACAAATAGCAAGCCTGTGACTAGAGGCAAGGGACAGCTGGGGAGGGGGCTTTACCTCCGCTCTGAATAAGAATATCAAACAGATCATCCATGTGCTGACTGGAGGAGCCATTTTCCTGTGGGCCAGAAATAGAATAGAAAACATGAAAGTCTAGAATGGTCACCGGATACTATCTAAGCTCAGGAATGCCAACAACCTTGTGCTTCTGCCTTGTCCTGAATGTTTCCCATGCTCTACCTGCTTCTGAAGCTCATCCCCCAACTCCTGTGACAGCGAGGCACTGCCCAGGTGGGGCTTGGCCTATCTGCCTTAAAATTTTTATCTACTGTACATATGGGAATGTATGTGCATGCTGCTGTATGTGGAGGTCAGAAGACAGTCTGCAAGCCGGGCGGTGGTGGCGCACGCCTTTAATCCCAGCACTTGGGAGGCAGAGGCAGGAGGATTTCTGAGTTCAAGGCCAGCCTGGTCTACAAAGTGAGTTCCAGGACAGCCAGGGCTATACAGAGAAACCCTGTCTTGAAAAAACAAAAAAAAAACCAACAAAAAACAACAGAAGACAGTCTGCAGGAATCAGTTTTCTCCTTCCACCATGTGGGTCCTGAGGCTCACACTCTGGCTGTCAGGGAAGTGCCTTAATCTTGCTTGCAGCACCCCAGCTCCTAGCATCCTCACCTGCTGCTTAGGCTGAGTCACAGTCTCTTCATAACCAGGCGGTTCCTTCTTCAGCAGAGATGTGGGGGTTGCAAATGAAGGCTGAGGTGGGTGCTCCAGGGCCATCTGGGCCGGTGGACCAGGGGCTGGAGAACCAGGCTGGGACAAGGGCTGGAGGGGAGAATGGGAGAAACAGTTGGCGGTGGGGGTAGGGACAAGGCAAAGCTCCAAATTTTCCAGAGTGGGGAAGGGCCTCCTTCACTGCCCATAGGAACAGCTTAGCTACTAACAAACTTTTAGGAGTTCTCACAGATAGGGAAGAGGAGATACAGAATGGGGAAAGTATAAGGCCGCGAGGGTGACAGAACACTGGGCCTCAAGGAGGTTCCTTCAGGAAGCCAGGTCCCGAGTCTGATAATACAGCCTGCACAAGAGTGTTCATTCTCCACCCAGACATGCCACCCCAGCCTGCCCCTATTCCTCAGCTACCTGCTGGGGGCTCCCCGTAGGCAAGCCAGGGCCATCTGCACTCTTATTGGTCACAGTGAGGATGAGGTGAGTCCCTGTAGAGTCAGTGACCAAGGTAGGAGGGCTGACCCTCTTGAGGAAGCTGGTGCCCTGTGAGCCCAAGAGCAGCTGGGAGCCAGGGGCCAGATCTGGCTCAGGTGGCCCAGCTTCCTGCTTCACCACCACAGGTGGGGACTCTGGGGCTGGGGCCTGAGCGTCTCCATGGTGGGCAGTGGGAACCACTAGGCCAGGGCCAAAGGCACAGGCAGAGCCCTGGGACTGGCAGCTCAGCTGGCAACTGGAGAAAGCACCTTCCCGCTTCACAGGGCTGCTGGCTGGGGCTGGCTGCTGGGCCCGCTTCTGCTGCTCCAGCTGTAGCCGCAGCAGCTCAACCAGCTGCTGCTTCTGTTGGAGCATTCGGGTCAGCTCCTCAATCTGCTTGTCCTTCTCCTGCAGCATCTGGTCCTTGTCCAGTCCCTCCAGCTCAGCCCGTGCACCAGGGCTTAGACAGCAGGACGCAGCACGGGCACCCTCCTCCTTCACGATCTGCAGTGGGGAGGCCTGCAGGGTGAGCTGTGTCAGCGGCGATGTCACCATTTCGCCAAAGGCATCCCCAGGTGTGGAATTCTCATCACCCGTGCTGAGCAGTGAGCGCTCTGAAGGGGTGGGAGACACGGGGGGTGTGGAGCCTGTGCTGCCAAACTTCACCACGCCATTGCTGGTTACTGTGGCCACCACCATCTCAGCTGGTGCAAGGCCTGCTGTTACAAGAGCTGACCCTGTGCTTAGCAGGGCCGCAGGGAAGGCGACCACTACCTCACCAGCCTTGGACAGGACAGAGGTGGTGGCAGGGGCCTTGGGGGCTCCTGGAGCTGGGCTGACTTGGTCTTGGTAGGCTCGCAGGCGCTCAATCAGCTCTGTCTTGGTGCCTGAGACGGGCAGCGACCGCAACTTCAGCTCCTGCTTTAGCTCTGCCACCTGCGGGGGACAGAGTTAGAGCAGCGGGGACCAGGGGGAGGAGGGGACAAAGAAAATGCGCCAGGCTGAAGGACAGGCTACGAAAGGTAGGAGGCTAGCAGTAAGTTAGTCCTTCATCTGGATCCCACTGGCCATTCCAGATGACTCCCCGAGTCTTCTACCCTGCAAGTCCCTCCCCTAGTACTCTTTCCCCAGTCCCACATGGTGCTTGCAGCTCAGTTTCTTCATTGGCTACACTGGACAAGAGAAGCTCACAGAGTAATACAACCATGAGCTACCGAGCAGCAAGGATAGGGCTTAAGTCCAGCTGGAGTCCACCAGCCCAAGACCCTCATGAATGTAGTCTTGCTGGGAGAGCCGGGTCATGACAGAGGAGGGCAATGTTCACGGAAGACTTTGGCCATCCCAGCTTCTGATCAGTGGCAGAGAAAACAGGCTGAGCGCAGGCTGAACTGCTGGCACTGACTAGCAGAGTGGAGGTGGGTGAAATTGACAGCCCTGCCTGCTCTTCTCCAGAGGGAGCGAGCCTGCGGCTCCTCAGACTACCACATGATAATAGAGAATATGAGATCTGCCCCCAGCCCCACCTGCATACACACGGGTTAACTGTCATGACCACGGGCCTGACAGGCCTTACAGAACACTCTAAAGTGCTCCTTTCAGAGCAGACCAGATCTAGAGCCTCCTCTGCCTTCCATCTTGTGGTCATAGGCCACTACTGTCCCTGCCTAAAACCTGCCCCTTATCCGTCACGGGAGAGGCCTAGTCTGCCGACGAGAAGGGGTCAGCCACCTACCTTCATGTCATCCAGGTTGGCTGGTAGGGCTCCCGGTTTGCCAGCTAGTGCAGTGCTGTTCTGACGTGCCAGCCCACCAGGCCCTGGGGTGCCTGAGCTAGAGCTGCTACTGGTGGAGAGGCTGCGTGATGGGGTGGGGGCACTGCTTCCAGGGGTCTCACCCGCAGGCCTGAGGCAAGACAGAAACAAATGGCTTCAGTACCTCCCCAACCTCTGCAGGCAGTGGCCCATGTCACGAGCCTTGGGGACTTGGGCTCCTACTTGGGAGGGGCAGGCAGGATGGCCTGGTAGTTGTAGTGCTGCTGCTGCTGCTGCTGCTGCTGCTGCTGCTGCTGCTGCTGCTGCTGGTTGAGGATCTGCAGCTGCAAGAAGAGCTGCTGTTGCTGCAAGATCTTGGCATAGGAAGAGTCCATGGCGGGCACCCCCTTGTCCTGCTTTTGGTCCGGGGGGATGTACTGGTGGTACTTGAGCTTCTTCACCTTTGGCTTCAGCTCCTTGGCCTTCTTGCTGCGCTGTGACTTCTCGCTGGCAGACTTCGGTTGGCTTTGCTGAGGGAACATGAGACAGTGCGTCAGGGGCCGCCCCAAGGAGGCACCACGTAGGCCTGTGCCTAGCATCTTCTGAGGAGCACCCACCCTACTCTGTGGACTGTCCCTGTCCTAACAGACACGGCAGACTAGAGGAAAGACCCATCAGATGGAGCAGTACAGGTGTCACACGAACCTGAGCAACGTAAAATCAGAGGCAAAACTACAGCTGAGCTGTGTAGCGTGGCCATGCGCAAAGGGCGCCATCCAGGCCTCAAGAGTCCCACCTGGGAAGGAAGTGTCAGTAATTTGGAAACAAGCCCAGAAGTCACTTTCCCAAGGCTGCACAGTGACTTTGTTTTTGATCAAGCCCAGTATGCCACAATCTTCTGTGTGTGTCCATAGGCTCCCAGCTGACACAACCTCAATAAGGCCTGAATGGTCAGGACTCAGGCCAAGAACCAAGAAAGGTCAGTGGGCCATGGTCAAAACACCTGCTCTCGGGGCAGGCAGAGGTAGATGAAGACAAATAATCAGGGGGTACCAGAGAGGACTGTGGGAGCCTAGACACCCCTGAGCAGACACAGGTGAGACAAAGGTAGAAGATGATGCAGAGATCAGATGGAGTCTTGAGCTGGTGGCCACAGGAAGGTGTGGACAGAGGAAGACAGCATGGACATGTGGCAGTGAGGAGCTGGGCTCCTGGAGCCCAAGAAGAGGTCCTAACTCTGTCAGTGTATCTGATGAGGCCACAGAGCCAAGAGGAAAGGTGTGGCCAAGGGCAGCCTCATTCTAAGGAGAGGAAGTCAGGGAAAGTGAGGTAGGTGGGAAGCCAGGACCCAGGAGGAGACGGGGCTCAGCCTACTGCTGGCATCAGAGAGCAAAATACAAGCTAGTGAGGAGAGCAGCAGCAGAGAGCGAGCACAGACAGACAGACAGAGAGCGAGCACAGACAGACAGACAGAGAGCGAGCACAGACAGACAGAGAGTGAGCACAGACAGACAGAGAGCGAGCACAGACAGACAGAGACCGAGCACAGACAGACAGACAGAGAGCAAGCACAGACAGACAGAGAGCAAGCACAGACAGACAGAGAGCGAGCACAGACAGACAGAGAGTGAGCACAGACAGACAAGACTCTGGTAAACGCGTGGTCAGAAGAGGCCATGTAGTGTGAAGAGAGTTAAAGAAAAGCTGGGGACATCTATGACATCCATGGGCTGTAAAGACAATGCAGCTCTAAGCGCAAGCAGTGTCCACTGAAGAGGCCCATGGCAGGAGGTGAGGCTGCTGGCCAGGGGAGGGGGCGCATCCGGGAATGCTACAGATAGACAGGAGGCCCCCAGGTAATTGAGCACTCAGTGAATACCAAAAGAGAGCCTGGACATCTCTTGGGCTGTGAGCCATCAGACACCCCCCCTCAACTCTAGCCGAAGGCTGTGGGTCTCAGGGATGGGGCTTGGGGGGTGGGGGGCGATGGTAGGGTGGATGCCATGTTGGTTAGGGTCTATAGAGAGGGAGCCAAGAGAATCAAAGAGGACAGATGAAACTACTGGGGCTTCAGTGGGTGACTCTACATGGCCCTGACAATGACAATAACCCCTCCCCTGGGTGCTTCAGGGAGGAGAGTGAAAACGAGCAGGCTACACAGGCAGAGGCACACCCTGCTCAGCTCTAACCATTCTAACTGAAGGTAGTAGAGTCCTCCGCACAGATGCCTGGCTCACTGTGCCTGCCATGGGGTGACTGTGGCACATCTGCTGAAATGAATCTCACATTAGAGCTGAACTCCCTGCGTGAGGTCTGAGGAGGACGGTGGTTTAACTTGGATGTAGAGGAGGCCTTCAGAGTGACCAGGAATACGGAAGATCACCCCATGTCTGAATCCTGGACACTGAGCCCCACTACCATGGGCTAGTATTGTAAGCCAAGGAAAACTTCCTTCAAAAAAATTACATTTTAGAGAGTTAGGGGGGAGAGAGAGAGAGAGAGAGAGAGAGAGAGAGAGAGAGAGAGAGAGAGAGAGAGAGTGTGTGTGTGTGTTGGTGAGAAGACAATTTGTGTGGGTCTATAAGTACAGACATCCGGAGGACCAAACTTAGGATGTCAGGCTTGGTAGCAAGTGCCTTATCCCAGTGAGCCATTTCCCTGACCCAAGTCTCTCTTTCTTTAATCGCTATCCAGGTTGTGCTAGTGTGCTCCTAACAACTGAAACAGGCTAAGACAGTGTTCAGTGTCACCATGGGCAGTGCAGAGATGAGAAATACCCAGATCACCTTGGGTCGGGTCCTTGACCGCTGGAAGATGTACACACCCCTTGCAGTTGTTCCCACAGCTAGAATGACATCATAGCAGGACTTCAGAACCCAGGGAAGGGAGGACAGCCACTGGCAGAAAATACCTTAATGAGCGTGGGGGCAGGCTTGGCAGTGGGGACATTGCTTCCATTGGTTAGGCTGGGGGGCAGCAGAGGTGCAGGGGGCAGAGGTGGCTGCTCTGGCAGGAAGAGCGTCTCTCCGGGATCCGGAGCCACTGGGAGTTGAGAAAGAACCTGGGAGGGAGGGAGGGGAGAAGTAAGGACCCTGGCACCCCCAAATAGAGTTTATCTATCCTGCCCTGCCATCCTCACGGTCCGAGGACAGAGGGGGATGATAGCAAGGTACCAAGCTAGGCTGGCTGGGAGAGAACTACAGAGGGCAGACAGGTGGCAGCCACACCTCTGAACTGAGTGCACTTGGATAAGCAGCCAGCAGGACCCCAGCCCAGCTTCTCCTTACGGCTGACAGAACTGGGTCCATCGTTGGCATCTGCAATGAGGGCCACCCATACACATCTATCCCTCATGCATACAGTAGGAACTGCTCATCCTGCCCAGGACAGAGACCTGACTCTGGGCAGCCTTGGCAGGTGTGAGGAAGCATCTAGAAGGAGGGAATCTCACCTGAGTGGGTGATATGGAGGTGGCACTGGGCAGTGGATCGCTGACTCGGGACTCCAAGGGTGATGGCACTGAACCCTGGGACTCGTGGCTGGCAGGCTGCTCAGGAGACAGGGCATCACTGCTGTCCTCGTCGAAGGAGGAACTGTCTGCTACCTTTGGGTAATTCACCTGGCCCACTGAAATGCAGAGCCAGCGTAAGACTCCTGTAGCTAACACAGGAAGGTAGGCAGAAGGGCTGGCAGGACCCAGCCTGCGTCCAAGAGGTGCACAGTACAGAGCCCAGCGAGCGCCTTGCCTTAGGTAGTGCGGCTCAGCAGCACAGTCAGCACCTGGAACAGGCTTGCCGGGAGCTACATGGGTTGGGCCTTTGTACCCCCCTGCCACCATTTTATTTTCCCACGGCTTTCACAGTGAAGGCCACAAACCTGCTGCTGATGACTATGGTGACAGTAGGTGAGTACAACTCCTCCTCAGGGCTCAGTTCCCAAAGGCCACAATAGTCTAAGGCTCTGAGGCTATGGAGGGAGGATCCCTGGTAAGGGACACCCATCTCACAGGTACCTGAGGTGAGTGAAAGTATGCCCTCCTTCAAAGGTCCATGAAGCCAAGACCTAGCGCCTGGGCAGCAAATATACCAGAACAATCCACTGCCTTGAGCGTCCCAACTGTCCCAGAACCACACTCTACAGAGCTGACAGAGTTGGCTGAAAAGGGGTGGAGGCAGGGACAGGGGCCCCAGCTGGGAATTGAAGTGGCGTGGAGGAAAGACAGAAACCCAGGCTAGGAGGATATGTCAAGAGGCATGTCACAACCACATGTCCACAGCCAGGGGAAGAGGTTGGGGAGCGGGGGAAGGACCCCAGATAAAAAGAGGAACAAGCCCATAGCCTCTTCCTCTCTAGCTGTGACCTGAGGCTTTCTACAACCATGGGCCCAAGGAGGAACATCTAAGCTTCTCTCTCACTGGCTGACTGTGAGGATGGGCGGAGCATGAGGGTGGGGCTTGGCCTTCTGCTCCCTCACCTGTTGCTATATATACTTCATGCCAATCCTACTAACTAACTAACTAATGAACTAACTGTAGTTCATACTGAGCTGGGCCCATGTTAAGGAAGCCACTGGCAATGCTGACAGGATGGAGGCCACGTGCCAGCCAGCACCACAGTGCTATTTATCCGTCTCCTGCACCCAGCCATGTCCTGGAAGCAGGGCTGTGTGGGCACCGCCCTCTGGGAGGAGGACTTTGGAGCAGGACATATGCTCCTCTGAAAGGGCACATGGGCACGCTGAAGAGACACTCAGGTCTGAGGGAGGGAATGACATGAAACTTATGTTGAATGTCTGAAGAGACAGTGTATGTGTGTGTGTAGACGGACATGAGTGGATGGGTAAACACCAGGCCGTCAGCAGCCCCGCTACTGTCTGAGACAAACAACGGGCCTGGGTTCCACTTCCCCTGAAGTCTTCCTCACATTTCCTCTGGGTGAATCCCTGTTCCATTTGTCTAAACTAAAGTTCCCCCTTCGCTGAGTCTCTCTCCTACACTCAGGCTACAGTCCACACAGGGTAGGAAGCCTCCTCACCAATGATAGCCTCCTTTAGGCTGGACTCGACAGGCAAGATATTCTTCTCCACCAGCTCCATGGGGCCAGGCCTCTGTGCAATCTTCTCATTGAGGTCATCGGCCAGCCTGGCTCTCTTCAGCTTCAGCTGCTTGGCCTGGAGGGAAGGCTCAGCCGAGGTCTCTACGTGGAAAAGAAGGGGGTTCAGAGAGATGGGAGGAAAGGTTCCAGATTCCTGCCCTAGGGCCTCTAGAGCAGCAGGAGCTGACAGCGGAGTGAAAGCATGCCCCGGCAGAGGAGTGTGGCTGGCTTCCAGGGTCCCAGGACGATGACAGCCAGGCTAGACCTGAGCAGTTTCTGAGGTGGGGCTGCACAGTCAAAACACCAGAGAAAGGACAGCTCTGCTCCACCGAGACCTGGGCCACTGAGGCAAACTGTTCTTTCTCAGTGGTGTCAGATGCAAAATGTGGGGTTCTGACTTGAGAAGGTCTCCTCCGGGTGCCCAATGATCCCAAACTAAGCAAACATAAAGTAGGCACATACATGGCGCTCTCTGGAGCCCATACTTTTCCTTTTCAAAAACTATAGAAAATGAATCCCATAGCTAACCACAGAATGAAAAGTATAGCTGGGAGAGTGTGGCTGCCTCACAAGTGCTCAGGTGATGCCCGTGGGTGAGCGAGCAAATGAATCCCAAACAAACTGCAATGTTTGGCAGAGGAAGGGGCTCCTTCCCAGCAGACAGAGACCATGACCATTTTATACCAGTGGGTGGTGGAACCAGGAGAAGGGTCATGTCAACCCAGGCTTCTCACGCACTCCCATAAGGCAGTGGCAGCTACATACGTGTGTCTGACTGTGAAGCTAACAGACGGCCTTGCTAGCGGAAGAAGGACAATAGCAGACAGTGGGAGGGTGCAAACACAGTGCAGCCAGCCGGGGAAGTTCCTCCAACATCACACACCTTCCAGAATGTGCATCCTGACCAGCTCTGATCTCTCGGGCCGGGAACGGATCTTCCGTTTCAAATAGTCCTCGGTCTATGGAAAAACATACCAATAAACTCAAGGCTGGGACAAGGCGGGTATGAGAGTACACATCAGCTTCCAGCTACGTCTCTCAGGCCCCTGCTGTATGTGTTTAAAATGTAATACTTATACTACCCCAAGTACTTAAAATTAGAAAACAAAAGTCACCAATTTCAGCAGCGCAGTGAATGTTTTTGCTGTTTCCAGCCCTTCTTTCATGTAGTTTGAGTCTGCAGAGCTGTAATCACTGTGGATGTAATTTTATGTCCTGTTTCAAAAACCCTGCATTGCGTGATCTCAAGAGTCTTTTCAATTCAGTTTGAATGTCTGCCAAATGCAATACTAATTTTGATACATGGTGTCAGAGCTCTAGTTCCTTAAAGTCCAATGTCCTCGTTTCTGCATTCATCAGATGCTGGGAGAACTAAACCATCCCCTCAACAGCACTGAGCCCTGCTGCTGAAGGCTAATTGCAAGTGCACATGACTGTGCAGAGCCTGGGCTCCTCACCTCTTTCTCTCTCTCTCTCTCTCTCTTTTTTTTTTGGTTTTTCAAGACAGGGTTTCTCTGTGTAGCCCTGGCTGTCCTGGAACTCACTCTGTAGACCAGGTTGGTCTCGAACTCAGAAATCCACCTGCCTCTGCCTCCCAAGTGCTGGGATTAAAGGCGTGTGCCACCACTGCCCGTTTTTGTTTTGTTTTGGTTTTTTTTTTTTGGTTGCATTTTTCAAATTATAAGTCAAGACCAGCTTAAGAAAGGAAAGGACAGGATGGGACAGGGTAGAAAAGAAGTTACTAGGGCACATCACTTATAGCAGAGATCAGCCTGGTTCTCATCCTGCTGGCTACTGCCCCAGGACCCTGTGGCAGTCCTGGAGCCTGAGCCTAGAGATGTGGAAAGCAGCCGTGGGCTCTGGGTACATTAGCCCATCTGCAGTAAGCAGAGGGCAGACGCTGTAGCTTTCTACAGACAGTCGCTCTATCAACAGCCTAGGCATATGTGGGAACTGGGCACATGTGGGATATAGCACTTGAAAATCTGGAGGAGTGGGGCTGGAAAAACAGCTCAGCGGTTAAGAGCACCGACTGCTCTCCCAGAGGTCCTGAGTTCAATTCCCAGCAACCACATGGTGGCTCACAATCCTCTGCAATGTGGTCTGATACCCTCTTCTGATGTATCTGAAGATAGCTAGAGTGTACTCATTTAAATAAAATAAAATAAATAATAAAAAAAGAAAATCTGGAGGAATTTCCATCTTAGAGAACTCAGGCAGATGCTGGGAAAACCCACCAGAGAGGCTACACCCATTCAAATACATCTCTCATCTCAATGGTTCTGAGTCACAGCTTTTATAACAAACAGTAAGTTTTCCAGGGACGTCCACTGGCTAGGGCCTGGCTACCCAGAAGCTACTAAGGATGGTCAGTCAGAGGACCAGTCTGCTCCTGGCGCAGAAGGTAAAGAAAGGACTTTTAGCTGATGCCACTGAAGGCATTGCTGAGGCTGGAAAACACAAGCAGCTGACGGGAAAGGAACCGGTCACACAGAGCTGCGCCGAGAGCTCCTTTGGGACCGGGCACAGCCACCAGGGACAAGTCTCCCTGAGATGCTGTCTGAACCTGTCTGAACCGGAGCTACAGACGTGGGGAGCAGTGGCATGACTGGAATCCCATAAGGAATTTTCTCAAACACAAGCTGACAGTGCTGACTCCTCCTCAGATGGAGAAGAAGCCGCTTCTCACAGCTCTGAATTGGTAAAGCAGGTTATGCTGTGATCGATCCAACACATTCATTTTTCATATTTTAATTAAGACAGTTCAGTGCATGCTTAAATATTAAGCCCATTATTGTAATTTCGAAGTTATTTGTGAACAGACTGCAACATATGTACTTGTTGGATGAATATATTTACTGCATGTGAGGAAATAAAATTATTTAGCATATATAGCCAAACATATATATGGTTATATACACATATACATATATATGGTTGCTGAAAGGGCTTAGTGGGTAAAGCTGCTTGCCACTGAACCTGATGACCCACTGAGTCTGATGACTTTAGTTTGATTCTCAGGACCTACATGAAAGGAGAGAACTCCTTTTTTTTTTTGTTTTTTGTTTTTCGAGACAGGGTTTCTCTGTGTAGCCCTGGCTGTCCTGGAACTCACTCTGTAGACCAGGCTGGCCTCGAACTCAGAAATCTGCCTGCCTCTGCCTCCCAAGTGCTGGGATTAAAGGCGTGCGCCACCACTGCCCAGCTAGGAGAGAAGTCTTGTAAGTTGTCCTCTGATTGCATGTGCGACACACACACACACACACACACACACACACACACACACACACACACACTAAAAGTCCGGACTCCACAGACCTAGGTTTGAGTTCCAGCTTTACCGCTTCTGCTGCATCTAAAAAAAAGGGGGGGGGGGTACACCAGGCGGTGGGTGGAGCACGCCTTTAATCCTAACACTCAGGAGGCCGAGGCAGGTGGATTTCTGAGCTGGAGGCCAGCCTGGTCTAAAGAGTGAGTTCCAGGACAGCCAGGGCTACACAGAGAAACCCTGTCTCGAAAACCAAACCAAAGCAAAAACCAAGGGCAGTCGCACCTAACTTGTGAGGGTTTCTGTGTGGATAAAAACCAAATGAACACAACCTCACTCATACAGCCATGCTCAGTAGGACAGTGGTGTCTAACCAGGACCAGCTGCACCTGGCTGCAAATGCTGACCCTTGCTCCCTGCTGGGACTCCTCTGGCTCCCAGCAAATGGAAGTAAACCTAAGCGTGGTTTGTTACTGTTTCTGTTTCTCAGTACCCTGACTTCATTCTTCCTACTCTCTAAGAGTTAATCATGACTTTCTAAAGAGAAAAAAAGCAGTCCAGTGGGAGCAGGAGGGGAAACACGAGCTGATCACTTCCCCATCCCCATCCACACCAAGCGCAGGACATTGTACTGGGGGGGGGGGGGAAGGGAACTGAAAAGCAGGGGACAAGTCTGCAGCTAAGGTGCTACAGCAGAGTGGCTTGTGGCACGCCTAGGTCTGTTTTACAAAGGGTAGAAGTGGATGCCAGCTGCTTTGGGGCAGGTGGAGATGGAGGCTCACTGGAGTGCCCACAGGCCGTGGGCAGTGTCTGCTCCCGAGTGGAGAGCCGGCCATGGGTAGTACTAGTGCAGATCCTCTACATGTGGCTCAATGGAGGGAAGAAGAGCGAACTTCAGGCCAGGTTTGGGGAGGGAGCTTTGGTGACTTTCACAAGGCCTCCAAGATACTAAATAAAAGAGAGTCTCACTCTGTCTAGATTTTACCAAGGAAAGTGCCTGGGGAGGGAAGAAACAGGAAAGGCCAAGGTTTCTACTATTTAGAGCCACAAGGCGAGGGCTGCCCCCAAAGCTGTGCTGGACTGGAAGGAACTGCACTGGTGGATGGTGCTGATGCTGTATTCTGGAGGTCCTCGGGGATGGGAGCCTTACCCTGGCCCGCTCCAGGCTCCTTCTCTGCTCATGAAATGCAGCCGGACTTTTCAAAGCTGTTGAGAAAAGAATCATAAAAGAATTACACTTAGAGGCTGAGGCTAGCTCCATGCTAGAGTGCCTACCCTGCACAGGCAAGCCCTGGGCTCAGTCCCAGAACCAAAACCCCAAACAATGGTTGAACACAACTTCTAGTGACACACTATGTACAACACTACCACTGCAGGGGAGAAAGGCCACTTGACAACCAAGAGGCGTGTGTCTTTATGGCTGGTCACTTTAAGGTCCCTGGGGACAGCAGTCCCTCCTGAACTCTGCTTCCGTGTTGCACCGTTCTCGGTCCCGCTGGTCAAGCTCAGGCAGAACCATGAGCTGGAGCCACCTTACTTCCCTGTCTCATCAGGAATTGCAGCGGTCAGATGGGGAAGTTAAAGCAGAGGCTGGAGCCCCCATGGGGCTGCATCTTTCCTCAGCTGGTACCGACAGCACTGTCAGAATGACCCTCAGGTTTATCCTGGAGAACTAAGAAACTTCAGTCACTGTTGGCTGGCCCTGGTGAAGGCTGGGTCCCATTCTGGGGTCTGTGGCTATCACGGGGGCCTCAGCTTGTCTCTAAGGGCAAGCCCAGCCGCAGCTCCTCTACAAATGCATCATGGATGCTCCAAGTCTCTTGTAGGGGGACACATGACAATTTAAGACACCGGGGAGGACAGGGAGTGTGTGGCTCGCTTTGCTAGGGAACAATGGCAGTAGGTGAGAAGTGTGCCAGGCTGTGGTCAGTCTCAGTTCTGCTGCCCAAGGCTGCAGACAGTGTGAGAGTGTGTGCAAAGATAACCTTCCAGGAGGCTGCCTGTGGTAGGAGGGGAAGGGTGGGAGCTGCTAAAAGTAGCAAGACACAGATAGGACCTATCCTGCCTGGCCTCTGTGCTTCCGCCCCTCAGTTCCCAGGCTGGGCCTCCCAGGGACATGCTCAGGACAGCTTCCACGTCCCAGCGGCATTTTTGTTTAGATTAAAGACAATGTTAAAAATAGTAATAATAAGAAAGAAAACTTTAAAGGCCACGAGAACCCTTCCATTTCCTGACAGCAGGGGGAGCTCTAGACTCAGCAGACAACCTCAAGACAGCCCAGTACAGGTTTCCTCCTCAACCTGCACAGCTAGAGAACCCGTTCCAGGTAACCACCCAGGCTGCCCAGAGGGAAGGAAGCCCACAGGAGCATACCACGTCTTACACAACAGAGCCATTCTATAGTCTCATTCTATAAGCTATCGGGTGTCTGTAAGAGGGTTCTACATGGTCACCGATGGGATAGCAAGAGAGTTCTGTGCTGCAGCCTGAAACCTGAGGTTAAAAGCCAGGACCTAGAGTTCAGATACAGGTTAGAAACTTGGAAAAGTTCCTGTGTCCCAGTACTGGGTCCTAACAACTCCTGGGACGATTCAAGGTGTGACTGCTTTTTGGAGACTGAGACTCTGCCCACCTCCCGGAACCCAAAGACTCCAATCAGTGGTGCTAGAGAGATGGCTCAGCAGTTACTTCAGGCAGCTCATGACAGTCGATCACTCCAGTTTCAGGGGACCCAATGTCCCTGCTGCTAGCTTCTGAGGCGTCTAGACGCATCTACACACACAAACTCCCCTCCCCCTCTCTCTCCCTCTTCCTTATTCTTTATTTTTTCCAGAGTTTCTCTGTTTAGCTATGGCCATGCTGGAACTAGCTCTGTAGTCCAGGCTGGCCTTGAACTCAGAGAGCCACTTGCCACTGCCTCTCAAGTACTGCGATTAAAGGTGTGCGCCACCACTGCCCAGCTCTATTTTAATAGGATCCGGCTGAGTGTGGTGGTGCACACCTTTTATCCCAGGACTCAGGAGGCAGAGGCAGGAGGGTCTCTGAGTTCCAGAACAGCTTGGTCTACATAGTAAGTTCCAGGACAGTCAAGGTTATATAGAGAGACCCTGACAACACACTAATAAATATTGAACCAAGCCCATGTCCACATGTCCAGAAGCACACACCCGGCAGCTAGTGGGGTGCATGGCTACCATAAGCACGGCTTAGCCAAGTCACTGGCTTGGTTCTCTCAGGCTGGCTGGGCCTAGGCTGCAGCCATAGATGATCATCTAAACCCAGGCTACCTGAACAGACTACACTTGCCACCCCAGGGGTAATGCACAAACCCGACTCTGGAAGCATGCTTCACAAGCATAGACACGGCTTGACATAAGAGGCTGTTCATCTTCATGTACCAATGACAGCTGCCACCAGTGCAAGATGGTGAGAGGTCAAAGGGCCACGGTGGTTACAGATTCTGAACCTGCTGACCTAAGGGCATGTTCTCCCACCAGCAGGACAGAAACTAATATCCACTGAGTGCTTGCTTATGTGTCAGGGATTGGACCAGATTGTTTTGTTTTGTTTTCCAGATGTGGTCTCACTATGCAGCTTAAGCTAGATTCAAACTCAGGATAATCCTTCAGCCTCAACTTTGAAGTGCTGGGATCACAGGCTTGTAGCACCGTGCCCAGCGGCTAACTCAGATATTTTAACATGCTAGCTAATTTAGGATTTTACCCAAGGAGGGCTGCAGAGAAGGCTCGATGAGTAAAGCATTTGCCACACATGTGTAAGGACTTGAGTGCAGGCGTGTGAGCGCTCTCTGTAACCCCAGTGCCCTTATGCTGAGCTGGGAGAGAGAGAGGAGAGGCTCACAAGTCAGGTGGCCTGATGCACAGAGGTAGACAGTAGTAATCTTGCTTTCAGGTGAATGGCTCTCAGCCTGTGGGTCATGACCCCCTTGGGGATATTGAACAACTCTTTTACGGGGCGGGGGGGTCTACTAATATTTACATAACAGTTCATAACAGAAGCAAGATCACAGTTATGAAGCAGCAATGGAAAGTTTTATGATTGTGGGTCACAACATGAGGAACTGAGTTAAACGGTCACAGCATCAGAAGGGTTAGGAACCACTGCTCCAGGTGAAAGGGGAGGCCAATACGTGAGGCTGTCCTCTCACGTGCACCTGAGCACATACACCTGTGGTAGGTAATGTTCCATTTAATAAGCTCAGAAAAGTTTAGAAAAATCTAGAAAATGGCAGTCATGGTTACAACCTAATTCTGTTATCCTGAAGAGAGGCCTTTCTGCTTCTCTAACTTAGTTTCTCAACTTCTTCAAAAACCAGAGAAAAGAACTTAGACTGGTGCAGAGCGGGGGTAAGGTGAGATGTCAAGGTTGCACCAATCAGATGCACTAGTCAGATGCAGACCTGACTGTGGCCATGTGGAAAGGCAGGCTTGACAGCAGTCACAAGCAAGAGTACAGGCACACAGAAGCAGGACTATGGACCCATCTGAGACTCCAGGGCTCTCAGGCCCAGAAAACGGTAGTTTGAAAAGCAGACACTAGACAGACCAGGACGAAGGAGGCTAGGGGAATTCTTGTGCTGGACAAGCCTAGGGCAGGAGAGTGAGGAATGACCAGGAGAACTCACAACAGCAATGACAAAGCCCAATGCATTTATAACAACCACACCCCGGTCTCTAAGGACTGTCCTGTTTTAGAAGATGGAACCTGCACTGGTTGAGCTGCAGAGACCATGGAGGGTAGGTCCTCCCTCCCTCCCAGGCCATCATCCACCTCCTCTTCTTCAACTAACCCTGACCAGCAAGCTGCTTCCTTTGGCCTGTGGGCAGCCTACCTAAGATTCTGGATTCTACTTCCTGACAGCAGGCGTGGCCATTTCAATAGCCACTTCTGCCAGGCGGGAGGAGGAGCGGGCAACAGCTCCTCCTTCAGTCTGTGAAGACTTCTAGCTACCTGTGCCAGACCCATGTGGGAGGGGTCAGAGTCCCTGGGGTGAGGCGGGTAGCCCCTGTGCTTGTCCAGCCGGCTAAAGCGCATTAGAGTGTGACTTGGATGGGGATGTAAGACAGCATGGGTGAAGGCCCGGGCTTTCTCGATGCAGGATCAAGTGGCACAGGAGAGCCCAAATCACGGAGCTTCCTTCCACGCCAAGAGACCAGACACGGAAGCAGAGCCGAGCTGAAGTAGGCTTTGAAATCCCGGCTTTCAGTAGTAGAAAGAACGGGCTTTAAGTGTCCAGTCAGGAGGATGTGCTTGTCGTGATTCTATCTCCTCCCTCCTTGCTGTCTAAAGCTTTACCAGGAAGGTCCGGGACATTACGCATCCCAAGTTTCATGTTCCCAGAACTCCAGGAAGGCAGTCTCTGTAAGGAGAAGGCCCTTAGGACCCATGCAGACACCAGAGCTGTAAAGAACACACATTTCTGGCGGCAAAGGGCAGCTCTTGACCCTTCCTCCCTGCTAGGGACCTGGTGACCCTCAGAGCAAAGGCGTGTGTGCAGCTCAGACTGAGCAGGAAGAGCAAAGATGCTTCAGACACCAACGACATCTGGCCAAGAGCTGTAGCACTCCTCATCACACAACCTCATTCCTAGACTGGGCTCCACCCCAGCTGGCTACAACCAGTAGATACCCTGGGCCTTCTTGCTAGCACCTGTTTTCTTCCTCTCTGACAAGCTTGCTGCCTTAAATGACCACATTTGTGAATTAAGAAAATAAAGAGTTCTGATTTCCATATTCTCAAGAACACACCATCCAACCATTATAGGCAGACTCAGGAGCCGTGTCTGAGGTGCCTGCAAGGCTCCAGTGTGAGCTGAAACAGGAAGGGTATAACCAGCACCTCCTGGGGCCAGTTCCAGATTTACCTAAGCATCCAGGCTAGCGAGCCTCCGAGGGCCCACCAGAAGTTCTGGAGATGCTTCTCATCACTGACAGCTCTTATCCACCAAGTTCAGTTCCTCATTCCCCACGGACCCACCCACCCTGGGTCTCTCCTCAGATGCTGACATCAAGGAGGAGGACAGTGGCTGTTGGTTATATACTTGAGACTCACTGACAACTCTGTAGGCAGGGGCTGTAAGCTGCGACTATCACACATTAGGACTCTTTCTACTTTCAGCCTTGTTAGGTTTTTAGTTTTTATTCTTTTAAAAAATATATTTACTTTATGTTTATGGTGTATCTGGATGTATGTGTCCCATTTGCATGCAGTATCCTTGGAGGCCAGAAGAGGGCGTCATATCCTGGGACTAGAGTCACAGATGGTTGCAGCAGCCACGTGGATGCTGGGAACTGAACACCGGGCTCTGAACAGCTAAGATCTTTCTCCAGCCCCTTTAATTTTTGTTCTTAAAATTATACACTTATTTTTAACTTACTGTGTGGTCAGTTTGGTCCTTCTACCATGTGAGTCCAGGAATTGAACAGGTGATGAGATTTGGTGACAGGTGGTTAGTATTGATTAACTCGAAATCATCTAGAATCACTTGAGAGGATGTCTACAACAGGTTGGCCTGTGAGGGCCTGTCCATGGGGGATGGCGTCGCCTGATTATGTTCACTGAGTTTGGAAGACCTGCCCACTGTGGGAGGTACCATCCTTAGGCAGGGGCCAGAGCAGAGCAAGTGACTGAGTGCATGCATGGATTAACTCCTCTCGGCTTCATGACTGTAGACACCATGTGACTACACAAACAACGGCAACTCTGGTCTGTGACTGAGAGCTAAAGGAATCACTTTCTCTAAATTGCAACATGACAGAAGGAAGACTTCAGCTTTAAGCTTGAACAAACACAGAGGTGCAGCTTCCTGTTTTATTCCTTCTTCCTTTCATGCAGCAGCACAGTTACCTCTGTCATCAACTCTGAAACCCGCTGACAGAGCTGTGTTAGAACACAGCTTACCCTCAGGGGAGAAGAGAACAGCAATCTCCTCCACAAAGTAAACCCAGACACCGTGCGTTTCCCTAATGCAGCTCAAGGCAAGGGTGCCCCAGTAGAGTCCAGGGGCCTCTAGAGTCTCTGGCTCCAACAAGTGGACTGTTTCACTAGTGCAAAGGACAAACAGAAGTGAGAAAGTGGGGGTTTTCTCAGTGCTCGTCCTCCCAGTCCTAAGTGACGAACAGTATATGTGGAAGGACTTGACTGACTTTCTCAATAGCCTGACTTGAATTTTCTTTCAGCTCTGAGATATGGACCATCTGCCTTTGACATCTGCCAGCCCATTGATTGCCAAGGTTAACATTTCAACCACACTGACTTCATGACTAAAGAGTTCCATTCCTGGGAGTCAAAGAGTCAGGCTGTGTGGAGGCTCCTCAGCTGCAGAGCCTAGCACAGGTGAGGTCCTGGTCTGGGTCTGAAGTACTGACAAATACATCTGGTCTTTTTGCTGTTTTCCTTATACCCTGGCTAGAACCCAGTCCTGTTGAGATAGAGCCCACCTCCTGCTGCCTGGGATCAGGGGTGTAACCATCGAATCTAGGCATTCTACCCAGCAGGGGAAGAACAGAGAGCCTTGGGATAGACACAGGAAACAGAAAGGGCCCCTCCCTCTTCCCTCATAATCTACAGAAAGGCTGGCTACACCGCTATCGTGTAAGGGCCAACATGAGCATCGAGGAGATGATTCTGGGATTCTGTCCCGGGCAGAGGAGATTCCCTCCGAGGCACAGCAGGCCCTGAAGAAGCCCTGAAGGCCTGGAAATCATGCATTGCACTGCAGGTACAGCTTAGACAACTGTCAGATTGCAACACTCAAGAAGGCCAAAATCAATAATCGTTCTCACCTCTATCTCCTGAAACCTGACCTCCTGACCTCAGCAATCACTGGACCCCAATCAGGTGCTGTTTCAGTTTTCAAGAGAACCCCTTTCCCTGCCCTTTCTTTCTCAAATATCTCACAGCTTTGACATTATGTAGCAGAGGATGATCTTGAGCTCCCGATCGTCCTGAGGGCTGGGAAGACTGGCATATGCTACCTCACCTAATCTACATGCTGCCGGGGGATGAACCCAAGGATTCATGCATGGCAGGCAAATACTTTACCAACTGAGCTATATCCCCAGCCCCTTCAAGTATTTCAGACTTGAAAATCCTGTGAGTGTAAGTACCACTGTAAAGTGTTTCCTTTAGGAATCGACACCAGGTCTAGAGCTAGAAAGGCTAGGCTGAGTGTGCCTCTGTTTCTAAGAGACAGTGAAACTAAGGGCAAGTCATGTGATTCTGAGGCTTCAGTCCTCATCCACAAACGGTGGGTTGCACTTACTATACATACTACACCCAGAGATTATTAGCATTAAGAAAGTGAAAGCGTTCTGCCATTCCTCTGCTGGGTTAAGGGGAAGGCGCCATTACTGCTGCAGTCCCTTCCCTCCTTACCCACTGGAAAGAAACGGCCTGTGCAAGAAGCAACCTGAGTGCTAACTGGGCCTGACCTCCCTTCTTTGTCCCTGTGTTCAGTAGACAGTTTATGACTATCAAATACTGCAACAAAGGCCATTAATCAGAGTCATGTCAACAGCTCTAGGGCCTGACTATGACAGTAGGAACAGTAAGACTAAGACAGAAACTTCATGAGAGCCAGACAGAGCCTTAGTTAGAAGGAAACATGCATCTAGGGCAGGCAAGGTCCACACTGAAGTTTCAACACATATCCTGTTTTGGTATGCAGACTTGACCCCACCCTTATTTTGGTACCTGGTTGTCACTCCCACCCAGACCAGCATAAAAGCTACCACAAATGAAAGCCAAGGGGTGCAGGAGATGGCTCAGGCGGTAAAGTGCTTCTGGGAACACTAATCCAATCTCTGGAACATACACTTAAAAAAAAGAGAAAAGGCTGAATGTTGTGGTTCATGCTTGTGACCCAGGGCTGGGAGACAGGAGGCCCTGGGGCCTAAGGAACAGCACTTCTGCCCTCCACACACATCTACACGAATAGAAAGGACAACTGCAGGAAGCAGAGACAAGAGGTGCGAGCTGCTAGAGAAGCTCCCCTTGACCCTCCTAGGAGAGGGGTACACACTAATGTCAAAGATAGGGCACAGTAAGGGTTAAAACACCAGGGCCAAGTACTTTGAGTCTGATTGCCATGGCTGGGTCCTCAGCCATGCTACCACCAGGAAGTGATAAACCCTTTAGCAGGGCTTTGAAAAGGGAAAGGACCCTTCCCCTTTCCTTCCTTCCCTCCTCAGCTGCAGGAGCTGAACAGGGTGGCTCGGTGTGCACTCTCACCACTGCCTATTGTCTCCACTGGCCAGTCAACCACGTGTTAGTCTCAAAATCCATGACACTGGCCATTCTTACAGAAGACTCAGACTAGGTTCCCACCGCAGACATGGTGACTCACAACTGTCTGTGGTTCCTGGGGCTCTGATGCCCTTTTCTGGCCTCCATGAGGAGGCACACATGTGGCACACAGACATACATGCAGGCAAACACATATACACATTAAAACAAACTATGAGCAAAGCTGACATTTTATAAATTGATTATTTTATGTATTTTATTATGGTAACAGAAATATGATCAACATACTGGTTTTCCAGGTTTCCTTTTGACATACATATAGTTACATTTATTTGTGTGCACATACACATATGCACATATGAATGTGGAGGTCAAAGGTCGACATCTGGTATCATCTTCAACTGCTATGCAGCTTATGATTTTGATTGTTTTATTACTAGAAACTCAAGATGTATTTCTATTTCTGTGAATACACACACAGGTGCGAGCTCACAAGCACGTGTACACACACACACACACCCCTCTGCACCTGAGAGGGCAGAAGAGGGTTTTGGAGCCCCTGGAAATAAAGTTCCTGGTGGCTGTGAGTCACCCAACCTGAGTGTTCTACAAAAACAGCAAGCACCCTTCACCACTCACCCACATCTCTGGCCCATTTTAAAATTTCTTTTTCCTTTTATATATTTTGTGTATTGTGTGTGTGGTGGGGGTACACACACCATGGCGCATGTGTAAAGGTCACAGGACAACTATCTGGGTTTCTCTGTTTCTACCATGCAGGCCCTGGGGAATCAAACACAGGTGACCAGGCGTGGCAGCCAGTGCCTCTACCCACCGAGGCGGTTTGGTGTTCCTCCACCTTCTTTCTTTAGACAGTGTCTCTGGTTAAATCTTGACCTTGATGGCTGGGTTAGACAGACCAGCAGGTCCCAAGGATCCTCCAGTTTCCACCTCCCCAGGCTGGGTTTGTAGGCACATGTCACCATAGTCAGCTTTTTAAGAGTGCTAGGTCCTTTTGGTTGCTACAGGTGTTTACTTGTGACTTTCACATCATTCTGCAGCCAATGACCTTACACTGGCCTACTGTTCCACTATACCTTCCTTGGTAAAGTCCAAAACAGTTTAACAAAAAGAGTCTTAGCCAGACATGGTGGCAAGCAATCAGGAAGCTGAGAGAGAATGATCTGAAAGTTGGACAGGAACTTCAAAACAATACATGCAACACACACACACACACACACACCCCACACCACACATGCACGCATGCAAGCATGCGAGTGCGTAGCCCAGGGCAGAGCTTGGCATGTGATGAGTTCTGTCTTTTATCCATGTGTGGTGCTGAGGATGCTGGGTAAGCATCTACCACTGAGCTATACAATTAGCAAAGTAGCCAACAGACAGCTTCACAGTCTTCTCTGCTTCCTTTAGTATCTTCTAGGTTTTGTTGGTTTTTGTTCTTATATAGGTTCTCAGATGCAGTCCTGACTGACTGGCCTGGAATGTGTTATGTAGGCCAAGCATGCTATACTCCACTCATTATTACCTTGGAAATTATTGTCCTTTATACCTCGAATATTAAGAGCAAATTATGAAAAGCAACCCCACCCTCCTGTTCTTTTAAAAAGATATTAAAATTGTATAAAAAACTTCATCAAAAAGATTACTTGGAAGCCTCTCATGACAGTGCATGCCTTTAATTCCAGCAGTAGGGAGGCAAAGGCAGGTGGATCACTACAAGTCTGAGGTTAGCCTGGTCTACATGGCAATTTCTAAGACAGGGTGTTACAAAACAAAAGATTAGTTGGAGGCCAGTGAGACGGCTCATGGGAAAACATACTTGCTGCTAAGCCAGACGAGCAGAGTCTCATCTCTAGGATGCACATGGTGGAAGAGAACCAGCTCCTCCAAGTCCTCTGACCCACACTGACACACACATATCCACCCATACACACTCACTCACAACATAAATAATTCTGTTTTTGAGACAAGGTCTCTATACCTCTGGTTGCTTTGGAACTCATCTGTACACTAGACTGGCCTCACAGAGATACGCCTGCTTCTGGCTGAGTGCTGCAATTAAAGGTGTGTGCGACCATGCCTGGCCAATAAACAAATGATAAATCTTTTTTTTTTTTTTTTTGATTTTTCGAGACAGAGTTTCCTCTGTATAGCCCTAGGTGTCCTGGAACTCACTCTGTAGACCAGGCTGGCCTTGAACTCAGAAATCTGCCCTTCCTCTGCCTCCCAAGTGCTGGGATTAAAGGCGTGCGCCACTACTGCCCGGCAACAAATGATAATCTTAAAAAGACTTTCTCTACCCTGTTCAACAAAACTTGTTGTTAGGGTTTTTTGTTTTGTTTTGTTTCCATTCAGGCACACAATGAACTCCAGACTCCTATTTTAGGACTTGGGAGCAACTGGCCCAGGAGGGCCTCTATGCCAGTCAGTGTCCACTGAGGCACACATACCCTGGAACAGCAGGAAGAGAAACAAGGACTCTGATGTCTATCAAGGGTGCAGCTGAAACTCCAGGAGCCTTGGGCCCAGCTGGTTTTCCTGAATTAAAAGAAAGCCCAGCCGGGCGGTGGTGGCGCACGCCTTTAATCCCAGCACTTGGGAGGCAGAGGCAGGAGGATTTCTGAGTTCGAGGCCAGCCTGGTCTACAAAGTGAGTTCCAGGACAGCCAGGGCTACACAGAGAAACCCTGTCTCGAAAAAACCAAAAAAAAAAAAAAAAAAAGAAAGCCCATATGCCTAATACAACTTTCTCTGGGCCTCAAATCTAGGGGTCAGTCCAGCCTCGTTCCTGAAATACAACACCCCCCCCCCAAAAAACCAACCTAGAGCTGTAACTGTAGTTAAACAATCACACTCCTGTGAAAGGGGCGTGTCATCTCAGAGGGTTCTTTTTGTTAACAAAAACCAAACCAAAACAACACAAAAACCAAGAAGATGAAGAAGAGTTGGAGGAAGAGAGAGAGAGAAGGGAAAAGGAAGGGACGGGGTGGGGGTGGACAAAAAAAAGGAGAGCATCTTTTCAGCCAAAATCACCTCTGTATCTGAGAGGGAAGATGTGCTGTGCTGAGGTTCTGAGAGACCCTGAAGCAGCTGGAGCCCAAGGCAACCAGAACCACCCACGGGCAAAAGTTGTATTGGAGGTGGGGTGTTTTCTAAGCTCCTTCTGGAAAGGGTAGATCGTGGCCAAACCCCTGGTTAACAGGGTAGCAATTCTGAGACTAACATGAAAGTGTCCTTCCAGATGGACTTGAGCAGAGAGACAGCAGAAGCCTAGACAGACAAGGGTCTGCCCTTCCCTGGCCCACACAATGGCACTAATCTATTAAGTATCTACTGAGACAGAACGTCCCTAACAATATCAGCATTTTCAGGCTGGACAGTTGGTTCAGCAGTTAAGAGCATTCACTCTTGCAGAAGACCTGGTTTGATTCCCAGTATCCTCATGGCCACTCACAACTGCCTGGCACCTCCGTTCTAGGGAATCCAATGTTTTCTTTTGACCTTTGTGGGCACTAGGCATGCATGCATACAAAGCACTAAGACACGTGGTAAAATAAATGTTAAAAAACTTTAAAAAACAAGCAAACATTTCTTTGAAACCTACAACTTTATCACCTTAGTCTTTTGTAGGAAACGAATATAGCTCAGTGGCCCCGAGTGCACCCCTGGGATGGCAAGGCTTGCTTTAGTCCACCCTCTCCCCACCCACAAAGAAGAATTTAACTTGAGTGGAAAGGGGGACATAGAATGAATCCCACCGCTTCACAGTTTGACCTTTTGTCAAACTAAGATATCTCTTCTGGGTCAGATGAACAGGAACTCTTTAGCAAATACAAAATGATCACTTAGATTAGCTCTAAGTGCTAAGTGTACAAACTGCTTCTGTATAGCCTAGGTAGCCAACATCCTTAGTTCAAAATGAACGAAAGGGTCAAACTGCAACTGAGGGCTAGAAAGCAAAGGTGGGTCAGAGTTCATTCAGAGCTTTAGGACCCATTGCTTGCAGCCATTCTTTGCAGGGTCAGCATGAGACCTTACACGGGCTTACACGGAGACCTAAAACCACTCATAGCCAGCTGGTGGAACCAGTCACTCTTCTGCTCATCAGTGTATCTGAGCACCTCTGAGGCTGCCTTTGGATGACACTAACTAGCTGTCCTCACACTCCTGAATTCTAACTAGTCAGACTTGAGTCTCCAATGGCCCTGGCTAGACAGGGATTAAAATGTAAAGACATAGTACCAGGTGGCTTTGCAGGTAGAGGTATTTTATGCTAAGCTTGATGACCTAAGTTCAATTCCTGGGATTTGTATGAAGGAAAGAAGTGATTCTTGAAATCTACATACATACAGAAACATACACACATATACATACATGCATACATACACATACACACATACATATATACACACACATCACACACACATACATACACACACACATAAATAAATAAAGGTCAGGGTTCAGCTGGGATGGAGCTCAGGAGGAAGAACATTTGCCCAGCATGAGGACCTGGGTTTGATTTCTAGCACCAAAAAATGAAAGGAAGGAAGAGAAGCAGGAGGGAGAAAAGTCATGAAAGGATTGAAAAGCCAGGCGGAGCCCCCAGAGCCCTTCAAGGATCTTTCACTGGTGTGCTGAAGCATCATGGTGTGGTACTAGCTCATGATGAGAGATAAAGGGTCAGCTGCAGCACCAGAACAGCGCTCCCGCCCTCTGTTCAGTCTCTGTGGAACAGGCTGAGAAGGACAGAGCAGTGGCTCTTCTCTCACACCCAGGAATTCGCAGGCATTGCTTATCATTTGCCTGGGTCAGGACAGTATCCACACCTGCCTTTGGAAAATGTTATGCCTCTTTGACAGCTGGCCTGTCAGAACTCCGTTTCCATCTCTGCCTTCACTCTGTATGTATCTGTCAGCATGGGGGTGGCAAACAAAAGGCCCTGAACAGCCAGTCTCTCTGAGTCTTTTCCCGATCATAGGGGCATTCCGGGCCCTGGACTGAACGGCCCGCTTGCTTCCTGCATGTTTCGTCTTCCCTCTTCCCCAGAAAGCACTAGACAAAGCTCAGAGCCTAGACTGCATGGGCCCTACATTCTAGCACTCTGTATCTGATGAGTCTTAAGTGGTGTTATATTTGAGACATAGTGAGATTCAAGGATACTGGGAAATGGCCCTGGTTAGAGTACGTCGGAAACCAGCTCCACATGCATAGCTGAGACACACGATCAGAGAACATGAGCCACAGAGAAAGCATGTGGGAACTGGAGGAGTTTAATCCCCTAAGTCCCATGAGAAGGCTACTCTCGGTGCGATGGGAAGGAGCCGCTGAAGCACACCACGTCCCGCAGACTTGCTGTCCCAGCTGAATGGAGCAGCTCCGACATGGGAGCCGCAAGGGAGTGTTCTGGGAAAGGAATCAGCTGGGTTGACTTTTCCTTTCCACAGTCATAAAAGATTTGATTTAAGGTATAAACTGGAAATAAAATATAGCCCCAGGCACTTTGCTCCTTCCTTCCTTCTCAGTTGTACAACTAATTTAAACACAAGGACCCTGGGGAGACTCCTCGGGTCACCCTAACAGATTGCAAGTGGACACTTTAGAGGAGGTGTCACTTTCACTGCTTGCTGGCACCAGCTGTGTTTCCCTGTCTTGCAGTGAAGGTGAGGAGAGCGGGGAGCACCAGCACGGTAGAGGGAGCACCAGCACGGTAGAGGGAGCACCAGCACAGTAGAGGGAGCACCAGCATGGTAGAGGGTGACGGGGGCGCAGGCAGGGTGGCACTGAGGTACAGTTACTCTCCTCTGTGGGCCAGCAGAAATAATGAGCCTCTCTGGGAGCTGGGGGCCTATCACTATTACCCAGTGTGTGCACTCCCACACACCGGTGAAAGGGCGCCTTACACCTGACACTTGGCTACACTTCACTTTCCCTCCTCACCAACTTTTTTGCTCCCTTTTCCTCTGAGAGAAGCTGAAAACCAGCATTTTCCACAGGGGGGAGCTCCTGGAGGGGAGACACTCTCAAGAAGCCATTTCCACTCCCACAGGAGTGCTCCCAATCCACAGAGTCAACCCAAGCAGTTAGGTACCTAGGGCAGCCTGAAACTGGGCTGACAGCAAGATGGGAGGTTACTGAGGTGATTTCAAATGCTGCGGCCATAATTCTAGCTAGTTTGTTAGCTTTTCTACACACACACACACACACACACCCTACTTTGCAGTCAGCTGTCTTCATTCATCTGGGGCCAGGTACTGGGGCACAGGAACACAAATAAGTGACTTTCTTCAGGAACTGAAGGTACACATGGACAACTGCAATTTCCGAGCACCACGCAGGGAAGCCATGACTGCTCAGCTCTACCTGACAATGATCCCAGTATAACATGGAAGTTGGGGAGAAGAATGTGGGGATGCAGGTATTCCACTCCTGCACAACCTCCTGACCCTGAACCTCCTCCTGCCCTAAAAACAAGGCTCTCAACATTAGTGATGCCTTACAGAAGCTGCTATGGGTCTGCGCAGGCCACTGCAGCAACCCAAACCCTGGTTGTGTCTAATGTCTGGAGGGTTGGAAGGTATGAGGGACACTATACAAATATGCCACTCGTGAGGGGTCTAGGACAGGACTGGCTCCTCGATGAGGCTTTTAGAGCATGAAACACACTGCTGCCCTACTGACAACGCTGCTACAGGGTCTACCGCAGAGGCCAGCTAATGCCAGCACTGGTGTGACTCCTCTGGAGTCACAGACCACAAAGAACAGCAGGTGAGTCACACCATTGTGAGGGGCAGTGAACGAAGAACACACAATACAAATCAAACGCCAGCCTCAACCCTTTAGAAGCCTCAGTGGTTTCCTAATGTGCCTACAAATCAACACCCCCCTCTCTACATGGTACCCCTTACTCCAGGCTCACTATACTCCAGACAATGGCTTTTCGGATATGCTTTCTCTGTCTTGTCTTTTGTTGTAGTTATTGCTGTGACATCGTCTCACGTTATAACCCAGTCTGGCCTTGCACTCCTGCTCAGCCTCCCAATGATGGAGCTATAGGAATGAGCCATGGCGTCAGGGTTCTTTGCCAGCTTATCCAAAGTGTCTCCCACTTTTTCCTGTTAACTGTTAACACATCCACCACTATTAATTTACTACACCACACTTACCAGGCGGTGTAATATTGTCTCCTTTCTCTTTCTCCATTTCCCCCCTTCATTCTTGCCTTTCTAACCTCAGCTCTCCCGACAGCAGGGGCAGAGTCACTGTCAACTGCACACAACTCTGAGTGAGTGGCCAACAACATGGCTGGCAGCGGGACAGCGGGGCAGCAGGCAATAACATGAGGGAGAGACCATGAAACATCATGATGGCAGATGTTGCTGGTGTGTGTGTGTGTGTGTGTGTGTGTGTGTGTGTGCGCGCGCGCGCGTGCGCGCCCGCCCGCCCCAGAGAGTACTCATGTACTGTCTTCCTCCTCAGGGTGGAGCAGAATGGTGACAACATACCACCAGGGGCGGAAGCTTGTGTGATCTGCTGAGAACTCATGAAGACATGTCAAAAGAGCAAGACCCTGGTTCCAGCCTTCACTGTCTACAGCACTCTTAGTATTCAAAGCAGGCTTTCTTGTCTCTAACAGAGCCTAAGGTTTGGTTTCATTTCTACCCCAGGGATGCGGCCACTGGCTCAGTGTTAGAGTAGCTCACCAACAGCTCCATCCAGGCATGCGCACACACACACACACACACACACACACACACACACACACACACACTCACACATCCGCCATGGGTGCCTCATAGCTCTAAAATAAACTGTAGTTTACTGACAGTACTTGTCTGTAATGGAAGAGCATGGAGGCGAAGTGTCTGTGAACAGAGCAGCCCCTGCTCCTCCCATGAGGGGATGCTGTGAACCCAGGAGAGGGGCAATGCAAAGGCACAGGACTACCTGCCGGCCTGCTTGACGCCTAACCCTGCTGGTTTCACCGAACATGATGAATCTGGGTGCTTGACAACCTGCTCCATCAAGGATTCCTGATGGAAAAGTAAGAGGCGGGTGAGACCGGAATGACGACCTGTGACTCCTGCTCTGTGGGATGCTCCTGGGTCACACAGGAGCCAAGCCAACACAAAGAGCAAGTGTACAAACGCTGAGAGAGACACTTACGCGGCATGATCCCTTGGCTCACCAGCTCCTCCCTGGTCCGCCGCTGCTGGAGCTTCAACTGCAGCACTGCATGGTAGCAAGAAGAGAAGACAGATGAAGGTTAGTCAGCCATTCCACCTCAGCAGACACATTCTCAAATGCAGAAAAGTCTAAAAGTTAGCCTATGATGTGAAAGGAGGATCCCGAACTGCAACGGTGGGTAGCTACAGAAGTGGCCTGACGCAGCAGGGTTTCCGCATTCTGCTGTGGGCGGCAAGAGGAAGTTGCGAAGAGTCTTGCAGGGTGATAACAATCCACAAACTACCAGTCTTGCCTCTTGCTTAAACCTTACAGGACTCAGCCTTCCTCCTGGGACTGAGAAACACCAGTTCTAAGCTCAAAGAAAGTCTAATGGGGCCAGCGCCCAGCCCAAAGAGCTTCCGGTCGCTGTGTAAGTTCTCAGCAAATGTTTGCACACAACATGCACTCTGCAGAGACCAGGGTCTAAAAATGGTGGCCACTTCACACGCACCACATTCCTCCAGACCACAAGGTATCTAGCCGTCCACTTGCGCCTGTTTTCACTCGGGCTTTCTCTGTTGAGAGGAGACAACCCAGAGCTTTGACTTAGTGCACATCCGGGAAGGTGGGGACAGGTGTCGCTCCTCGCTCTGTTCTGCGGCACTGCTTGATGACACAACAGGGATTTTTACCAAATTAAACACCAGTCATCTTTACAACTATACACTGCTCAAAGGATCAACTGGCATAGTTGTGGTTACGACACTAAGAAAACGTCTGGGGGTGGGGGGAGGGTTAGGAGGATCCCACAACCCATAGCAAGTCCCCTTCCGCATAACAGGTTTCAACTGCAGGGCCCTGAAAGTCACATCCGAGGGGAACCTACATTGACTAGGAACAGTGGTGTACTAACACAGGCTTTTTCTACACGGCGGTTTTTAGGGGCACCCAAGGATGGAAGGACAATGGCTGGGCTCTTGCCTATGTCTCAAGGTCACAGGAACAAAGCAGAACTTCTCTTTCTCTCAAAATTATGATTTGTGTTCCAAGTTCCTTTCCCTGCCCTTAACAAGCCTGCCTCCTCCTGCTCTTACATCAAACCAGGCTGCAATGGTGATTTCCAGGCTCTGTTCCCTAGGGTGAGACAACCTAGTGAGAATGTTAAATTTTACTCTTCCTTAAGTACCACGGACTTTCCCCCACCTTTAAAATTTCATTTTTGCTTGAAAATGTCTACTTTCTCTTTCTGGTCTCCCCTATATTCAGAATTTCTTTGGGTCACCTAAACTACTTTACTTGTACAGTGATGCTATGTGAGTGCGTAGTTACCTCTGAATATCTCCCCTGCTAATTTACAAACTCCTATAAATTTAATTAAAAAAAAAAGTCTTACTAAGCTGAGCATGGCGGCTCATACCTATATTCTCCCAGTCTTTGGATACTGAGGCAAGGAATTGTTAAAAATTTCACATCAGCCTGGGGTTGCTACAAAGTAAAAGTATGCGTCAAAAAAGAAAAAATGTTATTTGTATTTTATTACAGTTGGCATTTAATGACAGGAATCTGGGGGCAGCTACTCAGAAGACTGAGGCAAGAGGATCAAAAATTCACATTCTTTATACTTTGGCTATAAAGGATTGAATTGGCACACACCTTAGATCTCTGAATTGGAGGCCAGTCTGGTATACAAAGTGAGTTCCAGGACAGCCAGAGCTACACAGAGAAACCTTGTCTTGAGAGAGAGAGAGAGAGAGAGAGAGAGAGAGAGAGAGAGAGAGAGAGAGAGAGAACGAGAACACACTGAACTGACCCTCAAAATGATGACAGACAAGAGTTTGGAAATCTAACAAGCTATTTTTTTTTAAAAAACAAATTAACATTGCTTAAAATAAAGTCTTAATTAAATAGGTAAAAGCAACAACCATTCCAGTGGCTGATATTTATCGCATGTGCTTTGTACCAGACCCTATTCTACACACCTTTGGGGTGTGTGTGTGTCTGTGTACATGTGTGTGCCTGTTTGTCTGTGTGTGCTGTTTTGTGACAATGGTGATCAAACCCTGGGCCCTGTGCATGCCAGGCAAATGTCCACTGAGCTACCTCTCAGCCCTATGCATTTGTGTTCTAAAATCAATTTTCCTAAGATCCCTAAGGAGACTGGTAGTGTGTATCCCACCTTACAGGGTAGGAAGGTGAGACCTACAGAGACCAATTCATCTTTGTCTCAGTAATAAGGGGTGGAACAAAAATTTAACCCAAACAATCTGATGTCATAACCTGAGCTCCTAACTTTGTTTCTCCCAAGAGTTTCTGCAAGTCAGCTCTGCTGAGATAACAGGTCTCCCCGGTTCATTATCTGGTGCTGAGGAAAACCACTGGTTCAGATTAGGGTCAAAGGAGATGAGGTAATCAACTTCAGTGGAGGAATCTCGCCTAGGAACTGGACTGCAGCGTTAACATAAACACCAGCAGCACAGCAACAAGATACAGCCGGTGAGGAGCCACTGCGTTTGTTACGGTTGTGTCTGTGCTCAGTGACTGGTGTGCTTTTAACTTATTTAACCACCATACTTGGTGGCCTGATGGCTCAGGGGTCATAACTAACACATGCAAGGACCTCAGTTTTAACCTCAGCACTGACAAAGAAGATGAGTTGCTCTACGAAGACAACTGTGATCATCATCTCCTTTCTTTATTAGATGGTTTTTTTGTTTGTTTGTTTTTTTGTTTTTGTTTTTCGAGACAGGGTTTCTCTGTGTAGCCCTGGCTGTCCTGGAACTCACTTTGTAGACCAGGCTGGCCTCGAACTCAGAAATCCTCCTGCCTCTGCCTCCCAAGTGCTGGGATTAATCATCTCCTTTCTTAAAGAAGAAAATTAGAGCGCAGCCCTTTCTGATTTTTGTTTTGTGCCACAAAGCTTAAGAGAACAGAAGCTGGTTCCAGCCACCTCTTTTCAGGTGTGGGCACTTAGCATCAACACATACTCATAAGAAAGAGAAGGGAAAGCCAGGCCAGACAGGATGGAAAAGGATAAAAGGGCAATGATCTGTCATCTTCTACAGTGTATCTAAGACCTGGTGTAAGATAAGCTATTAAGGATTACTTAAATATAACAAATTAATTTGATTTCAGAGAGCAGAATCCAATGAAGTTAAATTAAGCATGAACCTTTCAAATAAAGAATAATCAGTGAAGCCGGGCGGTGGTAGTGCACGCCTTTTCTCCCAGCACTTGGGAGGCAGAGGCAGGTGGATTTCTGAGTTTGAGGCCAGCCTGGTCTACAGAGTGAGCTCCAGGACAGCCAGGGCTACACAGAGAAACCCTGCTTCAAAAAAACAAAAAAAAAACAAAAAAAAAAAAAAAAGAATAATCAGTGAGACAGGTATTAGTCAAGAGTAATTCTGAAATACCAATTAATAGTCCTGAGTGAAGCATCCACAGCCAGGGTCACGAGGGCCACTGGGCGACTGTGCTGTTGTTTGTGGAGATGGGAGAGTGGGAACTCTAGGGCTGGCCATGCTAATCTGGCTTGTTTTCTTTTTCTTCTAATTCTTTGCAAAAAATTTTATTATTTTATGTGTATGGGTGTTTTGCCTGAATGTTTATCTGTGCAACACACACACACACACACACACACACACACACACACACACACACACAGAGTGCCTGTGGAGACAAGAAGCAGGCGTTGGATTCCCTGGGACTGGAGTTACAGCCGGCTACGAGCCTTACGTGGGTGCTGGGAATCGAACCTCCGTCCTCTGAAAAGCAGCCAGTGCTCCTCACCATTAATCAGTTTCTCCAGAGAGCTCCTCCAGTTCTTTTCTGGCAACACTCAGCTGCTGCACCAGCTATGAATGCATCTGTTCGTCTGTGCACAGGCTGCCCACACGATCCCAGGTAGAAAAGACGCTGCACTGCGTTTGTGGGATTTGGTAATGGTAAAGGTAAAAGACAGGCTTCTGCACAAGCAGGCATTTCTGTCAGCTTTTTATTCCTTTGGGGACTGATAAGGAGATCTAAACAGTGATGAGGTGTAGTCAAACAGGAGAGTATGCCAGATTCTTACTTCAGTATGTCTCCCCAGACTAGCACTGTCTATGGTTCACAGGTAAAAGCACTTGCTGCTCAGACTGACTGAGTTTGATCCCTGGCACCCAAGCAGTGAAAGAAGAAAACTCCTCCAAGTTGTCCTAAGACTCCATGTCTGTCTGTCTGTCTCTCTCTCTCTCTCTCTCTCTCTCTCTCTCTCTCTCTCTCTCTCTCACACACACACACACACACACAGAACAAACAAATTTAAGAATAAAAGCAAATCATTTGAACTGGTTTTAAATATTTCTTGGAGTGAGTGGACAAAGCACTAAGTTTATTAAAACACACTTCCACCACTCTAGCTTCAAAGCAGAGACCTTCTTTCCCTGGGAAGGTCTAGAGAAGCAGCTGGGTGTTAGTCTTCGAAACTTCGCATGTGACAATCAGAGCACCATCCTTGCATCAGTGAGTCACATCCATTTTATTCATGCATCTTACACTGAAGTTGATCCCATATCCTTATATTCACTTATTGGTATTCAAATTTTAAAAACACATGACCTATCTATCATTATACCCAGATACCCTGAACACACTAGTTTAATTCTTACAATGTGCTGGAGGGATGGCTCAGTGGTTATACACATGGCCAAGGATCAGTTTCACACTAAGGCTCATGACCACTTGTGACATCAGTTCTAGGGGCTCTGATGCCCTCTTCTGGCCTCCTCAGGCACCAGTCATGTTGAGTGGCACATGGACATAAATGCAGACAATAAAAACACCCATACACATAAAATACAATTACAATAAAAAATTTAGTAGGTAAAAAGTGGGGCCTGAGATGGAGCTCAGTTGGTAGAATCCTTGCCTAGCATTCACTAGCCCAGTAGCACACAAACTAGGTGTGGTGACAGTCCCAAGAATCTGGGGGGCACAGGCTGGAGGATTAAAGTGGAAAGTCATTTTTGGCTTAGATGTACTCAGTTCAAGGCCAGCTGGTGAAACATGAGCTCCTGTTTCAAAATAAGTAAAATAAATGACATTGGGAAGCAGCTGAAGGCGCCTGAGAAGATGGCTCCTGGGCTCTGCTGTCGGTGTTCCTTCCAGGGTCCACACTCACAGCAGGGACTGGGACCTGGGGGGAGAGCGCTCTTCACTCAGTCCCGCAAGAACTTACTAGACAGCCACTGCACAGCAGGTACATACAGGACAATGGGGAGACCCAGCAGATCAGTGACAACATAGAAATAACTACAGGTCCTGATACAGGAAGCCCCGCAGCACAGTCAGAGGCCAGAACCCTGCCTCCCCTCCCTTAACGCTGCTAAGTTGTAACATTTTCTCTTGCTCTTACAACACACTTCAGGGGGCTGGAGAGATGGCTCAGTGGTTAAGAGCTCTGACTGCTCTTCCAGAGGTCCTGAGTTCAATTCCCAGCAACCACATGGTGGCTCACAACCATCCGTAATAGGATCTGATGTCCTCTTCTGGTGTGTGCCTGAAGACAGCTACAATGTACTCATATAAATAAAATAAATAAATCTTTTAAAAAGTTAAATTAAAAAAAAGAATCATTTTTAAAACACATTTCAGGGGAAACAAAAAAGCTAGTCAGCTGGAGCACATGGCTTACAGCCTTTACCCTTCTCTGCTCAGCTGCTTGAGGGCTCCTGTGCCAAGGCCAGTGTCCATTTGCCTCTCTCCATTCCATTTTAAAGTCTTCTCTGCTCCCTATCAAGGCGGCGGTGACGACAGCCGCTGCTGCTGCTTCTTCTTCTTCTAGATTTATTTATTTATTATATGTAAGTACACTGTGGCTGTCTTCAGACACTCCAGAAGAGGGAGTCAGATCTTGTCACAGATGGTTGTGAGCCACCATGTGGTTGCTGAGATTTGAACTTAGGAAGAGCAGTTAGTGCTCTTAACCACTGAGCCATCTCTCCAGCCTCCTCCTCTCCTCCTCCTCCTCCTTCCCCTTCTTTCCTTCCTCCTCCTCCTCTTCCTCATAGTTATTATAATGGGCAGTGTAGACAAAACAATGTTCATAATGATCCAGCACATAATGGTCAGCGCAGGAGAGATAAAATTTATAATGGCATGCCTTGTACAGTCCTTTGGTACTGGTTAATCAGTCATGGTGTTTCCAGGCATGAAATAGATAAAAAGCCTACTGCATATCTGTTTGATTGGTATAAGAAAACTTTTCAAAGAAATGAAAGAAAGTACATTGGATCATGGCAAAAGGCAATCTCGGTCAATGAATCAATTTCCAGACTTGAGCCAGTTTGCAGACCCAGACCCATAACCCCTTGAATGAAGAAGGGGTGACCAGATTCCCCTGGGGAAGGATCTTGACAAGACACCTAACCAATTCTTCCCCAGAGGGACCTACAGCCTTTTACAAGTACCCTTTTACTGTACACTGAGGGAAAGAAAATAATCAGACTTTTCAGAGTTTATTGGATACTGGTTCTTAACTGATGCTGATCCCAGGAGATCCCAAGAAACACTGTGGCCCTCCAGTTAAAGTAGGGGTTTATGGAGGACAGGTGATTAATAGAGTTTTGGCTAATGACCGACTCACAGTAGGTCTTTGAACACATCCTATGTTTATTCCCTAGTTCCAGAATGTATAATTGGGATAGCTACACTTAGAAATTGGGACAATTCTCACACTGGTTCTCTGATCTGTTGAGTGAGGGCTATTATGGTTGGAAAGGCTAAATGGAAGCCTTAAGAGTTGCCTCTGCCAAAAAAAATAGTGAATCAAAAACAGCATTGTATTCCTGGAGGAATTGCAGAAATTACTGCCACCATCAATGACTTGAAAGATGCAGGGGTGGTGGTTCCTACCACATCTCCCTTTAACTCTCCTATCTGGCCAGTGCATTAGACAAGTGGATCATGGAGAATGACAATTGGCTATTGAAAACTAAAATCAGTTAGTAACTCCAACTGAAGTTGCTGTACCCGATGTAGTTTCCTTACTTGTGAAAATTAGCATATCTCCTGGAACCTGGTATGCAGCTATTGATCTAGCAAATGCCTTCTTCTCAGTACCTGTCCATAAACATCACCAGAAGCAATCTTCTTTCAGGGCAAGGCCAGCAAAACACCTTCACAGTTTTGACTCAAGGATATATTAACTCTCCTGCCCTGTGTCATAACTTAGAAGGGATCTTGATTGTCTGTCTCTTCCACAAAATATTACATCTGTGCACTCTATTGATGACATCATGATGACTACACCAAGTGAGCAGGATGTAGCATCCACTTTGGACTCACTGGTAACACATGTGCGTATCAGAGGATGGGAAATAAATCCAACCAGAATTCAAGGACCAACTACCTCAGTGAAACTCATAGGACTCCAATGGAGTTCCTTCTAAGGTGAAAGATAAGTTACTGCACCTGGCTCCTCCTACCACCAAGAAAGAAGTACAACATTTAGTGGATCTATTTAGATTCTGGAGACAGCACATTCCTCAAGTCTAGGCTACTGTGCAGGCTTCTCTACCACTTGGACTATACAATCTAGCAGACCTGATGGGCAGGGTTCTACAGAAGGCAGTATATGCTTTGAATCAGCATCAAATACCTCTGAGTTCAAAGTTAGCCTGGGACAAAGCAAGTTCCAGATCCAGGCATGGTACACACCTTTAATCTGGGCCACACCTTCTGTTGGAGGCCTTACATAGGGGCTTTGGAAGAAGGAAGATTCGCTCTTCTTAGCCTGCTTATATTTACTTGCCAGCACATCTGTTGGAACTGACTTCTACAGAAGACCAACTCAAACAACTAGCCTCATGGAACTGAGCAACTACAAGATTCTTGGACTTCCCATTCACAGTAGCCCATTGTTGGGTTAGTTGGACTACAGACTGTATGTCATCACAATAAATCCCCTTAATATATAGAATCATTGCATAAGTTCTGTGACTCCAGAGAACCCTGAGTAAGACACTAATTAAGTGTTTGGCCTGTTAGACTAACTCAAGCATTTTACATTTCCAAACCAGGGCTATTAGGAATGCTGTCTGGAAAAAAAAGAAAAGAAAAGAAAAGAAAAGAAAAGAAAAGAAAGAAAGAAAGAAAGAAAGAAAAAAGCCGGGCGGTGGTGGCGCACGCCTTTAATCCCAGCACTTGGGAGGCAGAGGCAGGAGGATTTCTGAGTTCGAGTCCAGCCTGGTCTCCACAGTGAGTTCCAGGACAGCCAGGGCTACACAGAGAAACCCTGTCTCAAAAAATAAAAACAAACAAACAAACAAAAAAGGAATTCTGTCTGAAGAGGACTGACTCTCATTCTCATGGAACTCTAAGGTCTAATGGGGAAGAGGACTCAGTGACTCATTATAAGCTGTAAAATAGCAAGGTTTACTTATGGCTTTCAAACACAAGTCTCAGTGCCAGGCACAGGATACCTCCCAACAAGTTATGGTCAGAGAGCCCCAGAAGCCCCCAAGACAACACAAGCTGTTGCTGTTCTCCGGGCCATCTGTACTAGGATGGGAAGCAATAGCTGAGAATACCCCATGCTTTGGTGTCATGAAGAAACCAAGCTGGGACTGACTAGGAAATGCCTTCCCTGCTGCACATCTTTCTTAGTGCAAAGTGCTACACCAGGTGCTGAGGGAGAGAAGACATCAATGGTCTTATGCAGTGTGTTACAATGCTGACCTGCCAGACAGGAGGTGCTCCCTGGTACAACCATGCCATCACTGCTACAGGAGAAACCAACCACTTTCTGGTTGGATGTAAGGCCTCCTTCACAGGAAGACATTTCTCCATTGTGCAAACCTGTACAAAAGCACATGGTTGGGGGGAGGCCACAGGCCTGGGTGGAGGCTACTACTGTGCTACTAAGTGGACATATGGTCAAATGGCCTTCTAAGTGTTTTCTGTTTATACCACAGATTAGAGCTGTTCTCACCTTGGACAGAGAAACTGTGGAAAACAAGGTTCCTTCCCCAGTGACAGTGCCTCTCTGTGTTGAGCTGGTAAAGGCTTAAATTTGTAACGTCCCCTTTAAGACAGAGACGGCAGGGAGAAGCTGCTCTGCAGAGTGGCAGGCAGCCTGGCTGGAGAGCTGGGAAGCTCCTGCCCTGCCCTTCAAACAGTTTTCTAAGAACATAAAAGTTTCAAGCAGACAAAGTGACCAGGCTGAGGCTGTGCTGACCAAGTCAGGACAAAATAAGATGTAACAGTTCTCTGAATCACCCCCTGCCCCTCCTGCTACTGGGTTCCAGGGAAGGCCACAAACTGTCAACAATCTTATTGCAATAAAACCCTCTTGACCTGTAAATTTTAAAACATATGACTTATAGCACGTCACCCCCATTGCAAGAAGGGCATAAAAGATGTGTGCTTTCTTTGTTCGGGGTTGACTCTCCCTGCGAGGATGAGCAACCTCATATACGTGAAATAATAAACAAACCTCATGCTATTGCAGCAATCGTCTCGTCAAGCTGTGTTCTCAGGGGTTGCGCGCCTGAGCTGAGACCCTGGGGGGGGGTCTCCTGAGTTACAACAAAATCTCTCTCTGCAGTGAGCACAGTTAATGAAGCATCAATGCTGTCTTATGAACAAGGTGGTCACTGCACTGAAACTCAAACAGCTGTGGTTATCCGCACACCATCAAGCCAGTCACTATTCCGGTGTGGACTGGGAGAGGGGCTCACAAGGTCCCACCTGTAGCCGACAAACTGTTGGCAGCTGATGGCTGCAGGAGTGAGGGATAACTGGAATATTTGTAAGTTCCCAGCAAATTCATTCAAAGGACATTGCGTGCAGCCCTGACTCTTACTACGTCAATCAAACCACTTAACTTCTGTTAGTCTCAATTTTCTTACCATCATGTAATCTTGAAAACTAACCCTGCCCATTAAAACTTTGAAATTTCACAAATGTACTTGGAAAACACTGTGAAATAGATCTGAGGCTTTCAAACAATCGATTTCTTTATAGCAAAATTGCTACAGATAACTTTAATATTTAAAATAAAAGGTCTTCTTGCTTATTCCAAAACATTTTGGAGAAAAGAAATTATTTATTTAGAGACAGAGTCTCGTTATGTAGCCTTGGCTGATCTGGAACTCAGTATCTAGACCAGGCTAGACTCACAAAGATTCACCTGCCTCTGTCTCCTGAGTACTGGAATTTAAAGGTGTGAGCCACCCACACCGAGTGAAAGATTTGATGCTGCTGCTGTTGTTGTTGTTATTAATATTATTATTATTATTAAAATGTGTCTGTGTGAGTAAAGACCATGTGTGTAAGTACCTACAGAGGGGTGGGGCAGAAGACAGTGTCAGATCTCCTGGAGCTGAAAACACTTGGATTGTGAACCAACTGAAATGGGTCTGGGGACCGAATTTGGTTCCTTTGGAAGAGTGCCTTAGTTGGAATTTCTGTCATTGTGATAAAACAATGTGACCAAAAACAACTTGGAAGAGGAAAAGGGTTTATTTCAACTTACAGTTCCACATGATAGTTCACCACTGAAGAAGTCAGGGCAGGAACTCGAGGCAGGAACTAATGCAGAGGCCATGGAGGAGTGTTGCTTACTGGCTTGCTCCTCATGTCTTGCTTAGCCTGCTTTCTTATAGAACTTAGTACTGCCTGCTGGTGTCAACTCCCACCATGAGCACACCAATCACCAATCAAAAAAATGCATCCATAGGCTTGACCACGGGCCAGTTTGGTGGGGACATTTTCTCAATTGGGGTTTCCTCCTCTAAAATACTCTAACTTGTGTCAAATTAATATAAAATCAGTCAGCACAGAGAGCAACAAACACTCTTAGCCACTGAGCCATCGTCTCCAGTTCCAACAAAATATTCTTATTTAAAAATCACATCCCAAGTTGTTCTTCTTGGTGGTGAGAAGGAAGGAGGAAGGGAGATGGGGGAGGAATGAAGAAGGGGGAAGACAGAAATAGGGAAGGGTAAGAAAAAGAAGAAGGAAGGGGCAGGGCAGGGCACTCTGTTCTTAGATTCTAGTCCCCTTGTAAATCTAAAGATCAAGACCCGGAAAAGGAAGAAGGGTCAGCAGCATCAATGCTGAAACTAAATGTACAGTGAATGTTCAAAGTATGCTCTTAAAACTCTGAGCTGTTCATGAATTAGTGGCTGAAGGACCCACAAAGATCCACTCATCTTTTGTTAGAGAAAGGAGGACCAGCTGAATCTCAAGGTCCAGAGTGAAGACAATGAAAGCATATTGTCTTTGGGATCCTATTGACTCACTCAGCTAGAACTGAGTGTGACCAAGTGTGCTTGTGATCATAGCACTGAGGTGGCTGAGGCAGGGGGATCTAAAACGAGAGCTCAGCCTAAGTAAACTGCAGAGAGACTCAGTAGAAGGGTGTGGAGGACAGGAGAGGGGAATCATTTGGTTAAATGCTTCATTCACTGCATCTCGGTACAGAAAAATGACAGCAGTGGGGGATGGATGGAATCTATATAAAGCTTGTGTTCACCTAACAGCTACATGGTGTGTTCATGTCTCACACTGACAGGCATGTAAAAGGCTGCATTGAGGAAAGCTGGGTGGAGGGGTTCTGGAACTCTCTGTGCCATTTGTATAAGTCTAAAACTATTCTAAAATATATTTGAAAAAGTTGTAATCTGGGGCTGGAGAGATGGCTCAGCAGTTAAGAGCACTGACTGCTCTTCCAGATGATCCAAGATTGATTCCCGGCACCCACATGGTGGCTCACAACAGTCTTTAACTTCAGTTCCAGATGATCCAATGCCCTCTTTTGGCCTCCACAGATACATATTATGGTACAGAGATGTATTATTGCAGAGATTGTATATTCCATACAAAAAATTAAGAAATAACAAGACCATGTAGATCTTATTTCTTCAAAAGAATTTATGAATCAATTAGTGAATCACACTGAGGGTCAGGCTTTCAGACTGAACAATTGCCATCTCTTGGACACAAAGAAATCACTATTCCACAAACAACTAATTATGAAGAATAAGGAGTAACAGGTCCTAAAGGATTAAAGCATAAAGTGATCTGTAGCATAAACAAATACAACTAATTACAATTAATACTGTAAAGATAATACTGCAGAAGAATACTGTAAAACCGGGCAGTGGTGGCGCAGGCCTTTAGTCCCAAGCACTTGGGAGGCAGAGGCAGGCGGATTTCTGAGTTCGAGGCCAGCCTGGTCTACAGAGTGAGTTCCAGGACAGCCAGGGCTACACAGAGAAACCCTGTCTCAGGGGGGAAAAAAAGAATACTGTAGAAGAAAGATAATACTGTCTGATATAATGTTAAGACATATCTCACAAACTGAGATTTCAAACTTAACTGTTTGATAAATTCCATCAGCCTTTTTACAAACCCATTTAGAAACCAGAAGTAACAGCCACCTGAAGGAGGTAAATATTTTCTACTTAATCTGATGCTGTTAGGAATGAAACAGAGCTTTTGCTGAAGTGCCCCCTCCTGGGTGGGAAACCTGGGCTACTTATCCACCTAGCCTAGCAATTTGTAAAGGATGGGCTCATGAAACCCAATTTAAGCAAATATGGGAAATAAAAGAACTGTGCTGTGTAATACTACTTATAAAATGGTGAGAACATTCTCTCGTGGTCCAAGTCTCACAAGAGAACCACGCAGAAGGTACTATCATCATTTTATGGCTTGAGTTTTGAAAGAATTAAGCAACTTGTCCAAGGACACAGTAACAACAGGCAGAGCAGAGGCTGGGAGCCAGCTGTGTCCAAATCCAAAGCCTTAAGCACAGTTCTATATTCTAGCTTTCCTTTCCTCCTTCACAAAACAGATCAATCATGTTTTAGAATGACAAGCCAGTGCAGTCAAAATGATGCATCCAGGGATCTAGAAGTTCCAACAAAGAGGATGCTGGGTGCAGAACACGCAGAGCCCTCTGCAAACACGGCTTGTTTCATAGACCCAGACACTGTAACCAGACAATGTTGGACTCGTCTTAAAGGCACGTCAAGGAACTCCTACATGCAGAAGTCGACAAAGGTGCAAAACCTGCACAGGCCATCATCCCATCCCAGTTCTCAATACAAGAAACTTTCATAAAGGAAAATCTGGTGCTTTAAGAGGGCAGAGAGTGACTGGGTACAGTGCATACATAAAGTCTTTCTGAGAATCAAACATGACTCACACAGAAACCTACAATATGTAAGACAGGAATAAGGCCGGAGAAACTGGGTTCCAGAGAGCAGAGGTAGCAAGTGCAAAGGCACGGGGGAAAGACTTGTCTTGAAGAAAATGATATGTGAAATGGAGACTCTTACAGGGTGGCTGCGAGGTCACTGGGTTCCATACCCAAGCACAGCTATTTGAGCCATGAGTTACTTCTGTTTTATAGATGAAGAAAGTAACAAAGAAGTAAGTGACTGGGCAGAGCCAGCCAGGCACTGCAAGAGCTAAGACACAGGTTGGCCTGACACAAAGATCTGTGGTGCTCTACTACATCACACTTGCTGCCAGAGTCAAAAATGTTCATTATTACACATAATAGGCAAGTTAAAACTCTTTCTGACACGTTCAAAAATCTGGGTGAATGGGCTGCACGATAGTACGCTGGGTACAGGTGCTTGTGACAGCCGTAGCTCCAATCCACAGACACTACATGGTAGATGGAGGGTACCAAGTGCCCAGCTGTCTCTGACCTACACATGGGTATTGGCATGAACACACACATACACACATGCACGCACACAAATGGTTTTTTTTTTTGTTTTTTTTTTTTAAATCAGGGCTGGTGGTGGAGTTCCAGAGCACAGAGGCAGGTAGGTCTCTGTGAATCTGAGGCCAGCCTGGTCTACAGACCAGGTCACCCAGGGTTAGACAGTGAAACTCTGTCTCAAAAAAACCAAAAAGCTGTCCTCTGAGAGGTTCCACCCAGCAGTTGACTGAAACAGATGCAGAGACCCACAGCCAACCATTACACAGAACTCAGGAAGTCTTGTGGAGGATTTGGGGAGAAGGATGGATGAACCCAGAGGGGATAGGGACTTCACAAGAAGACCAACAGAGTCAACTAACTTGAACCCTTGGGGGTTCCCAGAGACTGAACCACCAAAAACCAATACACGGGTTGGACTTAGGCCCCTGCACAAATGTAGCAGATGTGCAGCTTGGTCTTCATGCAGGTCCCCCAACAACTGGAGTGGGGGCTGTCCCTGACTCTGTTGCCTGCCAGTGGATCCTGTTCCCCTAACTGGGTTGCTTTGTCTGGTCTCAATGAAAGGATATGTGTAGTCCTGCAGTGACTTAAGGTGCCAGGGTGAGTTGGTACTCAGCAGGGACCTCTCCCTTCTTAGAGGAGAAAGGGAGGGGGAAGGGAGAGGTACTGTGTGAGGGGGAAGCTTGGAGGAGAAGAGGGGTTACAATCAGGGATATAAAGTAAATATATTAACAGAAAACAAAACAAAACAAAATCTAGGCTTAGAACTTCAGTTTGTGTAGCAATGCATTTACTCAAACTACTTCAGGGTAAGCAGATTCACTTTCCAGAGGGACTGTAAGGCAATACTCAAGCACAGCCAGGCTCTGTGGTGCACACCTTTAAGAATCAGAGGCAGGGCTAGAGAGATGGTTCAGTGGTTAAGAGCACTGACTGCTCTTCCACAGGTCCTAAGTTCAAATCCCAGCAACCACATGGTAGCTCACAACCATCTGTAATGAGATCTGATGCCCTCTTCTGGGGAGTGTGAAGACAGCTACAGTGTATTTACATATAGTAAATAAATAAATCTTTGGGCCAAAGAGAGAAGAAAAAAAGTGTCTGAAGACAGCTACCGTGTACTTACATATAATAAATAAATAAATAAATCTTTAAAAAAAAAAAGAGGCAGAGGTGGGTGGATCTCTGGGTGTTCAAGGTCAGCCTGGTCTAGATCAGCCTGGTCTAGATAGTGAGTTCCAGGTCAGCCAGAGGCACCTGGTGAGACCCTGTATTAAAAAAACAAACCAAATGACCTCCACGGAGATTATAATGACTACTAACATTTCCTTTAGTTAACATTTGCAGGGTGGGGTCTAAAATTTAAGTTCTCCTTAAATATACATACATATATTTATTTTTAATATTAAAGGAGATCTTTTTAACGGTCGTTTTGTCAGTGTAGATCATGTGTGCTGCTGCTTTCAGATGCCCTGGGAATGAGTTACAGATGGCTGTGAGCAGTCATGAGGTGCTGGGAACTGAGACTGGGTTCTCTGGAAGAACAGCAAATGCTCTAAATCTTCAGACCCTGGGAGGGGTCTTTCCTAATGGAAGGATTCAAGTGCAAAGAGGTGATCAGAAAATAAAAATCAGAGCATAAGTTTTAAGTACATTCATTCTCTCTCTCTCTCTCTCTCATATGCGAGAGCGCGCGCACACGCGCACACACACACACACACACACACACACAGAGGCAGGCGAGATTTTTTTTAATGTTTACTCATAAAGTTCTCGCTGTTTAAAGAAAAAAAAAAGAAGAGCAACTTCTCCCTGTAAAATCCTTTTTTTGTGCTCATGATAGACCCAGAGGAGGGACAGCCTTGACAGCAGGGTCATGGGCCTATATATGCCATGAAAATTCTCCTTGAGCAACTGAATCACTGGTGATTCCACCCAGATGAATGTGCCAAGGTGGACAAGGTCACAGCCAGGTTAACACCTACGCCACCTGAAGGCCATTCACAGGACAGACAAGTCAGAGGATTCTATTTTCTGCTTAGCTAAGGCAAATAGCATCATCTCAAAGAACTTCTGATCAGAGAAAATTTAGGGACATGTATAATTAACAGTGAGAACCCCACCCCAAATTGTAGGTAGTGTAAAATTTTTTAGTTTCCTAACAGAAAAGAATTGGAGATTCAAAAATAAATTTTCAGAAAAGGCTGCAGCTTTAAACTTGTACTGATAAAATCTGTAAAATTAAACTTCCATGCGGTATGTGAGGATACAAGGTCGGCAGCCAACAGCGCTGAAGAGAGTTCTCAGCTCAAGCCCATGTAGGAGAAGCCTGGGTCATTTAACTGTTAAAATTCCCCACAGCACCTGTTCCACGATTCGTAAGGACGGATGAGAAGCAGAGGCACGTGCAAGCCTACGGGTGCTCACGTCATAAAAACCACAGCTCCATTTCTTGATATTTCTGTGGTTGGATATGCAGAGGGAACATTCTACTGCTGTAGGATTTGCACAAAATTTTACAGAACAAACCTGCATCAGGTCAACCATGAAATGAGACCGATGCTTCCATCATCTCAGGGATTTCCACCTCTCCTGTCATAAGACCCACCTTTCTAGTCAGGTATTAGGCTTCTTCAGCACACTGCATGGTCAGAAGGGGACAGGCCAGATTACGAGTTTAAATATAATGCAGAACAACGTCATATATATTTTTTAAAATTTTGTTTGGTACACAAGATTTGTACATTTTTATGAGGTAAAATGTGATGTTTTTACTCCTGTGTAGTTGGGTAATTAGCATATCCATCACCTTAAACTTTTACCATTTCTTTATGCTAAGTACACTCAAAACTACTCCTCTTTGAGTCTATCCAAGGCATTGTTGCTAACTATATCCACTAAGAATGTTTACTTTAAAACTGTCCCCGAGAGGAAATGGCCTCACGCTTGTGTCACTTCAGCATCGCAGTATTAGCAACAGCCTCACCCTAGTGGTTTCAGAAAAATGGGTGAGACTTGTTTGACAACATGTGTAATCTGCTTCAAGCACGACCCCTTCTCTGCTGGTTCTGCTGATTCTCACGAGCATGAAAACAGTCAGCAACAGCTGGGGATCATTAAACCGACAGAAATAGCTTAGGAGACTCCTGTGTGTGCGAGTGGGGGAAGGCGAGGCTGAGTATCAGATTTAAAAACTCAAAGGGCAACAGGCAAGTAGGGAGGCAGGGAAGAGATGACACCTAAGGATCTTGCCTACATTTGGTTTAAGCCAGGATGGATATAACTAACGAAGAGGCAACTGACTATACCAAAGCTGCTTCACCCCACCTATTCTTAGACAGAGGGCTTAGTCAGACCTGAGCATGTTATAGGCTGGGCTGTGGAGAGGGAAGCTGTAGAGGGCTAAAGTCTACCCTCAAATCATCTCAGCCCGAAGGAATCTTTCAGAGGAGATGAATCAGACCCAGGGTTGTACTGACAGTAGAAGCCAAGTCCACAACAGGGCAGGCACAAGGTCTGTGAGAATATTTGACAATCCCTAGGTGGACTCAGCCATGCCCAGGTTCAGCCATGTCTACCTCACCCCCTCCGATAGCTTTTGAACCCAGCGTACTTCAGGAGATTGGTGCAGGAATGTGCCATCTGCCTGGGCCACAGCCCAAGTGTGTTCAGCACATACCCGAATGTACTGGAGGAGCTTTATTAAGATCACCCAAAGGAGTAGGTTGGCACATCCTGAGCTGCACGTTTAATTCTGATGAGGTCCAGAACCCTGGAAGCTTCTTCATGCCACACCTGCCAGGGTGTCCACTACGCATCACAGGACCTCCCCCAGCAGGGCTGCTCTGTAACTAACTACACAGGACTGTAGACTCTGTTTCCCACCTGGAAGCCTGGACAGGGAATTATTCAAGTGTAAACAGTAAGTTGCACTTTCCTTGGTAAGAGATTTTGTAAGCAGAAGCCTGCATGGATTCAGCTGAAAGTTCCATCTTACTGTGTAGCCCTGGCTGTCCTGGAACTTTCTCTGTACCCCAGGCTGGCATCAAACTCAGAGATCAACCTGTCTTTGCCTCCCCAGATTTTTTTTTTTTTTTGTTTTTCGAGACAGGGTTTCTCTGTGTAGCCCTGGCTGTCCTGGAACTCACTTTGTAGACCAGGCTGTCCTCGAACTCAGAAATTCTCCTGCCTCTGCCTCCCAAGTGCTGGGATTAAAGGCGTGCGCCACCACCGCCCGGCCCAGATTTTTTTTTAAAGATTTATTTATTGTTAAACATAATTACACTGTTGCTATCTTTAGACACACCAGAAGAGGACGTCAGGTCTCATTATGGATGGCTGTGAGCCACCATGTGGTTGCTGGGATTTGAATTCAGGACCTCTTCCCCGATGAGCCATTCTCCAGCCCTGCCTCCCCAGATTTAACCCTTCCGGGATTAAAGGCGCGAACCACCACAGCTAGCTTATTGCTTGTCTAATGACAAACCAACACAGCAAACTGTTCATGCTTATTTCCAAAATGCAGGCATCTTCTCTTAACAATGACATTTGAACCTGGTTTTCCATAATGATACCTCACAATAAATGGCTGACTCTGAATATTTGATAATAAGAAAGGCAGAGGATGTTAAAATATTAAATCCATTTGAGACTAAACAAAGGGATATGAATCACATAGTTAACAGAGTTCATTCTGAGGCAGTAACATCAGAAGACAAGCTTTGTAGTTATAACACAGTTTGGTGTGTGCAGCTTTGGTGGGTAGAACTGCATATCACATCTCTTATCAATTCTTAACAGCATGCAGCCTTTAGTATTTAAAACTTAAGGTTGTAATATTACAACTAGTCTCTTACTGTGTACATGTGGAGGTGAAGATAGAAATAAAGAAGGAGCACAAGTTCATGTCACACCTTACAGAGAGCTCACATGCATGTCACACCTCACAGAGAGCTCACATGCATGTCACACCTCACAGAGAGCTCACATGCATGTCACACCTCACAGAGAGCTCACATACATGTCACACCTCACAGAGAGCTCACATGCATGTCACACCTCAGAGAGCTCACATGCATGTCACACCTCACAGAGAGCTCACATACATGTCACACCTCACAGAGAGCTCACATACATGTCACACCTTACAGAGAGCTCACATGCATGTCACACCTCACAGAGAGCTCACATACATGTCACACCTTACAGAGAGCTCACATACATGTCACACCTTACAGAGAGCTCACATACATGTCACACCTTACAGAGAGCTCGCATACATGTCACACCTTACAGAGAGCTCACATGCATGTCACACCTTACAGAGAGCTCACATGCATGTCACACCTCACAGAGAGCTCACATACATGTCACACCTCACAGAGAGCTCACATGCATGTCACACCTTACAGAGAGCTCACATACATGTCACCCCTTACAGAGAGCTCACATACATGTCACACCTTACAGAGAGCTCACATGCATGTCACCCCTTACAGAGAGCTCACATGCATGTCACCCCTTACAGAGAGCTCACATGCATGTCACACCTTACAGAGAGCTCACATACATGTCACACCTTACAGAGAGCTCACATGCATGTCACCCCTTACAGAGAGCTCACATGCATGTCACCCCTTACAGAGAGCTCACATGCATGTCACCCCTTACAGAGAGCTCACATACATGTCACACCTTACAGAGAGCTCACATGCATGTCACACCTTACAGAGAGCTCACATGCATGTCACACCTTACAGAGAGCTCACATGCATGTCACCCCTTACAGAGAGCTCACATGCATGTCACCCCTTACAGAGAGCTCACATGCATGTCACCCCTTACAGAGAGCTCACATGCATGTCACACCTTACAGAGAGCTCACATACATGTCACACCTTACAGAGAGCTCACATACATGTCACACCTTACAGTGAGCTCACATACATGTCACACCTTATAGAGAACTCACACATGACCTCATTTGACTCAGTTATTACTGAAGACAGTAGAAAATCAGAAACTGGTTTACTAAGCTAGATCAAGTCACACACACACACACACACACACTGGAAAGATCAAACTAGGAACAGTAAGTTCAAGACAATTTGCTCTATGTTAAGACACTAACTGCCGGGTTGGAGATATGGCTCAGCAGTTAAGAGCACTGACTGCTCTTCCATAGGTCCTGAGTTCAAATTCCAACAACCACATAGTAGCTCACAACCATCCTTAATGAGATTTGATGACCCCTTCTGGTGTGTCTGAAGACAGCTGCAGTGTAAAATAAAAAAATAAATAAATCTTTGGACCAGAGCGAGCAGGGCCAGATTGAGCAAAGGTCCTGAGTTCAATTCCCAGCAACCACATGATGGCTCACAACCATCTGTACAGTCACAGTGTACTCATATACATAAAATAAATGAATAAATCTTAAAAAAGACACTAACTGCCTACCATATAAAGGTGTCTAACCTCAAGGAATTAATGTATGACACCCAGAGACTTGATATCTGATGTTACATCTCTTGTTCCAACTTCATATTCTGAATGCAGCTGAAGAGCATTACAGAAACATTATTAATATCATTGACAATAAAGAGAAGCAAATTATTTCTGAATTATCCACATGAGGTGAACTAAAACCAGACTAGGATACTAGTCAAAAACCTCAGTTAACTTCAGAATAAACACATCTCCCTAGGGATACAATACTGCCCTCTAGTGCCCAGAAACAGTAATTATCAGAAGGCTCAGTAAACTGCTACAAATGGGTGGTGAGGTACAAAAGGCTTCAGTGTGAGCACTTGGGAGGACCACAAAGAAAAGGCTGGGCTTACCACATGCATTAGAAAAAAAAAGTGCAAAAGACCTCAAGGAATTCAGAAATACACTGGAGGAGATGAGTGTACAACGGCCTGTGAGACAGCACAGCAATGACGATGCTGTTGACCTGAGTTCCATTCTTGGATTCCACAAAGTAGACGAAGTGAACAGACTCTGAAAGTGTCCTCCACATACAATACTGAGGTGTCTGGGCACGCATATGCCCACACACACATACACACACAAAATAAGTAAATGTTTAAAATCTTAAAAAAAAAAGCCTAAAGATAAATTACCAGAGAACAACGGGATCCTGTAATGTCCGTGGAGGCAGTGGTGTACTGGAAACCTTTGAAACACTTCGTACACTGGAGATGAACAGCCAGAGCCAAGGCCAAGAGGTAGGAAGTACTCTAAGACTAGGAACAGCCAGCACTCTCCAGGCTAGCGGCAAGAGGAATAAAGGCAGACAGGCTGAAGAGAACCGGGAGGGCAGAGAGAACTTGCCCATCTCAAGGAGCAGCCAACAGCAGCATCTGCTATCTATATCTAAATAAAATCAAGGAAAATGAACACATTCAGGTTCTCAGTGATGTCAGCCGCAGTTGACGTCATAATGGCCACATCTGCCTAGTGCCCACCACACTGGCCACATCTGCCTAGTGCCCACCACACTGGCCATACAGACAGTGCTGTGCTTCAAAGTGGCATAAAACCACAAAACGTCATTCCTCCTTAAAAAACAACAATCAGGCAGATCTGATTCTTGCCAAAGTCCATTAAAAAAAAACTAAGAAAGAAAATGACTGTTATTAGGAATTTATCTATAATATGAAACACCATTTTTTCTGGGTATCTTTGGCCATTCAGCATAATCCACTTCTTTTGTGAGCTTACAAAATGATGCTTTAATAAAAAAAATTAGAGAAGACATGATCTGAGTCCTCAAAGACATGTCCAGTGGTATAATACAGACTAACACAAAGTCAAAAATCTGCAGATGAGGTGAGGTTTGGTTTTCTTGTTGTTGTTGTTGTTGTTGTTGTTGTTTGGGGGAGGTGCAGAATTCCACTACCGTATCATTCTTGAGCATGACTTTGCAGGTGACAGTGCTGTGTTGCGAAGTCCAAAGGTTGGACGCATCTGACAGATGTAGAGAATTCCACGAGCTATAGGATGTCTACAGACATTAGAGTGACCGTGTGCAACTGCTGCTCTGACTCTGTTTATACTGTCTGTGTTCCTACTTAGACACTGATGCAAACCTTCTTCCCTTTGACTTCTAATGTGAGAGCCTGAACCCAGGGCTTTTCACCCTACACCAAGCTAAACCTGTAAGGATATTAGCTCAGAAAATTGTCTCTGGAATATTACAACTCTTTAGATTTCACAAAGTCAAGGGTTGTAGCCCAAGGATTGAAATCTCTCTGCTTCTCAGGTACCTGGCAGGGCCATGGTGTTTCTCACTTAGATCCAGCACACTTAGAGATTTTTAAAAAACAAGCAAAAACAACTGCCTCTCAGTGTGCTCTTAAAATTCTTTGCAAACTGGACCCTTCTGCAGACCAAAATCCCTTCTTCATCTGGTTCATTCATTGCTGACTCCACGCATTCAAGTCATCCTGTGAGAAGCCAGCAAAGACCCAGCAAGAGCTCCACAACTCAAAAACTGGCTATGCTTTTAGCACTTACAGAGCTAATGGCTGAAACTAAGGACTGTAGATCATTTCCAAGCTAAGAAACAAGACTGATCATTCTTTTTCAATCCAACTTTGATAACATTTTGATGAAGGTTCTGTCCACTCCTACCAATGACCCAGAAGGCCTGTGAAAAGATTTTTCTCAAATTAAAAACTTTCTGCAGAATGCAAAAAAAAAATCCAAAAGACTATCTGTCATCAGTTTCAGAATAGCAAAGAAGGCTGTTGTAGATAAGGGAGCAGACAATGAGGCCGGCATCCATTGCTCCCTATCTATTTATAGTCAGAGTGATTGACTGACAAGACATTGTACTCAACCTGCAAACAGAGGCGAAGTCACGGCTTTTTTCATTACTTCTTCTACAACCTGGGTTCACCCATTGTTAAGTGGGAACAGGCACGAGAAACAGCCTCATCATTACCCCATCTGGTTTTTAGATGCATGCTACAGTATTATGTCCAGTTATCCATTTGTTGAATGTTCAACAAACTCTGGGAGAATAAGCCATTCAAAATCAAAGCTTGAGTGGCGACAGATTAACAGGTCGGGGATAAACGACAGCAATACATTTAAGTTGGGGGAGAAGCATGCAAACACCAGAGCGATAAATACGCTAACCTTCCCGCAAACTGTGGTAAGGGGTCAGACACACAGCTGAGTAGCTGTCTTTCCCAGGCTTCAGGACGACCCATGAGAATGGCAGGATCCTGCAGGCAGGCTGACAAATCTTGGTCTTCTCCAGTGGGCTGGCGATACTAGACTTCAGAGGCCAATACTGCAAGCAGCCAGTCTCCATGCCTGCCCTCTTTAGGGCAGCCATTTGTTATCTGCTGAGGCTTTGACTAGCATTGCACTTTAAGTTAAAGTGGGCACTTGAGTTTTTGCAGTGCAAAGGGTTGCAAGAACAGTGAGATCCCAGGTTTCCTGAGGGAGTTGGGCACTGAAGCACTGACAGCAGAATCCGTAATTCCCTGGCAAAACATTTCTTCCTGTCAGCACTGGGACTCGACACCGATACTGCCCTCCATGATCCAAATGCCAAAAAGCAGAGCTGGGATGATTTCAGTGTGTAGAGCTGGAAGACTCCCTCAGAGAAAACGCTCGTAGCAACCACCCAACCTCATTCACCCAAAATAGTAAACAGTTGGTTTCTCTGCTCAGAACCAAAAGGCCCCTGCCAGACAAGCGATACCACGTGACCAGACTCTCTCCTCTTGCCTCTGCCTCCCTTCCTTCTTGTGCAAAGCCTGTACTGAAGTAGAACAAGGAGCTAAAGCCCAGCACTATTTTATTTTACTTGACAATTGTGTTTAAAATGTAGATGAGAGATAACCAAATTTGGGGATAGGAACTCAGGAAGAACTGACTTTGAAAAAAGTCATATCCCAGCAATGAGATAAGATGGAACCATAAACACAACAGTCATTAACGTGGCGAATGTGCTCAATGCACGAATGAAGGACAGTTAAGGCAAATGTGCTCAATGCACGAATCAAGGGACAGTTTACATGGCGAATGTGTTCAATGCACGAATCAAGGGACAGTTAAGGCAAATGTGCTCAATGATGAATGGACACTTAACAAGGCAAATGTGCTCAATGAATGAATGAATGGACAGTTAACATGGAGAATGTGCTCAATGCATGAATGAAGGGACATTTCTTAGCAAACTGTGAGCACTGTGTTAAAAGAAGATATAGCTTATTACACATCTGATCTTTCATTTCAAAAGAAAACAAAGGCTGGCCTTCCCTTTTAAAAAAAAAAAACACTCCCTGGCTGGCCTAAGAGTCCCTCCAGCCTTAGTCCCCAGTATAGGGATCACAGGTGTGTACACACCCATGACTGTGATGGTTTCAACAAAATGGTCCCAATACACTCATATATCTAATGCTTAGTCATCAGGGAGTGGCACTATTTGAAAGGCTTAGAAGGATTAAGAGCTATGGCCATGTTCAAGGAAGTGTGTCACTGGGGGTAGGCTTTGAGGTTTCAAAAGCCCATGCCAGGACCAGGCTCTCTCTCTGCCTGTGGATCAGGATGAAGTTCTCAGCTACTTCTCCAACATTTACGCCTGCCTACCTGCCACCATGCTCCCTACAATGATGGTAACAGACTAAGCCCCTGAAACTGTAAACAAGCTCCCAATTAAATGCTTTCTTTTATGAGTTGCCTTGGAAGTGGTGTCTCTTCACAGCAATAGAGCAGTAACTAAGACAGAAGTTGGTACCAGAGAGTGAGGTATCACTATGACAAGCCTGCCCATGTTGTTTGATGAAGAATATGGAAGACTTTGGGGCTTTGAACTAGGAAAGCATTGGACACTTTAAGTGGACTTAATGAACCATCCTATCACAGTCTTGGAAAACAGTATTGAGAGTGATTTGAACTGTGGGGGCCCAGCTCAGTTTCAGAGGGGAAGAATATAGTGGCCTAGCAGCTGTTCTTATAATACTTTGGCAAAGAATGTGGCAGCATTCTGCCCTTCTCCACAGAAAATCTGCATGAGGCTAAATTGATGAGTTTTGGATTAATGGCCCTGGCAGAGGAGATTTCAAGACAGCCTAACTGACTGTTATGTGGTCTTGGTAATCGCTCTTAAGATCTGGTTCAAGAGTGTATCTTCCCACTTCAAAGATCCAGAAAAGTGGTTCTTCCTACTTCAAATGATTCAAGTAAGAAAAAAAAAATCCCTGATGTGTGCCCAGCCATTTGGGTTTTAGTTAATTCCAGTTAATTTAGATCAAGCTGACAATGAAGAACAGTCAGCAAGATGACTAACTAAAATAAAGGACCTTAAGCACTGGCTAGCTCTGAGACCAGAGATTGAGACAGTAATGGCAGCCTGAGACATCTGAGGCTTATCTGAGACTGTTATTCTCACCTTACCTTACCATTCGATCTTATTCAGAATGTACAGTCTCATCAGCCATCTTGTGGGGAGGTGATCAGAAGAGCTATACCATCAGGTTGAATTGGAGTATTTGTCCAGCTGACTATAGAAACAGCTGCCACCATGGCACTCACTGGCATTTCCACCCATAGCAGTGGTTCTGGGCTTGTGAGCTTACCTCTTTGGGGGTTGAATGACCCTTTCACAGGCATTGCAGATCAAATATCCTGTGTATTAGATATCTACCTTACTATTCATAACAGTAGCAAACTTACAGTTATGAAGAAGAAATAAAAAATAATTTTATGGTTGGGGACACAAGAGCATGAAGAACTGTATTAAAGGGTTACAACATTAGGCAAGTTGAGAACCATTGACCAATAGAGATAATAATAGGTCAAATAACAAGGATGGCCGTGCAGAGACATGCCATCGTATTCTTCCCACACAAGGTTTCTGGGCATGTGGAAGTCAAGCAAGGCAAGGCACGTAGTGCAGAGGAATACAAACCTCTGCTCTGGATAATCTGTCCCAGGGGAAGGAACATAGGTGAAGTCCAGGAATCGAATGCATCACTGTATTTGCCACAGTTCCTACTCACAGAGCCAGCTAGGAAGTGGGCTATCAGAGCCTCTCTTCATCCACCCCCACATAATGAAGATTGATAAGTATTAGTGAATCAGAAAGGGAAGAACAAAGGCAATCCTCTCATCAGAAACTCCTGCCAGGCAGTGGTGGCGCACACCTTTAATCCCAGCACTTGGGAGGCAGAGGCAGGCAGATTTCTGAGTTCGAGGCCAGCCTGGCCTACAGAGTGAGTTCCAGAACAGTCAGGGCTACACAAAGAAACCCCTGTCTCGAAAAACCAAAAAAAAAAAAAAAAAACCTCATCAGAAACTCCTAGTTCAGCCACACCCTTTCCAACAAGAGCACCTGTGGGTTACTCAGCCATCAGAATAAAAAAAAGCCGTGAGGATGGAGAAAATCTAGGGTTCTTGAACACAAATGCTCCTCTGGAAATAGTTTACAAGTTTCTTATGAACTTAAACTTCCTATTATCCAAGCCACAAATCCCATTCCTGAGTGACTTGGGGTTTCAACTATTAGGATGAAACACCATAACCAAAAAGCAAGTTGAGGAGAAAAAGGTTCATTTGGATTACACTTCCACATTGTAATCCATCCCTGAAGGAAGTCAGGACAAGAACTCAAACCGGGCAAGAACCTGGAAGGAGCTGATGCAGAGGCCATGGAGGGGTGCTGCTTACTGGCTTGTTCAGTCTATCTTCTTATAGAAGTCTATAGTAGACTGTTCTACAATGGGCTGGACCTTCTCCATCAATCACTAACAAAGAAAACACCCTACAACCATATCTTATGGAGGCCTTTTCTCAAATGCAGTTCCTTCCTCTCTCATAGTACTGACTTGTGTCAAGTTGACATAAAACTAGCACCTACTCAGGAAAGATAAAAACATATGTCCACATAAGGACCATACATGAACAAACATGTCAGTAATTTCCTCAAACTAGAAACAAGTTAAATGTTTTTGATTTGTGAGTGGTATAAAGTAAATGTGGTATACCAATTCATAGAAATAATAAATAGTCAGCTATTAAAAAAACAAACAAACAAACTCCAAGCCATTCCAGTGCTGGGTTATCTTTTTCAGAACCCACTGAACTACATTCCTGAAAGGGAAGGTCACCATCACATAGAAGCTGACTTCTCTTGTTTCCTCAGAAAGTAGACTCCAATGTTATTCATCAGAATGGAGGAGTTAGGAATGCAAGCTCTGTAAGAATCTGTCCTTTCCTTCCCTTTCTCCTAACCTAGCAACAGTCTAGAAGCAGACTCTAACTGTTTTACAAAATTTATTGTGATTTTCTTTCCTTTTTTAGAGCTCATAAAAAAAAAACAACCAAGCAACAACAACAAGAACAAAAAGCCCAGAATATTTAGATAAAACACATGCCCATTACTTCTACAGAAAAACATTTCTTGGGTATTAAAAAAAACAAACAACAAGCTCTAGAGCTGACGCCTTGATTTAAGTGCTGTGTCTACCCCTTTTTAAACTCTAAGACCTTGAGATACATCTACTTTCACGTTACTGTTTCCTCACTTACAAAGCAGGGACAAGATAAGCCATTTAGGGTCAACTGTAATCAACAAGTGAGCACATGTGGAGCCCTGAAGACAGTGCCCACTCGATAGTCATTGGTACGTGTGAGTTGGTGTCGTCATCATGTGTGTAACACAGGCACAGACATGCCCATACACAGCACAGGGGAACGAAGGCTCCATTTGGGGTAGAAATAGAAAAACTTTATTTTTCTTCTTCTTCCCTTTGGTATGTGTCTTCAGACTTCTATGAAAGAAGCACTGACTTTTTTTTTTTTTTTTTGGTTTTTCAAGACAGGGTTTCTCTGTGTAGCCCTGGCTGTCCTGGAACTCACTCTGTAGACCAGGCTGGCCTCGAACTCAGAAATCCACCTGCCTCTGCCTACCAAGTGCTGGGATTAAAGGCGTGCGCCACCACCGCCCGGCAGCACTGACTTTTTAAACACATGTTTTTGGGGTGCCTCCCCCCAAAAGAACCAATCAGGAGGACAGGATGCTGGATGGGAGTCAGGAGCCTTGTTTTCAGTTTTAGCTGTACTGCTTATTGCTTAGCCATGTCTCTCAGGCATCACATTCATCTCCAAAGAGTGCTTAGAACAATGAGGGTGTCCTCATCTCTAAAATGAAATGCTCCCCAGACTTACAATAGCATGGGGAAAACCACACCATTTATTTTTTTTATAAATGTTATTTATTTAATGTATATGAGTACAGTATAGCTCACCAGAAGAGGGCATTGGATCCCATTACAGATGGCTGCAAGCCACAATGTGGTTACTAGGATTTGAACTCAGGACCTCTGGAAGAGCAGTCAGTTCTCGTAACTGCTGAGCCATCTCTCCAGTCCCCAAAATATTTATTTAACTATTATTATTTTATGCATACGTGACTGGACACACACACACACACACACACACCCCAAGATGCATGTGTGGTGGTTGGAAGACAGCTTTGTGAGTTTGTTTTCTCTTTACACCTTCACATGGGCTCTGGGGGCTTAAATTCAGGTCCTCAGGCTTGCAGATCGAGTTCTTACCTGCTAAGTCATCCTGCTGTCCCTTTCTCTCCTGGTGATATTTGCTATCTACCTACCAAGTGCCAAGCACTGTAGACACAGACAGAAAAACACACCTCGGCCCACTCTGAGCACATTGACAGTTCACTAGGCTTTACAGACACAGAGGGGTCTTGTACCTTCCCTCAACCTGACAGCACTCTGCTAGGAACTAAGAAACAGATGCCTGCATGGCTGGGAGGATTCAGAGCAGGCCTCTACCCAGAGGACACCTCTGAGATGAATCCAGTGTGGCAGGAAGCTGGGCGTGGTGGCACACACCTTTAGTCCCAGCATTTGGGAGGGAGAGGCAGGAAGATCTCTGTGAATTCAAGGCCAGCCTGGTCTACAGAGTGAGTTTCAGGCCACTTGAGGCTATATAGTGTGACCCCCTATCAAAAAACAAATACATAAAGAACACCCTCAAAATATAGGATTTGTTTTGGGGGTGGGGGAAAGTCTGCTTACAAGGTTAGATGAGCAGTCTAACCAAAAGAAAAAAAATGCACAAAGTTAAGGAGTGACAACCACCATTTGAGAAACGGAGAACAAAGAAACAGAAAAACCATTTTCATTTTTAGCAGTATGGAAGTGAAAGGGGATGAGGAGGGGAGAGAAGTGGGTCAGGAAGTGAGACAACAGCACTCTGGACCGGACTGCTGGGTCAGGAAGTGAGAAAACAGCACTCTGGACCGGACTGGACAGCGGGGGAGCTCCAGGAACAACAGAACAACAGACAACGTAGGGAAAGCGAATGTACACGTGTGCAGTGCCAACAGAAGCCAAAAGAGGGCATGAGATCCCCAGAGCTGGACCTAGGGACTTCTGTTGCTGCCATGTAAGCCCTAGGAGTGTGAACCTAGGGCTTCTGCAACAGCAACTAGACCTCATAACCACTGAGCCACCTTTCTAGTCCCTAAATACAAAAGTTTACAAACAAAAATGTCAGTAAATTTTACTCTCCACAGCTAACTGCATATACATGTTTATTTAATAAATACCAGAGGCAGGCGGATCTCTGAGTTCCAGCCTGGTCTACAGAGTGAGTTCCAGGATACCCAGGGTCACACAGAGAAACCCTGTCTCAAAAACCAACCAACCAAACAAACAAACAAATATCAGAGTTACACATATGGTAGGTGGGGAGGGGAAAGAAGGCATGAACAGCAGAGCAACTGAGACAAGGACGGTGTTCTTCAGCTGCCTGAGACCTACCCAGATCAGATCTTGCTAAGAAGCTGGACAAAAGGCGGTGACCAAGAGGCTGAGAATTTCACCTAGAATCAGGTGCCCTTCACTCAGTTCTGACTCTACCTAAATCATTTTTGCACCTGGAAACTAGAACATCACCACATTTATACAGTTTTAGGGTAAATTTAATGAGGTAATTGGCCAATAATCTGTATTAACAGTGCTAAAAGTATTCAATTAACTGTCCCTTTTGTTTGGTTTTTTTGACATTTTACAATTACAACAGCTCATGGTCTCCTACAGCACAGACAAAAATGTTCATAGGGTGGAAAAAACAGGGAAAGAACAAGGCATAAAAAGGAGTTAACATCACTAAATTAATATTTTAGTGAATTCATGATAGTGCTCATAAAGACATCATGCCTGGAACTTAACATTCTTTTAGAGTTTTCTGTTAACATCTTCCTACATCAGACGACCTAATAAATTAAAGAAAAAACGTCACCCAAAAGAGGGAGCTGGTCACTCTCTCTCCTGGGATTTCTTGTTCTGCGTCTCTGACTAACAGTGAGTCACTTTAGAGGCAGCACAGGGCCTGGCAAGCTTTCTGAGCACAGGCCTGTGCAGCAGTGTAGTCAGAGTACAGACCATTTCCTACACATGGAGATTTCTCAGAGCAAAATGTCAGGAGGAAAGAAACACATCCAGCTGCCACTGAATAAGCATGTCTGCGGAGAGAAACAGCACAGCATTGAACGTTTCTTAAGCAAATGACAATTAAAAAGACTTCTGCCTTGTGCTGGTTACATACTAAAGAACATTTCTGTTTTGTGGGACTGGGTTTTACTATGCAGCCCAAGTCAGCTTCAAAACTGCACTCTTCTAGCCAGGAGGAGGGTCTCACTCATGCCTACAAGCCTAGTACTCAGGAGGCGGAGGCAGAGGGGCAGAGGCAGAGGGGCAGAGGGGCAGGGGCAGAGGCAGAGGGGCAGAGGGGCAGAGGGGCAGAGGGGCAGAGGGGCAGAGAGGCAGAGGGGCAGAGAGGCAGAGGCAGAGGGGCAGAGGGGCAGAGGGGCAGAGGCAGAGGGGCAGAGGGGCAGAGGCAGAGGGGCAGAGGGGCAGAGAGGCAGAGGGGCAGAGAGTCAGAGGCAGAGGGGCAGAGGGGCAGAGGGGCAGAGGCAGAGGGGCAGAGGGGCAGAGGCAGAGGGGCAGAGGGGCAGAGGCAGAGGGGCAGAGGCAGAGGCAGAGGGGCAGAGGCAGAGGGGCAGAGGGGCAGAGGCAGAGGGGCAGAGGCAGAGGGGCAGAGGGGCAGAGGCAGAGGGGCAGAGGGGCAGAGGCAGAGGGGCAGAGGGGCAGAGGGGCAGAGGCAGAGGGGCAGAGGCAGAGGGGCAGAGGGGCAGAGGGGCAGAGGGGCAGAGGGGCAGAGAGGCAGAGGGGCAGAGGGGCAGAGGCAGAGGGGCAGAGGCAGAGGGGCAGAGGGGCAGAGGGGCAGGGGCAGAGGCAGAGGGGCAGAGGGGCAGGGGCAGAGGCAGAGGGGCAGAGGGGCAGAGGGGCAGAGGGGCAGAGGGGCAGAGAGGCAGAGGGGCAGAGGGGCAGAGAGGCAGAGGGGCAGAGGGGCAGAGGCAGAGGGGCAGAGGGGCGGAGGGGCAGAGGGGCAGAGGGGCGGAGGGGCAGAGGGGCAGAGGGGCAGAGGCAGAGGGGCAGAGGGGCAGAGGCAGAGGCAGAGGCAAATCTGTGTGTCTTTGAAGCCAGTCTGATCTACATAGAGAGTTCTAGGACAACCAGGGCTTTGTAGAGAGACCTTGTCTCAAGAAACAAAACAAAAATTTGCAATCTTCTGCCTCAGTCTCCCCAGTGCTAGGACTCTGGTGTGCATCACCATGAATGGCTTTGAAGAATCCTTTGAACAACTGTATTGAAAGGTGGCAGTGTTACATGCTCCCACATACATGCTCCCACAATGATCCACTGTAATGTAGCTGCAAAATCCTTACCAGGGCCAAACAGAAACCAGCACCATGGTCTTGTACATCTAGAATTATAAGCTACAAGAACCTCCGTTCTTTGCAAACTACCCAGACTCAGGTGTTTTGCTATAGCAATAGAAAATGGACTACAGGCCAAACTGATTCTACTTAAATTTTCCCCTTATAACTTCCTCTTTTGAGTTGAAATCAACCATGTGATACATAAGCTCCAACACAAAACATTTAGGAAGCAGAGGAAATCAGCACAAGTGTTCAACATCCATTTTTTTAAAAAAGGTTTATTTATTTTAATTTTATGCACATGAATGTTTTGCCTCATATATGTATGTGTACTACATACATGCCTGGTGCCCATGGAGGCCAGAAGAGTGTGTCTGGTCTCCTGGAACTGGAGTTATAGATGGTTGTAAGCTGTCATGTGGGTGCTGGGACCCAAACTCGAGTCTCCTGCAAGAACAACATGTTAGCTGCCTTGTGGATTCTTTTATTTCCCACCCTTTATCTCCCCCTCTCCCACTACCCCACTCCACCCCTAGGTTTCAACCCCTACCACTAGATGGGAGAGAAAGAAGAATAGAGGGGAGAGAGAAAGAGATCCTTGAGTCTAATTTCTTTATTTTTGTTTCTTCTTTGAGTATGACTACTAACAAACCTCAACCAACCTGCTGAACAAGCAACAACTACCAACCACGCCTCTCGGGCTCTAGCATTTATACACCCTCTGAGAAGTTCCCAGGATTTCAAATGTCACACAGTCGTAGAAACTATCTGCAGCTGGCAAAACCATGCCTCTGCTAGAGCACAAGGCAAATCATGGTCAGCTTCTGCGAAGCAGCCCGAAATCTTCACTCCTGGAATTAAAGTGAAACTATATTTTATGTGTGTGTGTGTGTGTGTATTTTTTTTTTAAAGAAACCAAAATTCACTGGGCATGATAGTGCTGACCTTTAATTACAGCACTCAGAGACAGAGGCAGTCAGATCTCTGTGAGTCCAGGACAGCCAGGGCTCTGGTACACAGAAAAATCCTGTCTTGGGAGGGTAGGGGTTGAGGGGGGAAGAAATCAAAATTCCAGAATTCTTGCTATAACAGAAGGTGCTATTAAATGCCGAGCTCTCTTAACCACCCTCAGGGTCTAATTTTTTATGCTCTAATAAGGTGAAAGTCTACACATACAGAAAGAATATCACATTTTTACAACTTCTTCTCTTACTGGTGGTTTACAATCTAATCTCCTGTACAAGGTCATTCTTCGGTGGATAGTTACGTCTCTAGCCCCTGGCATATTTTCCCCTCACCTAGCACCACCAAGGAGGCCCACTGTGTTCTACTGCCCTCATCCCTGACCCATCATGGAAGCCATTAACTAATGAAATTCAGAATATTTGTCCCATCCTGGTTAAAAGATTGTTGGCTGTGCTGTGTGTGAGCAAGAACCTAAAGAAATCTTTCACTTTTGGTCTTGGTTTTCAAGACAGGGTTTTGGTGTGTATCCCTGCCTACCTTGGAACTCACTCTGTGGCTTCGAGCTCACCGAGATCTGCCTGCCTCTGCTTTCCGAGTGCTGGGACTGAAGGTGTGTGCCAGCATGAGACTAGGTCCCCTCCTCCCGGAGTCCAGCTCACCAGGATGAACATCTTGCTATTTGTGTCTCAGTATAACACTTGCATTGTTTCCAAACTTATTGCTACTCCATCTGGCAGTGAATTGTCAACAGTCAATTTCTCCACATTATGAACTGTCAACAAAATAAAAAAAAAATACAGATTCTGAGGGGAAACTGCGAGGTGGTGTCAGACGACACTGCACCTGCTCTTTCCACACTCTATGATTCTTCACTTCTTTCCAAAGCTTCCAGGGTTCCTCCATCACATTGCTTTCCCTTCATCTTATCTCTGCAAGGGCACCAGAACAGTTTTTATGCAAATCCATAGAATTCTTTAGAAGCCAGAAGCCACACACACTCACCATGGTTCCATACTGTGTTTACAGCCTTCAGCCCTCTAGTTCACATACTACACAAGGACAGGGTAAAAGGAGAGATGTTTAACTACTGGCTATCTTTAGTGTGGAAACGGAACGTTTTACTCATAGTGTAGTAAGGCAACTGAGCTCCCTCAAACACAGGAGTCTATTCCAACTCCAAATCCTTCATCACTTTAAAAAAAAGTTTAAATAATGTATTTTTATTTTATGTGCATTGGTGTTTTGCCTACATGTATGTCTGTAAGGATGTCAGATCTTGGAGTTACAGATAGTTGTGAGCTGTCATATGGGCGCTGGGAATTGAACCCAGGTCCTTGGAGGAGCAGTCAGTGCTCTTAACTGCTGAGTCACCTCTCCAACTGCTCGTTTATCATTTAAAAAGAGTAGAATGTCTATCAAATATGCTTCCTTAAGATTCTGATACACACACAGTATTTCAATGGCTCTGGGAGTCAACCCCAGGTTCTTGGGGGTGGTAGGCAAGTCAGTACTACGAAGACTGTCCTATGGGGGCTAGAGATATGCTTAGCTGTTAAGAACATCTGTTGTTGCTCTTACAGAAGACCCAGGTTTTATTTTCAGTATGCATATAGTGGCTCATAATCTTCCATAACCTGAGTTATGGAATCCTGGCATCCTCAGACACCAGATATGAACATGGTGTACATACACACATACAGAAAAGACAACACAAAATAAAATACATTTACCTAAAAAAAAAAAAAAGTAACAACACTTTCCAGGATTTAAAACAAAACTAGGTTTGGAGAGCAAGCTAACTAGACTAGACAAACTGGCAAGCCCTGGCCTCAGTAAAACAAAGTGGAAATTAATGAGGAAGACACCCAGTGTCAACCTCTGACTTTTATGTCCATGTACACATGCATGCATACACACGTGCACCCACACACATAATTACGCATGCACACATACTTACAGTGATAAGGGAAAAACTATAGCTAGTACATCTATGTGAAATGCAGTCATTTCACTATTTTAAATATAAACTGTGACGTGCAAGCTCAAACTCTTAGATGATGTCAAGACAAATGCTCACATGCTCGGAATGCAGGCCATGGCTGGCTCTGGGCACTGCAATACATCACCCTTCCATTGGGAAGCAGCAATTTTTCAGATGAATAAAGCTAGGCAAATGATGCAAACAGTTTAAATTTACCTCTTTTTCGATGACAAACAGAAAACTGAAAATTATTCTTTGAATCCAGAGTTTGTATTTAAATGGCATTCCTTACAAATCCCAGCATTCCCTTTGCTGAGCAGGGCAGAGGACAGAGGTCAAACTCTTAAGATTCTATCCACGTTTGAAGCACACATTGGCTATATCTAATTCTTCTACAGTTTCAGCTACCTGGAGGCTCATCAGGATCATCTGAACCCAGCTGCACAGTGAGACTTAGACTCTGAGTAAACCAAGACAGGAATGAAGTCTGTGATGATGTCATCCCTTAGGAAACTTGGCCCTGCTACCTGGTCAAGTACCTGGTCTGCCTTCTTAAAAACCTGGTTCAGGGTCTGGAGAGAGGGCTCAGTGATTAAGAGCACTGTCTGCGATTCCAGAAGACCCAGCTTCAATTCCCAGCACCCTTTTGGTGGTTCACAATAGTCTTTCATTCCAGTCCCAAAAGATCCAATACCCCTTTCTTGCTTCCTCAAGCACTAGATATAGACGTGGTACACAGACATACATGCAGGCAAACATCCATACACATAAAAAAAATTAAATAATAAAATTAAAAACAAAACATACACGCACACCAAATAAAACCCTGGCTCAAAATCTATCTATTCCACAAAACTATCCCTGGTTCAGCTCAAAACACTGACCAATTCTAATATCTGTACTATTACATAAAATTTCCTCTTACTTTGTAGCAAATGATTATCTCCATCTGCCTCCTTCCTTATTCAATTATAGCAGTACTGACAACAGAACCCAGGGCTATACACACATGGCTATATGCATACATACACACTCAAACATGTGTACATACATATATTTGGTTATTTAGTTAATGTAAGACAGTGAATTGTTCTCAATTCCTGTTAGTAGAAAGACAGCATCACAACGCTACCCTGCCCCCACCCGAACACATGCCAGCTATTGCTGCATGTGCTTTACACTATCAGCACCCTTAGTCTTTACATGGTTCTCAATTTTGCCCCTGAGGGGATATATGATATCTGGGGATATTCTTACTTGTTATAGCCAGGGCATACAGTAGGTAGGACACCACCTCCCCACCACGCATCAAACAAACAAACAAACAAACAAACAAAAATCCAACCCAAATTGTTAACTCTGCTTTAGTTCAGAAGCTATGCCAAGACCCTATGGAGGGTAGGCATTCTGTTCCCATTTTTTTTCCTGAAAAAGAAACTGACGCACACAAGTTAGGACACATGCGGTTAGACATGTGGGGGATGCACAGCTGGATGGCGACCCTCTAGTGTCCAACCTTTTGAGCTCTCACAGTCATAGTTTACCCACAACTTCTCCCAATCCTCGTTTCTCTCCCTTCCCAGATTCCAGGCTTGTTGGAGAGCATGACTCATTTGTTGATCCAGTCGCTATCTGGTCTGACTATTCAGCAGGCATTCATACAACACCCACTATGAGCCAGCAACTGCTCGTGCCAACTCCAGGTGAGCAGGATGGGAGATCTCAGCTTTTATCATGTATGTTCTCATTCACATATACAACTTTCTCTAGTCCTTGGCCATGCTAAGCATGCTGATACCATGGAGGATTCCCTCCCCTTCATTTCTGTCTCTTCTCAACTGGCTCTTTCTCAAAGGAGCCTTCTTTCCTTGATGGTCCTTCTAAATCACCTACAGATGTTTTCTATCTATTCCCTATTGCTGCTTTTTCTTACCAGTACTTATTACCAATATTTTATCTCTGTTCATTGTCGCCACCAACAAAACATAAGCACCTCAGGGCTGGAGAGATGGCTCAGCAGTTAGGAATGCACACTGCTTGTGTAAAGGATCAAGCATTTGGTTCCCAGCACCCACTTCAGGCAGCTTGCAACCACCTGGAACTCTAGCTCCAGAGAGATTCAACGCCTCTGGTCTCCAATGGCATCTGCACTTATGTGCATGTACCCGTACACAGACACAGACACTTTTAGACAGCACATCTGCACACGGTGAGCACATTTGAATGACCATGTCTCATACGGACTCTGCATTCATCTTTCTGCTCTCCCTGCTGCTTTTTTTAGCCCTTTCAATCTGGCCTCCACTCTGAAACCAGAGCACTCTAAAATGAAAATCCCCTGCATCAACTTCTGAATGCTCTTAAATGCCTCTTGTATCACTAAGACTTGGTCTCAGACTATCTTCTCATACTTTATACTTGCAGTTACTGCTGCCCTAGCAGTAAAACTAAAGTATACTCAAACATGCTGTTTGCCAAACACCAGTCTGAAGATATACATCCTCAGTTACTTAGCCCTAATCTTTAAAATGATCATTGTCGTACCTGCTTTCGTATGGGGAAAACGAGGCAGTATCTGGAGCAACCAGGAAGTGGTCAGGACAAGGGGTCCACCTATGCTTTGGAAGCTTCACTTGTATCTGTTATACTGTGCAGTTCTATTACTAGTTGTAACAGTTCATCAAGTAAGCTCTTTTACTTTTCTCCAAATCATCACTCTCCATATCTCCTTGCTTAGAAATCCCTCTGGTCACAGGTTAAAGATCTGGACCCCCACCCCTAAAAGCCTTCTTAGAATATTCCTAACTTGTTTGGAAGCTCCTGTCCTGTTTTCTCACAGTTGTCTGAACAGCTTACCATAGACCCTTTTCTGCTACATTTACTAACCTGCCTTCACTGATAAACTCCACTTATGCACAAACATGCACCATGTCAGACCGGGGCCCTACTGCACCCCTGGTACCTGTCATGACCCCTGGTATGCTATGACTGCAATGGGTAGTTTTACATGCCACCAGCACCATGAAGCACATTGAAGACCACTCCCTTTCACAAGCAATATGTCACTTCCTGAAGAATCTTTCACATATGCCACACATCTTAACTTTCATGTTTATTGTTATGATTTATTTAAAATAATGTCCTTCCCCTGCATATTTTCAAAAAGTAGTTTATACATCTGTGACCTTTGCATCGACTTTCACAAGCTTAGCCCTTAAGAGGTAATTACTGTGGCTTCCTATTTCACCACGTGATCTCTCCCTTCCGCATATGCTCCCACATGCCACCATGATGTCATATAGCCAAAGGGGCCTTCACCAAAGGCCAAACTGATGGGCCTCCTGATTCTGGACTTTCAGCTGCCAAAACTATGCGCTAACTCAACCTTTCCCTTATAAAAAAAAAAACAAAACTCTGAAGCGATGCTGGTTTACTAGGAGCGCTCAGTACTGCATTGTTTATGCTGAAGCTCTGCAACCATTTTAATACAGATTGCAGCTGAAAATTAATAAGAGAAATAACTATTCAAGAGCTTAAAAGACTTATCTAGCCAAGGCCAAATTCTAACTTAGTATCAGGCTCCTCACTAATTACATATTCAACCCAATTTTCCAACGACCCTACCCCTCCCATTCTAGTCCAGGAGGGAATGCTTCCCCCAGGCACACACTGTGACCTGCTTCCCAGACAATTGCTTTGGACTCCCTTCCCATCCGAACACCATTGGGTTCTTTTTCCTTCCTCTGACACTTTTATCTATCAAATCTGGCTGACTCTCTGGTCTAGCTCCGATCTAACCTCAAAGTGTCCAGATCTCATCCCCTCACTGTCTTTTCTAGGGATCTTGTAGGCATTCATTTAGTTAGTTAGTTAGTTAGTTAATGGCTCCCGTATATGCAACAAGAGCATAAGTTTATTTCTTGAGTTTTAGAATCACTCCTTAGGAATCTGAGAGATCCCTGAGGTACATCGAGGCTGGGATTCCCAAGAAGGGTTAAGCAGATATAAATAGGAATAAAGATATAATCAAGAGTTGTTAAGTTCTTGCTAACTAGAAGAAACCTGGTAACTGTGAGTATCATCATCAGTCCTCAGTCATTCATCTCTCCCACTAACAGAAGAAAACAGTATAAATAGAGAACTGGTAGGTGAGTCCAAATGTCCTTCAAGGTGTCAAGATAACCTGTACTTACACTAAGCAAAATGTAATTGCCTGCAATTTGTTGCAACGTCACAAAGTCACTGCAAATTAACTATACAGCTCCTTTCTTTCAGGGCCCAGTGCCTGCCCACTTATAACTGTATTTGACAAATGTCTGTATGATTTTTCATCTGTCTGTGACACAAAACAAATATAAATAGCCCTTCTTTATGTCAGTGAAGTGCCTTTGTGAATACAAAACACTAGTAAGAGTTCGAAAGATTTTCTTTAAAAAAAAAAATCCTTGTTATGATCTACTTTTACTATAATTCCAAAGTTGATAAAGTCAAACTCTTCCCACAGACCAGAGCCCAAGTCTGTGGCTACTCTCCCTAGTTAGCGAGTTTATACAACTCACTCTGGTGACACCCCTCTCATGTGGGTCAATCTACTTTTAATAACACGCACACAGCTGAAATACTAACACTTATCTTTCTACTAGTTTGTGAGTTGTTTCAGGTTCGCAGAGACAGCGACTTTTACGCACACACGTGCTTTGTCGTGCACACATGCACATGCGTGTCCTGCCTTTTCTGTCCCTGACTAGCTTGGCTGCTCCAATCCTTTCTCAAAAATCTAAGTTTCTCTACTAAGGTCTCACCATGTAGCTCTGGCTGTCCCAGAACTTGCTACGAAGATTCAGCTAGACTCCAGCTCCCAGAGATCTGCCTGCCTCAGCCTCCCCAGTGGGCATGCACCACTGTGTCCAGTCTGCTGCCTGGATTTGTCTTCATACCTGGCAGAAGCTACAGTTTTGTTTTGTTTTATCCCCAAGAGGGAATCCAAAATGCCTATACTTATCTCTAGAAATCTTTTCAAATATTTTCAGTAACCTAATGGCAACAATCTTGCTACTAAAAAATTTCCCGGCATCTAGCTGTTTTGGCTGATTCTGCTAAAAACCCCCACCCCTTAAGGGGGAATTTAAGTAAAAACACTGCCAGCTTCCAGTTCCCTTAGGCAAATTTCCAGCCCTAGCACAAGGCCATGAGGTTAAACATTTCTCAATGACGCAGGCTCCCTCAGAAGGAGGAACAAGAAAGAGAGAAAAAAAAATCAAAATATATTCTTCCCAGTGCAATAAATCAAGATAGCCATCAAGGCCTGAGAGAGAGAGAGAGAGAGAGAGAGAGAGAGAGAGAGAGAGAGAGAGAGGCCAACTTAAACTATACACTGTGTATGCTACCAAGATCTATAGTGCAAACCCAGGAACGAAATGAGGGCTATAGTGTGGGACTTAAGGTAACTGCAGGGCAGCGACATGCCTCTAGGTTCCCTAACCTCAGGGTATTAACGCAGTATAAGTATACAGGCACTGTGTAAAATGTATGCCACTAGAATACACAAAGCAGTGACTGAATCGGTAGTTGTAGGGTGAGGAACAGTCATGACAAGTGAATCACTGTTTAGGAGCAAAACGTACAGTTGGGAAAGCCAAGAGAACCTGAGTTACAGAGGACGAAACCATCTGACGAGCTGATAAGGTTCTGGGGCTTCTGGCCGCCTTCAAACAGGTAACAGGATGAAATAAGATCAAATCTGTTCCCCAGGAATTGACTCCCAGACTACAGATCTTTAAAAGTCAGAAGATGCTTAATGCTTCCAAGAAATGCCAATTATACAAACATCACAACACGTGTACATTGTTTTACTTTTCAAAATGCTTTCTATTCATCAGTCCTAAAATAAAATTATTGCCTACATGCTAGAACCTAGGGATACAGCAACAAGATCCCTCCTCTGTTTGCAAGAATGTGCTTCCTATATACGGTGAGGCCAGCTAAGGATGCACTTAGTCAAGTACTTTCTGGTGGTGAGAACCAACTACTAAAAAAGCACAGGGAAGATGCTCAGCAGTTAGGAGCCCTGGCTACTCTTCCAGAGGACACAGGCTCAGTTCCAAGCACCCGTATCATAACTCTCTCACAACCGTCTGTAACTCTAGTTCCAGGGTACTCTGACACCTTCATCTGGCCTCTGAGGGCACTGCATATATAGTACATAGATATCTGTGTAGCCAAAACACTAATACACATAACATAAAAATGGGGGAAAAAATAAAGAACACAAGGAAAGAGCCCCTCACACCTGTGTGGGAGGAGGGCACATAGCACACATTCAAAAGAGCTAGGCCTGGTCTAGAAGGACAAGCAGATGTCAACAGCCTAATGCACACAAGGAGGAGTGGTCAGGGCAAAGGACAAGAACAGAGAACTGCAAAGCCACCAGTAGTTCCAGAACCAAAGCCGGTCAATATTCACGAAGACTGTGAGGGAAATGACCAAACAAGAGAGTAAACACATACATAAAATAGCTAAATCCCAGGTTGAAGACTGTGAGGGAAATAACCAAACAAGAGAGTAAACACATACATAAAATAGTTAAATCCCAGGTTGAAGACTGTGAGGGAAATAACCAAACAAGAGAGTAAACACATACATAAAATAGTTAAATCCCAGGTTGAAGACTGTGAGGGAAATAACCAAACAAGAGAGTAAACACACATATAAAACAGTTAAATCCCAGGTTGAAGACTGTGAGGGAAATAACCAAACAAGAGAGTAAACACATACATAAAATAGTTAAACCCCAGGGTAAACCTAAGAATTCTGGGTAGGAGAGTCGAATGGTTAAAACTGGTATTTAGGAAAAGTATGCTGGCCTGGTGCAGCAGTTCATGCCTATAATCGCAGTACTTCAGAGGTCCAGCAGGAGGACTGCTATAAAGTCCAAGATGCTAGAGGTTAAGAAATTAGTTTTTATATTAGTATTGCCAGGTATAGTGGCGCATGATTCTATTCCGAGCTTAGACTCAGGAGGCAGAGGCAGGTAGATCTCTGTGAGTTCAAGGACAGCCAGGTCTACAGAGTGAGTTCCAGGATAGCCAGGGCTATGTAGTGAAACTCTGTCTCAAACAAACAATGAAGAAAAGGAAGGATGGATGGACGGACTTTACCTCAAGTGAATAAACATGGGGGCTGCAGAGAGAGCTCAGGAGTTCAGAGTCCTTGCTGCTCTTGCAGAGGACCATGGGGTTGTTTTTTGTTTGTTTTTTTGTTTTTTGTATTCACACATCTGCTGACAGGGGATCTGATACCTTCCTCTAGCTTGCTCAGGAACAAGGCACACATGTGGTTCATATACATACATGTGACTAAAAATATGAAATAAAAATAATTAAAAGAATAACAATTTTAAAAACAAAACACTGGCTGCATATGACCCAGCAGGTGAATAAAGGCACTCACAGCTAAGACTAAACCTATATTTGATCACTGGAACCTACATGGCAGAAATAGAGAAATGCCTCTCCCAAGCTGTTTTGGGACACAACACACACACACACACACACACACACACACACACACACACACACGCCCTGAAGAAAGGCACACAAACAAAACAAAGAATAAGAGGTGAGGGAGGGACTCTTGGCAGCTGAATAAAGGACAGATCAGAGTTGGGTTCTAGACAGAGCAACCAATTAGAAGGCTACTGAAGCTAAAAAGTCAAAGTGAGACTATGATCTGGGCAGTGAGACAATGGAGGAAAGGTCAAAGACTGGATTCTGTGTGAAGAACACGGGAAAGGAGAGGAATCAAAGATGACTCCTGCCACTCTTGATAGGTGACTGGTGCTAAGTTGGGGATTACAGGCTTCAGGGTAGTCACAGGCGTAGTGACATCAGCTTTAAATGCATGCAAATCATCTAGGTGTCCAGTGGGAAAAAGCAGTAGGTAAGCCGAGTCTAGAGTTAAGGACTAGGTCAAGACCTAGTATGTAGATGTAGATATATACACCACCCGGCAAAGTGGCATTTGAAGTAGCAAGTTGAGATGAGTCCGGTGAGAGGGAATATGTAGGCTAGGGCTGTCTATACAGCTGATGTATACTGCTGATGTATACTGGCCTGACAAAAATCAGGAAACTCACAGGACTCAGGAGACTTCCCTGCAGCTTTGGGGTTGTATAATCAGTATACAACTGCTGGGAAAGAGGGGACCCTCTGGTAAGACAGTTGCTACAATTTGTGCAGGGGACTAATGGTATAGCTTTCATGAGTTGTCACCCATGTGCCTGCAAATGACCCCCTCATTTATGCTCCTTTAAGTAGCCCCAGCAAGTTCACTGTTCACCAAGCTGGACTTACAGGGGACAGTTTCTTCAGTTTGTCACTGCTTGTGTTGGACAAGCAGAAATAGACTCCCCAGGAAACATAATACTGCAAGGGTCAAGGCCCGGACCAAGGATACACTTTGAAAATGAACCATGGCCTATCATGATAGGAAAACGGTTACTGTAGAGAGGATATCCTAGAGTTTAGCTGTCTAGCACCTGAGCCCCTTCTATTAGTAGAAATTTCAATGCCAAGAGAAATCCTCTTCCTTCCACAGAAACACAAATTTCCCCTCTCTGGGCTCCCTGGCCTCTAAGCTCACAAGTGAATAATTCAAGTCCAGATGACCGAGTCTCCCATTGAGGACTTGGAATATAAAAAAATTATACAAAAGTGAAAAATATCATGGGAACTGCTTGTAGCTAAGCAGCAGGTCAGAGACAAACCTGGCTCAGCTCTGTCTGCTTCTGCTCAGGGCCTGAGCTTGGTTAACAAGGTGTGGTTCACTAGTTTTCCAGTTAATTCACCTCATGCTTAGTTTTTAAGCTGAGTATAGAACAAAGGGAGAGCATCGGCAGTGTGTCAGGTAAGACCGAGACTGAAAGGTCTCAAGGGGATTGTCTGCTGTCACACAGCATTTCCTCCCAAAGGTTGTCTTCAGGAAAGAGTGACGCTCACTGAAGTGACCGAGGCTCCTACGACACCAAAGCCAGCAGGCACACAGAGACCACAGACACAGTCTGCATCTGTCTATCCAGCTTCTTCAAGCTTGGTATAAGGAGGAGCCTGCAGAAGCACCTGACCCTTGGACACGAGCATCCAGAAACACAGCCAGGCATCTTACCACCACCCCCTCTGGTGGACTCTATCATCAGCCAAAAGGGCCTCGAGTTCAGAAGCAACTTTCTGTCTGGCCATGAGAACCGCTGTGGGAATGAGAAGTCAAGAGCTTTGAAAAGAGGAGGATTTCTCAACTTCATTCCTTTGGGATATGTCACAGCCAGGAAGACAGAAATCGGAAAAAGCAGCTTTCACAAGCTGCCAGACCCACGTCGATCCCAAGGGATAGTTAGCCAGTGAGGTTTTGTGGAGCTGATGTAATGTTGGCAGAGGCTAACATTTTATGCTTGAGCATGTAGCCTCTTGATATTTAGCTCTGGGGCTAGAAGGGATAACATCCTGAAAAGCCAAGAAACCCATACCCGTAACACCACCCCACAACAATCCACATTTAAGAGTAATTTGTAAACTTGAACTGATCCATCTTTTCATGATTAGTTTACAAAGGCTTTTGTTAAACTAAAATTTTCTAAATCTTACTTTATGTAACTCTTTTGCTATGAAGAGAAATTTCTAAAGAACTTCCAAAGGACAAAGAAAATTTAGAGAGCTTAAAGTAACAAAAGAATTAAAAGGGAGGTTTTATAAGGAGTACAGCCTATCCGTGGCATACTAATCCACAGCCAGAACAGCGAGGTAAAGCTGTCTATGTTCTTATGAAAACAGCTTTTGAAACAGTCAGAAGTTTTGAAACAGGCAGAAGTTTCCCACACCTCACAGAAACCGTAGATCTTAACCTGAGCAGCACCCTGCCATGCGGGAGGGAGCCATCAGCCGACTCAGAGCAGAAGAACCGGACATAAACACTCTTGGTTTGAGCATGAATTGTTCAGCTTCCAAAAGAACATATCAATTGAAACTATTAAGTCTTTTGACTTAAATATGCCACAATGATCTCCCAAGGCCTGGACAAATCTAAGTATATCAAAAAAACAAACAAAAAAAACAAACAACTTTTTTTTTTAAAGATAGGTTCTTACTATGGAGTTTTATTAGTTAGCCCAGACCAGGGCTTGCTTAGTACAAACCAAGCAGGCCTCGAAACCAGAGTTCCTCCTGCCTCTACTAAAATTAAAGGCATGCACCACCCCCTCTTCAATGGAAAAGGATCCATTAAAGGGCCAATGAAAACACAAACTTCTGAGCACACACACCACCCTCTCAGGGCTGTAACAGCCACCTCTTACTCCAACTCCAGTCTGAGGTGAAGCTAATGATGCAAACACAATCACTATGTGTATAGAGATCTCTACAATCTCACAAAAAACCAAGGATCTGCTTCTTAAATTGAATTAGAAGTTAATGTTTTCTGTTTGTTTAATGATCCTCTCAGTTGTATGAAGAGTCCTTTTTAATAGGACAATTTATATTGGTCATTGGGGGAGTGTTATTCTATAGGAACTGTTGGATTAGACACCTGACTTTCTTCTTCCCAATCTCTACACTACTTCATGTTCAATCTGTTCATTCATAATATACATTTATACAGTGTTTAATCCTAACAGATGGTTAAAACAGCTAAAACTCACTATGACAGACAGCAAGAAGACCTAAGTTCAAATCCCTAACATCCATTTAAAAGTCAAGCATAGCCACACAATGAGAGCTCCTGTTGCAAAAATAAAGCAGAAACAGGGTATGGTGACACACACCTTACAAGCAGAAGAAGGTGGATCTCTATGAGTTTGAGGTCTACATAATGAGTTTCAAGGCAGCTGAAGGCTACTTGGTGAGACCCTGTCTCAAAAAGGAGGGCAGAGGTAGATAGTGAGAGAGGAAAATAACCAGATGCCTCCTGTGCTTTCTAATGTGGGGGTGCACACCTTTAATCCCAGCACTCAGGAAGGCAGAGGCAGGCAAATCTGTGAGTTCAAGCCGAGCCCGATTTACAGAGTGAGTTCCAGGACAGCCTAGGCTACACAGAGAAATCCTATCTTGAAAAAAACAAACAAAAAATATACAAGAAACAAAAATCTCATAAACAGGGGGCCTGAGAAATGGCTCAGCAGTTATGAGCACTTGCTGCTCTTCCAGAGTACCCAGGTTCAATTTCCAGCAACCACATGGCGGCTTACAAACATCTATAATACAATCCCAGGAGATCTAAGGCCCTCCTCTGACCTCCTCAGGCTCCAAGCACATATATGGTACACATACATACATGAAAGCAAGACATCCATACACATACATCAAAAATAAATCCTTTAAGAAAAATCTCATAAACATTAGTCTCAAAGTATGTGCACAATGAAGAAACAGAATGAGAA